>CAWUFW010000586.1:2977500-3577500 GCA_963921515.1 Calotriton arnoldi | reverse complement strand
CTGTGCCTCTTCAGCCCCACTGGGCCTCTCTAAGTCAAGCACTGCCCCCATTGGTGCAGTTGCCCACTGGCAAGCGGGGCAACTGTGAAAACATATTCAGGCAGGAGAACACGGGCCCCCCTGGACCCTCTAGGCCCCCACAGGGGCCCTAACAACAATGTGGCCACGGAGGGCGGGCATCGACAATATGCCCCGACGCGCCCCTCCCTTCAGGGACTCTAATAAGGAATCAATGGCCAAACTAGGGCAAGCACGGGCCCCTCTGGGCCTTCAAACAACACTATGCCCCCTCGTTGGAGCGGCCCTCTGTCAGGTGGGGCTGCTCATGAAATGGCCACTGTACACTGTGCCTCAGTCGGCACACACAACGGAGAAGCCCCTACTCACCGGGCTCTGGTGCAGGACTCCTCCGGTCGCTGGTGATCTCCGTGGGCCTGCCTCCCCTTCTGGCAGGTGGGGGCAGGCTTGGAGAGTAGCGGAGGGAGCCTAGCCTCTTGCTCCTCCTTGGGCTCCAGACCACGCCTCACTTCACCCGGGCACCCTCCTGGGACCCGGGACTTCTCTCTCCAGATGTGCGGGGCTCTCCCAGGCTTCCGCGAGCCCCGCGCAGACTTCCGGCCTCCCGTAGGAGGCCCCGCCCA
The DNA here is from genome assembly GCA_963921515.1 of Calotriton arnoldi. NCBI lineage: Eukaryota > Metazoa > Chordata > Amphibia > Caudata > Salamandridae > Calotriton > Calotriton arnoldi. The sequence goes on along the minus strand of CAWUFW010000586.1, from coordinate 3,576,859 downwards.
CAACCAGGCAAGATCCCCTGGCTTCCAGGTCGCGCTGAGAGCGGCCCGGAGAGGATTTCTTCTGCGGCACCATGCGGGGTAGGCACCCGCTTTAGTTAAAATAAACATCGAGGCGGGGTGGGCACCCGCCAGTAACTCAGAATGCGGGGTGGGCTCCCGCAATAAGATAAAAGCAAAAGCGGGGTGGGCACCCGCAATCAGCATCACGGGGGAATCCCTCACGCCGGGATTCCCTCCAACAGGACGAGCAGCTCAGCGCTGCAAAAACCCACACATTCCCTGTTAGAACTGGGGGTCTCTAGTTGGCAATGGTATACACCTTTGACCAAATAGGGACCCTTGCTTCTAGTCAGGGTAAGGGGGATACACTACTAAAACAACCCCTGCTCACCCCTTGGTAGCTTGGCACGAGCAGACAGGCTTATCTCAGAGGCAGTGTGTTAAGCATTTGTGAACACATACAGTAATACAGTGAAAACACTACAGATGGACACCACACAGGTTTTATAAAAATAAGTATACTTTATATAGATTTATCACAAGACCACAAACGACAAAAATCCACGATACTGTAATCAATAATACTTCAGGATGGTAGAAATGGTTTAAAAATAGGTTCTTCACTTAAAAGCAGTCTTTAGCAACAAATAATCCCAACTGGAGTTATCACGACGTCGAGGTCAAAGAAATCCCAAAGTACGGCGCCGACCGCGAGATGCGCGGCGTCGGGCCCGGAGTCAAAACAGACCCCCAAAGAACAGTACCTTGGAAAAGCAAAAACAAAGACAGCTCACGGCGTCGGGGAGGTGCGGCGTCGTTGGCGCGTTGCAGCGTCGGTTCCTTGCTTCGGAGGAGATGATGCATCGAGACCTGGATGCTTGCGCAGTAAGGGGAGACGGAGAGGAAGTGACGTCACGATGGCGCCGAAGCCACGGTTCCGTTCGATGTCATGATGTCGATGGATTCTTGACCACCCACGTCGACGATCGGCTCCGCGATGATGTCGGCTTCGGAGTCGATGCGGCACAGCAGCAGCCGTCGGGCAGGCGACATAAGTCGGAGCAGCGCTCACGGCTATGGCAGGCTTACGATGTCGCTCGCTGGCATCGATGTGGCACGGCGGTCGGCATCGGGTCTTCGTTGCAAGTCGGAGCAGCTTTCACGACTTCGATGCAGGAGACGGCATCGCTCGCCGGCGTTGCAAATTCCTTCTGTAGCACCAGAACAGCAAGTTCCAGATGCAGGCAAACAGAAGGGGGTGAAGTCTGGTATCCCTGAGACTTCGGTCAGGAGGCAAGCTCAAATCAAGCTCTTGGAGTAATATTCTGCAAGATGATGAAAGTACACACACAGTTCCTTTCTCCTCTCCTTGGCACTGAAGACACCACTGTAGGCCAACCCAGCAACACAGCACACTGGCAGGGGGGCAGTCCAACTCCTACAGCTTCCTTTGGTTCTTCTCCTTGGCAGAGGTTCGTCTTGTTGTTCCAGAAGTGATCTAAAGTTCTGGGGTCAGGGCCCCAATATTTATACCCCTAGATCCTTTGTCCTCTGAAGGCAGAGGGGCCTGTGCCTAGTCCAAACCAGTCCTTGTCAGTCCTGGAGCACTTTGTTGACAAGACTCCTTCTTTCCTTTCACCGTGTAGGCCAGGGACATCAGACGCAACACAGGAGGTGGAGCCAGCATTGTGGAGGGAAGGCACAGCCCTATTCAGGTCCTAGGTGCAACTCCTCCCACCCAGCTACATGCAGATCTCTCTATTCAGCCCTGTGCTGACTCATCCTGTGTCCTGGAATCCCCCAGTCCCTGTCACTCACAAAAACCAGACACACAATACACAACCTAGCAGAGGCAGACTTGGATAGTTAGGCAAGAAAATACCCACTTTCTAAAAGTGGTATTTTCAAACACAGAATGTTAAAACCAACTTCACTAAAATATGTATTTTATCATTCTGAGTTCAGGCATACTAAATTCGTTTTTCTACCATGTTCCCTGGGTTAGTTAGGATTATAAGATGTAATAATCAAAGCTGCCCATTCTGGCCTATGGGGAACAGGTAGCCTTGCAATAGTGAAAAACGGAAATGGCTATGATTCACTATTAGGACAGGCCACACACACCAGGGCATGTCCTACCTTATACTTACAATGCACCCTGCCCTTGGGCCTACCATAGGGGTGTCTGATATGAAGATAAGGGAAGGTTTAGGGACTGGCAAGTGGGTGCACTTGCCAAGTCGACATGGCAGTCAGACTGCACACAGGCTCTGCAATGGCAGGCCTGAGACACACTTTACAAGCTGCTTCTGTGGGTGGCACAACCACTGCTGCAAGCCCACCAGCAGTATTTGATTTACCAGCCCTGGGCACACCTGGTGCACTATACTAGGGTCTGACAAGTAAATCAAATGATCCAATCATGGAGTCACTAATCAATACATCAATTTAACATAGGGAGCACTTGCACTGTGGCACTGAATAGCAGTGGCACAGTGCCCAAAGCATCTAAACCCAGCAAACAGATCAAAAACAGAGGAGGCCATCAGAAAAAAATGGAAGGGAGATTCACGCCAATGGTACCAGGTCTAACATGTGTCCCCTCCAGCTGAAATGTGGGGAGAACTACCCAACCCCTTGGGAGTTCTCTTCACTAAGGCGGAAAAATCTGGACAGACCATCAGCATTGGCGTGTTCTGTACCAGGGCGGTGTTCCACCGTAAAGTCCATCCCCTATAGGGAAATGGACCACCTCAACAACTTTGGATTCTCACCCTTCATCTGCATCAGCCATCTGAGGGGCCTGTGGTCTGTCTGAACCCGGAAGTGAGTCCCAAACAGGTATGGTCTCAACTTCTTCAGTGCCCAGACCACAGCAAATGCCTCACGCTCAATTGCACTCCACCTCTGTTCCTGTGGAAGTAACCTCCTACTGATGAAGGCTACAGGTTGGTCTAGGCCCTCCTCATTAATCTGTGATAGCACAGCCCCCACACCATGCTCTGAAGCATCTGTTTGAACAATGAATTCCTTTGAGAAGTTGGGCGCCTGAAGCACGGGTGCTGTACACATGGCAGTCTTCAGGGCGTCAAAAGCTTTCTGACAGGTGTCAGTCCAGTTCACTTTCTTGGGCTGCTTCCTGGAAGTCAGCTCAGTCAAGGGAGCAACAATGTTGCCATACCCCTTGACAAACCTCCTGTAGTACCCTGTGAGTCCTAAAAAGGCTCTCACCTGTGTCTGAGTCTTTGGGGGTTTCCATGCCAGGATGGTATCAATCTTGGGTTGTAGGGGCGCTACCTGGCCGCTCCCCACCTGGTGCCCCAAGTACACCACGGAACCCTGTCCGATCTGGCACTTACTCGCCTTGATCGTGAGGCCTGCCTTTCACAGTGCCATCAACACTTCCCAGAGGTGGTGCAGATGTTCTTCCCAACTGGCGCTGAACACTGCAATGTCATCCAGGTAGGCGGCACTGAAATCCTCCAGTCCATCCAACACCTGGTTGACCAACCTCTGAAAGGTGGCAGGGGCATTCCTCATCCCAAAGGGCATAACCCAGAATTGGTAGTGCCCATCTGGTATGGAGAATGCTGACCTCTCTTTGGCCCCATCAGTTAAGGCAATCTGCCAGTACCCAGACGTCAAATCAAACGTGCTGAGGTACCGTGCAGCCCCTAACCAATCAATGAGCTCATCAGCTCTGGGGATGGGGTGCGCGTCAGTCCTGGTGACTGAATTGAGTCCTCGGTAGTCCACACAGAACCGGAGTTCGGGTGTGGCACCAGGCGCGGTAGCATTTGGGACCAAGACCACTGGGCTGGCCCAAGGACTGTGAGAGGACTCAATCACCCCTAAGGCAAACATCTTGGAGACCTCCTCCTTGATGTAAGCTCTGACCTTGTCAGTCACTCTGTAAGCCTTGTGCTTCACAGGAGGACTGTCCCCAGTGTCCACATCATGGACGCACCACTCAGTGACACCAGGAATCAGGGAAAACAAATCAGAGAATTGTCCCAACATTTGGCAACAATCTTGCTGCTGATCAGGGGTCAGTGTGGCAGAGAGGCTGACACCATCCACTGACCCATCTTGCTGTGTTGCAGACAGGAGGTCTTGAAGAGGCTCAGTCTCCTCTTCCATTCCATCATCTGTCGCTAGGAGCATGCGCACTTCGGACCTTTCTAAGTGGGGCTTCAGGCGGTTAACATGCAGGACCCGCAAAGGGTTCCTTGGAGACCGCAAGTTCACCAGGTAGGTGACATCACTCTTTCGCTCCACCACCTCAAATGGTCTGGTCCACCTGTCCTGGAGCGCACAAGGCTCTACAGGGGCCATGACCCAAACTTTCTGTCCAGGTTGAAGCTCAATCAGAGTGGCATTCTGATCGTACCACCACTTCATCGCTTCCTGGCTGGCTTCCAGATTCGCCTCAGCGAGTTGCCTGAATCGCCTGGTCTGGTTCCTGAAGGCCAGCATGTAACTGTATACATCCTGGGGAGGTTTCCTGGGAGATTGCTCCCAGCCTTCCTTGACCAGACTCAAAGGTCCTCTTACCGGGAGACCATAGAGCAGTTCAAAGGGACTGAACCCTAAGGACTTCTGGGGCACTTCACGGTAAGCAACCAGGAGGCATGGCAAGAGGACGTCCCACTTAAGCCTCATAGGTTCCTCAAGACCCATTATCATGCCTTTGAGGGTCCGGTTGAATCTCTCAACCAGCCCATTACCTTGGGGGAGGTAAGGAGTGGTGAACTTATAAGTAACACTGAACTCCTTCCACAGGGACTTCATATAGTTGGATATGAAGTTTGTACCACGGTCTGACACCACCTCTCTGGGGAACCCCACACGGGAGAAAATCCCCATCAGTGCACGTCCCACCACGGGGTCCGTCACTGTCCTGAGCGGGATGGCTTCCGGGTACCGGGTAGCATGGTCCACCAAGACCAGGATAAACCTGTTGCCCATGGCTCTCTTGGGGTCCAGTGGCCCCACAATGTCAATGCCCACCCGTTCAAAGGGGGTACTGACTACAGGAAAAGGTTGGAGAGGAGCCTTTTGCTTCCTTCCACTTTTCCCACTTGCCTGGCAAGTTTGACATGTCCTACAATGAGTGTCTGAACTCTTCCGCATCTGGGGCCAATGAAAGTGGGTGACAAGCCGTTCAAAGGTCTTGTCCTGCCCCAGATGTCCAGCTAAAGGCACGTCATGAGCCAAACCCAGTAGGAAGGCTCTGAAGCGCTGGGGTACCACCAGCACACGGGCTGACCCAGGCTCAGCAACCTTAGGCTCACTATACAGGAGGTCGTTCTCCCAGTAAATCCAATGTGATCCAGACTGATCACCTGCTGCCTGGGCTGTGACCTGTTCCCGCACACCCTCAAGAGAAGGGCACTTCCTTTGCTCTGCACAAAATTCCTCCCTGGAGGGGCCTCCTTCCTGCTGCCAATGGGTCAGCTCAGGCAGGTCCCCCAGTTCAGCAACTTGCTCCCCTGTAGGTTCCAGGGCATCCCCCTCAAGGTCTGCCTCCTCCTGGACCGTGGGAACAATGGGGGCTGGTTTCCCGCGCCCCCCACCTCTTCTCTTTAAAGCAGGTTCCTGGGCCATACTCTCAGGCTCCAGGATCTCTTGAACACCCTTACTGGTTGCCATAGACCGAGTGGTCACACATGCCCACTCAGGCAGACCCAACATCTCCAAATGAGACTTCTTCTCCACCTTAGCCCAAGGGGAGCTCTCTAAATCATTGCCTAACAGACAATCCACAGGCATGGCTGGCCTCACAGCAACTTGGAGAGTACCTGAGACCCCCCCCACTCAAAGGGAACTTGAGCCACCTCACACTGGCTCTGTGAGTTGTCCGCTGCAACTACAGGGAAGAATGCATGAGGGATAACTTGCTCCTTGGACACCAACCGGCAATTGACAGCTGTCACACTAGCCCCGGTGTCCCTCAGTGCCTCCACCCTATGGCCATTGATGGTCACCCACTGCCTGTACTTCTTAGTGTTATCAGGCAGCTGGGTCTCAGGGACCATCTCAAAGTCTCCTAGCGAGACAAGGGACATTTCTGCGGGATTCCACCCACCTGGAGCACCCATCTCCTCCCCTCCCAGGCTACACTCGCCAACTGTCGGGGTGGTGCACGCGGTGGTGCCTTGGAGTCCCTCATGGGACACTGTGCATCAAACCAACGGTGGCCCACTTGACCACACGTAAAGCACTTGTAGGGGCCCCTCTGAACAGGTCTACCTGTCGGGGCCTCTGGCTTCTTCTCAGGGGAGGCTGGGAACCCTTCCCTTGGTTCCCTTGGGGATTACTTTGGGGCCCTTTCTGGAACTCCCTCTGTTTACCCTTGTCCCCCCACTCTTCTGCTGGGGACACTGCCCACCTTTGGCGGAATCTCCCACATGACCCTTGTGGACCCTGGTACTGTCCCAGCGGTCCGCCTCCTCAGCAAGCTTCCTAGGGTTAGTTAGCTTGCTATCAATAAGGTGCTGGCGTAGCTCTGGAAAACAATTAGCAGACAAGTGCTCCCATGCAAACAAATCATAGAGCGCCTCAAAAGTATCCACTTTGCTACCCTTCACCCAACCATCCATGGCTCTGCAAAAGAAAGATACATATTCTACCCAAGTGGTTCCCTCCAGCTTCTTGCAACTCGTAAACCTCTGTCTATAGAGTTCTGGGGTCAAACCATACCTTGTCATCAGGGCTTCCTTCATATGGGCATAAGACATCCTATTCTCACTGGGTAGGTCTAACAAAGTATCCCTCCCTCACTCACAAAGCGGCCCCACAACCCAGCTCCCCAATCCTTCTCAGGGACCCGGTGGGCCAACATTGCGATCTCATAGGCTGCAAACCACTGCCCAATATCTTCATGCTTATGGAAATCTTTGATGACATCCTTAGGAATATATACCCTGCCTTCTGAAGGCACAGATGGTGCGCTGCCACCAGAGGGATTGATTTCTAAGCCCTGCGCTTTGATCTCTAATTCCCTCAACATTCTCTCATGCTCTAATCTCATTCTCTCTCTCTCCAAGGATAACTTGTTAATTTCAAACTCCAGCTTCTTATTCTCTAGGTCCTTTTGACCCTCCATTTTGAGCCTAGCCATCTCCAGCTTGTGTGCCCTGTTTCTCTCCCTATCCTCCAGCTCTCCTGGGGACAGGTCTTTGGAAGAAACACTGCTGCCTGGCGGAGTAGGTACTTTCTCCCCCCTTGGGCCCAGGGGCCCATCTAGCTGCCCTTCCACCTCCTCCACAGGGTGCTCCACATTTTCAGATGCATTTCTTGCTTCCACCCAGGCCCTCTGCGCCTTGTGGAACTCATCCTTTTTAGTGAGGCCTGGAATAGCAACTTTACATTTTCTACAGAAGGCTTTCAGCTGTTTGGCATTATAGGTATCCAACCTCTCTTCCTCAAACTCTGGATCCATAGAGGCAATAGATGCTGGTGGACTCATGGCAATAAGAATTGGCACTTCTCAGAAAAATAACAGTCCAAGGAGAAAAAAAAATTCTACCAAAAATGTATGTGGTTGCGTTTGGTCTGCACTCACTAGTAGTGTACACCAATCACTGTATATGAGTCACAAATGCAAGTCCAGAATCCTCACCGCTGACCACCAATGTTAGAACTGGGGGTCTCTAGTTGGCAATGGTATACACCTTTGACCAAATAGGGACCCTTGCTTCTAGTCAGGGTAAGGGGGATACACTACTAAAACAACCCCTGCTCACCCCCTTGGTCGCTTGGCACGAGCAGACAGGCTTATCTCAGAGGCAGTGTGTTAAGCATTTGTGAACACATACAGTAATACAGTGAAAACACTACAGATGGACACCACACAGGTTTTAAAAAAATAAGTATACTTTATATAGATTTATCACAAGACCACAAACGACAAAAATCCACAATACTGTAATCAATAATACTTCAGGATGGTAGAAATGGTTTAAAAATAGGTTCTTCACTTAAAAGCAGTCTTTAGCAACAAATAACCCCAACTGGAGTTATCACGACGTCGAGGTCAAAGAAATCCCAAAGTACGGCGCCGACTGAGAGGTGCGCGGCGTCGGGCCCGGAGTCAAAACAGACCCCCAAAGAACAGTACCTTGGAAAAGCGAAAACAAAGACAGCTCACGGCATCTGGGAGGTGCGGCGTCGTTGGCGCGTTGCAGCATCGGTTCCTTGCTTCGGAGGAGATGATGCGTCGGGACCTGGATGCTTGCGCAGGCAGGGGAGGCGTCGGTTCCGGACCGGAGGTGACGTCACGATGGCGCCGAAGCCACGGTTCCGTACGATGTCGATGGATTCTTGACCACCCACGTCGACGATCGGCTCCGCGATGATGTCGGCTTCGGAGTCGATGCGGCACAGCAGCAGGCGTCGGGCCGGCGTCGTAAGTCGGAGCAGCACTCACGGCTATGGCAGGCTTACGATGTCGCTCGCTGGTGTCGATGTGGCACGGCGGTCGGCGTCGGGTCTTCGTTGCAAGTCGGAGCAGTGCTCACGACTTCGATGCAGGAGACGGCGTCGCTCGCCGGCGTCGGTGTTGCAAATTCCTTCTGTAGCACCAGAACAGCAAGTTCCAGATGCAGGCAAACAGAAGGGGGTGAAGTCTGGTATCCCTGAGACTTCGGTCAGGAGGAAAGCTCAAATCAAGCCCTTGGAGTAATATTCTGCAAGATGATGAAAGTACACACACAGTTCCTTTCTCCTCTCCTTGGCACTGAAGACACCACTGTAGGCCAACCCAGCAACACAGCACACTGGCAGGGGGGCAGCCCAACTCCTACAGCTTCCTTTGGTTCTTCTCCTTGGCAGAGGTTCTTCTTGTTGTTCCAGAAGTGATCTAAAGTTCTGGGGTCAGGTCCCCAATATTTATACCCCTAGATCCTTTGTCCTCTGAAGGCAGAGGGGCCTGTGCCTAGTCCAAACCAGTTCTTGTCAGTCCTGGAGCACTTTGTTGACAAGACTCCTTCTTTCCTTTCACCGTGTAGGCCAGGGACATCAGACGCACCACAGGAGGTGGAGCCAGCATTGTGGAGGGAAGGCACAGCCCTATTCAGGTCCTAGGTGTAACTCCTCCCACCCAGCTACATGCAGATCTCTCTATTCAGCCCTGTGCTGACTCATCCTGTCTCCTGGAATCCCCCAGCCCCTGTCACTCACAAAAACCAGACACACAATACACAACCTAGCAGAGGCAGACTTGGATAGTTAGGCAAGAAAATACCCACTTTCTAAAAGTGGTATTTTCAAACACAGAATGTTAAAACCAACTTCACTAAAATATGTATTTTATCATTCTGAGTTCAGGCATACTAAATTCGTTTTTCTACCATGTTCCCTGGGTTAGTTAGGATTATAAGATGTAATAATCAAAGCTGCCCATTCTGGCCTATGGGGAACAGGTAGCCTTGCAATAGTAAAAAACGAAAATGGCTGTGATTCACTATTAGGATATGCCACACACACCAGGGCATGTCCTACCTTATACTTACAATGCACCCTGCCCTTGGGCCTACCATAGGGGTGTCTGATATGAAGATAAGGGAAGGTTTAGGGACTGGCAAGTGGATGCACTTGCCAAGTCGACATGGCAGTCAGACTGCACACAGGCTCTTCAATAGCAGGCCTGAGACACACTTTACAAGCTGCTTCTGTGGGTGGCACAACCAGTGCTGCAAGCCCACCAGCAGTATTTGATTTACCAGCCCTGGGCACACCTGGTGCACTATACTAGGGTCTGACAAGTAAATCAAATGATCCAATCATGGAGTCACTAATCAATACATCAATTTAACATAGGGAGCACTTGCACTGTGGCACTGAATAGCAGTGGCACAGTGCCCAAAGCATCTAAACCCGGCAAACAGATCAAAAACAGAGGCCATCAGAAAAAAATGGAAGGGAGACTCACGCCAATGGTACCAGGTCTAACATTCCCCTTCTGGGGAAAATCAGGATATAGCGCTCACAGGGCGCAAGAGGTCCTGGAAAAAGAACAAGCCCACGCAAAATGTTCCTCTAGGTCCAGGGGCACAGCTGGGCCCAGGGAGGCCAGCACACAGGGTCCTCCAGCAGGGAGGCAAGCCCCCTTGGCGGCTCCTCCTGGGCCCCAGCAGCAGCAAGCCCCCAGCAAGTCAGGAACAGCACACCAGCGTAGAACTGAACATTTTCATGAAGTCACAGCCCCTATATTTATACCACACAATCTTTTGTCTGTAGTGCAGGGCATGGGGGAACCAGATGCAACTAGTTCAGAGGGCAATTGGAGCACTTTGTTTTCCAAGCTCCTCTTCCCCTTTGTCAGGTGGGGGCTAGGTGATCAGACACACCACAGGGGGCGGAGCCAGCATTGTGCAGGCTGGGCACAGTCCTATTCAGGATCAGGGGATTACTCCTCCCACTACTCCTACTGCAGATGTCCCATTCAGCCTAGCGCTGACTCACCCTGCCCCTCCTGGAGCCACACACACCTCCCAGCCCCTGTCACTCACAAGCCAGACATGCAATTCACATCAGGCAGGCAGACACATAGCACATAGAAATGCCAACTTCTAAAAGTGGCATTTCTCCCATAGTCATAATAAATCTGCGCACACCATTGCGCAGCATTTATTTTCACAATTTCATACATACTAAACTCGACCACGCTGCTCCTCCCATATCCTGAATTACCACTGACACACACTGATCAGGGAATCCCCAATGCATTCCTATGGGAGGGCAGGCCAATCTCACCAATATAACACAGAGAGCACACGCACTTTACACTGGACCACAGTGCTAAAGTGCCCAGAGGCCTAAAACCACCAACACCATGTCAGAGAAAAGGCAAAAAGTTTAGGGGTGAACTTGCCAAAAGGGCCAAGTCCAACACCACCTCATCCCACAGGTCTACCAATGCTTTTCTGCAATATTCCTCTGTACTCTTCAGCGCATAGCTCCCCTCCTTCTATAGCTGTAGTTCAGGCTCTCCCCTCAGCACACCACTGGCTTTGAGGAGGGCCATGAGGGGACTTCCAGTGACGAGCAATATCTGTACACTCTGCTCCCAGGTCCAAGTCCAAGACTCTATGACCCACGTTAGGTCACCCTTAATACAACCCAAAAAGGCAGATGTCTGCTGTAACTGCCCATGGTTAAGGTTGAGCTCTGAATCCATTGTTACTTGCAACGAGAAGTGCGCTATGACTGAGCAACTTCAAGGCATGGGAGAAAAACTGCATCGGTTTGAGCCCCGCCAGCCCAGGGACAAGCCAATGTAGCTGGGCTACAAGATAATATAATTCATAGTCTGGGACCCCAATCCTCCTCTTGACGAGGGTCTCTGTAATGCACAGTGACACCCGATGGTATCATCCGTCCCATATCAGCTCCCTGAGCAGGACATCAAGGGATCTAAACCAAGCTCTTGTTAAACATATTGAGAGATTTATGAAGTAGTAAAGGACACCAGGGAGTATCACCATTTTGGTCACCACTATGCGGGCCATGATGGGGTGTTAGTCACCACCAAAAAGTCACATTATTTCTCAGGCCAAGCATCACGCTCCTGAGGTTTCCCTCCCTTAAGTCAGCATCAGTGTGGTATACCTTTTTTTTTTTTTATAATCTTTATTCATTTTATATTGAACACAACAGACAGCCGTGGATACAATATGATAACACACATGTGGTAGTACAGCACCATTTGCATTATTGTGCCCATTATGTAGGGGGGCGAATCACCATAATCAACATTACAAATAATCAAGGACAACGGTATTTCTCTACAAAATTTGTCTACTGGTGATATTGCACATAACTGTATCAAAACATAATGTTAAATAAGAAAAGAAAATTAAACATAAAACCACCTAACTAATGTGTCCGCCTCATGATTGACATAACCTGTTTCATGTTACCGGTAGATGTGTCGTTTATGCGGGGTCCAATCAATCAGGGTCCTGCTGTGGAAGGTAATTTCTATGAGAGAGAAGTGGGGGAAAGGGTTGTACAGCGCCAATGCCACGGTATGTGCAAGTACGGTCGGGCCAGCACAACAGTATGAGACAGCTGTAACTGTCTGCCGTGCCCGCATGTATGTAGCCTATTACTCCGTCTGTGGATGCGCCGTAATGTATACGCTCGGAGCATCTTGGGTGTGCCCACCGGATGCGGCCTCAGTACTTCTGGGCCGTCATCCGTGATCTTGCATGTCCCGGAGGCTAGCTTCTATAATAGTTCTTAATGTTGCCAGTCTACGGGTGGCGCCCGGGACATTGGGTGTAGAGGCTGAGAAGCCTGTGTTCGTATTCGGCCACCAGAGCACGCCGGAAGGTGGTCAGCCAGTGCCTGATGGTTGGGCCAGCCGGGGATTTTCAGGCCATAGCCAAGGAGTGTTTGGCCAAAACCAGCGCCAGGTCAAGGAATTTGTTGAGATTCTTACGGCGTGCGCTCCGCTGCGTAATGCCTAGCAAGTAGTGTGCGCCCTGAGCTGAGATGGTAGTTCCCGTTGCTGCTGACAGTTAATCCATTATCTTCCCCCAGTATGTTGTGATGTGAGGGCACGTCCAGACCATATGTATAAAGTCAGCACCCGAGTCATGACATCTAGGACAGATATCAACAGAGGTCAAGTACATCTTCGCCAGCCTGTGTGGGGTTAAGTATGTGTGGTGTAAATAATTAAATTGCGTGAATTTCAGTCTGGCATTCATCGAGATAATTTTGGGGTTTCCTACACACTGTTTCCACTGCTTGTCCGTGATTTCGATGGAGAGCGCCATTGTCCAGTATTCGCGTAATGGAGTCAATGAGGGGGCTGCGTCTGCTCTAAGGGAATTGTAGATGGCTGTGACGGCTTTCCTGCCTGTTCCATGTGTCGGTAGTGTCTGCAAGGCTTCAGATGTTGGTGGTACCGTGCTGATGTCCCCCCAAATTCGTGTTGCCTATTGTGTTAGTGTTGCGTAAAGAAGGAATGTTCCAGGTGATACACCATAGTCATCCATCAGGGAGTCAAAACTGCATAAATTGGAATCAGTAAATAAGTCTCCCCATGTTGTCAGACTGGCTGCCTGCCATTCCACTAATTCTGGGCATTTTATACGAGTAAAGGACCCTGGTGACGTCTCGACAGGGAGATCTGGGGCATACGGTGGAGGGCGGCGTTTGGTTATTACATAATTCGACCAGGCTGTACGAGCTGCCCGTAGTAAGGTGCAGCCCTAAATCCTCTGGATCTGAGTTTTAGTACCAGATAGCCACTCAAGCAGGTCTGGTTGCGATAACGTCATTGCCCAGGTGTCCAGTTCAGCTAGGTTCTTCTTTGCGAGCCAACGCATGGGCCACTGGAGTTGAGCGGCTGCATAGTATAGCTCGTAATCGGGCGCTTCTAAACCCCGCCTCTGAGATAGGGAGGTGAAGCTTCGAGAGTGCCACCCTTGCCCTGGAGTTGCCCCATATCAAGGATACTAGCAATGATCGTAGTTCTCTGAATAATTTCTGGGGTGGTTTATAGGGAAGGACCGTAAAGAAGTATAAAAGCCTAGGGAGGAGGAGCATCTTGGATATGGCTATCCGGCCCATGAGGGAGAGCGATCCAGAACGGAAGAGTCGCTCTAGCACTTGTAATCGTCTTCCCCAGATTACCGTCCATAAGATCTGATGGGGAATGGTAGACCTGTACTCCTAGGTATTTAAATGAGTCGTACGCTCTGACTAAGGGAGCATGAGGTTGCCGTTGACGCATTTCGGCTGGAATAGGCGACATCAGGAACAAGACAGACTTATCCCAGTTGACTTTTGAACCCGACAGTCGTGCGTGGGTTTCTAGTAGTGCAATTAGGCCTCGGAGCGCCGCGCCCTGATTGCATAGGTAAATCAGTGCGTCGTCCGCATAAAGGGACACTATATGCCACTGCGTGTGCATATGTATGCCCCATTCTATGACATGACTACAGAGCGCACAGGCCAGGGGCTCCATGGCCAGGGCAAAAAGGATTGGTGAGAGCGGGCAACCCTGTCTGGTGCCTCGCTCGATGTCAAGAGATGATGAAATAACGCTGCTCATTTTCACCCGGGCATGTGGGTTAGTGTATAATATTTTCACCCAGCGTAGGAACTTGGGGCCAATACCGAATCGAGCTAACACGGCCAGTAAGTAGTCCCACCCCAGGGTGTCAAAGGCCTTTTCTATATCTAAGGCTGCTATCCAATGTTGCTCTGATACTGTTTGGGCCCACTCTAGTAGTTTGAACAGTCTTCTCAGGTTCAGTCCCATGCTCCTACCCATTTTGGTCCGTATGGACCAGTAAGGGAACATCCTCCAGTAACCTGTTGGCCAGCAGTTTTCCCAAGATTTTATAATGTGAGGTGAGTAAGGACAGAGGGCGGTATGAGCTCATAAGGAGGGGATCTCGACCGGGTTTCGGGAGAACCATGAGCACAGCCTCACTGAAAGAAGAAGGTAGTGTACCTCTGTCAAAGGACTCTCTAAATATAGTGAGCAATCGAGGGGCCAACTGAGTTGAGTATGTAGCGTAGAATTCCGTAGGCCAGCCGTCCATGCCTGGGGTTTTGCCTCTAGCGAGGTGTTTGATGGTGTCCGAGATTTAAGCCTCCGTGAGCGAGGCCTCTAACTCTGTGTATTGATCCTGCGTTATTTGTGTAAGGGCCGCCTGTTCTAGGAACAGTTGCAATGCCTGAGGGTCACCTGATTCTGGGGCCTTGTATAATGACGTGTAGTATTTAAGAAAAGATTCATTGATCTGCTCCTGCGTGTTAACTAGAATGCCTTCCAGGTTGTATATTGCAGTGATAGGTGGTTGTGTGAGGTTGCTTTTTAACAACCATGCAAGTGTCTTGCCAGCTTTGTCGCCCTCCGCGTGGCGTCTAGCCGAGTACTGCTTATAATCTAGTGGACGCTTTACTCGCCCTTTTCTGGCACGGTGATTCATTCCCCCCTCCATTGCGCTGCGGACACATTGGAGACCGCCCTGACTAAGTTTAACAAACAAAATTATCCTCACCGCCCACCAACCGGGCTGATATTGGATTCCTTCCTTCCCCCCCCCCTTACTTTGCCATCGCGCTTCTGGACCTACATCTTGGACTTCACAAGCCACCCTGAAGAAATCGCAGATTGTGATCCCTCCGTGATGCCTCACGTCCACTTCGCTCCTTTTACTAGAGCACTACCGTCAAATTAATGACCATTGTCCTGATGATGACCTGCAATCATTCAGGTTGAAACGCCGTCGACTATCCAGCCTAGAACACAGGCGTTATTGTGGTCAAATTTAATTTTCTGACTATCTTGTATATATAAACTGTATATATTTTGCAATTTTTGACCACCTTTAATTTAATTTACTTATTTTCGCCGTTCACGCTGTTTTTTGCACACTTATGTCACTGCGCCGTCCACCTTCACTAGCACGCCCAGTGCTCACGTTGTGTGTCATGGTCATTGTATAATGATGTACTGTAGTGCTTATTAAACTACTTACGGAATTATAGTTTAATTTACTTCACCCTATTCTTACGTTGTGGTCTCCCTTCCCTTGTCCCCCTTTCTCTTTGTGATTTATTTCACTGTTTTAAATTGACCTCTTTTAATTATCCTCCAGTTGAGACATTGTTTTTTGTTGTAAACTACGCCTGGTCTCACCTGGGCTAACGGGCCTTACTCCTGTTAATTTTTACTCTATAATCTAGGGCGCATTATTAATCCAGTGCTTCTTTGTGTGCTAACCGAGTTTTGGAAAGTGCTGGTAGCATGTGCGGCTCCACAGGGGCCCTGCGTTCCTGCCCTTGTATGACCTCCTCTAGCTCTTGTATTTCCCTGGTCAGTGTCATACGGGTACTGTATACTGCCTGTATGACCTGCCCCCGCAGGACAACCTTTAGGACGTCCCATTCAATGCCGGCATGCGAAGCCGTTCCCTCGTTGGTTTGGAAATATGAAGTTATAGATTGCGATATGGTGGCGCTCAAAACAGGGTCAAGAAGGGCCTCCAAGGGGAGGCGCCAATTTGGTATGCTAGGTCTGGACGCGCCCCAAGTCAATCGAATTTGCAGGGGGCTGTGGTCCGAAATCGTACGAGCTAAGTACTCTGCATGGGCTACATGCGCCAGTGCCGTGTCCGTGCAGTAGATGGTGTCTATTCACTTGTACAAATCATGAAATGTGGAGTAGTGTGAATAGACCCGGTCTATGGGATGTTTTGCACGCCAACCATCGGTCAACTGCATCTGTGTGGCCCAGGTGGACATATTGTGTGCAAGCCCGAAATCCTGTGCTCCGGGGAGGGGAGGGTGGGATCGGTCAAGAGTCAAGTCGGGTACGCCATTATAGTCGCCCCCCCAATAAGTGGGTACCGAAGGGTCCCTAAAGAGTGCTGGGGTTAGTGTCTGGAGTAATGTGGATTGTCCTGTGTTAGGCGCATATAATAAAACCAAGGATAGTGGGCGACCATCTAAATAGCCTTCCACTATCGCATAACGGCCTTGGGGATCAACGCGCATGTGTGTTATCTGTAATGGAATGCCTGGTGCCACCCAGATCAGGGCCCCTCTAGCATAACCAGAATAAGTTGTGCCTATTGCCATGCCCCGCCAACATTTATTGAGTGACTGCAGTGTTTGTTGTGTTAAATGAGTCTCCTGCAGTAGGGCTATGGCAATTTTGTGCCTACGTAAGTATTGGTATACTTTATGTCGCTTAACACAGCTGGCCAGACAGCGCACATTCCAGGTCAACAATAAGTAATCATTCCCTTGCATTTATAACAGTAAGAGAGAGGGAGAAACAGTAGATGTACATTCCCCGCATGCAACAATAAGTGAAGCAGCTCGTAAAGGACAATTCTATTTCCTAGCGTAGTATGCAAATACGTATCTAGGACTGACATTCGGTGGTGAACTATAAACCAACCCCCCCACCCCAGGCCTAATTGCCAACGGGCAAGAGGCCATATGCAAACATGTTAAATTAAGAAACAAAGGGAAAAACAATAAATCACCATACGTAGGATAAGTCTATAACAGTCACTTATCGTGTGTGGAGGGTGTGTAGGTTCACACTCTGTCTCGCCATGGCCACCTGACAACCTTAGTATAATGTTCGTAGATAGGCCGGTTAGGAAGTGATGAAGTCCTTGGTCCATCTGTTACCCCCTGTATGGATGAAATGTCTCTACAGCTTGGGTTTCACAGGTCCAGTAGGTCCCGCTGACCTGAGTAGTTAACCCAGTTCATGTGAAGTTTGCGGTGTCACGGTGGGGCCATCGCCCGACATCAACTGTTGCTGGGAGTCCGATAGGGAGTACTCCTGGTCCTGGAAGGCCTCCGTTTCCGATTCTGAGCGGGAAGGGGAAGTAGTGGCTCCGTGCTTTTCAGCAAGCTTGAGAGCTTGCTCCCTTTCCTGTGCAACTTGAGCTTTAGTGGGGCGCTGTCCTCGGGGCAAGTCGTGACGTCCACGATGTGTGTTTTTTTTCCATTGCTGGTGTGCACCCCCCGTGGGCTTCGGAGCAGATCCCACTCCGTTCTCTTCCACCCAGCTCCAGGCGTCCTCAGGAGAATGGCAGAAGATCGTGGTTCCTTTGTGTTGTATACACAGTGAGGCCGGATATTGTAATGCGTACTTTATTTCGTGTTCGCGAAGGCAGCGCTTAACATCCATAAAGGATGCCCGGCGGCGTTGTACAGATAACGTATAGTCCGGATATATGTGTACCTCCGCGTTCTCAATCACCCATGGGCCGCGGGCTCTTGTGACCTGTAGGATTTGGTCCCTGTCACGATAATTGAAAAGACGTGCGACCACCAGCCTAGGGGGAGCGCCCGGTCGAGGAGGACCCCCGGGACTCTATGGGCGCACTCCACGGAGAAGAACTTGGAGTGCTTGCCTTGAAGTATGACATCCGAGAACCAGGTTTCCAGGTAGAGCTCCATACTCTGTCCCTCGACACGTTCCGGCAAGCCCACCAAGCGCACATTATTCCGGCGTGACCTGCCTTCCTGGTCATCAACACTATCTCTGAGGTAGTTCACCTCCTCTTGCAGTGTCTTGATTTGGGCCGCCGTTGAGGACACTGAGGGTCTCACAGTTGCGATTGTGGATTCCACATCTGCTACTCTGTCTTTTAATTTTTTGTGGTCCTCTCGTAGAAAACTGAGCTCTGCGCAGAGCGTGTCCATTTTAGGGGCCAGGGTAGACTTAATGTCCAACACTGCTGCCATTAGCTCATCAAAGTGGTTCGAGAGGTCAGACTGTGGCATGGGTTGGCCCACTGATGACTGATCTGTACCCACGGCGCCAGAGGAGGGGCCCTGCGGGTCAGTGGCCAAAGGCTGCTCTTTGTCAGGCCTCGTCTTGCCCATCTTGTAGGCGTTAGCACTCCGTAAGTTCCAGGGAGAAGGAGGGAAAGAGTGCACCGGACCCCACACCTGCGCCCCACTATTGGTTGGACCCCTAGACACGGGTTGGCAGTCGCTGATCCTTACCCTCAGCACGGGCACCGCGCCCAAGTTGAAGCGCTGAGCTATGATGACGATGGTAGGGCGTGGCAGGGCCAGACAGAGAAAGTTTCAGGCCCCGCGCAGCAACTTTCCAGAGACCGCCGACTATAGGGCAGTATAAAGGTGCTCTGCCGTGTCCAGTTTCTTTTTAAGAGAGGGTGCCTACATTGGAGGCTCTGTCGGTGGTCGCCGTGTATTGGAGTGGTACGTCGCACCCCATAGAGAATTGCTGTGGGAGCACGCTGCACTTATTCATGCCCAGGCAGGGGGGGAGGGCCCTCCCAGGCCTAGTGAAGAGGGAGTGTGGCGTAAGAACAGTGAGGGGCATCCATGCACCAACAATCAGTACAATGCCCCCGCTGCCCGGGTATGATATCTCACCCCAGCGTAAGGGGGGCCCACAGGTTCAGGGGCATCACCCAGCCAGTATGGGGGCCACAGTACTGTGCCTGCTGCCGATCCGCAGATTATGCAGGCGCCAGGACGTGTCCAGGCCTCATGGGCCACACCGTGTGAGCAGGGTGCGTAATGTAAGTAAAGTAGGCCCAGGTCTCTGTGGGGCAGTCCAATAGGGCCGTTGGTATGGGGGGAGGGTACTCACTGATGAGGATTCTGCCCCTGAGGGCCGGTAAGAGGCTTGATGCTGGTGACTATCAGGGGGAGTATGCAGCGCAGTGGCCCACAGCAGCAGCCCGTCACCGACGCACCACTCAAAGGAGTCTCCTGGCGTCGGTGGAAACTGCTGGGCACACAGGTGGGCTGGAGCCCGACGCGCCGCTCCCCCGCCGCAGCCGCCGGCCCGCGGGTGCGACGCAGCGTTAAGGGTCTCCTGTGGCAGATGAAGCGCCCTTGGCCGGGTACATGCACAACAGAGGTCCGATGGAGGAGGGGCTGCTATCCTGGGCCCGAGTCTCCGCTTCGGCGCTGCACTGTCCTGTGGCCACCACTGCGGGGTAAACTTGATCTCGGGACATCGGTGGTGCGTCCCGCAATGATTCCAAGGCACTTTGGCTGCTTTTTCCCGGCGGCTGTATGCAGGATGTTTGGCGGTCGTGAAGGAGCGAGCTAAGAACTCGACCGCTCATGTCGCCATCTTAGACACGCCCCATCAGTGTGGTATACCTTGACCCTCAAGTATTTAAAGACTGTGGCCTCCCACTAGATCCCGGAGTTAGTCACTGATGCCAGCAGGTTTCTCAAGCCCCGCAGCCCACAGGGATAGCGCATGATTTCTGCCAATTCACACAAAGACCGGAGACCCACCCAAAGTCCTCAAGAAGGGCTACACTCAATGGGATTCCAGGTCGGGCGTCTCTCAGTTAGACGAGCATGTGAGACCACATGCGCCCTGTCATGGAGTGGGATTCCTTTACCCCTGTCCTCCTGAACTATCGCACAGGTAAACAGCTTGATTGCCAGCACCAACAACATTGGGGAGCGAGGGAAGCCCTGTCAAATGCCCCGGTCAATCTCAAATGGATCAGAAATGCACCCGCCTGTATGCACTAGTGTCTGCATGCCCCCCCATAGAGCAGAGTGACACATTTAGTCCAATTGTCAGTCAGTGACAACTTGACTTTGACCGCCTGTAATTAATCCTATCAGAGGGTGTTAAAGCCTTTCGTATATTGAAGGGTAGAATGAGTGCCTCGGGGAATCGCGTCCCACCTGTGGCTTCCAGGACATGGAACACTCGTCTAATATTGGGAGAAGTGTTGCGCTTGAGAATAAAGGCATTTTAGTCTGCATACATGAGCCAGTGGAGATGGGGCTGGAGCCAATTGGCCAGAGACTTACTGAGGATTTTATAATCTAGGTTTCACATAGATAAGGGTTGGTAAGACGTTGCATCTGTGGCATCACTCAAAGATTTAAAGATGGACACTATTAAGGCTTTCCTGGTTGTATCAAGGAAGTAACCGTCATCCAAGGCCCCTGCGTACATTGTGGCCAATCTTGAGACCAGCTGCGGGGAACAGTTCTGGTAGAATTCAGCCAGGAGGCTATCTGTTCCGGGCTTCTTCCATTGGCCCATATTCTCTATCTTCTTCAGGTAGCCCAGCAAGGTCGCTCGGTTTAGGAAGAGGTCTAAGTTCTCTCCCGTCAAAGGAGTGCTGGATTCATATAAGGTCCTAGACATCATAATTCCCATTTGGGTGTAAAGCATTTCTCTCTTCTGTCCCGCTATTTAAGTGATAGGAGTCCCCCTACCCTTGCATTGAGTCAGCCATGCCAGCAGCCTGCCTGCACAGTTGACCTCGGTGTATGTGGATGTATGGTGGTCTCATCTGCTCATGGAGTGACGCTTTTCTAGTACCTCCAAGTGTTTCCACGTGCCTCTCGGAGGGTGGGTTGGATCTCAGGGAAACCCGGGACCCCATTCTCCAGACCTCAGATGTCATTCTCTATTGCAGACAGCTCAGCTCGAAGCGCACAGTCCATCCCCACTGACCGGCCTAAGCAGTACCCCCTAATGATTTCCTTAAAGGCATCCTACTCTTTGTTGGTATGAGAAGCAGTTTGGGCAATCATAGTGATGTAATCTACCAAAAGCTAGGCTCGTAGAGGTGACTTGGTGGAAGTCTCCAAGGGGGGATGGTTTCTAGGCATCCGCCCTAGTGGATCTCTAACTGTAGCGGGTTATGATCTGACAAAATGTACCCCAGATACTCAGTTCCGAGGAACTGGGCCACCAGGCCAATAGAGCCCAACATCTTATCAAGTCTAACGTGCAAGTCATGCACCAGGGAGTGAAGGAGAATTCACATCGATATGGGTTCTGATCCCGCCATACGTCACTGTGGGTCAAGTGGTTCAGCCAGTCTCCGAAACCCTCAGCTAATCAGCTAGGGGAGGAATGGATCTGTCTAGGGAGACATCCACTACACAATTATAGTCGCCCTCCAGTAGCATAGACAGGTGAGGGTCATGTGGGAGGATTTGTGAGAGGGCAGTCAGGAATGTCAGTTGCCCTACGTTTGGAGCTTAGATATAGATGTTAGCCCATTAAGCCTCCCCATCGCAATGACATAACGGCCTCCATCATCAAGTATGTCCTTTCTATGTCCAAAGGGACTACTGGCCGGACCCAAATCATGTATATCTGACCTCTTCAGCATCTCTGAATGTTAGGTCATCTGCACTTTCATCAAATGGATCTCCTGTATTAGAGCTATGTCCATGCCCCTGTGCTTCAGGTAAGCTAAGGCTTTATATTATTTGCCAATAGAGCCAGGTCAAGAAGGAATTGTGCATCAACCTCTCCATTGCGGGTGGTTTTCAATGCAAACCACCTGCCCATTCTGCCTGCCCCCCCCCCCCCTCCGTCCCTGGTCACCCTCCGGATCGCACAGCAGTGAAGTCATATTCCAAGACTGGGTAGAAACAATATAACCATCACCAACTCCCACTCCCTAGGTCGGAGTATGAACAACCCTCCAGCCAAAACAACAAATCAGACTAAATTTTAGGAATCAAAGCCCCAAACCATAACATTATATGTGAGTTCTCTCATGAGGGAGTGGCTCCCCCAGTGCCTATCATGAAAACCCCACTGCCCTGTCTCCGACATGGTAGGATAATGTAGGATTACTCTCAGTCGGAGCTGGACCCCCGAACTCAGGCAAGCTGTCATTGCGGGTCTTCCAGGGGACAATCCAGTTGCTCCAAGGTGTGGGAGCAGAGTGAAGTCAGATTTAGAGGTCTTCTGCCAGCCCAGGAGTCAGCAAAGGTCCCAGTTCAAGGTCTTTGGATAGAGAATCAGATTCTACACTTTCAAAGGAAGAGGTGGAGTTCTCAGGGGACCGCCCCGGTGATGTTCTCAAGGAGGATGCTGCATCAATCGCAGGTGTTCTTTCTGCCTCTCCCTGCCCTCTCATCAGGCACGCTACGCCAGAGCCCTCTCGATGCCCCTGGTGTCAGTGCCTTGGCGACTTAGGGTTCCGTCCTTGCTCTGTGCAAGTCTTGTAGATTTTCAGCCAGTCGCAAGTTGCTGGTGGGTCATCAAAAAACAAGGTGCAGTGTCATCGATAATTTTAAGGCGTGCAGGAAACAGGAGCATTTACTGGATAACTGCATCTCTCAGTTCTTTCTTAACAGTTATGAAAGATGCCCTTCACTGCTGAACTGCTAGGGTATAGTCCTGAAAGATAGCCACAACAGCATTCTCAAGCTTTTTGAAGGATTATTTCCCTATCTCTATAGTGCTGCAGGTGGGCATTCACCAGACAAGGGGTGCTCCAGGCACCGGCAGCCTCGCGTGGACCCAATCCACCCGTTCAAGTGCAAAAAACTGTGATAATTCTCTGGGAGCGCCCAATGCGGTTAGGCAGATCTGAAAGAATGTGACCATGTTGGGTCCATCTATTTTCTTTGGGAGACCAATGATTCTGATGTTATTGCGCTGGTGCGTCCTTCTGCATCATCAGCTCGTCGATTTAGCAGGTCCACCCGACGGAGTAGTACTGCCACTGCCTCCTGGAGCCCTCGAACTGTGGGCTCCACTCCCTCAATTGCTTAGGAATTCTATTCGACTTTGTCAGCAAGCTTGTGGTGGTCGTCACAGAATATTCCCAGATCTATAGAAACGTTGTCCATTTTGCTTCCTAGCACCTCACAGGATGCGTTCACCGTGTTCAAAATCAGGTCCAGTTTATCAGGGAGGACAGGTAGTTGGTGCACATCTCTGTCTCCCGTACATTTTTAGTGCGCCCATAATGCCCGGGTGGTCCCCCACCCAACCCGACCACCAGTTTGCCTCTGCCGGGGTGTATCTGCTCCAAAGGTCTGTGCTATGTGCTGGAAATATGAGCAAATGAAATGTTTAACAGTTTCAGTTTGCAGACAAGCAGCCCTGGGGCTTACAGGTCACTGCTCCCCACCGGGGATCCTACAAGTGGTGCGAGTGCAACCCTCCATTTTCCCCCAGGCAACACAGAGGCCCATCAGCTCAACCGCACCAGGTGGTAGCAATAGTGTTCCAATGGAGGGTGTCCCACCGCGGCACCAGTCATGTGTGGCTTTCCCCCAGAAATCTTGCGCCTACGGGTGGGCATCATGGATCATCGCAGTGGACCACTACTGTGATCGGCAGGTGCCCCGCGTTATATTTGTCCTCCCCAACAGGCCTCAGTGAGCTCTGCACCAGGGGTTCAATTGCCCCCGGCAGGGCCACCAGTTCTTACCACTGTGGCTGCTGCTCCTGCCACCATAACATGGGGACTCCCCACGACAACAGTGGTCAGTGCTCGAGCAGCTACTCACCTCCAAGGCCTCGTTGCCCAGCCTTGCAAAAGGCAGGTGATGACCAATGCAAAGAAGGCACACTGTGCCCTGCAGGGCCCCCGTTATGGCTATGTACAAGCACTGCCACCCAAGTTTAGATAAAAAAGACACTAGTTATAGTTATCTCAAGTAACTATAACTCGTACCCTAAAGTAATATCTTGCACCTTCGACATGCACTGCATATGACCTCATGAGGTGTTCATTGACACCATTGATAGCATTACTGATGACACTGAACTGACAGCATTGATGACAACACTGTGCATGGTGGTGGCATGAGTTATAGTTACTTTAGCTGCTTTATAGTTATAGTTTATTGAGATAAATAGAACTGGTAAATTTCGGTGGCTTGTTTGAAAAAGAGGCGGTCCCAAAACCCATTTTCTCCATAATTTTTTCCATAGGAAGTTTAGACACACCTAGAACCCAAACGGCTGAACGGATTTAAACAAAATTTGGCAAAAAGCTAGATCTTTGTCCAGAAAATGTGCTTTTGTGATTTGGTGAGAAATTAGGGTCAAAATCTTTGTATGTTACATGCCGTGGAGGATCCGTGGAGCCAACAGAGCTTGAGATAAGAATTGATTCGCTGCCACCACATCAACAATCATGTGGTGGCAATCATCTTAGAACTCAGCCCCTTGTCCTGTAAAAGGAAAAAGTCATAAGGGGGCAGGGTAGGGATGCCCTGTCCTACTAGGACTGGTGAGGAGGTCCCAGACCATGGGGCAACATTTATTTTAAAACATTTATACAGCAAATTCTTCGTAGCTATGCATTTGAAAAAAAATAAACCCCATGGGGGTGGGCTAAGGGCCCTAGTGGCAATGCATATTAATAAATAGAGTGAGGGGGGCACACAGCCCCTCTCTTTGAGCCTAGAATAGGCCACGGGGAGTCCAATCCCCCTGGGACGTTTCGTTAATATTAGGGGGAGCAGAGATGAGGCTTCCCTCCCCAAGCCTTTTGCAGGCCCCAGGGACCTAATTCTCCTTGTTTTCGTATTGATTATTAAGAGGAGGGGGTGCGGCCATGGCGAACTCATTCCCCGGGGCTGGTAATTTGAAAAAAGGGATGAGGGTGCGCAGCCCCCTCCATGAGCCATGAAGAGGTCCTGGGACCCCATTACCCGGGGTTGGTAATTTAGAAAAGAGGAGGGGGCCTACATGGACCCCCTGCCAGAGCCGATGAATGACTCAGGGGACACCACCCCCAGGACACTGCTATTTTCTTCCTGGGAGAGTGTGGGCATACCCTGCCCACAATCTTCTGGGCAAAAAACTAAAGATTGCTCCCCCCTAACGGGAGCAGTAAAAAAAACAATTCGGCTCCCACCCGGGCTGAAGCAGAGAAATGATGCCAGCTCCCACCAGCACACAGTATTGTGCTGGTCGGGGACGCAGCTAGGGTCCGGGAACCTTGGGGCTCTCCCCACAGCCCCCAACAAAGACAGGATTGTGGCCACCTACCAAAAGTTTTAAAAAGTCCATCTCCTGCCATGGGAGCTGGTAGGGGCTGTGAGGTTACGGCTGGAGCTCCTCCTGTGGCCCCCAATGAAATCAAGCTTGTGAGTGCCCCGAGTGAGCACCAGGGCACCTACAAAAAATTACAAAGTTGCTGGCTCCCACCACAATCGTGGATGGGGAGCCAGCTGGGGCCGCGTGGGCCCTGTATTGCCCCCAATGGCCAACAACGTTAAAACAAGTTGTGGGGGCCATTGGCGGGCACCTAAAAAAATCTAATAAAAAAATGCTGCTAATTTATTATTCACTGTTCCGCTAAGGAAAAGGGCTTTTTGTTCACATTTTTTTGGAGTGTGGTAGTGCCCCTAGAAGAGGAAGGATCACCACCACACATTTTTTTTAATGTTGGTGGGTTTCTGCAGGGAGTGCAGCAGCCCCCTAGCAACTAAAATAACCCCCCCCCCAAAACAGTAATTCTCCTCGGTCATTAAATCCATGACCTCAGGACACAGTAACATATTTTTTAAAGCACTCATAACTGGAGCTCTATTCTTATCCATAGGAGTGCAGGGCCCTCTTGTGATTGGTTCCACAGCTGCACTTTGAAGCCTGAAAACTGTTAAAAAAAAAAAAAAAAGAATCAGACATGTTGAATATTTTTTTATTAAAACTTTATTTATTTTTTTAAGACAATTACTTTTATTAGAACATTAAGTGTGTGAAATAATGAAATATATATTTGTTTACAATTATTGGGGAGCTTTTGACAAATTAAATAGATTTGGTTTATATATGTTGATATGGTGACCCCTTCATAAAGTCAATAGCCCCACTTTTCATATTTTGGTATTGTGGGCTGTTGACAAAGTCAGTAAATCTGCCTTATTTAAAATAACACCCTTTATATTGTAACATCATATAGTCAGCCATGCGTGCCCCCAGTTTTGGGTGCCAGATCCTGTGCCCAGCCCCCCACCAGTGGTCGGTAAGATAGTCCAGTGCAGGCCTGACACCAACCCCCCCATCCTGTGTCCAACCCCTCCCGCTGAGCACTGCTTGTGTGTATCAGGGGGTTGCAGGGACTTGGGAGCAGGGCCAGGCAGCAGGTCAGGCCCTGATGCCAACGCCACGACATGCATGGCTGAAGGACATGTCTGGTGTGCAGATGGCTGCCTGCAGGGGGTTGGACACATGGCCTTGTCTATGACAACGCACAGCATGGGATTGGTGTGTATGGTAATAAAATATTTCTTTGCATTACAAAAAACTGGAAATTCACAATTAGGTACGGTAATAAAATCTTACCTTGCATTAAAAAAGAACATTAGAAATTCACTGAAAAACCAAAGGTTAAAGGAACGTTACAGCAAGGTGAAAATGTCAGTTAAAACCTATAATTTTATATGTACAAAACCACTGACATTCACCAGTTATAGCTATCTCAAGAAACAATAACTCGTGCCCTAAAGTAGCTATAACTCGCTCTCTCACCCTATAAACAAACTTAAAATGGGAATGCTGTTTTTTTGTCTTGTTGTCCCATTCCATCTCCACCACTTAAAAAATAAAGGACTTCTGAACTGGGCTTATTAGGATTTCCTAAACACCACTATTTCCAGGGACATAAGGGTCTCCGAGCTTTGTCCTATGTAGGTAATTAAAATATATTGGTGAAAACGGCATTGCTATGTGCTTTAAAAAAAAAAGCATTTTACATAGGCCTGGGAGAAGTTTCAGTAATTACTCATTGCTCTTGTGATTAAAATTACCCAAATTATGCATTTACACCAGCTTGAGTAATTAAGAGTAATTTGGGGCAAAAATCCTATCGCCGGAGCACAGGAACAACAAACCAAGGGCCAGATGTACAACCGTTTTCAGCAGTGGCAAACAGAAAATTGGGCCAGTTGTGACAGCTAAAAAGGGTTGTAGTATATACAAACTCTATTTTGCGAACCGGTAACCTATTACTGAGTCGCAAAATAGGGTTTGTGAGTCGCCATTAGGAAATAGCGTGCCAAGGGCGTCCCTTCCTAATAGCGAGTCGCACTTGGATGTACGATTGTTTTGCAACCGCAAATGTGGTCGCAAAACACTCGCATTTACCACCTACTTCAAGTAGGTGGTAAGCCAGTGGCAAATGGGAAGGGGTCCCCAGGGGACCTCTTCCTCTTTGTGAATGTATGCATAAATGTTTTTCAAGAGCAGGCAGTGTTCCCCAGGATTACTGCCTGCCCTTCAAAAATGAAAAAAAAATTTTTCATTTTTTTCATTTAAACGCATCCTGTTTTCCTTGAAGGAAAATAGGCTGCATTTGAAAAAAAAGTTGCTTTATTTAAAAAGCAAACACAGACATGGTAGTCTGCTGTCCCCAGCAGGCCAACATCCCAGTGTTCTTGCCCATTCCCAATGGCTCACAAATAGCGACCTGCCTCATGAATTTTGATGAGGCAGGTCATTTGCGACCCAATTGAGAATCGCTAAATGTGTCTAAGACACAGTACATTCCATTTTGTTATCCGCAAATTGCGAGACGCAAAAAGCACAATATACGACCCGCAAAACGGAATGGTCGTACTTCTGCCCCTAAGAGAGAGTGAACGACTGCAGGCTGCTGATGTTTGTGTCCTGTAGCATTAAATGCTATTTTTTTCTTAGCTCTAAATGAATCCTGGCCCATTTTGTACACGAGGGTGCACAAAGAAAATAGCACGAATTGCTGGATTACCCTTCTCACACAATTGCGCATAATTACATGTAATTTTGCGGTAATTACGCTAGAAACAATTACGCCAGTTGCGCCCACCCCTAGTTTTAAGTCTAAACAGTGTCTGAGCATTAGATATTTACACAACTGTCAGATTCCAATGCTAGTTAACCTGTCATTTTATTTATCCTTTCATTTATGTCTGGGGAGGAGGAGGAGTTGGTCTAAAAACGAACTGTTCAGGGTTTAAGGTGTCAGGCATCTTTTCTGCACAGCTGCTATTCAGAAAAACCCCATACAGGGCCACAAGCTGACTTGGAAGTACTGGTTCCGATACCAGCATGAGAATTCACTTATTAGGGGGTGTGACACCCCCACTAAAGATACACTGCTGACTATAGGTTGAGAAGCTACCTGTTTTTGTAACTGTTGTGTGGGAAAACAGCTTGCACTTATGATTATTCTTCTATAGGATACCACTGAACGGTCCTTCACACCTGCCCAGCAATCAGGATTCTACACTCTATCCCACTCAAATATTTGTCTCTTTTTCTGATACTTCATACAACTCTCAGTATTTCTCTGCCAAAGGGGATGGCAACACTGCTGATAGGATCTGATGCTGCTGAATTCAATAAACGTAACTCCTACTAAGAAGTCCTAGGCACGTATTACACAAGCGCCCTGGGGGAGCAATGAGTGTTTGCGCCCGCTTTATGTGCCCCAGGTGCACTTTGGTATTACAGAAGGGGCCGCAAATGCTTGTGCGGCCCAATTTGCTATACAGATAGCACTGGCGCACACACAGCGCCAGTGCTATCATTCGAGTGCGTTCCCTTATTACCAGTGGGACGTGGCCCCATGCAAATGGGGGAATCACTTTGCCTCTGTGCCTGTGACGTCTTACCAACGTAGATGCAGAGGCAAACATGCCTTTATATGGTGCACTGAAAGTGCGCCACAAAAATGTGTAGCACTTTCAGTGCGCCTTTTAAATGCAGCCCTCTAAAGGGATGAAAGGGGGTCTCATGGACCCCCCCAGACATCCACTTGCAGGCGGGTGCAGTCACTCACTGCACCCACCTGCAAGGGGATATCTCATCCCATTTAAAAGTACAGGCAGGATTGCCGCCTGTACAGAGAAACATGGAGCAGGTTTTAAACAGCTGCTCCGTATTTCTCTTGAATGCGCTGCTCTGGGGGCAGCATGAGTTTGTTGCTGGCCCAAGATCTGCACATTCTTCCTGCTAGGGCGCACTTTCCATGTTTGTACCCGGCGCACCTGCTTTATGGTGCATCATGGCGCAAAGATGGAAAGTGCGCCCTATCTGTAATATGGGCCCTGGAGCCTTTGCATAACAAATAGATCATATTTTCTGAGAATCTCTGGCACTGTCAATTTAAAGCTGTAGCAGTCATGCTGAGGAGTTTGGTACTGTACATTACTCATAACAGCATCTCAGGAGTGTGGAAGAGGAGTCCACACACTAAACAAAGAGGAGACCTGGTGAGTTTTGGAACAGTTCCATTCAGAAAATATCATCTCTATTATGACGCTTTGGAAATGTCGATGTATACCCGAGAAGTTTTTCACTCCCCTATTATATGTATAACATCCCCTTTCAAAATGACCTGTACCGGCCCAATCGAATGAACGTCTCACTGCTCCGAGGGGTGTTGTTAAGGCCCCTGTTCTGAAACCGTCTCGTTAAAACTTGACTTTTCTCTACCGGGAAGAGCTGAATTTTCCCCACTGAAGGAATAGCTGCAATGCTGTGAAGTGTATGTCCGCTTAACTACGTGCATAGGAGCAGTGCTAAGAATACATATAAAGTACCTCTCTAAATACAGCAGCCTTACTTACAAATGCAATTAGGCACTCCCGTTGACGCCATTGTTTACCCAGTTCTGCACATGTTTACTCTCTCATCATCTTCTTAGCCACAGCACCGTACATCCTTGCCCCATTAATGCCCCCGTGATGCACCCCATCACCCGCCTCCACCAGACAAACTTTGGTCCCACAGATTAGCCGTTCTCGGAGCGGACGTGCCGAACAGATACAGGACTCGCTTGCATTATCCGGAATCAGTCATGCAGCCTTTGCTCTAATTCGGGGGATTAGCAGCCTCGGGTGGAATTTCGATTTCATTTCCCATTTCTTCTCTTTCAGTCCAGGTTCCCGTGTGCCTTGTAATTGTATTGCTTTCTTTCGTATTCCCTGCTCCCTGTATTTGTCACCCAACTCTGATGCCCCTTCCATCCCTATTCCTATTTTCCTTCCTTAAGTTTAATTTTCTGTTATTTATCTACATTTGGGCCTGATACCTCCCTGTTGTTTTCTTGATTTTTAGCTGTTTTCTTGCCCTTCAGATAAGCCTCTGCTCAGTTCTCTTATTTCAGTCACTTCTCCTGCTCACTATCCCCACTTTGCTTTCCTTCCACAATCCTTACTTGCTATCTTTCTTAACTCCTTTCTGTCTTTATCCCCTCTTTCCGTACAACACACTTTACCTTCCCTCCACTCTTTTCCTTCCATCTTCTTCTTTCCGCCCACAAAACCTTATCCTTCCTCCTCAGTCCTTCATTTTCTATATGGGCGTTTACCGCCTAACCCCCCCCCCCCTCCAGCAATCTGCCCGAGACCCAACGTGTGGTGGGGACCCTCCCCTTCCCTTCTCCCCACATGTTACATACTTCAGACACCACAACTTCTTTGGATTAGGGGTCGTAGACCCCGGCCGTATTTATTACAAAATTAATAACATTCAAAATTGGTGATTATTTACATTATATACAATACGCAGAAAGTCCAATACATGGATAGGTACACAGTGTTCATTGACTAACTTTAACATGTCTCTAATACATATCCATTCCTATCTTATACTACATGCTGAACATGATTTACTTTCTGCGTAACCCTGTTAGAGCCTACGGCAAGGTCAATGACTGGCAGCCCCAGATCCCAATCTAAAAGCTGCTTGTGATGTTGCGAAGGGGGTCCAGCTTACCGGAAAGATACCTCCCCCGGGCCCCCCCTACGCCCAGACCCTCAACTCCATGACGGGACCCTGTAATCAAGCGTTCATGCGCCCTTGAGCGCATGCGCGTGCAGGGGTGGCCACCAGGCCGACTGGAAGCGTGGCTCCCCGGCCCCCGCACCCATCCACCCTACCGGCTGGAACTGCCTCTTGGAGTGAGTTCTATGAGAGAGACCGCGGACTATGCTCACCAATCATGACCTTACCGCCACAGGCCAGCATAGTTGACCGACTATCTGGCCTCCCCCTCTGCTCAGCCCGAAAGGTCATGCCCTGCGCCTTACGCCTTCTAGCCATGCAAGAATGTCCTCCATGAAGGCCTGGTTCCCTCTAGTTGAGAGATGAACCCCATCACGCAATGTACGTATGTACCCGTGACCTATTGTTCCCAGCTTGGGGGTCCTGCACAGCTTTTCCATCTTGTTGTTCATCCTCTTTACCGAATGATTCAATGCCTGCACTGACTCCCCTCCTCTCCACTGGAACCTCGGGATCATGAGGGACCAAACTATAATCGCCTCTGGGCATCTCTTTGCCAGCCATCCGATCTCAGTGAGCAGGTCTTCCCCCACCTCCCTACGCGTCATGTGCACCAGGTCATTACCCCCAAAGTGTAAAATACAGACCGAAGGGGGCCTCCTGCTGTTGCGCAGCGCGCGCTCCATCAGGTCCCTGAAATGCTTAATGCGCAGACCACCCTGCCCATGAAATACCAGATTCGCCCCCGCTTGTTGTGCCCTAGCCTTGAATGCACATGTATAGAAATGGGTTAGTCGGCGAACATACGAATGCCCGATGATCCAGACGTCCTGTTCCTCCTGGGCCCAGGCTTGGGCGTGTGCCATGACGCGTGCCGTGCGTTCCTGCACTGATGGTCGTTGGCCTCCTGCATGGCAGGATGGCAGTGCTTGCGTCATGCGCTCCCGTGGTGCTGAGTGTTGGCCTCCTGCATGGCAGGTTGGCGCCGCCTGTGCCTTATATGTGCCCACTGCATGCTCCTCCTCTGTGTTGCAGGTTGAAGAAACTGCAAAATTCAAACAGGCGAAAACAGCCATCAGCTGACCACTCTGTACTTGATCACAGCATATGTAAGCGCACATACCGTTTATAACAGTTTGATGACCATCTTCCTATCCTTTGGACCTCAGTCCCGCTAAGCCCTCTGGCAAAAGCTTCAGTAGCGGCCCCTATTCTACAGGAGTGAGACCCAAATTCTGCTGGATCCATGTTGGCCTTCTTCCTTGCTAGCCCCAACACCCTCCTGAACTGAAAATTGGTGAGAGGAGTGCCATCAGCATGAATGAGAAGGGGCCCCCCCGCAGCCCTTGGTCTTTGCGCCATGAATGCCTCCAACCTGGAGACCGGGCAGCAGGGGCTGCCCTTAGACCTGCGCAGTATTATGCCCTCCCCCCTGCCCTCCTGATCAGTTTTTGATCTGGGGAGTGATATCATAACTGACTCTTCAACTTCTTTGACATGTCCCATGTGCAAGCCCCCCTGCCAATCCCTTTTGTTTCTTGCAACCAGTTCACCCACCCTGAATGCCCCATACAAGGCTAAGCAGAATGCTGCTTGGAACATAGTTGCCTCTCCTGGAGAACTACAGACGTGTTCTAAGGCCTCCATTAAGCTGGCCAGAATGTGGATCCCAATTGGCCTCCTCGCATCGGGTTGGCCACCCTGAAGACGCTGCCATCCCTTAAGGGCCTGTCGCACCCTGAAAGCACCTGTTGGGTTGCCCCCCCCTTTTAACTTAGCAAAGAAGGATATGGCTGCGACGTGGCGCCTAGCTGCTGCTGCAGGGCGCCCCTCCTCCCTCATAGCCTTTAAGTATGACACCAAGGAACCAATCTCCTGCCATTTCCGCTCCCAGTTGTCCCCCAAATATTGGCAGTATGCCCAAAACGCCCCTTCATACGCCTTCCTGGTCCTGGGTGCTATGCTAGCTGCCACGAGGTCCGGTAGCTGGGGGCACCAAGCTGCCAAAGTTGCTCTGGGAAGGGCGTTGGCATGGTTGCTGCGTCTGGGTGGTGTGACCTGAATGCCTGCATCTTAAAATGAGATAAGGCATCCGCTGCATTATTGAGGACCCCTGGCACATGTTTAGCCCTAAACAATGTATTCATTCTCATGCATTGCAGTATTATTTCCTTCAATAGCCGCAGTATCATGCTACAGTTTGCTGTCTGCGTATTAATGCATTGCACCACTGCCATATTGTCTGACCAGAATACCACACTTTGGTTTCTCAATTGATCAGGCCAAACTGCCAGAGCCACCAGGATGGGGAATAGTTCTAGAAAACTTATGTTGCTTGTTAACCCCTCCTCTGCCCACCAGGTTGGCCAACGCTGTGCCACCCAAGCTGAACCCAGGATGGCACCAAACCCCTCGCTTCCAGCCGCGTCCGTCATTAGCCCCATCTCTGGGCTGGACCTGGAGGGGCTGGCCACACCACCCTCCCATTGAAATCGCGCAGGAATGCCTGCCATATTTGCATGTCCTGTTTGACCTCGCTGGTGAGACTGGTGTGGTGGTGTTTCTGCTGCAGTCCTGACATTGCTTGTGCGATGGTGCATGAGAACGGGCGTGCCATAGGTATTATCCTGAGAACAAAATTCAACTGACCCACCAGTTGCTGCAGCTGGTGAAGAGTGACCTTTTCCTGTCTTAAGCAAAGCTGTAAAGCTTTCGCAAATGCCTCCACTTTCCCCACTGGCAACCGTGACACCCCTTGTACTGAGTCCAATTCTATACCCAGAAATTCTAATGTTGTGCTTGGCCCCACCGTTTTATCCTTTGCAAGTGGTACTCCCAGTTCCTGCATGAGTGCACAGAATTGTAGCAATGCACCCCTGCAGGTGTTAGTCTGGTGGGCCCAGGGACAGAAAATCATCTAGGTAATGCAGCACCCTGGTGTGCCCCGTTGCTTGTTTGAAAACCCACTCCAAAAAGGTACTAAACTTTTCGAAGTACGCACATGACACTGAGCAGCCCATGGGCATGCACTTGTCTACATAATACTCCCCCCTGAATTGAAAACCTAACAGATGAAAGTCTAGGGGATGAATTGGCAACAAACGGAAAGCAGATTCAATGTCAGATTTAGCCAATAATGCGCCCGGTCCCAAATCCCTGAGGATCTCAACCGCTTGGTCAAAAGAGGAGTATTTCACACTGCATAAGGCACCGTCAATGGCATCGTTCAGGGACTGCCCCCTGGGGGACGAGAGATTATGAATCATCCTGTACTCCCCCTGTTCTTTTTTGGGGACTACTCCCAGTGGGGAGCAGACAAAATTGTACATTGGTGGGTCTTTGAATGTGCCAGCCACCCTCCCCAGCCTTACCTCCTTCTCAATTTTTGAAGCTGCCACCCCCTCGTTGTCCTTAACTGATACCTGGTTCCTGCAGTGTGACACCCCGGCGTACCCAGGCGCGGGGATCCTGAAACCCTCCATGAAACCTTCCCTAAGGGTTTTTGCCGCATCTGAACAATGGTATTTGCTTAGCCAGGGTATCATGGCACTCATTATCACGGGAGATCTGGCCTTGGTAAGGGATAAGCTTTCAGTTCTGTTTCCTACCCCCTTTCTCTCTTGTCTTTTTAAAACATTTTGTCTCAGGGTGGGACGAGTTGACACAAAAGGCACATGCATGTCTGAATTTACATGTCCCTGCCGGCCTGTTACATGTGCGTTTGTTAAAGTCCCAACACGCCCCCAGCTTCTTCCCCCCGCCCCCCCCTGCCTGCCCCTGTGGGCTTGCGCGAAAGGACTGCCCCCGAAATGTGTCCTGCGAATTTCCCCATGTGTTTTCCTGCGGGCCCTGGAAGTGGTTCAGGTGAATGATTATGTCAACACAAGGAGGAGTCTGAAGCCTTAGCTCTCCTAAACTCTTTGTCATAACCTTTCCACCCCTGACCCCCATATTTATCATGGGCGCACGTGATCCTGTTCTGGTAACATGCCATCTCAGAACCACGCTCAGGAAAATGCTCGCACATAACTGCCATATAAGTAGAAAAACCCCTTATCCAGTTCACCAGAGATTCTTCCACCCTGTACTTTAACAATATGTTTGCCCATTCCCGGGGATGAGTCCATTCTTTGTTTTTCTTGGCCTCCTCCCTTTCAGCCTCGTCTATCAACAATGAAAATATGTTGACATATGCACCCTTCCAAATTTTTTCCTTTGTTTCCTGTGAAAGATGCCTCCCTAGGTGTTCCCTAGATGACCGTATTTCCCCCAAAACCAATGGTGGCAAGGACTTTGAATTACCTATTGGAGTCACCTCCGCTGGCTGTGATGATCCTGGATCCCTGGGCAGGATTACCGGTGGAGGAACTCCGCCATCCCCCACCGGGGTTGCACCCCCTGGAACTCCACCCCCCGCCAGTGCTGCTGGCCCTTCACTTGGCTTAGCCTTGGTGAGTTCCGCAATTATTCTTCTGGCTATTTCAGTCGCATCCCCTTCGCACCCAGAAATTCCCGCAGCAGGAGACCAGTTCCCCACTTTCTCCAACCATGGCAACAGTGCCGCCAAATTGGCCACCATCTCTGGTTGGGCTGGGTTGACCCCGTCAGGGCTTACCCCTTGTGGGACAGGAGCGGGTTGTAATGGTGTATTACTATTAGCGGGCGCCGGGGATGGCACAGGTGGCGGCCCACTTGGTAATATTGGTGCGGGTGCCACCGATTCTGTGGGTGGCACAGGGGACGGTACCCTTGGCATAATTGGTGCGGGACCCACTGGTTGAGGGGGTGTCTCCCCTTGTCCCTGCCCCTCAGCCCCATCCCTCCCCTTCCTGGTTCTTTCCTCTTGGCCACTGGCGGTGAGTAAGGTTTAGGGGAACTATCGGTCGCCTGGGCCTGCTCCCTGATGCCCCATCAAGCCCCCCAGTTCTTTCCCTTAGCTCTGTGATAGCTTGCCCCATCACTGCCATTTCTTGCAGTACTTTTGCCATAAACGCATCCATGCGAGAGGGCTGTTCCCCCGCTTTGCCTTAGGGGCCATTGTTTCTTAAACACGTCCCCAAAGTATCACAATTGGACCTTATCAGTCAAAACCTCTGACCCTTGGTCTGGTAAACCAAACCCTTACCTGGTAGTTGTAGCAGCACCCGGCCAGCCCTGCACCCACGCAACCGGAGCCACTTCCCACCAGCTAATCTAGTGGGGCAGGTGAGTGAGACTCGAACCCGCGTGGCCCCTGGAGGCGATGGTAATGCGGTTTGCCGGCGCTGCCTCCCCCAACGGGTCCTGACAATAGTGCCTTCACGCAACACAGCCAACCGATGTCTGGGTTGATCCTCCCCTGCTGCCTCTCTTGAATCCTGCAGCACAATCAGGAAGGGAAAAAGAGGGAGGGGGAGGGAGGTGGCTACAAACTTCCCCCGGTAAAACACTGCCCCCCACAATAACACACTGTATCTCCACACCCACGCTGTGTCTGCAGCTTAAACGCCAAAAATGAAAAACACACCTAAATCACAATCCCGCCTGGCAGTGCCTGTTATATCTAAGGGGAATTACCGCGATCGTGGGAGTACGCCTGTACGAAGCCAAGGTTCCAGATACCCGACTTTTTTCCCCACCCTGCGCTCGCGCACCCAAACAATGCTCCCAAATGAGCCGATGCCCCTGTAGTTGCAGGCCCAAATGCCCGCACTCCCAAAATCAGAGCTGACGGAAATGCTATAAAAACAGTGCGCCAATGCCCCCAAATGCGCCGATGCTCCTGTAGTTGCAGGCCCAAATGCCTGCACTCCCAAAAACAGAGCTGACGGAAATGCTATAAAAACAGTGCGCAGATGCCCCCTCACGTGCCGGCACCAACTGCCCGACTTTCTCCCTCCGTGCTCCGTACCCAACGAAGGACACAAGCTGCGCAAATGCGGCTTCTAAATGCGCCGATGTCCCCCACACGTGCACAATGGAACGCGCCCCCAAAATACTGGCAACTTCAATTGCGCGATCCACTGGGCTCCCGATATCCGGCGCGGCTCCGGTATCCCGCGCAGTACTCCTTGGTGGTGCGGGCTCCCAGCCGCCCTGTGAAAGCTTGCCACCTGCATCGCTGCTCATGCTGCCGCTCTTGCTGCTCCTCGCCGAAACGACCAGCCACACCTGCAGGGAGAAAAAACCCGAAAACGCTCCGATTCTTCAAGCAACCTGAAAGAAGAGAAAATAAAAAGTTAGAAAACGGGCCTCCCCCCCGCCCGGACCAGACAGGCGTGTGTTTTGCAGCAAAGGGGGCAGCGGAGCGAAGAGAAAGCCTCTCCGCTCCGCTCCCCTTTTTAACGCCTGAGATGGGGCAGAACAGTTTAGACCGGTCTGCCCCTTGCGTTGTGGAGCCGCTACTGACCCGGAAGCACTTTCAAGTGCTTCCGGGTCAGGCCGCCACGCATGGGAATTGAATGACCCTTGGGGGAGGTCGGCGGCCGCGTCACTGCTGCGCGCGGCCGCCAACTCCCTCCCCCCCCTCTGACTACTGGGGGGGGGTCGGCGGGACCACCATACTGGCGGCAGGCTCGATGCCGAGCCCGCCAGTTCAATTGTTCTCCCCTTCATGTTTGAACATTTCTCCTATTCCTTCCATCCTATTTTTACCCCTTCATTCCTCCTTTTCGTACCTTCCAACTTTTCAGCCTTCCTTCCCTCCTTTTGCTTTTCTACCCTTCCTTTTGTCTTTTCGTTCTTTCTCTCCGAACTTCCTTCCTACCTTTCTACGTCCACTTTTTATAGTGGAGTCTTCCTCTTGCTTTCCTTAGTCCCTTCCTTCCTTCATTATGCCACTGTACTTAACAGAGAGTTGATAACCCACTTGTAAATGCCGGCGTTTAATTTTCTTTTTTCTTTCTTTCTTTCTTTCTTTCTTTCTTTCTTTCTTTCTTTCTTTCTTTCTTTCTTTCTTTCTTTCTTTCTTTCTTTCCCTCTCTCTCTTTCTTTCTCCCTTTTCTTTGTTTCTCACTCTATCTCCCTTTTTCTTTGTTCCTTCTCCTTGTTTGTGGCTCTTTTTGTCTCTCTTTTGCTGTCAGTATTTCTTTATTTCTTTCCTTGTTTCTTTCATTTTCTCAAACTTTCCTTAATCCTCTCACTTTCTTTCATGCTTCATAATTCCTTTCTTCTCCTAGTTTCTTCTTAACTTCTTTCCATGCCTCCCAATTGCTTTTTTCTCAACCCTTTCCATTTCCCCTTTCCTTTCGACCCCTCCCTTTGCGCCTACGGGCCTATCTTTCTCGCGCCTTTAATTCCCTTTAATTCCCTATACCACTTGGCAATCTTCCTACTGTCTTCCACCTTCCCTCCTACCTTCTCCCCTCCTCCTCTCCTTCCTCCTTCCTCTTTCCTTTCATACTTCATCCCCCTTTCCTTCCTTTATTTTCTCCTCCCTGCTTTGAGAAGCATTACTCTTCACAAAACTGTGCCAGAAGAGCTGCCTGGAAAGGACACTTCAAAGGCGAACTACCCCAAACGGTTTTGAAAATGCGCACACTGGAGACACATCTCCTGTTTGAGTTTGCTGTTTAAAATTGGGCCCCCCCTACTCCACTTGTTCCCAGTCATATATTGCTCAGTAAGGCAGTGCTCTGCAGAGTACTCAGAGGATTGCTGTACAACCTGGGTGTTATGCCCGTATAGAGGCCCTAATGTATACCCGTTCATATATGCCCTAAAATGGACGTATTCATATTTGCCCTAATACGTCATATTTGTACTTGCCCTATTATGGTCAAAGCCGCATATGCCCTATTACGGTCATAACTGTACATGTCCTATTATAGTCATGATCCCTTATATAGGCATGATCTTTCACCTACATTGGTCCTCGCTAGTACACAACGAGCTCTGAGGGCTGAACGTTATCTAGTCTGTGGTTTTGAATACAGCAGGGTTTTTCACAAACACAGGCCCACACTGTACTCATCAATTATGCATGACTCTCTAGGAATACACCACCTGCATAATATGTATGTACAAAGTTCACCCCTGACGTCTTCCTCAAGTCTAACAAGGCCCAATACAAACCATACAAAGCAACTAGAGTCTCCAGGGTATAAATACACCACATCTTGCCCCGGTAAGACAGAGGGAACCGAGACTTCCATGCTGACACACTGACCAGAGACGCTGAGGCTCCTGCATGCAGTCGCTCCAGCTGACAGCGGTCTGACACAGCCCTTGCGGGGTGTCCAACTCGAGACCAGGACGGGGTCCCACACTCTCTCTATTCAGGTATGGGGGTTCGACTAAATCCTAGAAGGATTCTTGGCTCTTAGGCTTTTAGACCTACACATATGCTAGGTACACTCAGGTACATCTAGTTAGGCATCGTAGGAGTACGCACACTTTTCATAATGCTTTTTATATTCATGTATGTATTCATGATTATTGCAATATGGTAGAACTGTTCTATCCCTTTGCTTTTATCGTACTGCTGATAATATATCTCTGCTATTGTCTGCTGGTTGCCGCAACACATATATTTTACACTAGAATAACAACTGTTCAATAAATACTTATTGAAACGCCCAGATTGTTTATTCTGTGTAACTCTCTGAGACAAACCGAATAAGTAAGCACGAGTGACTGAGCGAAAAGTAGTATATTGTTTCCACGATTCTGAGGAATTTGGGTTGTCATGGTCTAAGGTTGCCAGGAACTAATCTCTCCCCCATAAGAGGAGATTCTAGTGGCACTGTGAGCTAGCTAATGCAAATCAGGCTAACATACGCGGTGGGGGTGCACAGAGCCAGTCTACCACCAAACCCACAGTTTATGTTATCCAAATGCGCAGGTCCTGCATGGGTACTATAGGAACTACACGACATGGGATGGTGTCTGTCTGGCAGCCAGTTTCCCGTATATGAGGGGATATCACTTAAATCCTACCTACCTCTTGCTTGAAGAGCTGTATACCTGACCTGAAGAACCTAGAAGCCTGTATGTATGTATGCTGAGAGGTAAAGAGCTTCCAACCCTACAGAAGGGTTGTCTGTCTTGGAGGAGCAAGATGCACATTTGTCTGACATAAAAAAAAGGTTGAGGAGAGCGACCTGTGGACCCTGTTGTCTGTTGTGCTGCAGTCTCTCCAGGGTAGTTCCGAGTGGAAGCCCTGAAGTTTTAGACTGTGAGCCAAAGTTGGAGATGTGATCCTGAGTTGAAATCCCACCTATGCATAGCCTCATTGATATCAGAGTATCAGCTTGTGCGTGGCTGCATAGCCAATTGAAAATCAGCATGCATGTGGCAGCACTGGAAGCAGCAGCACGAGAGAAAGCGCAAGAAAATTATGGAGAGGTTCTCTTGTGGCATATTCACACTAATTCCATACACTGAATTCAGGAGGAACTGCCTACACCAGATGGAGGCAGTGGGAGGATATATCCTATAGATGTGCATCCCTGAATAACAGTGATCAGGACACCAAATTATGTTATGACTATAATTGTGTTAGATACTGTATTCTAGTGTGCAATAAAAAACTTTT
This sequence comes from Calotriton arnoldi, assembly GCA_963921515.1. Lineage (NCBI taxonomy): Eukaryota > Metazoa > Chordata > Amphibia > Caudata > Salamandridae > Calotriton > Calotriton arnoldi. Next base: position 3,536,345 of record CAWUFW010000586.1, on the reverse strand, counting down.
TTTTCTTGAATTATTAAGTTATGGTTCTACTGTGTGATTGTTAAGTTCTGAACTCACACTACCTCCCTCAGAAGCTTGCTCGTCGTTGCTTCTACTGAGAGTCAAGGGCTGACAGGGTTGTCCTTGGTGCATTTTGCACAGCCAGAGTAGGACAGACCCTGGGACATCAGAGGCAAATGGCCCCAGACCCCATTTTGGAGGTCCAGTAGCTCTTGCTTTCCCCATTACCCTGTGAGTGGGTCTGAAAACAGGCCCAAAAATTAATAGCGAGAGCTGTGCCAAGCGTCTGACTTGGCCCTTAGAGCCAGAGCAAGAGCAAACCATCCAAATATTTGAAATGTAAGTCATGTATCACATGTCATATAATATCTAATGAAGACTTCAAAGTTCAAACAAGTATTGGCAAAACCAATATGTCTCACTTTTCTTATTCATGCCTTGCTAAAGCTCTGTCCGGTTCTGGCTTTTTGTTAGGGAAACTGTTTGTTAATAGTTGGGCAGTTTTGGGTGTTTTATTTCCAGCTACACATTAAATAAAATCCCACAATGAGGCAACATCTTGGGCTACAACATTATGGAAGGTGGGGTTGGGCGCTTTTGTTGAACAGACTTCATTTGTAAAGTTGAGGTGTACACTCGATGTAGAATGTTATGAAATGGAATCAAAAGATGAAGTTTGCTTTGCAAGTAATGAGCTTAAAAGGCATAGACAGCAAAATATTGCATATTAGATACTTTTGACAATGGATCGGTATTTTTGGTACAGCTGTAAGGAAATATTAGGTGCCTATACATCTTTGTGAACAGAAAAGCTTTAAATCCCCAAAAATGTAATTAAAACAACAAAGTAAAACATAAGAACTTGAAAAGGTAATTAGTGAATAGACTTAGCTACCATGAACAAATGTTGCTTTCTTAACAAAACCTTAAACCTGCAATATCAAGGAAAATACTTTGAATTACAAGCAACACAACATGTTGCTTCTGCAGTCTAACAAGACTACTTGAGCACCATCACTTCCAGACCCTGATCGGGGAGGGTGGGGGGGGCGCAAAGGCTCACAAATGTTAATGTACTGCAACCATGGTGGTTTGCTACAGGTGTCCTGTGGTAATTCTTACAGTGGCACTGAAAACTGGGCCAAGGACAACTCTTTCCAAACTTGAGAGTCAGGGTAGAGAGGGTGTGCAGTCACAGGTTTCTCCAAGAGGTAGTGTAGGGAGTACAAGTTCAGAACTCAACACAGCAATACTGAATACTATGCAATTCAATTGCAAATATAGGGTGATACTATTGATCCTAACCACAATGTGGGTGCTACAGCTACACCCCTCTCTCTTCCCTGTGCCCTCTCCCATCCAAATAACCCTAATTTGGATAGTTCCCTACTAAGTGGAGGCAGGAGCATGACTTCGGCTCAGGCACAGATTATGTTCCTCAAAAGTTCAAATGCATAAAAAGTTAACTTTATTCTTACCTTTGTAGTAGTGAGCAGAAAGCAGTCTTAAGTCTTTATACTCACTGTAGAGTTTTGCAGCAGCTTAGTACTGACTGCCGTTAAAGGCGACTGTGCTTTCCTTGGGGCGATTCTTGGGGTAGGACGGACATAGCCAATGACTTCGTCATGTGCGACCTTGGACACATGTATATCACTCGACTAGCTGTGGTAATGTGAATTTGTGTCTTCGCAGTCGCTGTAGGCTTCTGGGCCAGTGCAGATAAGCAGTATGGCAGTTGCAGCCCAGCCCAGGCAAATGCACATGGCAAGGCAGTTTCAGCTCAACTCAGGCCTATGTACATAGTGAGGCAGTTGCACACCCAATTCAGGCCGATGCTCACAGATGTATGCAGTATTTCACAGTTCTCAACAGGAATGGCGGAGAGGGACTGGGAGATTCACTGGAACATGGTTCTGGCTTCACTCCCTCTCGCCGTCTTTCTGTGGGTACTCCTCAGACCAGGAACATGCTGGACCTCTCCTCCTGTACAATCTCTATTCCTGCATGCCGGGCACACTCCTTCCCTCTGTCACCAGGCAGACAGGCTTCTAGGCACTAAGCAGAACATCAGCTCCATAAGCTGAATGGCAGGCTTCAGGTAATGTCCACTCACCCCTAGGAGTCTGGCTGGTAGGCAGACACAGTCCTGGTCACACAGCAGTTCTTCAAGTACTCTGCTGTACATTCTCATTCATGATAACATTGAAACTGGAACAAAGTGGGGTCATTTGGACTTTACTTTTATACACATATTTCAGTCAGGGGACATGAATCTGCTGTCTCAAAATTCAGAACCAGTATGGAGTGGTTCTTTTTTAAGTGTTCTTCTCAAGCTGCTCTCCAGACACAGCCTTTGTGTAAAGTGATTCTTCTCACAGTAGGCAGCACAGGAGCCCAGGAGCTGTCTCCAAGCTGGAGCACCCCACACCATGGATACAATGAAGTGGAAGGTTTGTGCACTTGGCTGTTATCAGCCTTCCTGAACCCACATTCCTACCCCTCAACCTTGTGGTCAGGTCAAACTAATCAGCAGACTCTTGCTAACTAAGTCTTGATCGAATTTCTAAAGATAGTGCTATCTCCATCCTCCACACTTCAGTGAACGGCTAGCCACCTTCCAACCACGGAATGCAGGTAATACAGTTCTACTCTCTGGGGAGGCTTTCTTTATCCATCATCTTGTGCCATGCTATCCTAAGAAAATTCAACACAGATCCCACTGGCTTCAATACTCAGACTCATACACATGCAACGTCCTAATACCACACATGGTCTACACACATTACACATATACACACATTCAATATACCCACCAGAGGTCATTGCAAGGTCCTGGGTTACACAGGAGAGCATAACTTTACAGAAGAGGGCCACATGCTCCAATTGACTGAGTTAAAAAGGTCTGGCCAATGTCATTTGATCATAAAACACGGTATTCAGCCATGACCACTTTATGTGCTAAACTCAGGACAGGGACAGTAGTCCTCTGTCATAGAATGTATGGTGCACCCCTCCAGGTCATAGGACAGGTCCTGGAGATTGCATGTCAAGGAAAGGCCTAGACGTCTACACAGGCACTGGATTAGTGTGATGCCAGGGCCAGAGTGCCATATACACAATGAAGACACTACTTCCCATTTTCCCATATCTTGCATACCAACATGAACTGCAAGACAACCTCATGCTCATAAACTGCATACTATATTGGCTATGCCAACACCCTATACCTTTGCGCACCAGTATCCATTATATGCTACAACCCATCCAAAATGCTGCCGCAAGGCTTCTTCTCTGCCTTCACCCAAGAGAACGCATTACTCCAGTCCTGCCATCACTCCACTGGCTACCTATAGCTAGAAGGGCAATCTTCAAGGCTCTCTGTATTGTCCACAGAGTCTCCCAAGTAAAAAGGAAATATATACCTACAAGTTAAATTCAAGCAATACAAACCAAACAGAACACTGTGCTCCACTTTGGATCATACCACCTTACCATAAGAAATCCATGGGAGGCACTACTTTCTCAGTACAAGCCGCCAAGGTCTGGAACTTACTACCAACCAACATTGGAAGCACCTAGGAGCATATACACTTAGGAACACAGTTGGAAACGTGGCTGTTTCCTAGATAACTGCACCCCCTGCATCCCAGCAACAGAGCCCAGAAAACAGTAGCACCATCAAGTGCAATCCTCACCTTACAACACACAAATTGCAAACAACTCTAGCAGCAAAATTATCTCATTATGCAGGTAATCAGGAAAGGGCTGACCAATGGTTAGCCATGGCATTATAATGTTATAACATATAGTTATATTCTCCTATCCATATTCATTATGGCCCACAATAACACTAAAACCATAATACACAGGGATCAGCAATAAATTGTAACTATACTTATTACATTCACAAAGACATATCTGCTATGAGGGTTGTCCATCACCAGCACTGTACAGCCAAACCTCACCAAATGAACAGGCATGGAATAAGTGAAGAGATCTGTCACACATTACTGGACAGTTTTAGAGGACTTTAATATAGTCCATTCACTGCAGGTCCAAAACATCTATGCAATCTGCCATCTTCTTTACATCTCACATAGACACTCAGATATGGGATGATAGTAAGAATGTCCAACTGAACAGATCATGCCACTGCTCTCTCCCTCCAACCATGCTAGTTCAAGGCCATAACTATACACATAATCTTAGATTGAACAACCCAGTGCACTAACCAGCTAAGCACACTACGTTATATGAAATATCATAAAGAAACCTTCAGAGCTGTTCAAAGCTACCAGCATGCTGAAAACCGAAAACTGTGCGTTCGTCTCTTATACGTCATCATTGAACATACTGCTACGCACTGTGTCCCATAACACGATAACCCCACCTGTGTGGACATCACACACGACAAGGAAACACTTCTCACATAGGATCAAAACAAAAACAACATCCTTCCAACCACAAACCCTACCAGATGTAGCGTAGTAGTCAAGCGCTTCAGCACCCCAAATAGGGGTAGTAAATGCAGCAATACAACATAATACAATTCAATACTAAATAAGTCTGGTAGCCGATACACATGCGATGATCGTCACTCAGGGCAGAGATGCACACTCTTCTACCATGCGGGGGCATCCTATCCCAAAAATCGCCAACGGAAACTCATGAGGCAATGTAACAATCCATGAAATGCCATGGCCTTGATGGACAGTCCATCCAAGCAATGGAAAACCATGAAAAATCCATGAAAGCCAATGGCCCAAGTGGACTTACCCAGAGCCCACTGTCTCTGTAGTATTAATTTGTGTATCTACTCTTTGAAATGTTTGATGGCATGCTGCTAGTGACCCAAGAGGAAATTTGTTTATCGTGTGCCCCTTAGATATGATATATATTGTTATTGTAGGGAGAACATCTTTATAGTCTACTAAACCATGTTCGAGAGAGTTTTTATACAGCGCGCATCCTGAGCTGAATGATTTCATCACAACGAAAATGAGGCTCAATGAAGTAAAGAAATAGCCTAGGATCACACAGTTTGATCAAGCAGGAAATCTGGGATATAACCCATGATTCATCATAATACTTTGTGCAATTCAGCTATTTGGTGTGCAACTCCTCTATTCATTGATTAATACCAAAAGAGTGTGTTTTCTGTTTAATTAATTGAGGAGCTAAATTTGTACATATATGGAAAGTTGAATCAAACGGATGCAATTAGTCACTCTAGTGCAAAGGTACAAGCTTAAAGGAAGGCAGTGCATTTTAATGTCACCGTCCTCCTCTGATTGAAGGTGACGAAATGCAAAAGCAGCTTAACCCCTCCATTATCGTAGTAAAGGCAATTACAAGTATTAGCAAAAAGAAAGGGTTCTGGGAAACACCACAGAGTAACAGGTCTTCACTGAAACGAAAGTCCAGTGCACAGCTTGGCTCATTTTGTTGCATGCATTACAGCCATAATTGAGATGCTGTGAGCCCTCGTAGCCATGGACACAGGTAGCAATGGCCAGGCTCTGCTAATGACAGTTCTTCTGTGCCTGCCATTAACACGAATACCTGTATCATTTCTTGAGGGTCTCCAACCTCTTCATCTCTTTTTTTCCTCTGTAGCTTACTACTTTTCACTATCCCCAACTCCACTTATATATATTTGTGTTTCCATGTCCCTCTCCATTCTCCTCTGATGTTTTGTTCTCTGCAGTAACAGGATCTCCCACACCCCCTTTGAATCTGCATTGCTCTTGCCCCGTTCACTCTCCCCCTCCCCGTATCTCTTCACTTTCCTCTACTGTTCACTACTCTTCCCGTATCCCTAATTCTTCCTTGTTTTCCTTCACTCTACATTATTCTAGGTTTCTCTGTCTCTCTGCTTTCAAGCTTTAACGCGACCTCCCTGTTCCCACTGGTATTCTTCCACTTGCCCTCTCTCCATTTTCCATGGATGTTTTCCATTCTACATTTTATCCAGTCCTCCCACCTGTATTTTTTCTCTTGCAGCACTTGAGTCCCTTTCATTCCTCTCCCTTTTCTTCACTCTATGCTACTTCCCCTCACTCCCCCTGTATTTCGTTACTTTGCACCTTTCACTCTCGCCGAATCGCTCCTGCATCTTTAGACTCTTGTTTACATTATACAATTCTCCCCTTATGGCTACAACAGTAGTTCTGTATTTCTACTGTTCACACATCTCCCTTCCGCTCTGCCTTGATATTTTTCTTTTTCTCCCCTTGTACCTATGCTTTCTTCCCCTCTTATTAATCTGTACTTGTTCTGTTTTGTTTTTTTGCAAACTCTTCCCTCGCCCTTTTCTTCATCTCTTCACTGCAACCCTCACTTACTCTCCCTTCTCCATCTCTCTTTGGTACCTTTCCATTCTCCCCTTCATCTCTCCACTCTCCATTCTAGGCAGGGCCGGACTGGGAACCAAAACCGGCCCTGGCAAAGTGCTCGGCCGGCTCCCCTGGGGGGTTCGGGGTGCAGCCGAGCTGTTTGCCAGGGCCGGTTTAGGCCGATTTTGTTACAGGGGCCGATTTTGCAGCTATGCTGCAAAAACGGCCCGGTAACAAAAACGGCCCCCAGGGGCCCAAAATCGGCTCTCACCCTGGCGGCCCACCGGGGAAATGCCCGGTGCCCGCTACAGCCAGTCTGGCCCTGATTTTAGGTCTCACCTAGGCAGCGCATTCGCTGTCTCTCGAGACATGCTGTATCTACTGTATGGACTTTCACATTCCCATACATTTTCATTCATTTCTTCATGTACCTTTAAAATTCCTTTGTTTTTGTTGGTGAATAGTTTACATTTGCCCCTCCTTTTGCTGTTATGGTCATGCCCTGGAGACTGGCCTTGATACATGGATCATTTCCCTATCAGCCATATATGTTAGTTACAATGCACTACTATTTCTATTGCCTCGGCTTGTTTGGCTTTCCGAATAAGCTCACTCGAGTGCTGCAAATCATGTCCTTATCTTGTTTTCCACTGTCTTTGGTTTCACACGCGCGCTTTCAGCCAGAGGCTATGCTGTTTTTCATCCTATAATATTTTTGCTTTCATTAGCTCAATTGTCCAAACGTTAAATAATATACTTACTTAATGGAAGTGTAGTTTAAGGAGACGGCTGACAGTAGGACCAACCTATTTACATTGTGCTTTGACAGTGTGATTATTTGGATGCGATTAAAGAGGTAAACATGGTGTTATTGCTCCAGTTTATGAAAATTGAAGCAACTTTAAATTGCATCCTTATAACTTTTTATTCTTTCTTTGAGGTTTTAATTGTTGGTGAAATAAAACCAATGTCAAGGTATGCCTCCTCATGCTCACTAAACGCGGCATATAATGTGAAGTTACTTAACAATATATCCTGCAAGTAGACAGTGCAACACCACCTCAGCACTACAGCAGAACCACCTCAGCATCAGCGCAGCACCACTTCAGCACCAGTCAATCTCACTCAGCAATCTCACTCAGCAACACCACTGCAGGACCACTTGAGCATCACTCAGCAGCTCCTGAGCACCACAACGACACCGCACAGCACCACCTCATCATCACTCAGCCCCAGCGCAGCACCACCTCACCCTCTGTGCACTGCCTCAGCAAAGCACCACTTCTGCACCAATGCAGAACCACCTCACTACCAGCGCAGCACTACTTCAGCATCAGTGCAGCACCAGCACAGCATCATTTAGCGCCACCACAGCACCACTCAGCACCACCTCAGCACCAATGCAGCCTCTCCTCAGCATCACTCAACACCACCACAGCACCACTTCAATATCAGCACATCATCACCTCAGCACCAGCACAGCATCAACTCAGCATCACCTGAGCACCAGCACAGTATCACCTCAGCTCCACCAAAGCATCACTCAGCACCACCTCAGTATCTCTCAGTACCACTTGAGCACCACTTCTGCAGCAGCACAGCACCCCCTTAGCACCACCTCAGTATCACTCAGCACCAGAGCAGCACCACCTCAGCACCAGCGCAGCACTACCTCAGCACCAGCGCAGCACCACCGGAGCACCAGTGCAGCACCACCACCTCAGCATGACTCAGTACGACCACAGCATCACTCAGCACCAACACAGCATCACACAGCACCACCTCAGCTTCACTCAGCACCACTTCAGCATCAGCACAGCACCACCTGAGCACCACCTCAGCATCAGCACTGCAACATCTCAGCATCAGCACAGCACAATCTCCTCATCAGTGCACCACCACCAGTGCAGCACCAACTCAGAATCAGCACAGCACCTCCTCAGCACCAGCAGAGAACCACCTCAGCACCAGTGCAGCACCACCTCAGCACCAGTGCAGCACCACCTCCACATCAGCGCAGCACCACCTCCACGTCAGCGCAGCACCACCTCCACATCAGCACAGCACCATCTCAGTATCAGCACAGAACCACGTCGGCTCAAGTGCAGCCCCAACTCAGCAGCAACTCAGCATCAATGCAGCACCACTTCAGCATTAGCGCAGCCCACCTCCGCATCAGCGCAGCATCACCTCACACAGCACCAACTCAGCATCACTCAGCACCAGCTCAGCACCACCACCTCAGAATGACTCAGCATCACCACAGCATCACTCATCACCAGCACAGCATCAATCAGTGTCACCACAGCATCACTCAGCACCTCCTCAGCACCAGTGCAGCATCTTCTCAGCATCACTCAACACCACCATAGCATCACCTCTGCATCATCACAGCACCACCTCCACATCAGTGTACCAGCACAGCACCATCTCAGCATCAGCACAGCACCACCTCCTCATCAGTGCACCACCACCAGTGCAGCACCAACTCAGCATCAGTGCAGCACCACCTTAACATCAGCACAGCACTATTTCAACATCAGCACAGCACCACCTCCTCATCAGTGCACCACCACCAGCGCAGCCCCACCTCAGCACCAGTGCAACCCCACATCAGCAGCAATTCAGCACCAACACAGCAATACTTCAGCATCAGTGCAGCACCATTTCAGCATCAGCACAGCACCACCTCTGCATCAGTGCACCACCACCAGCACAGCCCCACCTCAGCACCAGTGCAGCCCCACCTTAACAGCAATGCAGCACCACTTTAATATCAGCGCAGCGCCACCTCAGCATTAGAGCAGCTTCACCTCAGCGCAGCACAAGCTCAGCATCACTCAGAACCACCTGAGCACCAACTCTGTACCATCTGAGCTCCAGTGCAGCACCACCACCTCAGCATCACTCAGCATCACTCAGCACCACCTCAGCACCACCTCAGCATCACTCAGCACCACCTCAGTATCACTCAGCATCACCTAAGCATCCCCTCCGAACCAGCACACCAACACCTCAGCACCACCTCAGCATCAATCAGCACCACCTCAGTCTGTCCTCAGAATCTGGCATCTGTTCATTCTCCCATAGTATCCATCCGCTGCTCGTGTTGTAATTCACGTACTATTTCCCAACCTCCACCCTCCCATTGTTTATACCGCCCATAACAAAAAAAAGCTATAACAAACAAGCATTAGAACAGGCAGGAAGAAGTTGGCAGCATTGCAAGGACAAAGAAACTTTAAGACACTTTTATGTTAATTCTTTTTTTAATAGGGTTGGTCAGTTGTACATAATATCTTCTTGGTTATATGTAAGGTAAAAAAAAATGCTCATAACACTTTTTTATTATAACTTTTCAACATGCTGCACAGCAGCCACACTGCTCTACAACATAGCTGAAAGACATTGGTAAAGCCAATTGCTCTGGCTAAACACTTATGAGGTCCCAAAGATGAGACCTATTGCTATGCCAATGCTTGTTATTACTACCAGTGCCTTCATTGGGGTGAAAAAGGTGGGGCGTGTTGGAGGACTAAAGTGGGCACAGCCTAAAGACTGAAATTTAGATCCATTCACAAGAGGCGAGGTCTACATCACTAAGGACATGAAGACCTGCCAATTCACGTGGCTTCAAAGTGTGTTAACCAATATTGGCTCAATTCACAGGGTCGCCCAGTGAAGAGTTATCATCACAGGGTATGACCTCAGTGAGCTGGAAACCCTTGTAGAGCAGGCTTCCACCCAGCTTATTGTGTGGAGGGTTTACACAGCGGACGACCATCAGGGGCTTACAACATCCCCACCACGTTGAGTAGCCTTGGGAGCCTCTATAGAATGCATTTTCGGGAGAGGCTGTCTCCTCCGTGTCTGGTTTTAAGCTCCACCCCTCTCCTTGGCCCCAGTCCACTGGTCACCAGTGGCATTGGACTCAATTCCTCTTTCCCCACACCAGACCCCGCCCCTTCAAGGCCTCTCCCCCTTCTCATACAGTAAAAGCACTTTTAAATTTTGCAGGTCTGCACATGGTTAAATACAAACAAGCATTGACAAAGCAAACAGGTCTCGCCTATGCAAGAGCTATTGTCTTTGTCAATGTATTTTAGCAAGTTGTGCAGCATGGTTGAAAGTTAAGAAAACTAGCATTGGCAGAAACAGTTGGTTTGGCCTTTCACATACTTACAGTTACCTCAAATAATTGCTACATATCCTGTCCCTCACGTTGTTACTAAGGAGAAAATTTACTGACAAGTCATGCAACACAATGCAGTAACACAGCTTGCTGTGCTGCATGACAGGGAGATGGCAGGAATGCGCCATATCCACAAAGATATGGCACATTGCTGCTCACCCTCTGCACTGGCATGCTGAGTGCAGCCTAGCACCAACGCAGGCACCAGGGATAGATTGGAACCACAATTAGGCCCAGGCAGCCAAAGGAAAGTGGCCCACATTCGCAGATCACAACCTTTTGCAATAACTGCTTGGTTAGGAACATGGAGCTAAATGATGGCAAACTCTCAAAAATACTAGGAACTCTCTTTGAATTGCTTTTTTATCCACATGTTTGCTGTGGATGTTTTGATTACTTTTCGCTGGGAACCAGGGCATGGTATAGACCTAGACTGCCTTTTACACTCACCCTGGACTTTTTTTATATTCATTTTATTTTTTTACAGTACATAAGGGAGGCGCTCCAATGTTCAGACTGGTGAAAGGTGCATCTGTTTTTTTGTTTTACTTGCTGCTAGCATCACATATACGTTCTGAGGTAGGAAATGATGTTAGTGTGCAAATGCAAAAAATAAAAAAATAGTTTCACTTTCCTCACATACATGCAGTTGTATATAGCACAAACGTGGCCCAGAGGTTTTGGAGCACTTTACATGAGCACCAGATAATATTCCAGTTGGTCAAATATTTTTTTTTTAATTCATGTCGATTAAGTGATTTGCCCAGAATCACAGTATGTTTAGCTGACGCTGGGACTTGAACATGGTTTCCCAGTTTCAAAGTCGGTTAAGGCCACAACCTCTCCCTGTTGATTGCAGTAATTGATATCTGGCAGACAAAGGAGAAGAGCAGAGATTGATTTATCTGCGCTTGTCACAAGGAGTTGTAGTGTAGCTCCTATTTCCCTAATAGGCTCTGCGCATTGGAATAATATCCCCTATAGGTTTGACATAGGACTAAGGTCAGTATGTCCCTATCGAGTATATTAAACTTAATTACTTGTGCCAGCTAGCTCAGAGGCCACTAGAAACTCCTTGACAAACAAGAAGGGAGTAGTTTCTGGCAGCCGCAAAACATGACAACTTTGTTTCCCTTTAGAATCAGAACGTGTCCCAGAGTCGTAGAAACAATAGATAACTATTTCACTCAGCTCAGTCGTGCATACTTAGTTTTCTTCAAAGTTACACAGAAAGAATAGACGGGCGTTTCAATAAAAGGTTTATTGAACAGTCTTGTTTCTTGTGTAAGTAAAGTGTGCAGTTACGATCACAAGACAGTATGCAAGATAAATAATGTACAGCGTAAGCAGTAGAAATAAATAATACTGCACTAGCATTATCTTTTAGCACATATGCATTTACATAAATAACATAGACTAAGAATGTGAGTACTCATACGATGCGTCTCTAAGCTAGTTCTACCCCAATGTACCTAACCTGTCCTAGGTGTAGGGAGAGGTATGAAGTAGGTGAAGTATTCCTTACTATGGTATACTAAGAGTATGTTAAGCTCAGTATGCCAAGTATGCCAAGAGTCCCTCTAGGTTCTAGTCAGCTCCATACCTTAAGAATGAGAGAGGTAGGAATCTCTTGCCAGACTCGTACTCCAACACCCCGCAAGGGAAGTCAGATCACTGGAAGCTGGATTTTCTGCGTGCAGGGATGACAGCGTCTTCTCAGTGCGTCAGGCCGGGAAACAGGCTCCTCTGAAGTCGAGGTCTCCTCTGATTTACAAGGGCTAGGGAAGGTATATTTATACCTGAGAGGTACCTCAGAATGTTAGCATTGACGTGAATCGGACAGCGGAAGACGTCATGAATGAACCCCTAAGGTATAACGGTTCATGCATAATAGATGAGTCCTTGAAGAAATCAATAGTCCTGAAACTCCCGGAGCCTAAGGGTCTGTTCTTCAAGAACTCGTTGTGACGTTAGGGTGGACGGATGTCGGAGACCATGCCTGTATTTGGAGTGCACGGTTTAATGCCTAAATAAGGACTGGGACTTCATGCCTATATAAGGGCAGGGCGAATTGTGCCTATATAAGGACATGATACAGGAAAGCCCATGTATGGACACCCTAAGAGGAATACAACACCCACTCCACTTTCGTGTGTACGATAATACTAAAATGCTAAACATTTAAAATGCTAAACATTAAATGGAGTACCGCATATTAAAAAATATTTCTTAAAAGCATTAAAAAACATAGTAAAATGCAAAAGGTACTGTACATATTAAGCAATGCTTTTCATTTCAGGCATAAAGTTCGAAATTAAATGCAATGTGAATGAAATAAGCAGTAATATTTACATGTGACAGAAAATGATCGATAAGTTTTTCAAAATCAAAGTCATTTCATGTCATGAAAATTAATGAACTGTTTTAGACACACAAGATGACTAAGTGTCAATGGAAGTACCGCGAAGTCTGTACTATAAGGCCAGTTCTACTTTAAGCAGATTGAAGTGCCATTTTAGTTCGAAAAAATGGGAAAAAGTTCAATTTTGGAAGAGTTCCAAGTTTTTGAAATATGAAGGCCAAATTGTTACTGCATCTCTGGAACACTGTATGCTGAATCAGAGTCAGTTTACGGGTCGGGTGTAAACATGAGATCATCTATTTCTGTAGACAAAACATCGTCCACTGAAGTTGGTGTCAGTTGGAACACCTCGTGTAGTAGATTAATTGCACAGAGATGTGAAGCATCGCTTTCAGCAGAGGCTGCCGCAGCAATGTTCGCGTCCGTTGTTACCTGTGTGCCTGTAGATCTTTCTCGTACCTCAGCAGCAGCCGGAAGCGACTGTGAGATCTCAATGAATGCTGACATCAGGATTGGTAGCCTCTGGGGACAACACAGAGCATGGGCCATTATCGGGACCAGCAGAGTATCGACATCCGTTGGCATTGCTGATGGAAATGTTAGACAGGTGTCCAACACGCATTCTTCACCGCATAGCAGGCATCGTAGAACAGGTAAGATGCAATCTTGCCAGATTGGTCTGAATGACAGGAACCACGTGGTATTCAGGTCCCGTAGACGAGTCATGCCCAAAAGCTGTACTATTCGCTCACGGCACTTTCGTTCAAGGAGAGCTTTCTCCATTTCGCTCGGAGTGATGTCCGCGAATAGGCTGGCCATAGCGTAATAGCAGGAAGAGAAATAGAATTCCGGTAACAAGTGCTAGAATTAATGGTATGCCACCAAACACCGAATGTGCAAAGTTCGGGATTATTCCGAGTATTGCCTGGAAAGGTGCTAACAGACCGGAGCAGATGCTCTAAATACATGTACAATTCCGGTGGTATCAGACATGTTGAAGATACGTCCTATCATTTCCACAAAATGTATAGGGCAGTTTGTACGTATTAAAGTCTGTATCTCAGCCGAAGTCCTTGCTACTTGTAGATCATAGGTTTCTTTGGCCGAGGTCAAAGGCACTGTTTGCTGTAAAAGCATGGCTTTCATTCTGCTCAAAGTATCAAATCTTATAAAAGAGACATTCAGCGAAGGCCATAGAGGCGACTCCCTGACGGTGTCTATTGGGGCAAACAATACTTGCATACAGCAAGTGACCCTGGAGTTGACCGTTACTAGATATGGGATGCCTGGCAACATGCCGCAGCAACTCTGATCATTCAACATGAGATAACTCCCATTAGAAAGTTGTCCAAAGGTTGGATTAATCACAGCAGCTGGTGTACCCTGCTGATGGCAAGACAAATTTGCCACAGAACCATTACAAGCCCCGTGTAAAGAAATGTCCTGACATATAATTGAACCGCTCAGTGCACGTTTACAGTGTGTACCGCTCAGAAACACTTCACGATCCCCACTCCAACATCTATATGTATACGGTAAATCCCAAGATGTCTTAATGTATTCCTTACCCAACCTTTCATATTTGCCTGCTTGCATTTGTCTGAGGCAATACTGAAACTGAAAAGTAGTCACAGGTAATGTTATTTTGCCATGAATGAGCCATTCTGTAGCTGGTGTTTCTGCCACTGTGAATGGTAATTTTTCCAATTTTTCAATGCTCAGCACTGTATACTTTGCTCCTCTTTGTGCCAGTTCGATCTGTTTATCAGTTAGATTGTAGTCTGCAAACAGAGCCGACGTGTTGATGAAACGCCAAGGCACATAGCCCGCACGCAAAGATTGCAGCGTCCAGCTTAATAACACAATAGAACGTAATTGAGATTGGCCTTGCTGTAACATCGCCAAATCTTGTTCTAGTATGTCGATAGCAGAGGATACAATGCCATCCAATGAATATATTCTGGAGGACAAAGTTGTTAACCCATTGTCGACCACAGAGAGGGTTTTCTCTAAATTAATACGATCAAGTTCACGTATTTGTTCTGCGGCCTCCATCTGTGATACTTTCCATGCTTCATTATAGGCAGCATAAATGCCGGCATATATGAAACGTTTTTGACGCTGTTTTCTTGGTCCAAGCAAGAATTCCCTAAGGTCTGCGTCTTCTTTAAGTAAGGATAAGTGTTGTTTCACATCCTGTAGTGTAGATTTCTGAAGCCAATCGAGGCATAATTTACCTACACTGTATGTTGTTACTACCCGCGGATGCTGTCTTTGGACGTATCTTGGGTCTGGCCTATGAATAGTAAAGCCCTGAGTTTTATTCAGGAATCCTTCCTGACAGTTGTTCATGTCTGTGGGCCAGATCAACCATTTTCTCCAATTAGGATTAGATCTGTTGAGTTGTAGTATATTGTCAACTGTCACCGCTGCCTGTGTTTTGTTATCACTTGCAGGTGTTGGTACAGAAGGTGTTTTCATCTCTTTTATCTTGGCTAATCCAAGACAAGATGTTTGTTGGACGGTTTCATTCAAAAACATTATTTGTTCAGGGATGATACAGGCTCTAAATAAAGCTTCTAGTCCCTGCACTTGCCAATCTTTAGTACCCCACACAGTTTTTGTGTCTATTGTGTCTTTCCATAAGTTGAAACCCTGCCTAGACAGCTGGGCAATAAATGCTGCAGAGTAAATCTGTTTCGTATTAGTTAACATAATTTTCAGTCCTGTTTTGTTTACATTTTTATAGTAAAACGTTTCTGGATCAGATGTATTGTAACCTGAAAAATATGGAAACTTGTTAGCAAATGTTTTTGAACTACCTTGTGGTGGTGTAGGACAATGCTCCCATTGGTTAAACATAAACACATTTCTTGAGGATGCTAATTTATGCAAATAATGATGACCATAGTGGTTATAGCAATACAGCTGTTCAAAGTCTGATGAACCATCTAAATATTCATTTTTAGAAAATGCAGCAGATTTTTCTAGGTCAAACATTATGGGGCCGATTCCGATCTCGGCCGGTAGGGCTCCGAATCGGATTCGGCTTAACCGGCTACCGATTCGGAGCCCTATTTCCCGACCGATCCGTACGTGCGTCCGGACGAGCGAGTACGATGCGAAATCGCCGACCGACTCGTTGGGGCGTCCCAACCGCTCCGACCGACTCGTCCCCGGGTCGAACCGCACCGACCGACTCGCTCGGACACGACTCGCACCGCGCAATGGAGACGTTCCCCGGCCGGGTTAGTACGATGCGCACCGCGAGCAGTCCGACCGCCACGCGCCGTCCGGCTCGAAAGAGCAGTCGGAGCCGTACTTCGGGGGTCCGTGTCGGACCCCCCTATACGTGTAGCCGCATGAGTCGCACACAGGGGGGACCCATGGGTCCCCCCTACCTGTGCGTGTACGGGGCGAGTTGCTTCGCCGCGTACCCACTGTAGGGGGTGCCCTTGTTCTCCTCGCACCCATTGAGGCAATGGGAGCCCACATACGCGTTGTACGACCGGCTCCCATTGACTTCAATGGGAGTCCGACCGACTCGAGTATGATAGCATACGGACGCATCGTACTCATTCGGTCGGGCTGCACGGGTCCGATTCGGTCGGAAATCTCTCCGGGTCCGGCTCGGTCGGAGAGATTTCCGGCCCGAATCGGAATCGGCCCTATGTCGTTAACAGTCTCAAAGTCCCAATCATCAGAATAGGTACTGGACGAAATTAGATCACTTAGTGAAATTTTAAACAATTGTGGAATGTTCAATTGTTCCGTCGGGCCGAAGATATCAAAATCTATTTTGTCCCACACTATACCATCCTGTATAGGAACGGCTGTGATGTTCACTGAGGACAAGTCTCTTGCTTCACGATGGGAAGATTTATGAGGTTTCAAAAGTACGTTCACGTCTTTTCTTTCAGTGTTCACATGGATGTATCTGCCACTTATAAGCATGCTCACAGTTGTAACCAAAGCTAGCCAGAGCAGGAAAACAAAAAGTCCAGATGTAATCCAGAGTTCAATCCATGGAGAAACCAAATAAGTCTTTTTTCAGAAAGTGAAGAAAGTCTCGTACTTGCTGCTTGAATGTTAATGATGCTGGCGTCGTTTCAGGTTCACTCGGATCGTCTGAGAACGTATCAAAGTTAATGAAATAGCCAGAAGACAGTTCTGTCAATTGTTGGAATTGCATCAGGATTTGTAGAAATCACTGGAACCAGTTGATCACTCGCTACATTGGTGTAGACAGGTGTATTTGGACGAACTGTTACTTGGTTTTCAAGAGGGATGAGTTCCATTGCATTGTTGCTCAGTCCTTCATCTGTTACAGCTGAATTCTCGATGGTTATCAGTCTTTCAGTCTGAACCTCTTGGATAGTAGCGGGAGGAGGGCGTCTGCTACTAGGTCGGAGTCCACGAGGCCTACTATTTAGTATTGGCCACATACTGTGGTTTGATGAGGTCGATGGACACAAATCTTTTCTCCTTTCTTCCAGCAAGGGGCGGCAGAAGTACTGTTATTGTTCCTTGAACTGCTAGGACAGGTACTGGTTGTCTGTAAGAAGGTCCAAATTCCTTCTTGTCCGCAATTTTTTCTCTGACTAGATCCCCAACTTTTGGAATCCAGACAGGCCTTGCTGGGACCGCTGGTTTTTCCCCAGTGGTGGTTGGCTGCAGGAATACGTTGCTTTGTTTCGTTCTTAACTCATTCAGTTCCTGTAAAACAGCCAAACGATC
This sequence comes from Calotriton arnoldi, assembly GCA_963921515.1. NCBI lineage: Eukaryota > Metazoa > Chordata > Amphibia > Caudata > Salamandridae > Calotriton > Calotriton arnoldi. The sequence continues at coordinate 3,518,719 of CAWUFW010000586.1, read as the reverse complement.
TTTGATATCAAACGTTTTATTTTCCACCACTGTGCCTACGTGATCGAGATCTGGTAGCCACATTCTTGTCCCAAATAGGACCTCATATGGAGTGACCCCCCCTAGAGGACTTCTTGGCAGGTTGTTCAATGAGCGCTGGACCCCATAAAGATGTTTGACCCAGCCATCACCCGAACCTAATACCCTAGCTGTTATAGACTGCTTTATGTCCCGGTTTTTCCTTTCCACAACCGAATTTCCCTCAGGATGGAATGGAGAGGAGTACCGCAATGCAACTCCCAGACTGGCCATGGCTTCTTTGTAAGCCCGAGAGCTAAACGAAGGGCCCTGGTCAGAATGTAGCGTGCCTATTGCGTATGTGCCGATAAAGACTCGCAAATCTTTTATAACAGTTCGAGCGTCAGCCGAGCGCTGAGGCCATATCCATAGGAACCTAGAGCATGAATCCACTGCAACCATGATATATTTATAGTTACCGTCCCTTTGCAAGGGACCGCAGTGGTCCAGGTAAATACAAGCTAATGGTTTGTCTGAAATTAACAGGGGTGTCTGCGCAGGACGTTTCACTGTTGAGACTTTCATCTGTTGGCAAATATCACATTCTAAAACATAGTTTTTAGTTTGTTTCCGAATGCCAGGCCACCAATATCTTTGCTTGAGTAAAGATACTGTTGCAGAAACACCTGCATGGGCAGAAGCTATCCCTTCGTGTGCTGCTAGGATTAGTCCTAATCTGCGTTCCTTGTTTGGAATTACCCTATCCCCCACTCCAGGGATTCGAGCAAAAGGAACGTTGTTCGCATCAATTACATAAGAGTACTTGAGTGGAAACTTTTTTGGTAACGCTGCACTGCTGCCCTTGCTTGAAGCATTGACAGCCAACATTATCTCACCGTCTATTTTCGTTTTGGAACGAGTGATAGCAGCTACGGAAGCTGTCTGAACAGCCCCCTTTGCGGCTTCGTCAGCCAATGAATTCCCTGCAACGTGAACGCCATCACGTTGATGACTCAGTGTGTGGATCACGTGAGCCTTTGGTAGTTCGTTTTTCAACTGAACTACTTGTTCCCAAAGCATTTTGTGCCACCCTTCGCATCTTTGAAACCATTTTCAAGCCAGTTTTGTATATATTCATTATACGACTGAACACAGTAAAAGGAATCGCACACTATTAGTGTGGGGAATTCTCGATCTGTACTTTCAAGTGCCAGTTTGAATGCTTGTAGTTCAGCTCGCTGAGCTGTACAATCTCCTAGAGATTGAGTTTTTGTGACCATAGGTCTGAAGATGCCATCTCGCATGCGACCTTTAATGATTGCACATGCTGCACTGTAAGCTTGCTTACTCCCTGTTGCGGGCTGTGCGGATCCGTCAGTGTAAATTATGAATTCGTATTGATCGAGAGGCAGAATCTCAGTGGGCAGAGGACAGTCTTGTTCATATTGCAGGAATGCTTGTGTTTTTAAATCGGGATCAAAAACATATTCAACATCTGTTGCAGCAAGAGAATTAACCCATTGTATCCATCTTGGATGTAATGCTTTGGCATTTGGAATGCTTGCTTTTGTAACCGCTTCTAAAGCTGGTACCGGGGTTACGACAATAATGCGTATCCCTTGGGCTAAGGCTCTTTCTTTTGCTACAGCGGTTTGAACTGCTGTCAGAATTTTTTCAGTTGAACTGAAGCGCATTTCCGCCTGTGTATACAAATGAGACTTGTATGCGATTGGTATTTACTCACCCTCATTGAAGGTTAAGTAGGTGAATCCGCATTGACCCGAAATTATTCGGATCACCAAATTGCGTTGACTTACGCGTGTTTGTATGTGATTTGTTGCTAACATGTTAGCCTGGAGTGAACGCAAAATTTCTGTGTGTTCCTGTGTCCAGTTTTTGATTGAAAAATCAGGTTTGATTAATGCGTAGAGAGGTTTAACCCTTTCTGCGTAATTTAGAATGTATGTTCTTCCAAAATTTAGGAAACCCAGGATGGATTGTAAGTTTTTTTGCGTTTTTGGAGGTTGGAGCAGCGCACATTTCTCTAGAAAGTTAGCTGCCAAGCTCTTGCCTTCACTTGAAAGCTCATATCCTAGAAATAGGACATTGAGATGGGCAATTCGGGACTTTTTAAAGTTGAACTTGTAGCCCTCAGAGGCGAAGCCCAGTATAATGGTGCTTACCCTGTTCAAGTGTTTTTCCAGGTCATTGTCTGTCAGATAGATGTCATCGACATATGACAATGCCTCATTGTCATAAATTTGTAGTAACTCCGTTACCCTCGCTGAGAATAACCCCGGGCTGTTCTTGAACCCTTGTGGGAGTCGACAAAAGTGACGCTGGGTCCCCATTATGGAGAATGCTGTTAAGTACCTGCTATCAGGTGCTATGTTTTGACAAAGCTGAGATGTCTAATGTTGTTTTGTATTTTTTACGCACAATGTTACTCATTAATGCTGTGCTATGTGCATTTTGCACTGCAAATGTTTTAGAACAAGTGTTTAGGTGTCTGTAATCCAAACCTAGACAATATGTATTGTCTGGTTTGGAGACAGGAAACAAAGGATTGTTCATTGAGGAGGTGCATGTTTCAATCACCCCTTGGTATTCAAGTTGATCTAAGATCTCCCTGACCTGTTTCTTAGCTTCTTGCTTTATTGGATACTGCCTTTGTGCAGTTGGTTCATGTTTCAGATGTATTTTATGGTGAGGTGAATCCTCATCCCATCCTACATGATTTTTATATAATGCTGGGGCCTGGGCCACTGCCCATTTCCTGGCATATGTATATTTTAGGTGAATTGGAATATGGTTGGAGAAGGCAGGCATAATAATGTCCTCGCCGTGTGGGCACTCCCTGACAAATTGTGGTGGCCAGTCTTTTTCTGCTAGAAGTATGTCATAGCCCCTTGATAGTCTTTCCCAAAAAGTGCTTTCACCTGTCTAGGTATGTCTCCCTCCATCCGGAGTGTTATTTCATATAACTTTTGTGGAGTACTAACCCTGGTGTCTACAGTCTCAACTGTAATGTATTCATTCAAGTCCACTATCTCCAGAAGTTCCTTCAGGTTCTGGCGAGCTATTGTGACTTCTGCTGCACTGTCCAGCATTGTCTGAGCCCATTCTCCGTTCTTGAGTTGAGTTCTCAGTGTTCTCGGCATGTCTGATCTTCAGACCTGCTACTTTCTTTTTGGAGAATTGAGGTTTTGCTTTATTTTTTGGAGCGTGTTTTTCGTCTTTTGATTTCACGCGTTCTTCTCTATGTTCTGAACGTCCTCTTCTTTCTGAAGTCTGTGATGAGATCTGAAAGAGACGAGAGGAACGTGTATCAGTATCTTGATACCTGTCAGGTTTTCTCAAATTATCCCTATTCCTGAGGTTATACCTCCTTTCAGAGGGCTCCTTTTGAGGAGACCTACCTCGGGATTGAGAACGTTTCTCATTTGAATTTTGTTTGTTAGTCTCCCACTTCTTTTTAGAAGATGTAGGAGTTTGTTTAATAGAGTCCTTCTCAGGACTTTCAGATAGTTTCGGCTTCACTGGTCTTCCACCCAAACTATCTCTGCCTAATTCTGCATAAGATTGTTCTATAATTCTGGGTAGTTCTGTCTGATGTTCTATAACATCGAATTCCCTTAATTTTTGGCGGATCGCCACTGCTGCTGCCTCCCCTTTAATATTAGATAATATTATTGTTGAGACCTGGTCGAAATTTTTCAGTAATTTCATACCTAAATTTAGAGCAGGCTCTGCCCCGTATTCGTTTTGAATTTGTTTCAGGACATCAGGTATTACCGCAATTGACGGAATGCCATGTGTTTTAGTATAGATGGCAGCAAAGACTGAGCCCCAAGTGGTGCAGTCTTCCAGTTGTGGTGTGATCCCCATCGGTAAACTGATTGTTAGTATTCTGTGTTTCTCATACGGGCTAGTATTTGGAAATACTGCTTCGATTTGCTCACGTTTTGTGGGCATTTTACCCATGACTGCGTATAGGTTCTATGGTGTAATTTTTAGTGTATTCCCCTGGTGAGGAGTTTGATTTGGAAGTGTCAATGGTGGTTGGACTGTGAAAGTCCGCATGACATATTGGACTAATTGTCTGTAGATTTTTATTAACTCTGTAAGTTGAGTAAGTAGTTCCTCGTCTGACATTTCTTCAATGTCGGGATGAGGTGTATAGCCGGCTAGAATCGGCCATGTTGCTCCTGGTCTACCTAGTGGACCGAGCCTGGTAATGTTTTTGTGATGTTTTAGGGCACCTTTAAACCAGAGCTGATGCTCTTGGTATGTTAATGGAATTTCAATATCCTCGAAAGGAATGTATTCCTCTGGTGGATCATCTTCTTTGTAGAAGTGAAACATTTTTGTAACTGGATCGGATTCAGGAAATATTTCCCATGAATAGAATACCTCTGTCTGAAAGGATTCGTGTGCCTCTATCACGAAAACTGCTCTACCTCCTCTTGGTGGTAGGCCATGTTTTATGAGTTTTAGAGTGATGGCTCTTCTTAAGTTTGGATGGATATCTATAACACCCTCCTCGGTTTCATTTAAACCGGTAATGTTAAAAACTGCTGCTTGGGCTGGATCAGCCGCAGCTCTACCGTTTCCGGTGGCTTCGTCCCCGTTTAAGGACATTTTGTTATTTTTGAAAAATGTAGAACAAGTTTCAAGGAAACAAAGATAAGGTGCACAATATTTTGGAACAGTTTCAACGTTGAGCAAACCAAGCAGCTAATATATAGGGTGCTTCCCTATGTAGCCGTGGCGGATACTTAACCCTGCCCACTCCAGACGTCTTTTGGAGTATATGGGTAGGGGTCTCTGAGAGAAAAATCACAGCTGAGTTACTCAGTATCTAGCGTTAAATGACCGCCTCACCAAACGTTGGGCGCCATGTAGTGTAGCTCCTATTTCCCTAATAGGCTCTGCGCATTGGAATAATATCCCCTATAGATTTGACATAGGACTAAGGTCAGTACGTCCCTATCGAGTATATTAAACTTAATTACTTGTGCCAGCTAGCTCAGAGGCCACTAAAACTCCTTGATAAATAAGAAGGGAGTAGTTTCTGGCAGCCGCAAAACATGACAACTTTGTTTCCCTTTACAATCAGAACGTGTCCCAGAGTCGTAGAAACAATAGATAACTATTTCACTCAGCTCAGTCATGCATACTTAGTTTTCTTCAAAGTTACACAGAAAGAATAGACGGGCGTTTCAATAAAAGGTTTATTGAACAGTCTTGTTTCTTGTGTAAGTAAAGTGTGCAGTTACGATCACAAGACAGTATGCAAGATAAATAATGTACAGCGTAAGCAGTAGAAATAAATAATACTGCGCTAGCATTATCTTTTAGCACATATGCATTTACATAAATAACATAGACTAAGAATGCGAGTACTCATACGATGCGTCTCTAAGCTAGTTCTACCCCAATGTACCTAACCTGTCCTAGGTGTAGGGAGAGGTATGAAGTAGGTGAAGTATTCCTTACTATGGTATACTAAGAGTATGTTAAGCTCAGTATGCCAAGTATGCCAAGTATGCCAAGAGTCCCTCTAGGTTCTAGTCAGCTCCATACCTTAAGAATGAGAGAGGTAGGAATCTCTTGCCAGACTCGAACTCCAACACCCTGCAAGGGAAGTCAGATCACTGGAAGCTATATTCTCTGCGTGCAGGGATGACAGCGTCTTCTCAGTGCGTCAAGCCGGGAAACGGGCTCCTCTGAAGTCAAGGTCTCCTCTGATTTACAAGGGCTAGGGAAGGTATATTTATACCTGAGAGGTACCTCAGAATGTTAGCATTGACGTGAATCGGACAGCGGAAGACGTCATGAATGAACCCCTAAGGTATAACGGTTCATGCATAATAGATGAGTCCTTGAAGAAATCAATAGTCCTGTGCTAGGGAAACTCCCGGAGCCTAAGGGTCTGTTCTTCAAAAACTCGTTGTGACGTTAGGGTGGACGGATGTCGGAGACCATGCCTGTATTTGGAGTGCACGGTTTAATGCCAAAATAAGGACTGGGACTTCATGCCTATATAAGGGCAGGGCGAATTGTGCCTATATAAGGACATGATACTGGAAAGCCCGTGTATGGACACCCTAAGAGGAATACAACAGAGTGGAGGGAGACAAAAATAAACTGAGGAACACCCTCACCAGCTACCCATCACCCATCTAGTTCTAAATGCAGTCCCCTGCAAAGCAAGTGCTAATAGCATCCCATCAGCAGCTCCTTGCAGACTCTGTCACACCCTGGAGGGAGTGTGGGGACAGGCACACTTCATGCTGTGACAGCTGCAGGAGCCCATTGTCATTCTGCCTCTGACAATTAGCAGGCTGGACTGGCTCCATGTGCTTGTGGTATGCATATGCCTATGTATGCAAAGGCTGAACAACAGCCTTTCATGTTGTGCACTTGAGATGGCATCCAAGATGGCCCAAGCAGGTTGGACTCCTTAGTAGCCCACCAACTGGCCTCAGCCTGAGGCCCATCGGCTGATGGACGATTGTGCACTTTGTCAATCCGAGGGTTGCGCTATGGTGCAAGGGTGCATACATCATAGCCTAGGTTGTTTTTGTGCAGGAATGGACACATGTAGAAAGAGTCAAAAACTAGGAGAAATAAACATATTTCTCCTCCTGGTTTTTAACCAATGAACAAAACACTTCTGACCATCACAGAGTAAGCGACGGACCCAATACTCCTGCAGTACGGGAATCTTTCACCCCGTTGAGTGCTGAGTAGGTGCTAAACTTAGTTAAGGTGACCAAATCTGGGTCCCCCGATGACCCCTGTCCACCTAAGATCCTACATCTTGCACCAGAAATTGTAACCACTCAACTAACAGTTATTTTTAACGAAATATTCAAATCAAGATAATTTCTAGTAGATTGGAAGAGGGCCTCCATCCTCCCTGTAATAAAAAACCCAGCCTTAACCCACAAGTGCCTAGTAGTTATAGGCCCTTTTCTAGACTACCCTTTCCATCCAAAATCTTAGAAAAGGTGCTAAGCATGGAACTGGCCTCTTTATTATTACCAACAAGCTTCTGGACCCAACACAATTTGGCTTTAGAAGTGCGCACAGCATGGAGACAGCTCTGTTTGTGGCATTGGAAGAACTCTGGTCTATCTTGGATGGAGGTGGAAAGTCACTTTGATCCTATTGGGTCTCTTGGCGGCCTTCAACATGGTCAATCATGACATCCTGATCAGCAGGCTTACAGAGCTTGGTATAAGAGGTTCTACTCTCAGACTATTGAAATCCTTCCTTTCATAGAGGGATCAACATGTTGCGATGGGGGAATTTACCTCCAACCGGTTTAGCCTGCAATGTGGGGTACCACAGGGCTCTTCATTGAGCCCTACTCTTTTTAATCTTTACTTGACCCCACTGGCAAGACTTATTAGATCCTTTGGCTTCTAAATTGTTGCATACGCTGTCAACACTCAAATGGTGGTCTCGATAACAAACAACCCAGATGAAACAGCAATACGCTTTAACTCAACGATGGGTCAGATAGACAACTGGATGAAAGTCAAATGTTTAAAGTTTAGTTCTGATAAAATGGAAGTGCTTCCTTTGGGAAATGAAATCTCCTTTTGGTCACCAAACTGGTGGCCTACGGAAATGGGGTCTCTACCTAGGCCGGTCCAGAAAGTCAGAAATGTGGGCATTGTCTTCAACAATAAACTACATTTTGAAGATCAGATCAATGCTTTTGTGTCTTCTGATTTTTACACTCTGAGGATCATTTGGATGATCTGCCCTTTTATTCCTCCCGCTGTCCACAAAACTGTTGTGACAGAATTAGCCATATCCAGATTGGTTTATGGCAATGCGCTATATTTAAACATCCAAAAAAGACTTCTCCAGAAGTTACAGATGCTGGAAAATGCATCAGCTTGGCTACTGCTGGCCATTCTGACATATAAATTGGTGTCCTCAGGTCTGGCCAAGCTGCACTGGCTTCCGTTTGAAAAAATAATTGAATTTAAGGCACTCTGGATAGCCTTCAAGGCACTACACAACGTTGGCCCAGACTATTTAAAAGACAGACTCATTTGGTACACTTCTTTAAGAAAACTCAGATCATCAATAGCCAAGTTGTTGGTGATTCCAAAAACTAGACAAGTCTCCTGAAGAGGTAGAAGTTTTATCTCAGGAACGGCCAAAATGTGGAATGCCCTTCCTATGTATCTGAAAAGCAGTCCCAATCTCTTGTCTTTTAGAAAATCTTTAAAAACCTGGTTCTTCAGCAGATGGACTCTGCATTATCCTCTTAATGACAGAAGAGGCGCCAAGATGCCTCAGGGCAATCAAGCACTTTACAAAATCAAAATCAAATCAAAAATTAAAAAAAAATCATATTATTATGCCTCACCTGGGAAGACATAGCATTTTGACACATTCCGAGGTTTACTAGTCTTAATAAATTTGAGAATGCTCCAACATCCATGTGTGAATATGTGGGAAATGCCTTCTCACAGCAGACTAACGCAAGGCAGTGACTTGTGCTGCCTTGCGTTACTCCAGATCTACTAAGCCACGAGAGCCACGTAAGATGCCTTTGCGGAGCTTAGTAAATCTTACTAAAGCCCTTGCGTTGCCTTGTGGCTACTTGCGTGACGCAATGACAATGCAAGGACTTTATAAATATGGGCCTAAATGTCCCTCTTAAGAACGATGCAACTGCTTAAAATGTACTTCTCAAAGTTGAGGGTGTGTGTCTTCAACATAATAATTTACATATCCATTTTTGCTACTCTAATAAAGCTTTGATATTCTTTCATGAACGTGTAGCTCCAGAAGTCGTATATTCTTTCATGAAGGTGCAGTTCAGCACGTCGCTACTAGGTGTCCCTCACAAGTCAAATGCAAAAATATTGAACTTCTTACATGGAGCTGCAGGTCCACTAGTCATTACTAGGTGCTCCTATTGAGACAGAAGCAAAAGAATTGAAATTCTTAAATTTAGTTGCAGTTCCACTAGTGGTTACTAGGTGACCCTCACAAATCAAATGCAAAAGCACAGAAATGATTACACACAGCTGCAGGTCCACTAGTCATTGCTCGATGTAACTCACAAGTCAAATGCAAAAGCATTGATAGACTTCATGAAGGTACAATTCCACAAGTGACTACTAGGTGTTCCTTACAAGTCAAATGCTAAAGCATTGACATTCTTTAATTAAGCTGCAATTCCACAATTCTTTGCTAGGTGTCTCTCTAAGAGTCAAATGCAAAAGCTTTGAAATTCTTACTTGAAACAGCAGTTCCACTAGTCATTATTAGCAGTCCGAGAAGTCAAATGCAAATGCATTGATATTGTTTCATGAAGGTCCAGTTCCACTAGCTGTCACTAGATATCCCTCAAAAGTGGAATGGAAATGTATTGAAATCCTTTCATGAAGCTGTGTGTCCAGAAGTAATTACTAGGTGTTCCCTCCACATCAAATGCAAAAGCATTGAAATATTTTCAGAAAGTTGCAGTTCCACTTGTTAATAGAAGTCCAGCTCAAGTCAGAAGCAACTGCTTCAAATGATCTGCACTAAGCAGGCGGGGGTAGGTTAAGTATAGAAATATACGTGCACACTTTACTATTTTAACCAGTTCTGCTTGCTTTCCATAGAAGTAATTAGTTGCCGAAGCTGGTTCATAATAATGAGTCCAAATAACAGATTTCAATACATTTCTTGATTATTTTTTTAAGTTTGTAATCACAGGAACCTTTATCAACTGGTAAGTACAACACAATAGTTTATTTTGGTTGTTTATGTTTTGGTGACAGGAAAGTGTCACAAGCTCCATGTGGGTGTTTGTGATTGTTTTTGCACTCTCTCTAGGGGTAAGCGGTATTAGTGCAACCATGTGAAGCTTTATCTAGGGGGAGTGGTATTAATACACCCGTATTGACACTCCTTCTAGGGGCAAGTGGTGTTGCTGCAGCCATTTGAAGCTCCCTCTTTGCGATTATCTTTGCACTTTTTGTTCAAGGGGCAAGCGATGTTAGTGCAGCCTTGCGAATCTTCCTCTAAGAGTTAGTGGTGTTAATGCAGTGTTATTAGCATTCCCTATAGGGGCGAGTGATGTTACAGTGGCCTTGTAAAGCTACCTTGCTGTAGTCTTTGAATCTCCCTCTAGGGGAGAATAGCGTTACTACAGCCTTGTGAAGAACAACCTGCACCAAGCTGAGGGTGTCATACGGTCCCTACAAATTAAGTAGGACTGTGTACCTGGACAAAATAAAGTTCATAATATGGGGACTCAGTTCACACATATTGTCAAAAGATATTGGCCCAATTCCTAGCTAGCTCACAGTGCCCCATCTCACCAGGGTAGCAGATGGTGTCAGCAACCTCGAACATGACCACTCTTATTCCCCAAGGAAATCATGGAAACAGATCTACCCTTTCGTTGTTAGTTTTTACATGCCCAAGGTAAACACGCACTTGCAGATCGATATCCATAGATTGAACCAATTGCATTGAAAGACATAGATCCAATGCACATTTGAAAGGGCACCACAGACAACGGAACACAGCATGCACGCAGCGTAACCACAGAGGTCTAAAGGACAAAACCAGTTGTTGTTCAAATCCTGAAGTAAAGACACTTCAAAGCACTGTATCATGTGCTCACGACACAGCAGGATGAGTGGTAAGTCCTGCACCATTTGGCCTCGAGGTGGAACATCCATTGCGGACCAAAAAGCAATGATTAGGAATAACACAAATGGTACGCATAAAAATAAGCTGGAAACCATAGAGTGTAAAAAGAACGGAATCACACCGAATATAGTCTGGAATGTACTAACAAATCCAGGCCCAATCGCTTTAAAAAAGTGTATCACTCCCACAGTATTTGAAGCATTAAATATTCGGTGTACAAGTTTACCAAAATGCTGTGGCAAGTTTGTGCGTAATAGCGATTATACTTCAGAGGGAGACCTTGCAACTTCAAAGGTTTCTCGAGCATATGTTAATGCAACGTCCTTTTGAAACTATAAGGTGTTCAGTCAGCTTAATTTATAAAAGTTCATGTTTAAAATAGGAATTGAGAGCCATAAGGTATCTTCCCTTATCATCTGTGTGGGTGGAAATAACGCATTATTACAAGTCACGCTCCTGGAAACTGTTGCCACATATGGCACTCCTGGCTTCATCCCACAACAACCTTGGTGGTTCTGGATCAAATAACTTCCATTTGAAAGTAACCGGAATACTAGCCACATCAAGGAGAATGGGACACCTTTCAGATAACAAGCTAAATTAGCCATGGAAGCATTGCATGCCCCATAAAGTGTCAACTCTTTCCAAACTAATGAATGGCCAAACAAAGTTTTAGATTCATTTCCGCTAATGAAGACTTCAGTTTCCCCACTCAAACGTGTAATCAAAGGGTCAAAAACAAGTTTTGTGAACAAATCTCTCTCCTAAACCTTCATATCTGCCTACTTGAAAATGTTTCAGACAAGATGTAAACTGAAATATTGATATTGGTAATGAAATTAACCCATGGATTAACCATACAGCAGATGGTGTCTTGCCTACTGTGAAAGGCAAGTTTTCTAAACGCTCTATGTTCAGCATTGCATAAGTTGCATCTTTCTTTGCCATCAGCGTTTGTGTGCGTGTTAAATGATAAGGCAAAACAAATTCTGTTACGTTCAGATATTTCCATGGCACATGGTATGCTTTTAAAACCTGTACTCAATTGTCAGCTGACTTTGCCCATGCTGGAGGAGAGACATGACATCTGTATTACATCGAATGTAGACGATACAATATTATTCAAAGAATAAATGCGAGTCAACAATGTAGTGATGCCATTATCTACAACAGCCAATGGCTTTTCCAAATTAACCCTGTCAATTTGTCTTAAGTGTGCAGCAGCTTCTTGCTGAGAAAATATCCCAAGTTAATTGTAACTGGCATATAAGAACCGTTTAGAACGTGGTGACCTGAGACCCAACAAGAAATCTTGTAAATTCATGTCATCAGCAAGGAGAGTTAGATGTTCCTTAACTGCAGATAAGGTGGAATGCTGTAACCATTGCTGGCATAACTTTCCTACGCTATAGGTGATAACCACCCATGAATGTTGTGACTGCATGTACTGGGGGTCTGGTCTACTAGTTTTAAAACCCACTGAGGAGTTTAAAAAATGTGTATCAAAACCATTAGTGTCAACTGTCCACACTAACCACCCGTCTGAGCCTGAAATTTAATTTTAGCCAAACCTAGGCAAGTAGTTTGCTACACTGTTTTGTTCAGAAAGATAACTTTTCTAGAGATCAGACAAGCTCTAAATAAAGCATCAATGCCTGGACTTGCCAGTGTTGTGTTCCCCAAATTGATTTCAATTCAATGTTTTCCTTCCAATATTCATAGCCCTGTATGGCCAACTGGAAAATAAAACAAAAGGCTACATATAGAAAATGGCATCCTTGCCTCAGACCGAGATAATAATCAGGCAACCATTGTTTGTGTTCTACAGATAGCTGTGTCACCATATGGATGTAATAAGAAAAAAACATTTGTATTACACATGTGAGAGGCCTTGCACCAAATGCCAATGCCGTGTGACAGGATTCTAATGAAGTGTTCAGTGTCAGCAAGGTCGCTGTTTCTGTGAAACCAATCCAAGCGTCATGAATGGAAAATGTGTGTCAAATGTTAGTGGCCTATAGCAGGCAACATTAGGAAAAAGGATTATATATATATATATATATGATACTAATTCTTACTGGGCCGAACTCAGGCACATGACACCCACTCCTAATACATATGTCAGTGAAAAGCTACTAAAAGCAAAGGAATCACACGTTAGCAAAAAAGAAAATGCTAAAGATTGTGTATAGTAAAATTGCTTAGAATCATCTTAAAATATAGGCACTTGTGCTATATGGAGGCCCAAAGCACAAAGAAAGCCATACGTATATAAAATATAAAAGCACTTAAAATGAAGGCAATTAAAAAGCAAAATCTGGTAGTAAAAACAGGGCGAATAAAAGTTCCCACCACATGGAAAGTCAGATGTTTACATGTTCCAAGTAGTAGACAAAACATTGCTGTTCCCAGCATCCGCAGACGATGTTCCCAGAGGCAAACCTCAAAGCAAATCAATAGAGCAAATATGTTCCCATCCAGCCCCCACAGCAGCCGCTGAGGGAAGAAACATAGCCACCTGATGTTCCATTGAAACAGTGCTCTGATCCAAACCACTAGGTGCGGTGGTGACCCAGGGAAGTTCATAGAAGGCAGTCAGGAGCAGAGTAATTCACAGGGGACAGCTGTACAGATGGGCCTTTTGCGGGTCCTCCAGCATTTGTATGTTCCAAGCTTTCCGTTTTAAAGAAAAAACCCGGTCAGTGTACAGGATCCTGTTGCGATAACTAAGGATTGCAAGGGAGGATATTGATAGAGATACCCCCAATATCGTAAGGAAAACTATAAAAGCTCCTTTTATTATATTTTAAAAGAAGTAATGAATACGTTTCCACCACAGCATTAATAACTGAGGTGGGCAGTGAAAAAACGGATGAGAAATTAAACATAAATTAAGCCCCATGAGAGGAAAAAAAACTTGGAGATCAGAATATGAAAAGTGGTTTATCAAAGAAAAACTGCACCCCTAGGATGAATTAATCCAGAAAAAGTGTGGAAGGATAAAATCCTCTGTCTTGACTTTTAGATAAATTCATGTTTTGTTATAATTGTTTGTCCTGAAGAAGGTGGAGAGAACATATAAAAAAAAGCTGCACCGCTGCGTCCACAACTTCAGTTACAGTTTTATTTGGATGTGATTTAATATTGAATATTTGTGTCGTTTTTACTGTTGGTTTTAATTACTCGTGAATGTGAAGTATTTTATTGCTGCTTAGAACAATTCAGATTAAGTGATTTAGATCAAAATGGAATTGATGTACTTTAATATCTAAACATTCTATTAGATTATTTTTTTTTAAATGCAAAAATAAAAGGTTTTTTCTTATACAGTATAAGCCTATTTTGTAACTCTGAAGAGAAGGAATGTGTAATAAATTAGACTTTTTTACATTATATAGTGTTTGGTGACATCATATACATGTCATCTGGCAGGAAAGGTTTAAGTTTTACAATAGAAGCTATACTGTACGGATGGTATGAGTCATTGAATGAGTGTTAAGAAGACAGAGCTTTTCCATTAGTGAATCAACCAACTGCAATCCAAAGCACAGGTTCAGGGCACATACGTAAGTGCACAAGAGGCAGCGGAACACAGGCTGTATACAATAAAGCCATACAGGCTGGAAGGACAGAAACCAGTACTCATCCAGTTCTTGAAGTAGAGGCATGCCAAAGAAATGCACCATGCATTCTCAGTACAACAGGACGTGATGCAGTGCCAGCTCCATTTGTTCCTGAACTGAGACATCCATTGCGGAGAAAGAACAATAAAATCATTAGCCCTGCAACTAGGATCAGGACCAGCGGAAGACCGGAAGACCTCCAAAGATGCTTTTGAGGACAGAGTTGATGAAGGATGGAATAACTCCGAACACCATCTGGAAAGTGCTGACCAACCCAGAGCCTACGCTCTTAAAAAACCCTACAATTCCAGTAATATTAGACTTATTAAAAATACGATGGACCAGCTCCCCAAAATGTTGTGGGAAGTTAGTATGGAGAAACGCCTGTATCTCCAAAGAGGAACGAGCCACCTTAAGATCAAACATCTCCTTGACCGAAGTTAAGGCCACATCCTTCTGAAACAATAAGGCTTTCAGTTTGCTCAGGGCGACAAAGCTCACAGTGGTAAGATTAATCAAAGGCAACAGAGTGTCCTTCCTAGTTATACGGGTAGGAGGAAACAGGACTTGTGTGCAACATGTTACAATGGAAGTGATGGTCACCACGTAGGCAACCCATGGCTTCATTCCACAGCAACCCTGATCGTTCAACATCAGGTAACTCCCATTCGAGAGCAGTCTGAAAGTTGGACGTTTCACAGCCACTGGAGACCCTTTCAAGTGACGAGAAAGATTCACCACAGATGCATTGCAAGCCCCATGCAAGAAACGCCTTGAACACCAGGGACCCACTTAAAGTATTCTCGCCGTCCAAACCGCTAAGAAAAACTTCAGTGTCCTTATTCCTACACCGGAAAGTGAAAGAAAGTATCCATTATTCATGTACGAACCTTTCACAGATGTCTCAAACCTGCCCACTTGGTGGTGGTGTAGTGAGTACTGAAAGGTAAACTTGGAGATTGGTAGTGTAATATATCCATGGATTATCGAATCCGAGGATGCTATTTCTGCAACGGTAAAAGGTAATCTGTCTAACCTCTCAATGTCTAACATTCTGTATTTAGCATCTTTTCGTGCCATTGTTATCTGTTGTTTTGAAAGATGGCAGGGCGAAAACAGATTAGTGGCGTTAACGTGTCGCCATGGCAACTTGGCCAGAACATAATGTTTGTAATGTCCAGATCAGCAATAGAATCGACCTAAGTTGGGACTGTCCATGCTGTAATGCAGACAAGTCTTGCTGAAGCACATCTATTGTGGATGAGGCAATGTTACTCAGGGAATAGAATCTGGATGATAATGTAGTCATCCTGTTATCCACTACTGCTAGAGCTTGTTGTAAGTTAGCCCTATCAATCTCACGCCGCCGTTCAGCAGCTTCTTGTTGAAATATTTTCCATATCTCGCTATAGACAGCATAAAGGAAGTGCTTTTGATGTGGTTTGCGAGGACCCACTAGAAGGCTCGCAAATCCAGGTCATCAGATAAAAGGGACAAGTGCTGCTTCACCTGGGACAGTGTTGAGGCTTTTAGCAAATCAAGGCACAACTTCCCAACACTGTAAGTGGTTTTAACCCTGAGTGTTCACTCTGCACATATTGTATGTCAGGCCTATGTGCCGTAAATCCCCTGCTGTTTCCCAGGAATGTATCCTGACATTTGTAAGTGTCTAGTGTCCACACTAATCATCCCTTCCATTTGAGATCAGATGAGTTATGTCTACTCTTACGCAGCATAGTATCAATAGTGTGTTCATCGCATGGTGTAATTTGCTGCCAGTTGTCGAATCGTGTAAGAGTGAGAACCCGTGGTGTGTTTAAATCTTTTATTTTGGCCAGGCCAAGACATGTAGTCTGTTGCATAGTTTTGTTCAGGAAAATCATCTGTTGCGGCATTAAACAGGCCCTGAATAAGGCCTCATTTCCCTGAACTTGCCAACCTCTAGTCCCCTCTATCGTGCCCCTCCAATAGTTGAAACCATGTGCAGAGAGCTGGGAGAGAAAGGAAGCAAAATATATCAACTTAGTATCAGTTAACATATTTTCCTTCACAGGTGATGGTGCAAGCCTATAATAAAATGAGACTGGGTCAGATGTGTCATAAGCAGAAAAATAGTCATACTTCGGTGCAAATGCATTTGGTGCCCTTGGTGGTGTAGGGCAATGTTCCCATTGTGTAAAATTAAACACTTCACTAGGTGTATTATCTTTGTGCCGAAATTGATGACGTAATGTTGATAACAGAACATCTCATCGAAATTATCTGTACCGTCATAAAACTCATCAGAAGAAAACACAGAGGAATCTTCTAGTTATTCTAGCATTTAATACACAGTATTAATGTCCCAATCGTCAGAAATAGTGCCTGGGTAAAAATATAATTTAAGGAAATTTTAAACAAATGCAGAATTTGTAACAGTTCCGTAGGACCATATACATAAAATGATACCTTGTCCCATACAGTCCCATCCGGAACTGGAACAGCTGAAATGTTCACCAGGGACAAGTTTCTTTGTTCACGGTGTGATGATGCATGTGGCTTTAGAACAAAATTCACAATGTGTACTGCAGAGTGTTCAGGGACAAACTGTTCATTTAGGAGAAGGAAGAACACGGTCACAAAACCAATCCAAAGTACTAGAAAAACGAATTCAATTGTAATTCAAAGGTGCAACCATGGGTTTCAGCCAACGATAGAAGACAAGTACTTTTAGATTGAAAGGTAAGGGTGGTGGCAGCGGTGGAACCTCTGATGTGTCGGAGGAAAAGTCATCAAAGTCAATGAATGTATCCAGATGCCGTCCTGTCTATCTTGGGCAATTCTGCAGGCTGGTTCAGATTAGAAGAAGACTCGATCTGTGGTCTGTTGACGTAGGTCTTGCTCATTTCTGAATTACAAATCGAAATTTGTGTTTCTGTACTTGTAGACCGCACAGTAGTCATTGTTTTTGACACAGTTAGAAGGCATACTTCATTGTTGTTCATAGTTGTCTCATGTTGAGGAAAACATGCTTCATTTGTAATCAAAGCTTCCATCTGAACTTCCTGAATGGCAGCAAGAGGAGATTGGCAGCTGCCCAGGACCCCACGCGGCCTACTGTTGAGAATCAGCCACATGGTGGGGTGGGATCAGATTGATGAAGACAAACCTCTTGTCTCTGCATTTTGCAAGGGGCGGAAGAAGTACAGTTCTTGTACCTTCAACAGTCAGGCACAGGCGCTCTGTAGGAAGGCCCCAAATCTTTTTTGTCCACAATCTTTTCCCTATCCAGATCTCTGATCTTTGGGATCCAGCCGGTTCTTGCCAGAACAACTTTCACTTCTCCAGTGGCAGTGCGTTTTACTTGGACATTGTTTTGTTCATCGTGGAAGTCTTTCAATTCCTTTAAAATAGCCAAACGTTCATTGATGTGAAATGGTGTTACCGCCACCACTGTGCTGGCACTATCGAGGCCTGGGACCCACATCTTAACCCCAAACAGGGACAGGAGTACGACCACCCAGCGACTTTCTCAGCATGTTATTCAAAGCCCTCTGGACCCCAATAGGTGATGAACCCAACTGCAACCTGAGCCTAATACCCTTGCTGTTAAAGACTGCTTTATGTCTCAGTTTCTCCTCTCAACAACTGTGTTTCCCTCGAGATGGTATGGAGATGAAAAAATCAGGGTCACACCCATACTTTCTTTAGCCCCTTTGTAAGCCTGAAAGCTAAACGCCAGACCGTTATTGAATGTAATGTGCCAACTGCGTATGTCCCGATAAAGACTCGCAAATCCTTTATAAAGTTTGGGCATCAGCCGATCACTGTGGCCATACCCACAGGTATCGAGAGCAGGAATCCACTGCCACCAAGATGTACTTGTAAGCCCCATCAGATGATAAGGGGCCGCAGTGATCTAGATATACACAGGCCAAGGTCTTGTTTGAAATCAAAAGTGGTTTCTGGGGTGAGTGTGCTACTCTGGACCTTTTTTTATATTTAATGGCAGATATCACATCTGAGGACAAAGTCATTGGTCTGGTTGTAAAGACCTGGCCACCAATAGCGCTGCTGCAATAAAGAAATTGTAGCCGCCACCCCTGCATGTGCCAAAGCTAGACCCTCATGAGCAGCCAGTATGAGTCCTAGTCTACGATCATTGTCTAGTATTACTCTATTGCCCATTCCTCGAATAGGAGCATACAGTATATTCTGTGCATCTAATTTGTAGGAGTACTTGAGTGGAAAACCTTTCGGCATTTGTGTGTCGTTGCATGCAGCTTTGACAGACACTATGATGTCTATGTCTATTCTCGTACTTCAACAAGTTATTGCAGCAACTGCAGCAGTGCAAACCGTTGCTTTTGCGGCTTCATCAGCCAATGAATTCCCTGCAACGTGTACCCCAACACATTGATGACTCAATGTATGTATGACATGAGCCCATGGCAAGCATTCTTTCAGCTTAGCCACCATTCCCAAAAGAACTTGTGTTTTACTGTGCAGCCTTTCAAATCCCTGAATCTATTCTGACTGCAATAATGAAGATATTCATTATATGACTGTACATAATAATGTGAATCACACACTATAAGTGTGTGGAATCTAGCATTCGTATTCTGTAGTGCCAGTACCAGAGCATTAAGTTCTGCCAATTGTGCCATGCAATCACCTAGTGACTATGTGTAGGTTTTTTTTTCAGGATGGAATTCTCCATCGTGTATTCGGCTTTTCACGACTGCGCATGCGGCCAAATATTGCTGTTTTGTCCCTAGGGCACGTTGTGCAGAATCATCAGTGTAAATGATGTAGTAATAGCGTTTGAGAGGCAATATTTCATTAGGCAGAGGATATTCTTGCTTGTACTGGAGAAATGCTTGTGTTTGTAATGTAGAGTAAAATCTGTAGTCTACGTCTGTTGCAGTGCAGGAGTTTGCCCATTGTATCCATCTCGGATGCAGTGCTTTTGCATTTGGAACGCAAGTTCTGGTAACCGCCTCTAAGGTCGGCACCGGGACCATGACAATAATTCATTTTCCTTTAGCCAGGGCATGCTCTTTCACTAAAGCAGTCTGAACTGCTTTCAGAATCTTTTCAATCAGTGCAAAACGCATTACAGTATTTGTATATTGTTTCGATGTATATGCAATCAGAACTGTGTCCCCTTCGTTGAGTGTGACGTGTGTATCCTGATGTACCAGTGATTACGAGGCTCTCCAGATTTGTAGTATTCACATGTGTAAGTGTTTGGAAGCTATCATATCAGCTTGTACTGAACGTAATATTTCAGTGTGTTTCTGTGTCCAATGTGTACTAAAAAAATCTGGACGTATAAGGTCATAGAATGGTTTTACCCATTCTGCGTAACCCAGGAATGTATGTTCTGCCAAAATTTATGAAATCCCAATATGGATTTTAATCTTTTCAGAGTCGTCGGTGGTTGGAGCAACGCACACGTTTCTAAAAAAATGCATTGCCAGGCTCTTCCACTCACGTGACAGCTCGTATCCCAGGAAGAGGGCACGGAGGTGGGCTATTTTTGGTTTTTTGAAATTGAATGTGTAGCCCATGTGAGCGAACCCCAAGATCATACAGTCCACACTAGCCAAGTGCTCCATTAGGTCATATTCCCTTAAGTATATGTCAATGACATATGACAATGCCTGATCATGAAAATTCTCAAGTAATTCTGTGATTCTGGCTGAAAACAGCCCAGGGCTAGTCTTATACCCCTGGGGTACACTACAGAATTGTTTCTGGGAGCCTAAAACTATGAAGGCAGTCTGCTTCCAGGTGCTATGTTTTGCAAGAAGAATCCATTCAAGATATCAAGTATTGTTTTGTATTTTTTCCACACGATGTTATTCATTAGTGCGGCATGATGTGCATTTTGTACTGCAAATGCACAAGTAGCTGTGTTCAAATGTCTATAATCTAATACAAGACGATATGATTGATCTGGTTTCATTACTGGAAACAGAGGATTATTCATTGAAGAGGTGCCACTTTCAATCACACCTTCAT
Source organism: Calotriton arnoldi (assembly GCA_963921515.1). Taxonomy (NCBI): domain Eukaryota; kingdom Metazoa; phylum Chordata; class Amphibia; order Caudata; family Salamandridae; genus Calotriton; species Calotriton arnoldi. The sequence continues at coordinate 3,498,410 of CAWUFW010000586.1, read as the reverse complement.
TTTCAAGTTGTCTTAGGATCTCCCTAACTTGTATTTTTGCTTCATTTTTAATTGGGTATTGTCTTTGAGGTCGTGGGGTTGTCTTTAAGGGTATGTCATGATAAGGTGAACCGTCATCCTACCCCACATGGTTACGGTATAACATGGGAGCTAGCGCTAAGGAACACTCCCTAGCGTGTGAGTGTTGTACTGATTCCGGTACAAGGTCAGAGAAGGCTGGTAATATTACTGTTTCTCCCTTTGGGCAATCCATTACGAAGTCAGGCGGCCAATCCGTTTTTTGGCCAGCAAAATGTCACAACCTTGAGTGAGTTCCTCCCAAAAGAGGACATTTATAAATCTTGGTACATCCCCTTCCAACCATAGCTGTACTTCGTATAAACAGTTTGGAACGCTCATCCTTGCATCAGGTGTTTCCACCATGATTAATTCATTCAGTGGTGCTCCCACCAGAAAATCCATCAGTTTCAGGCAAACTATTGTGACTTCTGCCGCACTGTCCAGCATTGTCAATGCCTACTCCCCGTTCAGAAGCAGAGTCCTCTAAATCCGGGGTATGCCTGACTTTTAGTCAGGCTACCTTTTTCTTTTTAAATTGATTTTTTTTTCTTTTGGGTTTATCTTCTTGTTTAATTATGTATTCAGATGAGCGTTGTGACTCTTTTCTTTGTTTCACGTGCTCTTCTGATCTTCTTTCTCACCGCCCTCCTGTCTCCGAGCGTCTGTCAGATGTATCCTGAAAGAAACAAGAGGCACGTGTATCAGCATCATGATACCAGTGGCGGCCGCTCCATTAGGGTGTAGGAGCGCCACCCCACTGCTTTCTCGCAGTGCGAGAAGCAGAAAATAAAATGGTATTTTAAATACCATTTTATTTTCTGCTTCTCGCGCTGCGAGAAAGCAGAGGTATGCCTGGTTGGGGGCGGGCGGGTCGGGGAGGAGTGGCTTTCACCACTCTGAGCGTCGTGATTGCTTGGTCGGCAAAGCAGTCATGCGCACTCTACATTTTCTCTATGTAGGATGCATGCAGCCTACATAGAGAAAATGGCCTCCCAACAGGTGCCCGGCTGGGCGCTGCCCGCGACTCCGCATCAATCGCAACGCTGCCATTGCAGCATTGTGATTGGCTACAGGAGGGGAGGGAGGAGGCAGCATGCCTGTTCATGTTCCTGCTCCGGCCCGGCCCAGGAGCAGAGGCGGCGCGGGACCGGGATCAGGTAAGTTTTATTTTTATTCCCCCCCCCCCCGCCCACGAGAATTGCGAGACGCAACTGGTTTTATTACCACGTCATTCCGTCGTCTGCACTTCAGAATGGAGCAGAACTCGGTAAAACCACCCTTTTCTCTAAAATATACAAACTGTGTATTTATCCCTATTTATCCCCACAGATCTTTCAAGGTTCACCAGATGAAATTTGTAAAAACAGTGTAAAATGTGTGTACTGTTTATAATAGCGGCTCGTAGGCAAACTCCTGCACGTGCACCTACCAGAATTCCCAAGGGAGAGTGTGTGTGGGGGTGGTGAGGTGGGGGTCTAGAACGAGGGCTCTAATATCTGGCAATTTTAGCTAGCACACCTGCTAGCGACTACACCGAATCATAGACGCATCGAAGAAACCCAAGAACTCCTTAAAAACAACTTCCCTCTCAAAAACAAAGGTTAATAACGCTGTCGCCGTGCATGCAGATTTAGTTGATTTAACACAGGGCCAGACTGGGAAAAATGCTGAAACTAGCCCCGCTCCCTTTCCATCAATTCAATTCTCTCTCTCTAAGCCCCACGCCTAGGTGCTGTAGCTGTATTATTCCCGGGGGACCTTGAATAAGTAAACAGAGGCGCCAGCAGCGACCCCAACCCTTTTAAACCCGCCCTCGAGTGGCTCCGGCCCTTCCAGCACATAAACCTAACAGTCCACTGCCATTAACCCTATGGTATATTGACTCCCCACATAGTCATACATCTGATAGTATTTCTTTGATGCCCACCCACGCTGGACGGAGACTCGGGGTACCTGCGTCCACCCCCTTATGTATCTTATGTATATAGAATGTGGCTTACTGTTTAGACCTAATAGTCGTTCTCTCATATCTATTAGGAGGAGTTCTACCAATGTGCAACTAATAGTTGTTGTACTAAGTCCACGGAAAGAGGAGGGCATTGGGAGATTTCTCATTAAAATGGTATCGCTGGAAGTTCACAGGGCTGGGGCAGAGTCAGATTCATATATTATCTGTAGATCACCATAAACCTACAGATAACATACCCCTTATATATGTGTCCACAGAGCTTCCTATGGCACTTTCTATAGCGCCTTTCTAGTCCCATGGAAGCCGTGTAGGGCAGCGCAGTTATCGCCGTGACTTATGCTCTTAGGAGTCTGGCATCACCTGTGATTGTAGTGATTTTATGCAGAAAGTATTTTTAAATGGGTTGAATAGCAGAAGTATTGTTTTTTTAATAGATCAATTGACTTTATTTGAAGATGTTTACCTTTTACTCGTTTGTTGCTTATATGAACTCTTATTACATATAACGCTTGTAATTAATTATGCATAATATATTAACAGTAATAATGCAGGTAAAATTCCGATCGCATAGATCTCTCGAGTCTTTGGTTAAAGGGTTATTTTAGTGAGGTAAAGCCCCACTGGAATAATGCACGTGACCCAGTAAACCAGAGATGGACCCTGGCTCTTGCTCCAGCAGACTCATTGCCTCCCCTCGCTCACCCCTTAGATGCGATTGCATCAGAGAAGCAAGCGTGTGAGCAGCATTCTGAACGAGTTCCCATCTCATCCCAGAGAGGCCAAAGAGTGAATGCGTGGCTCTATTTGCTCGTTATCGAGCTCTGAAGTCTTCCCCTGTCATGTGGGCGTCGTCAGCCAGTCCTGGTTTTACAACACTCCTTGCTTTGCGGTCTGCTATTTGTAGTTCTGCATGTGTACACTGCAAAGGTAACACTCCACACTCTCTCCCTCTAGGGGGTTCAAGCCACTCAGCGGCCTTGCCCGGAATCAAAGTAGCGTCTTTCAGTTTACATGAAGGAGATCTTTACAGTAAGCACTCAACCTACTGAGCAATCTTAAACCGGATGCATCTTTTGAAATGAAGGTTGCATGCCGATCTCTGACGCAGGCGCGTAAACCTTCCGAGTTATCTTACGATCGTGGGCCCGTGAGCAGCCACACACCAATAACTTCGAGCGCACGAGAGAGTAGCAGCTTCTGAGAATTACCGGGGGACTTCCACGGAGGGTGTTTTGTATCTTGGGTTTTCCAGAAGAATTTTGTTTTCACTCAGAAAGCCTCTTAGGCTGCCAGATAGTTTGAGAAAACTAGAGAGGTAAATCGGAGAGTTAGTTTGGACTGTGTTGTAGGCAGGATCTCTCAGTTTCAATTTTATTCTAACACCTTCCTGCTTTCTCACATTTCCTTGAAAATGCACAATTTGCCCACTCTTTTTTCAAAATGTTCTCAGGGGTAGAACCCCCCGAACCCCTCGTAGGTGGTTCAGGCTCGCTCGCTACACTCGCTCACCGCAGTGCGGTACGACAATTATTTTACGCCCCCACCACTTTCAAATGTCACCATCCGCCACTGCATGATACCTGTCAGTTGGTTTAACATTATCACGGTTACGTAGATTGAAACAATTTTTCGGTAGATTCCTGTGTAGGAGACCCATCCCGTGATTTTGTTTTTTCTTTATTTTTATTTTTGTCCCCCTTAAGGGTTGGGTGCTTGCTTAGAGCTATCCTTATCAGCATTACTCTTTACCTGTGGTTTTCCTGGTCTGGCTCCCAAAATATCTCTACCCAACATAGCATAGGTTTCTTCGATAATTATAGGCAGTTTGCACTACTGTTGTGCAAGAGGCAAATCCCTTAAGCGTTGGTGTATAGCTAACGCCGCTGCTTCCCTTTTAATGTTACTCAACATTATGGTGGATACTGCAGCAAAATTGCCTATCAGCTTCATTCCTAAGTCCAGAGCAGGTGCAGCCCTGTACTCCTGCTGTACATGTTTTAATACTTCAGGTAACACCGCCAGTGAAGGGGTGCCATGTGTTCTGGTATATAATGCTGCAAAGACCGTACCCCAAGTGGCACAATCTCCTACCTTGAGAGCCATCCCATTGGCAAGCAAATTGTTAACATCCTATGCTTTTCCTGTGGACCCGTACGGGGAAATACTGTTGAAAGCTGATTTGTTTTTTGTGCGATACAAAACGGAATCTCTTCCTTTTTGGTGGGTATTTTTCCCATTACTGCATTCAGTGTTTGTGGGCTAATGCCCGGTGTAGCTAACTTTGGTGCTACAGCTTGAACAGTCCGCGCAGGAACAAGAGTTAATGTTCGCATTACGAATTGTATAAGACTTGGGTATATTGTTACTAGATTATTATATAATCCCCGTATCTGATCAGAGGGTCAACATTTGGATGTGGTGTGTGTCCAGCTAAGACTGGCCATGTCGCCCCCTCATTACTAAGCGGACCCAGTCTCACATTTTGAATACTATGGGAAGGGCGCCTTTAAACCAATTTGTATGTTCTTGGTAAGTTAGAGGAATTTTTATCTCCTCCTAAGGAGTGTATTTGTCTGGTGTTTCACCTACTTCATATTCGTGAAACAACCGTGTGTCATCATCCACAGCAGGGAATTTAATTCGTGAGTAAAATAACTCCGTCCTAAATGCTTTGTGTGCCTCTACTACGAAGGTAACATCTCCACCATCTAGTGTGAGGCCATGTTGAATTAATCTTTGAATGACTGCATGTCTGCAGTTCTTGGAAATGTTTTATGCCATGTTTAATGAAAATAAATTTACAGAATTTGGCTGACACAGTGGGGACTATATAATCTCACAATATCACAAAAAGAGAGACTAGGGAAAGGAAACCTTCTCTGACTCCCCTAACATCAATGACAACTCACTTAACAGAGAAGAACTACAACCAATACCCCTCCTTAAACTAGACCTACAGGAGCGGTGGTATAAAAAAGTCTTTTACTTTCAACTTTACAAAGTAAAGAGCAGAGGATGAGATAAGCAAAAGGGAAAATGAACAAGGAAAGACAACACTTGTCTTAATACTGCCCTCACACACTTTGCAGTGTCATGCTTCATCATAGGGCCGCATCTGACGTCTAGGTGCAGACCAACACCATAGACGGAGCGCAATTATTTTAAATATCTATGTGAAGAAAAAGTGGTGAGGGTACAGAAAGGGTGATAAAACAACACACCTACATAAACCCACAATAAAGGGATATAAAGGAAAGAATGTTCCCTTCAGAAGGGACCAAAGAGTGCAGACACACACAATTAAAACAACCTAAGGGAAACTACCACCATTCTTTATTCGAGTGACCCCTTGGTAGTGTTAAAAACCAAACGACGGGATAATCAGGGGAGGTAAAGACCCCTATATCCCTACTGCATTTACCAACATGTTTCTGCCATTATTTCTCGCCCAACAGGGTCGCTCTGGCATTCATCAGGGTGTAGGTCCCACGTTACCCGGTCTTCACCCCTAATTGGAGTTACTTATTACCTTATTTCAACAGGCTAAAAAGTCCTGTGAGATAGTATACTCTGGGAGATTTCCGAGAGGGAACAAATTCCTGTAAAGAGAAGTAGAACACACAATTACTGTTCTACTCCCTTATTTCTTCCCATATTGCCACAATGTCTCATCCTCTATAATGCCAATCCAATAGGCATATAATTAAAAAAGATAAATATATATATACACACCAAGAGCCTCATCTCTAACTCCATCACCCTCACCCGAAATTCACACTCAGAAAAACACCACACCGTGCATGGACACATTATCGGACTCCCTAAGTGTTGTACTCATGGTTGTATACCCATTGCCCAAATCACAAATGTGAGGCCACTCTATTCCCTTGGAGGTTAAAAACAACCCTTTCTTTCAAGTTTTTCCGCAAGACTTACACAGGTTCATTAGAAGTTCTCCAAACCCGGGACCTTTGTGGGGCCGTGTTCTTATAGTCACACTCTGAAATACATAGGGTGGGGAGGAGACAAGGCAGAAACGAGGCTTCATTACCATCCAATTATGTTTTCAAATCTGTCAAAGGTACTCCTCCACTTCACCCTTCTCACTTAATCTCAACCGTATTCCTAAGACATATCGGCGCCCCGATTGTATCTCTGCCATAGGCACCATCGTTCTTCGGCGCTCTGTATAATAGCACAAACAGAGGAGGTAACCTCGCAATCCATACGCTATCCCCGGTCATATTCTGGGCAAAAATGTTCCCTTCAATACCGAAGAATCAAGTAAAATCAAGATACACTTTCCCACTTTACATTCGCAGCCTTAATCAAATTGCGGCGTAAAATTTGAATCTTAATAGGGAGGCAAATTAGATAACGAACATGACCACTTCTGTAGTACACTTACTAATCCAAAGAACCGTGATGCTTCAGTCCCTCACTCAGGTCCTCCGTCGCTATCCTGCATGCAACCCCAAGTGGCACAATCACCTACCTTGAGAGCCATCCCATTGGCAAGCAAATTGTTAACATCCTATGCTTTTCCTGTGGACCCGTACGGGGAAATACTGCTGAAAGCTGATTTGTTTTTTGTGCGATACAAAACGGAATCTCTTCCTTTTTGGTGGGTATTTTTCCCATTACTGCATTCAGTGTTTGTGGGCTAATGCCCGGTGTAGCTAACTTTGGTGCTACAGCTTGAACAGTCCGCGCAGGAACAAGAGTTAATGTTCGCATTACGAATTGTATAAGACTTGGGTATATTGTTACTAGATTATTATATAATCCCCGTATCTGATCAGAGGGTCAACATTTGGATGTGGTGTGTGTCCAGCTAAGACTGGCCATGTCGCCCCCTCATTACTAAGCGGACCCAGTCTCACATTTTGAATACTATGGGAAGGGCGCCTTTAAACCAATTTGTATGTTCTTGGTAAGTTAGAGGAATTTTTATCTCCTCCTAAGGAGTGTATTTGTCTGGTGTTTCACCTACTTCATATTCGTGAAACAACCGTGTGTCATCATCCACAGCAGGGAATTTAATCCGTGAGTAAAATAACTCCGTCCTAAATGCTTTGTGTGCCTCTACTACGAAGGTAACATCTCCACCATCTAGTGTGAGGCCATGTTGAATTAATCTTTGAATGACTGCATGTCTGCAGTTCTTGGAAATGTTTTATGCCATGTTTAATGAAAATAAATTTACAGAATTTGGCTGACACAGTGGGGACTATATAATCTCAGCCCTCTCTCTTTCTATAGCCAGGATTTTGGCTTCAAGGGCTGCTCTTTTGGCCAGTCTCTCGGGGGATTCAATCTCTTCTGCTAGTTCTTCTTTCTACCCTGGGTTGCCTGACCTACCCTCCAGGAGGGGAAGCCACCCTAGGTACAGTTTTAGGGCAGATGTGAGGGGGTACCTCATCACCTTCTCTAGTTAGGTTAGGGGGACAATCTTCTGGAGTACTGTCCCCACTTTCATGATCACTGTCCACCTCCCCAGAGGATACTTGCCCACTTGCTGCTTGGCCTGCATCTAGCCGTGCAAGGGCCTCCTGACGGCCTGCTTTTGTAGGGTTTCAGCCAGTTCTGATGTTTCTGGCTGCACAGAGGTTCCTTAAATGCTTCATACTAAGATGCAGATAAGGGGTCAGGTTGAGGTCCTGAACTGTCTCCTCTGTGCCAAACATTTTTAGCACAGCTGGGACATTTTTAGAAAATCAACAAAAATTCTAAAAGACTATTTAAGGCCTAACTGATTAGTACACTTTTTAAATTTCTAATACAATAGACTGGGGGACTTAACAAAAGGTCCTAACAGTTCACATTAGGAAATTTGGAAAAATTGAAATATTTTGAAAAAATATTTTGGACTAAAGTCAGTTGTGGATTTCTTCATGGAATCACCTATTGACAAAGTGGTATCAGCAAATGCAATGTTTTTTATCCCACCGCTGATCCACAAATGTAGGAAGCTGGCTTTTTATGTAGTGTACCAATGTAGGGGTACACCATGCAAAAAGCCCAGATGATCCTTTTTGGTTTACAGGGTCTTACTTTAATAATCCCAAGTGCTCTATTAGTGGTAGTGTGGTCGAGCAACTTACGATCATCAGAGGGGAGTTTTGAGCATTTGTTGTACACACAGATTCAATAAATGAGACACACACTCATAAAGAAATACGAGACCAATTTAGAAAAATAACACAGATTTTTATATCATTTTAGATATCAAGATCATCGGAATCAGGTAAGTACTTTTGGAGAAAATTTTTACATTAAAACAGTAAAATAGTTGAATAACGGTTTTCTGAGGTATTACCCTCAAATGCGGTAATGTTATCCTATGGGAGAAACATTCACTGCGTACATATACTTGCGAACGTTCCTGGAAGGTGCCTTTAGGGACTTAAGGTGCTTAGGGGCCAAGGTCCAAGAGAACACCAGCAGTTCGGTCTTACTTGCTTTAGTGTGTCTGGGTGCAGAGGTGCTGGTTGCATAGGTAGCCTCGAGCGCTACACATTAAAGTCAATGGAAGGGTACATGTAAAAAGGAAGGCTGCAAGTGGGGACTTGGAGACAAGTCTGGCAGACCCCAAAGGGGGGGTAGTCTTGTGAGGGTCTCTGGAGCAAAGGGACACCGTCGGTTTATGTGACCCCTGGCTGTGAAGCTTGGGTGCAGAGATGTTTGGCCAGCTGGACACTTGCGTTGTAGGCTCTCACTGTCTTTGAATCGACCAGGAGAGGAAAAAAAAAATACAGTAGGGCCACTCTCATTGTAGGCCTTGTTGGTCCTGATGTCACTCGACGGCAGGTCAGCTCTGGCGCGGTGGTGTGCAGTCTGGACACTCAACAAGCCTTTTTAGCTGCAAATGCTCTGGTACCCAGAGTATTGGTGCAGGGAGGCTCCTCGAGGGTCTTGCATCTCAAAGCTTGCTAGAGAGACAGGGTTGACCTCTTGGAACTACGGTGACCTCCTCCTGGTGAGATGCTTCATTTGTGGGCCTGATGGCCAGCAAAACGAAGAACTAGGCAAGAGTGGTCGATGCCTGCTTAAGGGAGATACTCTGTGATTGGCGAAGCACTGGACAGCCCTCCCAAGATTTAGGAGGATGCACAGCTTTTGGATGAGGAGTTCGGTACAATTGCTATGGTTCCAGCAGCAAGGCAGGTTTTGGCACCAAGTTCAGGGTAAGTCCTCAGTTCTCGCGATGACTGCTCTTCTTTGTCCTTCTTCTGTTCCGAGGCAGACAAATCTGTTTTCCTGGTGTTAGAGAGACCCCTAAATACTGGATTTAGGGACATTTAGGGAAGTGTAGGGCAACTACCCCTGGGCTGACTACACCTCCTATATGACTACTTCCTGTAGAGAGTAGGCATAGTCCTGACCCACAGTTCCTAGTTTCACCAAATCCAAGATGGTGAAACACTTTCTTGGCTGTCCAATTCAGGGGGCCCACCTTACGGCCATCTGCAGTGGACATGCCTACTAACTATCTAATTTCCTGGCTGCTCTGGTGCCAAATGGGCCCCAGGGCAGGGGATCGCGTTTCCCAGGTCTGGGGGACGCCGTTGTTGCATTTCAAAGGCGGCAGAGGCTTCAAAGTCTCTGCCTTGATATGCTAAATCACTAGCCATCCTGCTGGAGCAGGCATTGTTCCTGGCCTCTGAGAGCACAGGCTCTTACCTATGGGGGGGTCAGAAAAGTGTCTGTGGTGGCAGGCTGGATGATACCATTCAGCCAACAAACTAGAGGACTAGTAGGTTTTCAGGGGCACCTCTAAGGTTTCATCTGGGTGCATGTCATATTAAATCTGATAGTGCCCTCAGTATAGATTGTTTGAGAAGAGGAGTTTGACACCAAACACCACTATTTTCAGTGAAGCCATTACGAAGCTGGGTAACTCGTAATGACCAGTGCCCAATACACATACGTAGGATGGCTTCCTGATCACTTGCAATTTATTAGTAATGGAACTAGACCTCACAGGGGCATATCTGCTCATGCATATGTGCCATCACATGTAATATAATGCACCCTGCCTTAGGGCTCTATGGTCTGCTATAGGGGTGACTTACATATAATTAGGGCTCCCAGTTTTATGGTATTTATTTATTTTACATTTCTATCTGTATTTGTCCATATTTATATTTTGCTATTTTATTTGGTATTTATCTATATTTATTTTATGTTTGGGGTCATGAAATGATATATTTCCACACTTCAACTGATAAACTGATAAACATGCCCTCATACTTTGATGCCTGTCGTGTTTTAGCAAATTAAGCAGCCACATATAACAAAGCATTAGCATTATGTAAAAATCGATGTTAACATATGACTGTATTTAAGGAAATCTCGTCCTGTTTTCACATATCCTGGGTGTTTATCTGCTTAGCAGTTGGTCTTGAATTCATGACGAACAACACGGAGAGCCACTCACTTTAAGCACAATTTTCAGTATTTTTCCGCCTATAAAAATAAATACAGGCGGGAAATAGACTGTTTTCTGTCTGTATTTATCTGTAAAAATCAGTAAAAACGGAAAACTGGAAGCCTTACATATAATACCTGGGTGTACAGGATCATGGCACACAGTGAGTGTGCCATGTCGTGTTTTCAGAATGGTTTGCACCATTTTGTACATCCTGCAATAGCAGTCTGCATGCAGTGTTTTTTGTGGGTCACTTTGAGTGGCATAATACATGGTGCAGCCCATATGGACCCTCTTTATTGCCCATGCCCTGAGTACGATAGGTACCATTTACCCCGAACATACAAGGGTGCTAAAGTCCTTGCCAATTGGGGTTCAATTGAGCATGTAGTAGTTATTAGGAAAAGAGCACTGGCACTGGTGCCTGTTTAGCAGGGAACCAGTGCACATCCAGTCAAGAACATCATTACCAGTGGGCAAAATGTAGGGGTGGCCATGTCAAAAAGGGGCACTTTCCTACAGGTACGCGCAGACAAAAAAACCCTGAATTTTGCATTTATACAAGACCATCCAGACACCCCCAAAATAATTTAAAAAATCTCTAGCACATGAGAAGTGAAAATGTGGAAAATACATTGACGTATAGCAGAGTAGGCCCCAAAATGTAAACCACGCCACAGTATGAAGATAAATCTGAACAAAATTAACAAAAACTAAAGAGAATGAGGAATATTAACCCCAGGCCTCTTCCATCCAAAAAATATTCTTTATCCCTTAGCCTCAAATGGGCTTGCCTGCACAATCCTTACCTTAAACTCTAGGCCAATAGCAACAAAGAAAATAGAAAAAAGAACAAGAACAAGAATAGTGGAGCCTGCCAACACAACCAAAAAGCTGCAGTCAACTTACTTGGCTTTCCCAAAAAAATTAGAGATTCCACCTTCCACGATATTGTAGACAAAAGAGTGATGCTTTCTCTCCAAAATTCAAATCCAAAATGACCAAGGTCCCCCAGGAAGAATTCTTCATGCCAGAAGTAGGTTGATAGTGTATGTACAGTAGCCTCGCCCCCTATTACACTTCCTCTTCATAAACCATTAAAAAAAAAACACACAAAAACATGCATTTTGCACTCAAATCTTTACCCGACCGGGCTGGTTTCAAAAAAAGTTAACATAAAATGACTGCTTAGGTCATTTAGGTGAATCGTGTTGTGTCTGGCGTTGATGGCTTTGTTCCCATGCTCCCACCATAGATTTTTGCCCAAATGGACATCTCATATACACTAGCATCATCTTGGGCATTCTGCATGATTTCACAACACAAAATACAAGAAATTACGCCACATTACACCGGCGTAACGAAAATTCTACCTTGACCTAGTTACATTCTTTAATTGTAGGATGTCACACAAACAACTTCATCCCTCTTGGTGCTGGGTGAGAAGTGGCAAGGATCAGAGTGGGTGGGAGAAGTGGCTCACTGGAGTCTACTAATTCAAAATGGGGCTCCGCACGCACAGTTATTATTCATGTGATCATTTCGGTGTGACATTGTGCACTGCCAGTCCCAAGCTTTCACAAGCACAAAAGATCGAAAACACTTAAATCTGGCGGAGGGGGTGGAAATTCTGGAATGGGACTTTTCAGAGAAGGGTGGACAGGTTTATTTTTTTTAAGTTCCTTTATTTTTGGATTTTACATTATGACAGCATAATGATGAAGAAGCGCAAAAGATAACAAAGTACATAACATCAACATTTAACCTGCTGCCCATTATACCCACACCCAGTGTCAACAGAGATAACACATTTCTGTAGGTGAGGAATGTACTTTGCTATGGTGAATACCAGGTCAGAAATCAAACATGCACTTGGCCTCACAAATGACATGCCTGGAGTTCAAATCCCTACAAGGACAAGTGCAAGTGGTAAATTACCCTTCTTCCTTGGAACTGGTGTCAGAGTCAGACTCATCATTACTAAACTGTTCCAGCACTAATACCCATATTGCAATATCATCCAACACCTTGTCATCTGATCTGGATAGCCGAATATGCTGTCCCTCAGCTACCGCCCATTCCAGCACATCCTTAAGCCATGTTTGGCTGAGTTGCACGAGTGCCCATCCAGCTAATAGTCATTCTTTGTTTTGCCAAGAGGAGTGCCAATTGCACAAATGTATACAGCATTTTGTTGCCCTGAGGCTGTGGCACCATCCACAAGAAACACTTCTAAGGTGATCTTCCAATCAGGAGCCCAGTGGCAGCTTCAATTTGTGGTACTACTTCCCCCACAGTATGCCCCCACCTCCCCACAAGCCCATGCCATGTGCAAAAAGGTGGTGCTGTCATCCCCGCACATGCGGCATTTCGAATCCCTAGCGCGATAGATCTTGCTAAGGACATAAAGGGTCATTTGAGCATTTGGAGACTGTAAAATTGAAAAACTGTCCACTGATCTGTTACATTACACTTACATTCCATTAAACTTCTACCCTAACTTGCGCTATGTAAAGCAATCCTAGTACAGAGACATCCACAGATCTGTAGTAATGTACCTCTGTCCTAATTAGATTGCTACTGAACTCTTATAATGTACTTGACCAGAAGCATAACACAATCCTCTATAGCCCCGCCGGCAAACTGTTCTAGTGGGTGCCCGCAGCCGCCTTGCTGTAATTCCACAGCCTCTGTGCAGACATTGAGACTACAGTTGGTCTGCAAATGTGAAATGTAACTGAAACTCTTTTTTTTGGGGGGGGGAAGAAAGAAAGACTAACTATTTTCGGCACAGGAGCCAAGAGTGTGTTCTAATCAGAGGGTGAGGCAGAACTCTCCAGGACCTGAGTGGCATCTGCAGTTCTATTTAGCTCCCACTTGGTGCCGCCACTTGAGACCACCACGGCTCAAGACACCGTGCCTATAATGCACTTTGCAGATCAGGTTCTTACTCAATTCAAAGTCTGATAGGACAGATGCAACAAAAGCAAACTAATTTCTGGCTTGATCAATAAATGTTTTTCTAATAAGAAGTGAGCAGTTATTTTGCAGAAGTCTTCTGTGTTAAGCATGGCCCTGTTATCAATTCTAAGCGGAGAGGGCATACATCTACATTCAGACAGCATGCAGCACCTCTTGGTGGGAGGTGGAGGTCAGGAAGTGTCTGCATTCCCTGCTCCATGTCTGCAGCTGAATTTTGTTTTAAAGGGGGTCAAAGTGGTGCAGCACAAAAATGACCTACTGCCTACACATCAAAATTAACCTGCACTTTGCACATGAATCTTAATCTTTTTCCACCATGATTTATGCACATGTTGCATCAGACAATGTTATTGCAGAGAGTCTTTACTGTAGAATTACAGTTTCTCACATGAATGTTTATTAATGTCGAAAGAAGTAATCCTGATGTTTAACTTAGGAACCGTCTTCACTAAATAAGAAATGTGGGTTTACTATAAATGATCTAGAACTAATCATCTGATATTGATTAATAAAGTGATTGTCACATAATAACAAAATGTATAAGCTTCGTACCATTAAAGGATTTATGTGATAGTAATGTCTAGTTGTTTCAAACCATGCTTTTCACTTTACTGCTGAACCGTTGCCCAAGATTTGTAAACATGTGTTATATTGTCTGTGTAACTGTTTGGGATATCATTATTATGTTCTTTGCAAGTGTCGAATCCTAACATAGGTCAAACGAGAAAAGTTTATCAATGTATGCATTGTTACACGTATGTATTTTCACATGTAGTTCCCAGCTATACCTATTATTATGTGGTATGATTTTTCACTATATGCTAATGAAAGACAAACTCAAAGTACTATATGAATTATTCTTGTATATGTTTAAATGTGCACATGCATATTAAATGAACATTATTGATTTAATACCTAAAGTTAGCATTTACACTGAAGGCCTGTGTTTCTACTTGCTGTATTTCATAAAGCCATTGTACTGTTCTTTCTGATGACTTGACTTTTGCAGGTGTTCTCATGCATTCCTAGTTTAGAACAGATACATTTCTGGCACAGTAATAGATACATTGCTTGAAAAGGAATTTCAGCGACGAGCACACCGAGAACTGAACTCTTAACAAAAGGACTATTCAACCTTGTGAATATGTCATTCCATTGTCCAGTCTGGGATTTTTCTCTCTTGTTGCAGCCTGCAATGTATAGTTACTATATGCAATGGCCTTATTATGATGATGCGCCTAAGTGGGCATCACCTGTGGATTTGGTGGACTATAACCTATCTGCAGCTGGAGTTGGTTGGCTGGCTTGCTCTTTCTCTTGCTGGATCCTCTTCCTGATCCTTTTCTTGGGACTTGGCTGAACCTTCCTCTGCCAAGTCTTGTGGACTCCTGGCCGAACCTTTCTGCATACCAATGCAGAATTTCCCTTGCAGACCCCTCCACGATTCCTCACTGCCCATTGAATGGACTTTATTGAGGTTTAGACCTCAATGACCCCTTTGGACCTTGTCATAAGTGTGGCTTAGGCTGACACTTATTCTGTTTCCCTTAAGACTCTTGACCAAACTTCTGATATGCTAAAGACTTTCCTTACTCAGCCAATGTGCCTTGTCTTTAATGTTGACATGGAACTCTTTGATTTCTGAGACTATCTGAAATAACTGAACCATTTTAGCCTTTTGTCCTTGTATTGCATGATTTAGATTGCTAATGTATAGGAGGGAGAGTTTGAGATTTTTTTCTAATCATGAAGTATTGATGTTATTAGCATGCATTGCGCTTACTGAGCTTTTATATTATATTTTCATAGCATGGCTTTGAGAGTGATTTACCTGAATCTGATTACTAATTTCTAATAGACACCCTTGAATTTGGCTTCCGATTCCTGGTCCTCATTGTGTTGCCGAGCTGGTTTCACTGTTAATTGGATGCACGTAGAGTGAGCACCCTAACAACTCCTACCACTCAGTGCAATTTAAAAGGTCCATTGGAGGACCATGAGTAAATGACTGAACTCGAGGATAGAAGATAATTAAATACTGAAATAAAGGAGTATGTGGGCCCAGAAGATGGTGGTTCATAAGAATTTCATACCAGTGGCGGTTGCTATTTAACTGGAGGGGTGATATGATTTTTTTCTTTAAATATCACTTATCTGCAGGCCGGCTGCTGCCTCTTGGTCCTCTTCGGCTCTTCGGTCAACTCCAGGACTCCAGGATCAGGAAGCACACAGGCTCCCAGACTCCCCTAGCCAATCATGATGCTGCGTGACAGCAGCATTGTGATTGGTCTGAGCACTGTGGTTCGGCACTCGGACAGGGACTGGGAGCCTGTGCATGTTCTCCACCTAGGCTGTGCAATACAGCCAGGTGGAGAACATGCTAAGTGTGCATGACTGTTTGGCCGGCCGGCTCAAGACTCCTCCCCCTGCTCCTGTGACAGCCCAGACCCACCCCTAACCAGCTGAGCCACGACGGAAAAATAAAATGATAATAACATTGCATTATTATCATTTTATTTTTCCTTTTTGAACTGCTCCCAGAGCAGTGGGGTGACGCTCCTCCGCCTAAGCGGAGGAGCCGCCGCTTTGTCTTACACAGGTGAGCAATGGGTGGGAGTGGGGAGGTTAGAAACCCATTATTTGTCTACACACGATTTTGCAGGTAGTTTCTCGACTCTCAATCTCTTCATTAACAATCACACTAGAGGCTGGAATGGCTCAGCTTAAAAACAAATGCACTGCTAGACCCATTTCTAAGAAGCATATGCACCCGAGACCCGCAAAAGGCCACTAATTTTTCCTATACAGATATCAGTATAAAGAGGGCTGCCTTCAGCATCATGCTATGAATTTAATGGGTTTCTTTTGGAGAACTTTGTAGCTTTGCCTTCTATGTGGTGAGACTTTTAAATCTGGAATTTATTTACGGTATCAATGTCCTCAAAAATCTAGGGTAATTATACTCCTTATCATGGCGCTTTTCTCACGGTAGAGTGATAAATGCATATTTATAATTGTGATTATTAAATAAGCTTGTACATGCACATAGGTATGCCGAGCTACAAGGGCTATGTGGAGTTGGTAGCAGGAAGCAGTTTGTACGGTGTCCGTTGCAGGAAATGCAGATTATGACTGGCAGTAGTATATAGTTCAGATTAGGAAGCAAGTGGTGTGTGTGGATTGTTTAGCACTTGATACCTCTAACAAAATGCCAAAGCACAGGTATATGTGCATCTGTGTATGTGTGCTTGTGTGCGTGTGTGTGTATATGTATATTACCTAGTGGGATTTGCCACTAAGTAATTATATTTAGGTATGTTTTTTCCACAGAAAGATCGTTTTTTGGTTTGCTCAAAACTTTGGCCCCGTTTGACGAATCTTCACAAAACTTTACAAAAAAAGTTCATCCACCTCAGCTCCTTCCTGAAAAGTTTTGAGGTGATCCGTCAAGCGTGGGCCGAGAAAAAAGGGGGCCCAAAATGCAAAATCCCCATGCATTTTCCATAGGCTTCTTTAAGACGGGCTACAGCAAAAACTGAAGAACAGAATTGCATCTAATTTTTCAGGAGTCTACATCATGGTCTGTAGAGTAGGCTTTTTGTGATTTGATGTAAACCTGTTCAGTAGTTTTTCGAAAAACAAAGGCTAAAAAAATACAGATATCTGGACTTTTGGGCCCGCAAGAGTCTCAAGAGACTCTCGTGAGAGCAACAATTTAAAAATGGAGCATTCTGATTGGTCCAGGGTGCTTTATTTCCCTTGGACAATCTTGCTTCTGCTGGAGTCGAACTCTTGCGAAAACAAGTGCTCTGATTGGCCTGCCAGCAACATGAGAAAAATGTTGCTTGCAGCCATTACAGAAACTCCACCCCCGGGCCAAAAAAGAAAAAAAAATGGTAAAAAATGTTACAATCCTGCAAAACTCTAGCGAGATCGAACAAAACAAAAAAAAGAGCTAAAATGGCGGCTGGGTGCATTTAAATACCTTATGCCCCAGGGAGCAGGCCCAGGAACCAACCCCCGGGGCCAAAATGTAAGAAAATCAAGTGGGTCCAACAGGGGCCCCCTCCATGCGCCATTATTGGCCCCGGCAGCCCCATTCACCAGGGTCGGCTCAAATGCTATATCCCGGGGAGCCCACCCCCAGGACATAGCTGTTTCCCTGCCTACAGCAGTGTGGGTAGGGAAACCTTTGTTTGCTCCTGCTTGGTGGGAGCATTTTTATATCTACCGCCAAGAGGGAGCAAACATCAAGTCCACTCCAAGCGGGCGGGAGCTTCAAGAATGCTCCCACCCGCTGGGAGGGGACTTTTCATCTGTTTCCCTGAAGCACTGAAGCGGGCAAGGAAACAGATGAAAATATTACTCCCACCCACAGAAAGCAGCAATAGAAGATGCTCCCTGCGGGAGGAGCAATGCTGACTCCTGCTGTATGCTGGAAGATGGCTTGGGTCGCGGGGGCCTTGAGTCTTCCCTTGCTGCCCCCATTGACACTACGGTGGGTGCCCTGGGTGGGCACCAAGGCACCAACCTTTTATTGTGCCGGGCCCTGCAGGAAGGGGTTCTCTAGGGCCAAAGCCAGCCTGTGGGAGGGGGGGGGCGCATGCCCCCCTCCAAATAAACATTGCACTTGGTCCTGGGGGTTAGGGGGAGCCATGTGCCCCCTTACACTAATAAATTATGCCAGGCCCCGGGGATGAGGGCGCAGAGCCTAAATCAGCCCTGGGAGGAGAGCTGTGTGCCCCCCTCCCCGTGATAATTACGCCGGGCCATGGAGCCAAAATCAGCCCAGTGAGGGGAGCTGCATGTCCCCCTCCCCTGAAAATGATGTGGGGTCCTAGGGATGGGGTCCCCGGGGCTAACATCGGCCCAGGAAGGGGGGGCCGAATGCACCCTCCCTCAAAGGAACACCAGGCCTCCCCCACAATAATAGGAAATGGTCCTGTGGGATGGGGTCCCCAGAGCCTAACAAGACTTGAAGAGGGGGGCTGGGTGCCCCCTGCTCCTTTAATTTAATAAACTAACAGCACTGGGGAATGGGGTCCCCAGGGCCAGGCCCTATGGACAAACCCCCACTGCACATAGCTGAAAGACGTGCACGGCGAGGGGGTTGGCTGGATGGAAGGGGGGTTGGCTGCAGTGCCTGGCCACAGACCAAGTCATGCAGCCAGTCTTCCGGCCACACATGGCCGAAGGTCATGCACCATGTGGGGATTGCATTTACATATGGTAATTAAGTATTACTTTACGTTAAAAAAACCCTAGCAATTCACAGAAAAAAACAAAGGTTAAAGTAACATTATATTTAGTTGTGAAAAACAGATGTTTCTGTAAAAAAAAAACTTAAAAATGTACTCAATAAACCAAATGTTAAAATAACGTTATATTAAGTTGAATTTGTCAATGACAACTTTAATGTTTTGAACTAAAAAATACACAGAAATTCACCAGTAATAGTTGGTAGTACAGAGCTATAACTTGTACCCCTCCATCCACTGCTTATGACCTCACATATGACATCACTCATGACATCATTTTTTACATCACTGATGAGATCTCAAATGACATCCTTGATTATATCATTGATGACATCACTGATTACATCATCCAAGCTTCATTTTCCCATATATTGCTATATAAATTATTATGGCATTAGAGGCCTGACAGTAAGTACGAAATATATCAGGAGAACATCAGCCATCATTACTACCAAACACAAACAACTCTCTTAGGTGTTGAAAACAAGCATTATGTGCAACACTGACCTTATGGTATACAATTTAGAGGTAGCATAGCTCACATTAACAATCAACCACCGATATATGGGAAACTCTCATTGAGTACACTGTTCAATCTATATACAACTGTTCAGAGAAGGCCAAAATAGTGAA
Organism: Calotriton arnoldi; assembly: GCA_963921515.1. NCBI lineage: Eukaryota > Metazoa > Chordata > Amphibia > Caudata > Salamandridae > Calotriton > Calotriton arnoldi. Next base: position 3,479,077 of record CAWUFW010000586.1, on the reverse strand, counting down.
TGCCAATCTCAAAACAAATGCTCTACTATAGACAGATCTTTTTTTTTTTTTTTTTTTATTGAGCTTTTACATGTACAAACAGTACAAGGTTGCATATATGATTATACAAATACAGATTCAGTATAGGTGACATGTTTGTGCAAGAACTATAATGTTCAAAATTAACTTTATCAACAGAAAACTAACAGAAAAAACAAACATCAATCGCCGTGAACACAATTTGTTCGTACAGTTACGCATTCATTATACACTGCCATGAGTAACTGTTCTGAGACGTTGCCTTAGGTGTATGCCCGCATTCAACCAGAGTACGCACCTCAGCATGATCATATATTGTAATTTACATAGCCCCTGACCTACTCCATAGAGGATAAGATATGTTAATCTCTGACATGGTAATACCCCACGTTCACTGCTCGTCATGCGTTTCGCTTCCTATGAGAGCCCAGCCAGGACACAAACGGTTCCCAGATATCCTTAGGATGGGATTTGCTGGGCATTAATTCCCAAAATTGTGACAATTGGTCTTTGCAATAAGTGACAGCATAAACCCAGTCCGTGGTGGTGGGGCGCCTGTTTTTCCAATGTATCGCCACCTGTCTCTTGGCCATGAGAAGCAAGATTGCCGTAAGTTTCCTCCTCCTTTGGGTATGTCAAGGACATACCCCAGCAATGCAGTCCAGCGGAGAGCATACCATGGGATGGCCTGTCATTGTGCTAATATGTTTAAATATTGCTAGCCAGAATGACGCTATTGTTTGGCATTCCCAAGCTAAATGAATGAAAGTGGCTCCCGGGGGCCGCATCTCCAACAGCGAGTGTCTGGGTGGAGCCCATGCGGTGCAGCTGCATTGGTGTACGATATAAGCGGTGTAGGTAATTAAAATGTATCAGCCGGAGCCTGTAATTTGGCGATAGGTACTTCAATTGGGTGCAGCAAAAGGACCATTGTTTATCCGTTATAGTGATGCGTGTGTCCTCCTCCCAGTCTAGTTTAGAGTGTACCACCGTAACTGGAGATTCCCTTTGAGTGATGCTATACAGGCGTGTGATAAGCTTGCGGGGTGATGGAACCGCGATAATATTTTCTAAAGCTGGTAGTGTAGGGGGTATGTGCGGGAAGTCCTCGTATGTGGCCCTGCATGCAGCTCTGATTTGGTAGTAGAAAAGGGTGTCCATTGCTGTGGGCGGAGCATCCGCACACATCTGTTGTAATGTAATGAATGTATCTTCCGGATACAGGTCTTTACCTATCTTAAGCTCATGGGACGCGGCTCTCTGTTTGGCTGCCGTGTCTAATAATGGCACAATTAACGGTTACCGCCTATAGGCATGGATTGCGCAAACAGAACCTTTTGGTGTGCCCTACGTGCCAGTCTTTGCCATGCCCATCGAAGTGTTTCAACAGTGTCTATCTCTAAGTTTGGGCGTTTGTATTGTTGGTAGAGTGCCGTGTTCAATGGGAGGGGGGCCACTTTGTCTAGTTCGATCGCCACATGCGGCTGGTATGGTGTAGGATGCTGCCAGTAATGGAGGAATTGCGCCTGGGCGCAATGTGTGTACAGTTCAAAATCAGGGGCTCCTAGGCCCCCTTGTGTAAAAGGCAACGTTAGGATATTCCAAGAGATGCGAGGTTGTTTGCCAGCCCATATTAATTCCAGTATAGTCGACCTTAATCTTTTGAAGAAGTGCGTGTTTAGCGGCATTGGAATGTTTGCGAAGAGGTACAATAGCTTTGGGAGTATAACCATCTTCGTAATCGCTATACGGCCCGCCAGGGATAATGGTAGAGTCCTCCATCTATGCACCCTCCCTTCCAGCCAGGCGATCGCCCTCCCATAATTGGCTGACCATATCTCTTGCAGATCCACGGCTAAGCCATCCCTAAATATCTGATCGGGCCAGTTGCCCATTGTATTGGGAATTCCGTGTCAAAGGGAAGGGAGCTGTCTGTCAGGGGCAGTATCGTGGATTTGTTCTAATTTATCTGGATACCCGTTAGGCCTCCGTATCGCACCAGTTCCCTCATTACTGGCGCTAAGTTTATTTCAGGATTCACTAAATAGATCGTCATATCATCTGCATACATTGATATAAGCAGTCCTCTGGAGGTAAAGCCTATGCTGCGCTGCGTATGATGTTGACGCAGGCGAGCCGCCAGGGGCTCCATAGCGATCGCAAAAAGGAGCGGCGAGAGTGGGCAGCCCTGTCTCATCCTTCTTGTTATAGGAAAGGGATCAGAGACCTGACCGTTCACCCTGACTCTCGCCGTGGGAGCGGCATACAGTATTTGGATTTGCTTCAGAAATATAGGGCTAAAACCCATGCGTGCCAGCAATGTGAAAAGAAATTTCCACTCAAGAGAATAGAGACAGCCTCGAGGCTATCCAAGAGGGCTGCTATGCATGTACATGGGGGCCAGGTAATGTAAAAGAGCAAAGATAGTTCGGAGATTGTGCACTGTTGAGCAGCCTGGAATGAATCCGGATTGATCAGGCAATGCGATGACCGGTAGGAGGGGCTGCAACCTATTTGCCAATAGTTTTGCATAAATCTTGGCGTCTAGATTTATTAAGGATAAAGGGCGATAGGAGTCTGGCTGGGTGGGATCTTTATCCGGCTTGAGCAGGGTAATGATTGTAGCTTCTCGCATGGTCTGTGGAAGGATGCCAGTATCTTGTGCTTCCTGATAAACCTGCAAGAGCCTTGGAGCAAGAATGTCTACATATTCCTTGTAAAAGGCCGCAATTAGGCCATCTGCACCCGGAGCCTTATCCGCCGGCATGCTGCTTATTACTTGTCTGACATCCTCGACCGTGAATGGCAGTTCCATGTACTCCCTGTACCCTCGGCTAAACCAGACCAGTGCAAGTGTGTCCAGATAGTCTACAATGTCTGTATCAGATGGGTTTATCGAAGAGGTATATAGGGTCTTGTAATAGTTTGTCATAGTGTGCAGTATCTCTGAGGGTGTGCGTGATGACGGTGCCGCCTGGTTTTGGAGTTCCGTAATGTATGTCAAACCCCGTGGTGCTCGTAGGAGCCCTGCCAGTGTTTTCCCCGTCCTGTCTCCCTCCCCATATCTGCGTGCTTGTGAGTATTTATGCATATACTTAGTTTCCCTCTCTGCCTCTTCCTGATACGCTGTCAATTTACTCCTAATGCGTGCTAATGTGACGGGAGAGGGAGTTGTGCAGTATTCATGTTCGAGTTCTTTAAGCTCACCTTCCAGGCGGGCAATAGTAGTTCTTATGTCTCTGAGCACTCCAGTTTTCAATGCCATGCAGTTACCTCTAGTTACCACTTTGAAGGCCTCCCAGAGGGTCCCCGGAGAATCCACCGTACCCTCATTGAGGTCAAAGTACTCAGTTATTTTATCTCGAAGTTCTTCTCGGAATACTTGATCTAAACGCGCCTGATGGGAATCTCCAGCTGAAAGGTTGTATGTATGGTTTGGGTATGCGTAGGCAGAGTTGTACGGGCGCATAGTCCGACAATGTACGAGGATGGTGTGTCGCGTTTGCTGCCCAGGTGTGTATATCTTTCGTGGTGAGCCAATAGTCCAGTCTGGACCATGCATTACAATGATGAGTGATGCAAGTCCCTTCCCTAGTAGTAGGGTGCAGCACCCTCCAGGAGTCTACGAGCTGCAATTCGTCAATGATATCTATTAGCATTGAGGCTGCTCTAGGATGATGTGTTCTGGAGGTACCCATTCTGTCAGCTGTCATGGAGATGACCACATTGAAATCTCCACCCCACAAAATTGCCACATCCCCTAACGTTTGGATCTCCCTCCATATATGTTGGAAAAATTCAGGGCAATCAGTATTAGGGCCATAGGTGTTAACAATTACCAGCGGACTATTGTATAAGTCTCCTCTTACCAAAATGTATCTGCCCTCTTTATCCGTTATTGTTTGGTGTGTTTTCCAATGAAGGCCTTTGCGAATTAATATCGCTACCCCACGGGAATAGCTGGAGTAACCCGTACTGATTATCTCCCCCCATCTGTTATTGTGCAGTGTAGACCTCGACATGTCTGTCAAGTGGGTTTCTTGTAGCAGGCACATATCCACTGCATGTCTAGTCAAATACGAGTGGACCAATCTAGTTTTCCTTTGGTCATTCAACCCCCGGATGTTCCAGGTAAGGCATTTAAGCTCTGTCATGACGGTTTGACACCACGTGTAGGACTTAGGGGGCTGGGGTGAGCCCTATGGCCATCTAGCCTCTTCGTGCGTACGCTTCGCAAGGTATATGCATCTAAATGACCCTCCATCTCTGGTTGTGTTGGCAGACATGCATGTGCGTGTGACTGTTTACCTTTGTGTGTATTACAAGTGTATCGAACGGCGGAAAACGAAAACAACTAACCCTGCCCTCCCACACCAACCCCCAATCAGGTTGTGAATTTCCCATGATCCTTTCAAACAACTTCACTGTCGCTCCCGAACCTTGGGAGTCTTTGGGAGTCATCCCTCGGGGATACGTGGGTGCAGCTGGCGAACACCCCTGCCATAGTCCGCAGGGTGGCCGAGCACTCGATGTGGAACTAGGGGTCTAGTATCTGCACAGGCTTAGCATATCAACATAGTAAGGATCCAGGACTCAACCACCCCAGTCCCTAGTCCTCTGTACGACGGTTTTGCCCACTCGTGCTAGCCCATTTACAATCGACCCACCCAGTCTAAACCATCTTTAAACTGCCCACTTATCTGTATACTCAAGAGTCTGTGCTGATGTTCTGGATTTCAGTCATTGTCACTCAGAATGCGTTCCGTGTTGTCGACTGCCGTCGTGCCCCGCTTTTTCTGTTCTTTCGCCATCTGTTTTCCATATGTAAGAGCTGCTTTTGCCTCCGTAAAAAAGGTAGGCCGTCCTTTGTCCAGAATTTTTAGCTTGGCTGGGTATATCAATGCGTATTTGGTGCCTAGCTGCTGCAGTATCTTCTTGGCTGGAAGGAATTCCCGGCGTGCAGCCTGAACCTGTAGCGTAAAATCAGGATAGAATGATATGTCATTGCCTTGATATTTGAGGGAGCCCCGTTCCTCGCCACGCGTAAGACCGTGTCCCGATCCCGGTAGTTCAGAATACGGGCCAGGATAGGTCTGGCTGGTGCTCCCGGTGGTGGTTTAGGACCCAGAGTGCGGTGCGCACGTTCGATCAGAAACATAGGGGAGAGGTCAGGTCCGAACAGTTCCTTGAGCATAGACTCTATGTATTTCTCCATATTTGAAATGTCTGTTGATTCGGGAATACCGGTAATGTGAACATTGTTCCTACGCGATCTAGCTTCTAAATCTTCGTTCTTGTTCTTTATGACGTTCAATACTGCGTCCATTTGCAGCACCTTGTCTCGCGTCTCTGTGAGGCAATCTTCAGTCTCCGAAACTCTGCTCTCTAGGGTGACCAGTCGGTTTTCATGCTTGTCTACCCTCTGTGTAACTCTGTCCATGCGCTCAGCTAGAGTATCTATTTTAGATCCTATCTCCTGTAGACTGGTTTTAAGATCTTTAAACATGGCACGGACATCTTCATCTGGAATCATGCCCGTGGCGGCGTCTTCAACTGTGTCTGCCGCGGAGTTGCCCTCTTTGGCTTGTTTATTTGACTTTGTGTCGAAGTTGAGACGCGGTTGTCGGATGTCTGGTTTCCCCATTGTGCCTCTTGGTTGGAGCCGAGCAGACTGGGGAGGTGCAACCAAACCCCCTCGCGTCTTCTGGTATTCGTGGCGGAGGTGTCCAAGACGGTGGTAGGTGATGGCCCGGTTTCGTGCACGTCCCAAACGTGTGGCTGCCGATCTGGCTACACGACCCCACACTCCTGACCAGAGGCCAAGCTAAGATCGCGGTCCCACCTGCTGTGATAGGCCTCCGAGTGAGCGCGGCGTGGGCAGGCCCCGGAGCCCGCCTCTGATGCAGAGTGGATAGGCAGTGCGTCTCCGGCCGGATGTCCTTTTCGGCCTAGAATGCAGCCACAGGGCCCTCAGGTGTCCCCGACCAGGTAGTGCCTCCTGGTAGCGTGTGTCACCTGTCTGCAGCAGCTGCAGGAGAAAGTCTTAGCTCCTTGGTGCGTGGTAAGCTATTTGCGGGGCCTTGCAGACAATTATACGGGCGTGCCTTCAATGACAGGATCGCTATCCCCACAACCAATGTCCGCAGCACGCTCCCTCGCTCAGCACTGCCAGTCCTCAAAATGGCGTCGCGCCCAACGCGGGGCCGGCTTCCACCTCCCTCCGTATGTTGTGCGGCTATGTCGGCTTCCGCACCAACGCCAGGATTTACGGCGGGCGGGGAGGCTGGTAGAGTGCGATCTCTCCCTGCGGAGTGCAAGTCTATGCAGGTCCGGAGATCCTGTGATGTGATCACTGGTTTGCCCCTCACGCTGCACCCGCTTGGTGCTCGCAGCAGTCCCCCCGCCGCCGGTCAGCACACTCACTCAGTTTGTCCGTCTCGTGAACAGGTGACAGCCGATTTGTCGCCGCAGACTCCGGCGGATGGCCTCCGTTGCGCGGTGTGGCCCCCTGCCCGGTCCCTTCAACAATCTCCGGCGCCAGCTGCAGTGTCCGCAGGGACAGCAATCACTCGAGTCCCTGGCTGTTATGTCCTGGTCTAGGCCGCCTCCGGATCCTAAGATCTCCGGTGTCCTCAAGCTCACCGGAGAGCCGTCTTGTCGAGCGGGTTCACCGTCGCCTGCTGCACATGCTTGTCAGATGCACTTCACAAGAGGTTAGAGCAGGTTGCCCCCGTTCACCATGCGGATAAATGTCGGATTTTGGACTCGGCCGGCAGAGCTGCCTTACTGAGCGGCCATTTTGCTGCTCAGCGTAGCCACGCCCCCCCTACTATGGACAGATCTAATTTGTATCAAACCCCTGAGACACAGGAACCTAGATTCAGAAATGAAGTTGATATCAGTAGAGACCTGAGTACTGCAAACAGTGTTTACTCTATGGAGAGAGTTCATTCTATATTTCACTGTTTGCAAACAGTGAAACTCTCATGAGAAATACACCACAGAGTATTAAAAGAAAATCTACTAAGAACAGAGTACATTATATTCAACAGTTGTCAAAAAGACATTACTTACTCAAAAATAACAAAGATCTGAATGTGCTAAAGATCATACTACATGCACCCTTCATACTGTGGTGAAAACTTTACAGGTAGCCCATCTTCTGAAGCAAACCAAGCACACATACATAGATTAGTACCTGGTGCACACACTCTTCTTTGTTATGTGTAAATTAGCATACTGACACGATTCTCTCTAATAACTCAAGGCTGCTTACAAAAGTTAGTATTGACTACGTAGAATCGTTCTCTTGTTGGAAACCTTTTGTGCAGAAACAAAATGTTATGTGGAACATAATGAATACAAGTCAACTGTCGCCTGCACATGGAGTTACTCTTGAATACAAACATTTATACCGTTCAATACCTCTTCACAGCCATGGGCATTACGAGCACATGCGTTTTGTAAACACTTACACCCATTAGCTGGACATAGGCTGTATAAAGTTATGTTAAAAAGTAATATGGTAGTTACCCGTCACTATGTAAACTATAACACAAACACACTCATTGAATGATGTCATCAGTGATGTCAATGATGTAATTTGAGATGTCTTCAGTGATGTCATAAATGATTATATAGAACACGTCATGAGTGATGCATATTTAACGGTCATAAGCTGTGCATGGATGGGGCGCAAGTTATAGTTAGTGCTGCTAACAATAACTGGTGAATTTCTGTGTTTCTTTTACTTCAAAATGTGAATTATATTTGTGTATATAGTTTTGTCTTTGTGATGAAGTGAGGGTAAGTTCCTTAAAAATGTCCACCCTAGAGAAAGCAAATAAGCGTGATAATAAATCTACCCAGACCCATCCGTGCATCTTCATCCAGATGCACCTAAACAGTAGAAGATATGATTGTAAGGCATCTGAGTTAAATATTAGCCATAGTAGGTTCAGCTGTTTGCCATGAACTCATTTTAGCACATCAGAGTAAATTTAGGGATTGCTTTCTTGATTTCACTCACTGCAGGGGCCAGGTAGTTGTATTTTTTTAATTAAACATACCATTGTGAATGACAATGAATGGCACTGCTACTGTGGGAACAGGGCAATGGCCCGTGTCACGTACTGTCATGCAAGTTTTCCTCCTATACCTCCAGTCAAAGAGGATGCACAGGGCTCCACTCTCCTGTCAGCATACTTAGTTCGGACTCAAGCAGTGAGGCAATAATGGCCTTTTGTCCTGGCATTTGCAAGGTCGTATTTATTTAAATTTAGATTTAAATCTCCAGTCAAAACAAGTAGGAGTCCTGTAGTCCACTCATGGCAGAGAATAAGCTATCCAGTTAGGGTTTTTCCACTGATCTCTTGTAGTTTGATTTATGGGCTACAAATATCAAAATCCAAATGTAAAACTACACTGCAGAAGCTGCTCCCAGTACCCAAGGAACGACTCTGAATCAGTACAACTCGGTTGATGTGGAATGATGTTAATTTGCAACAAATGGCAAGTTGAAATATCCTGGTGCTTCTCTAGCGCTCTACAACCTTAGTTAAGGGTCAGTAAACAGATGTACACAATAAGACTGCACACTAGCTATATCAGGGCAATGGGCAGAATGACAGGGTGTCATCGACATCAGTAGGGAATACTGCAAGCGACCTGCTAAGAAAATGGTTGAGTCCAAGCGCTTACTTTTCTAAAATAAAATAAAAGAAAGCATTGCAAGCTTCTTGTCCACAACATCAGCCTCAAGAGACAGCATATACATAATGCATAGACTAATAAAGCACAGAAAGCTGCCTCCCTCAATAACCATCTACTTTAGGAAGATTCATCACAGTTTGGACAATGAACTTTGACCTAATCAACAATGCATGCAGCACCCCCTACTTAAACATGCAGTACGACACAATGCATACTACATATAGAGCCGAAAGACAAGCAACACTGATTATCATAATTACAGCATACAGACAGAAGACACACATACTATGCATACAACACAGAGATCACCACACACATTAGAGCACACCGCTCACACATACATCATGCACAGATCTAAGTTCAGCTGGACTTTACACACCTGCATCAGCGAGAGAAACAGACAAAAAGAGCTTGACTTAGGAAGAATAAGTTAGTAACACTTCAGTGAAACGAGTGTCACTTTTACTTGCTATTGTTTGTACGCTGCACCTTAACTTCCAGTGAAAACCGCCTGTCATTAGTAAATAAATGTGTATTGTGCAGGATGCGACTAATGCATGACCACTGGAACATCCAAAATACCCACTTTCCAGACTCCTGGAGGGTTGACATTCCAGTTTCTGTCCCAGTAAGTCAAACCGCAGCAGGTTGATGAGAATCGCTCTCCCCATCTGACTTGCAATGTAGACAGTTGCTCAGGCTTTTTTAACAGTGAAATGTGTAGTCCGTTCTCAATATTAATACACATAAAAGCGGAATCAGTAAACTTATCAGTATTTGCTATACAAAAAAGGGGTACACCTTCAAATAAACCATGAAAGTACTGGACTATTCCTTGAGTGCCCTTTCAGCGCCTATGACTTTGAATTTAAGTGAAAATCGGAGAGTAAAATGTACTATTTGACTGCATTATTAAAAAGTTCGCAGGAGACAAATCTCTCTGTCTCCTCTTAAAGAAAGTGGGACTGCTTACTATAATTTTTTTTTTTACCATTGACCATGCAAGCAGTAGTTGGTGTCAGTGGTGAAAATGGACAGCGCTAGAGGGGTAAGCGAGCGGTGGACCCCTGAGAAATATTTTGGGCACCTGCACTTATTATTTATTTATTTTGTTTTTACCAATTTAGCACCTGTGCATTGTAGGTGGACTACCTGGGCTATACAGATAGGCCCCATGATGCAATTAGGGGGCCTCCACCAGCTTGTCACTCGGAGTCAGTCTTAGAGATTGCAAGAGAAAAGCAAGCGAGAGCAGTGAGGTATTTTGTTTGGGGAAATTGCTGTCTGTCCTCCTACTAAACCTACGTCCACTCTCCTGCCAGGTGATGAGGATGCCACGAAGCAGTCCATCATCATACATGGCGAGTGATCCATTCTGCATCATGATGTGGGTAGCCGTGCCTCCCTGTGTTCCCCTCCTGTGGCTCCTCAAACTTCAGATCCCAGTGTTTTGCTGTCTCCCTGCATCCAGGTCAAGTTTACTCTCATCCTGCTCTACTTTCCTTGCCATGTTTCCATTTTTTCTCCCTTCTTACCATCACCTCAAAACACCTGGCCACTGTATTAGTCCAATACCTCTATTCCCACCCACTGTAACCCCCTTTTGCCTCTATCTCACTGTCATTTCACCCCAACCAGTAGTTAATTTGAGCCAATGGTTGCAGGTGGGGCCCTCCAGCACTCGTTTTTGGGGACCAGCACTTATTTTCCCCCATCACAAGAGAAAGAAAAACAAAAAAAGGGGGAAAGAAGGAGGAAGAGCTCTTTTTTAATGGAAGAAGTTTATCCCAATCTTCCTTGAGACTGCCTGATGTTGTGCTCTCGTTGTCTCCCAAGATGGAGGGAGCATTGAGTATGGCACCCACAATGTAATTGTCAAAGCTAAGGCCCTGCAAGTCTGACATTATGGTAAGGTAAAGTTATGAAGAATATCCACATTCTAAGATATTCAAAGTGTAAGCCTTACATCTGAGCCGCTGTGCTATAAACTTTCAAAAGTGGAAGGACAAGGAGAACTGACCAGTCCAATATACAGACTCCTGCTTCATTTGAAAATAATAAGGTATACTGTTCCGAAGACGCCTAACACATGGGCCTTTTTAGCCTCACGTTATTGATCCTCCTGCTCCACATATGGAAACACCCTCACACTGCCGGGGTGTGGTGGGGCAATGCTTTGCCAGGACACGTGGACCTCTCTTATCTGCTCGTCATTGGCCATAGGTTGTGACGCGCATCGGCTCGGCCTCCCTACTGTTTAGCACCCGGCATTTACGAATCTGTTTTAAAAGAAGGGTTTTCCTCATATCCCTTCACTTCTAGGATCGTGGATGTAGGGTAGGTGATCGTGGATGTTGGGTAGTTGAATGGACTGCTGCTTCTGCCTCAGCTTGTAAGTTTAACAGCTGTGTGTTGCCAAAACTGGGTATACTTATTTGCTTCTGCTAAAATAATCAATTTTCTTGGCGGGTGCATTTAGATAACCTAATTTTAAGACGCCATTGTGATTTGCAATTAGAAACGCTCAAGCCACTGCTTCCGCCTCAGCAATTAGGTCTTAAACGCTGCGGGTTGATCAAACTTGTTATACTTATTATAAAACAGTCCTATATAGACCATGATCGTGGTGGGAGCCTTTTCAAACTTGATTTTAAGACGCCACTTTGATTTACAATTCGAATCGCTGAAGCCACACTACCACTATCACCAAGGGGTCTAGACTTTATTAAAGCAGGATAAGATCCTCTCAACAATGACCGATTGAGCATGCATGTATGTGTGTTTCCCTCACATGTTTCCCACTTATCTACCCTTGGATATGACTGATTGAATATGACACGTTTTTAGTGCACAAACACCAACCACTATGGTTCTGCATGTGCCTCCAATGTATGACCATAAAGGCAGCACCTTGTGGTGCCTATATTTGTTGCATGTTTTTAAAGTCTGTTTTCTCTGTTTTACCGGTTCACCAACTGCAAGAGCACACACATCTCAGTGTAAGTTACACTTCACACCAAACACTGAGAAGGGGTAATACTCATTGCAGAGTATCCTTACTCTCCCCAAGTGAAGATTAGGTACACCTATATAGTTTTTGGTCCTGAAGAAAAGCCACTCGATCTATCCTGACAATATAGGCATGAAACATGTCGACCTCACACTCATAATTATTCATTGGATTACATCGTTTCCATTCAGGAGAAGCCAGGTTCATTATATCCCCAGGCTTCCTTCACCTTTTTAACCTTGGAATAGATATTGTCACTTGTATTAAAAAAGCTTCTTAGAAATATCTATAGTCCATTTTAGATCACACCTTTCTCCAGTATTCCCACCATTATACTGGGATATACGACATATCCCCAGTATTACTTTGGGAAATTGAGAACATCTCCAGCAAAGAGCCCCCTTGAGGGGCCATTGGGCATTGCAACACTGGCCCAATGAGGAGCAGGCCTGATGATGAAGCATGTCAACTTTGGGTGGGTGAAGGCACTTGCTTCTCAAGATAATGCTTCTGGTGATCAGAATCATTCCGACCCTCTAAACTGGATGCCTGGTTAATTGATTTCGAAACAGATTACCTTATTGTTATTCTCATTTAAAGATAGACTAACAGCGCCATCAGGTGGAAAACTGTCATAAGTATGAGTTGGTGTTGAGCACTGGCAAACACCGGCATAAATGAAACACTGTTGCTGATACACCTATAGAACTCTTGCTATAAATTTCTGTCCTGATTGCCAGTATGTGCTGTTGCTTCAGATTTAAGATATAGGATGAAATTCAAAAGGTTTGTTTTGACCTATAGCATGTTTTATTAAACGTTTTTAAGACATCCACAGGGCTCTCACAATGCACTTTAATCCTGATTTGTATAATGAACTAGAGTACTATGAGTGAGACATCCACAGAGCTGTCACAAAGTATTTTTGGTGTGATTTTCTGCATGAGCTGGTTTTCAATGTTGAAATAAGATCAGACCTCTCCTATTGATGCCACACTTCACTTTTTTTTTTTTTATCCACACAGGTCCCACAATCCTGACAAGCAACGTGCATCACAGTCAAGAGAAATTCACAGAATTCTCACAGCTATGGAAAGATAGCCCAGCTTATCAATTCACCTGCCACAGAGACCTATGTAACCTGCATCTTTGCGTGTTTGAATCCGGAATAGTTGGACTCATCGTTTTATCCTTCCCAGGTCAAAAACGTGAGTACTGGTGTCTTTTTAAAAGCATATCCCGTTTAACAGTTCAAGGTTATTCATTTTAAGAGTGTATACAAACTATTTTTATTTCATCTTATCTGATAAGAAACTTGCCAGCTATACAGATGCAGAAGAGTAAATCCATGGAACTAAATGTTTGGTATCTGCTTTGATGATTTATATGCCCTTGTTTGGGAAGGGAATATCGTGTGTGTGTGTGTGTGTGTGTGTGTGTGTGTGTGTGTGTGTGTGTGTGTGTGTGTGTGTGTGTGTGTGTGTGTGTGTGTGTGTGTGTGTGTGTGTGTGTGTGTGTGTGTGTAGGTGTGTGTGTGTAGGTGTGTGTGTGTAGGTGTGTGTAGGTGTGTGTGTGTGTAGGTGTGTGTAGGTGTAGGACTTGTCCTGTCCTTTGATGTGAGTGAGGTCCTCAACCTGTACTGTGACCTGGAAGTGTGCACCAAGCATGCCCTCTTTTTACTGACAGTGGACTATGGTCCTTTTGATGGGTTTAGTAAGTAGAGTGGTGGTAGCATACTGTGATTTATGAATCTCTAGTTGTGGCCAGATTTTCTTTATCTGTGTCACTGATGTGGAGGCTTATTGGCACACACGTGTATAGTTCCACCTCTATGTGCTAACCCAAAATCTAGTGCTAATATTTCAGGTGTGTTTTGTGAGTGTTTGTGTGTGTGGCCTGTGTGCACATTCATTGTGTGTGTGAGTAAGCCAGAGTAATTGGAGGCCTTTGGGTTCCCTTTCCGAAGCCTCTGGCATGTTGCTGTGCACACAGTGGAGGTGCAGTTGTTTTCCCATCCTGGATGTATATTGCTGTCATTCCTGAATTTGGAACAAGGAGTCCTAGACACTGGAGTGGGGGCATATAAGATTTAGCTCCTTTGGAAATTCAATTAGGCCTTTTGCTGTGGATATCTGCTGATTACTCCTCCTGTAGCACTACAATTTGCTAGATGATGAGGGTGAAGAACGTGACCACTGTCCCTGTTGTTCAAGACAAAGGACCCTTTAGATGAGGCCTGCCATTTGTCTTTCCCCTGATCATTGTTCAATGTAGCTGTTGATAGACAGGTTCAGAAAGCTTACACCTATTTGTGTCTCTGCTGTGGGTGCTCCAGGCTGGCGATAACCCTTCTGTGAGGAGCATCTCTACACAGAGTGTGCCTAGAGAGTAGTATGAAAGAGAACCACCCAAAGCCAGTTGTGAAAGTGCAGAAAATGGATCCATATCGCTTGTCTGCTTCAGCTGTATAAAAGTGTAAGCCACTAATGCACTTGCTGTTCCTGTTCCAAATTTTCTTTCACCGAGGAAGGGAGTGCTCCCCAGACTACATAGAGGAGTTCCGTGCAACCAGAGATGGTATCTATCTGATAGCCTGAAGCCTTGCCTAGCTAGATGAAGCTGTTACTCTGACCTAAAACACTGAGGAGTTTGCTTGCTTGTTGAGAGAGGCAAGAAGCCTGAACTTTTCAGGATGTGCGGCTGTCTAGGGAATGCCAAAATCAGCAGGACCATGATGCAGAGAGGGTGTACTAGGAAAAGGAAGACTATAGTGATTGATCTGTGATCCCCAGCAGCAGCGCAGTCTCTCCTGAATCATGGTTCACAGGGTAATCGCAAGTTGGCAGCTGACCCCGCCACTATGAAAGAAGTATGACCTAATCTGACTTCACTGCCATAACCAAGAACTTTCCCAGCAGTGAACTTTGCCACTGTGACCAAGAACTGTAGCCATGGTGGTCACTGCCACTGCATTTCAGAAGAGCACCCTGCAGCTGTTATCATGCCAGTGTGATCCAAATGTTTGCGATAGCCTACCTGCTGCACATTGCATAGAGACCCAAAACCAGGTCCTACACCTGTTGTGACCCCCCCCCCCACTTACCCCCAGTACCTGTATTCGCGAAAGAATTTCAGGTGGTGACTCCTGCTGTCCAACCCTGTTGCTGACTACCTGGACTGAGGATGGTCCTGCATATAGGGCTTCTCCTCCTAGAAGTGGGGGCAAGCGGAGACGCATGTTGCTGGCTCCCCCACCAGCTGCAGAGAAAACATGGAGACCTCTATGGTTAGAGTGTCTGTGCTGCACAAATCAAGGCGTAGATGCAGATAGCCCCGTTCAGTAATGTGAGCACTCACGTCAGCGTTGCCCTTTAAATACCCTAACCACCGCCCGACCTTAACCACAACCACCATATCCACCACCTTTACTACCATCCCTCTAACCACCACAACTACGACCACACCCAATCCACCACCCCATCATCACCCCACCCTAACCATGAGCACCACCTTAAACACTACCACCCAAACCAGCCTACCACCACTCTACCCCACACTAATATCCTTCCACCACCACTACCCTACCCACAACCACAACCACCAGCATTACCCTAACCACTACCACCTTACACTAACCACCACCACACCACTACCCTACCACCAACAGCAACCTATCTACCACCACCACCCTAACCACCATCCTACCACCACCCACACCAAAAATATCTACACCTCGCTACTCTAACCATCACCTCCTTTCACTAAACGAGGCTCTCAGCTCCTGTAGAAGCTCTTCATTTTGTAACAATCATTTTCAGTTCTTGATATGTTGGTTTTATGGAAAGTTGTGGCCTATGCTTGCTTTTGTTTATTCTTGAGTTACTTGTTCTCACCTGTAAATATGCATCTAGGTATCCAGTAAAGCTAAGTCATATCACAGATTAAGAAACATTTACATGTGTCTAAAGCTATCAATCAACCTGCGGGCCTTATCTACGGAAATCAGTATGTGAACGTTGAGTAGGAAGTCTATGGTGGGATGTTGTTTTGGCCCTTAGGGCCAATGCTTGCTTAGCAGATTCACAATTGCATAAACTTCATATTTGATTGTTGTGTACATTTCAATTGCTGTGCAGTGGGAATAGAAAACGCAGTGTTCATTGCATTAAGTTGCATGTTTTTAATATAGCAACCTACAAATGCAGTCAATCCTGCTTTGAAGACTAGATGTGTGAGCTTTCCATCCTCTTCTTGTGTTTGTTCCTCCCTTGGAGCATGACCTCATAACTTGTATCCTTTCACTGCACAATGTGTAGACATTCCTCCTTTCTTTATGGTTAAACACTCCATGAGAGTGCATATGTTTTCCAGTTGTCTCCCTCATGTACTTCTCTTCACCCCTCCACCGTGCTCCTTGCTGCTCTCACCATATGCTTCTGCCCCACACCCCCGTGTTGTGCTTGCACTTGAGTGCATTTCCCCTTGCATTGATTTCTCATCCTTTTGCTTCTCCCGTTCCATGTTGGGCTTTCTCTCACTTGTGTGCTTCAGTTCTCCCACCCACCTCCTTGCTCTCTCTCATCCGTGTTGTACACTCTTTCTGCCGCCCTCCGTGTTGCTTTCAAGCCCGTCCTCTTGATCCTTCCCTCCACCAGTACCCTCCGTGTTGGTTCCACCCCACTCTCCTTGTAGCTTCCCTCCACCCACCTTTTAAAAAAAACACTTTGTCACTACCTATTTTTGTTTTAATTCACCAAACAAATCCAACTCCACACCTCATGCATTTTGTAGGCACATGCATGCATGGTGCTCATGTCTGCAAAATGATACACCACTGCTGCTGCGTCATATGCATCATAGTCATCTTTTTTGATTTCCGCTTCAGCCATGCTGTACAGCATCATTAAAAACCACTGGAAAAGGCAATAGTTACCAAAGGCAATGCCTATTGGCTTTGCCAATGCTATTTTACTTTGTCTTCTCCATTTATTTTTACCACAGGACCCGGGGGTATGTTTGGGATATTGGGTTGTCCCTATATCAAATGCAATATATTGTATGACAACAACATTGCACCCACTGCATCGAGCTAACTCTATATTGTAAGGTGGTGTTAGGAATCATAAATATATACTTAACTTACTACAAAGTGGTAGGTGGTTGAGGTGGATGCAGTTCTATTGTAGGCCGATATTAACCCCGATGTAGTGTCCTATATAGATTGTATGACCAGATTTCCTGTAAGACACATGGACCGTGGCCGAGGAACACGAGCTCTGAGGCTGCTACAAGCTCTTCCCCTCGTTTGAACTGTTATGCCTGGCATGCGCGTGTGTGACGTCTCTCTTTGTAAACAATGACTTTGCACCTGCGTCGGTGAGTGAGGGTCGCCTGTGCCCAGAATCTGGTGACCAGGAAGATGGGAGATACCCTAAGTTCAAAGCAGAGGCTTAAAGCACGAGCGCCCGTGCTCCCCTCGCTAACCGCTTCACAAAACACCCCACTGCCCTGTCCTCGGGTTTAATATAAATGTGTTTTTATGCAAGCCCCACGTGCATAGCCCATTTTACTCGCCATGCTTTCTCTCCCTCCACCCATTTTTTCTTTTCTCAATGTGTGTCATACCATGGGCCCCCTCGCAGCCCATTCTCTCATCTACTAAGTCTGCTAATTTATGAGACCTTTTAATGTCTTACATTGGACGCACACAATTTAGCTCTTGAGTAAAAGATCTCGTGATTCACAGAAGATGATACCACTCAGAAAATTAGCTTCATTAATAAGCAGTAAATCGTTTGTTTCCTGACAAAGTGCAGCTGCAACTTGTCACACGGTATCGAAGGTTGTGCCTTGCTTTACAACAAATAAATCTCTCCAAACATGCAGCCCATAAGTCATCCTGTTGCCGTGACTCACTTATGCGCGTGACATCACTGGTCAGGGCGCAGCCGATTGATGTTTGATGATGTCACCGGCAGAGCTTTCACCCCGTGCCAATGGAGAGGGGCGGACGTATTGTTAAATTTTCTACAATAGACTGCACAGATCCGACATGGAAGGCACAGTGAAGACAAGGTGATTGGAAAAGCAGCAGAGGCATGAACGCTGTGGGTGTGCAGAGTATCTATCTGTCAACCTCATGTTGAATGCAAGGATTTCCCCGTCTTCTCTCCCTTTTCATATTTTAATCTTGCTGTTTCTGCAGGAATTGTTTTCCTAGCCTTCTTTCTTGTTTTTATCCCTCTTTCCTTCCTTCCCTGGATTCTCGATTTTCCCTTACCTCCGTTCTCCCCCAGCTGTCTCCGACCGTATGTGATCCCAAAAACTTTTAGAGGAGTACTAGAGAGAGGGAATTTGGGTCCACTCAGATGTTGGTTAATCTGAGTGCAATTTTTGGTTTGTGAAACGTTGTCTGCTTCCACAGAAAGAGTGCTTACCGTCCAAACAGCTGAGATCAACCGTTTATCCATTGGCTTTGGCCGGGCTGTTTATCAAGCCAAGCTATTGTATTTGACCTTCCAGACACACGCATGGCACCGTGATGGACGAGCTGGACCTTTAACATCACACAAATGCCACCATGCTATTAAACACTTCTCCTAGATGATTAGATGAGTATGTGTCTGTGCTTCTCCAGCTGCCATGTTTGAAAGCGTATGCTCCATACAGCAGGGCTCTGCTGGTCATGATTGCAAGCCAATGATCAAGACTGAAAGCTCGATCTGTTTATGCTGAAAGGTTATGATGAAGTCAGAAGTCTGGACTTCTTAATTTAGAAACTGATATATTTCAGTCAGTGGGCATTTAAGGGTGGATTGGTATTACTCTATTAAAATACACAGAGAGGTATTTTGCTACATTGAATCACACTGTGTAACGTAGCAGGCAAGGGTTTTAAAGTTGGTTCCTTACCTCTTACAAACTATGGCAATAGAAAGTTTGCACTATGATAATCATTGTTAGGCCCTTTTAGGAGGCCTCATTTTTGATTTGCTAACTGTAAAGCTGTTTACATTTGTAATTTTGTGACTGTATGCCTGATGATTTGGAAATGTATTGGAAAGCTTATGCTCAATACAGCAGGCATGGTGATAAGACAATGATAAAGGTTGCAGACCTGATTTGTTTACCAGGCTCGGCTTATTTATTGTGGAAAGATTTTGTTAAAGCCAATAGGTCTTTAAAGGTAGATTGTTATCATTCTCTGTTACAGGCTGCAGACAGGTATTTTGTTAGACGACATCTCACAGATTACCATAGTAGACATGGTTTTTGGTTTTCATCATCCCCTCTGATTAACCCTGGGACAGAAAATAACATTTTAATTGTGATAATCTCTTAATCCTTGTCAGGCCATTTTGCCAGGGGTTGTCTATTGTTTTGCCAATTCTTATTTTGTACAGAGTTCTAAGTTTACAAATGTATGCATGATGATTACTAGCATATGCACATTTCAGTAGACCTGTGTTGGTTATGGTGTCAGGTGAATGGTATAAACTATAGGCTATATTGGTTCATTGAGAAAAGTTATGCCAGATTTCAAAATTAATTTATTACGAACGGTTATGAAAAAGCCAGTAGGTTTGGCTTGTTGTGAAAAGCATATATTAAAGGCAATAGGCTTTTAATTAACTGTTGATTGTTATTACACAGTGGACTAAGCATATAGGCATGTATTTTGTTAAATGGAATCTAACAGATTACCATAGTAGACAAGGGTTTTTATGTTGGTGACCTACTCAAACAAACTGAGGGATAGAAGAATTATAATCTGATAATTCTTATTAGGCTCTCTTCGAAGACATTTTCTATGTTTTTCTAATTTTTTACATATTTATAATTTTATTCCTGTACACTTGATGTATGCCTTTTAGGAAAGCTTATCCTCCAAAAAGTTGGACTGAGTTGGCTATGATTCCGAGTTGATGATAAAGGCTGTGGGTTTTAGTGGATCTTTGGGAAACGTTATGCCAGGTACCATAGTTCTGATCTGGTTTTATAAACGATATTACAAAGGAATGGGGCCTCATTTATATATTATGAAACACATGTTAAAGCCAATAAACCTTTAAGGAAAAATTGTTATTTTACCGTGTTTAGTTTTTGTATTTTGTTACTTGAATCTCACTGTTTACCTTTGTAGGCAATGATTTTGCTATTGATCGGAACATCTGAAAAAAACCTAGGGGCTAAACGTTTGCACTCTAATAGTTCATGTTACAATCTTGTCTGAAACCTAGGGGCTAAAATGTTGCACTGTAATAGTTGTTGCAAGATTCTCAACTGCCAAGATCTTGTAATAAAATGACTATACATATATATATATAGGAAGTTATTTTTTTGGTTCGCTAAGTACTTTGCCAATGTTTGACAAATCCTCACAAAAGTTTTTTAAAAAAAGCCTCATCCACCTCAGGTCCTTCCTGGAATGCTTCGGGGCGATCCGTCAAGCGGGAGCCAAGAAAAAGGTGGAGTCCCAAAACTTGTTTTCCCCATGCAATTTTTCAGAAGAAATTTCAATAAATACCATAAAAACGGCTGAACAAAATGTCACCAAATTTGGCAGCAAGCTACACCTTTGTACAGAAAGTGTGCTTTTTGTGATTTAGTGTAAATCCATTGAGTAATGTTTGAGACATTAAGGTTCAAAATGTATGTATACATCACACAGAGTATCCACTGAGCTGAAAGATCTAAAGATAGGATCTGATTGGTTGCTACCACATCAGCAAATATGTGGCAGCGTCCATTTTAAGATATGGGACTCAGACCCCTGTCCTGAAAAATAGTAAAATAAAAAACTATAGGTGGGGCTGGGTATTTATTTTATTTAAGGAGTTTTATATAGCGCTGGCCGGACCGGGGGTATTGGAGCGCTTTACAGCAGTTTTAACAGCAAGAGTCATATAATAGAGCCTGTTATCTTCTTTATACATATTGGTTCGGAAGTCCAAGTGTGCTGTGCAGTATTGAGGTGGTACGTGAGTCCTGAGATCGCCTTGATTAGTGCACGTTGTCTTGGGTTGAACCACAGCAGTTTCTCGCAAGAGTGATATAGTAGAGCAGTGATATACATATAGGTTCGGAGGTCCAAGTGTGCTGTGTAGTATTGAGGTAGTACTTGAGTCCTGAGATAACCTCGATTGGTGCACTTTGTCTTGGGATGAACCTTTAAGGGGGGGGGACAGGAGGAGGTTAGAAAGCAGTGTTATACATAATAGGATAGGGAAGTCCAAGTGTGCTGTGCAGTATTGAGGTAGTACGTGAGACCTGAGATAACCTCGATTAGTGCACTTAGTCTTGGGATGAACCCTGGGGTGGGGAGGAACAGGAGGTGGTCATAGAGCAGGTAGGAGGTAAGTCTTAGTGATACAATGTCAGGGAGCAACGGCGAGTAGGGATTGGCGCTGATTGGCTGGGTAGAGATATCATACCTCCCTAGGCCTGGTTGGAGGTCACCAGAGATACCACCTGGGGCCAAACACGTTTATTTTTTAAGTGGGACCACTACTGCAAGGAGCACTCCATAATGCCCTATGAACACTTTTTTAAATTACATTTTTTCACAGTGGTGATGCACCACAAACCATTTTTTTAATGTTTTGGAAGCCTGCAGGCAGTGCAGCTAGCCCACAGGAACATTAAAATAAAAACATAGTAAGTCTCCTTGGTCATTCATACTAAGACCCCCTGGAGAACATTCCATTTTTTTAAAGCACTCTGAGCTGTATGCTCTTCAGCTGGAGGACAGGGAACACTTATGGTTGGTTCTTTGGCTGCAATTTGAAGCCTGAAAAAATCTTAAAACAGACTCAAAGACATTTTTATTGCTTTTATCAATGCTTTGTTAAAAATATTTTGAGATAATCACTATAATTACACATTACAATGTGTGAATTTATTAAGTATACATTTGAATATAGTTACTGGTGATTGTTTACAAAACCAACAGGTCTGCTTTTTATATGTTGATATGCTGACCCCTTGATATAACCAATAGGTCCAGCCACTTTTTATATTTTGGTATTTTGAGTTCTGAAAAAGCCAATAGTTCTTCCACATCTTAAAATTACACAGTTTATATTCGTACATGATATTAGCAGATTTGCACAACAGGGTTTGGGCGTCCACAGGGGGTTGGGCGCAGACCCTG
Source organism: Calotriton arnoldi (assembly GCA_963921515.1). NCBI lineage: Eukaryota > Metazoa > Chordata > Amphibia > Caudata > Salamandridae > Calotriton > Calotriton arnoldi. The sequence continues at coordinate 3,457,184 of CAWUFW010000586.1, read as the reverse complement.
CGCATAACCCCACGTTACACAGTAACAAAGGCTGTGTGCAGCTGGGGTTGCAGGCTCTCGCAGGGGGGTTGTCCACATGCCAAGCCTTACACCCAACACCCCACCACGGCAGGAGTTGGACACCCAACCCCTGCCGCACACAGAAATGGCCATCTTACATTGTTAAAAAGTCTTAGAAATTCACTCAAGAAAAACAAAGGCTAAATGGATGTTGCAGTTAGGTGAAAATGTCAGTTAAAATATAGAATTTTAAAAGAACAAATCCACTGATATTGTTATCCAAAGTTAACTATAACTTGTGCCCTAATTAACTACAACTCTTCCCTCACCATGCACTGCTAATTACCTCATAAATTACATCACTCATAACATGTTCTATGTCATCATTGATGACATCACTGCAACATCTTAATTGAGATCATTGATGAAAACAAGGTGTGGCGGGGTGTGATTTATAGCTACTATAAGTTAGACTTACTTGAGATAACTATGACTGATGACTTTCAGTGATTTTATCCATTGAAAATGGTATGTTTTAACTGACATTTTCACCTAACTGTAACATCCCTTTAACCTTTGTTTTTCCAGCAAAAAAATGTTATATATATATATATATATTCACTGACAAAAACCAAAGGTTAAAGTAACACTATAGTGAGGTGAATATGTCAGTGACAACATTAACGTTTTGAACCCAAAAAAAGACAGAAACTCACCAGGTATAGTTAGCAGAGCTAACTATAACTTGCGCCCCCGCCATGCACTGCTTATGAGCTCACATATTACATCACTCATGAAATGTTCTGTGACATCATTTATGACATCACTGATGACATCTCAAATGACTTAATTAATGACATCACTGATGACATCATCCAATGAGTGTGTTAATTTTATAGTTTACATAGTGGTGGGTAACTACCATATTACTTTTCTATCTCATTTTGTACAGCCTGTGTCCAGCTAATTATATAAGTGTTTACAAAACGCATGTGCTCCTAATGCACCATAGGTGTGTAGAGCTATTGAACATGTTATAAATCTTTGTACTGAAGTGTAACTGTGTGCAGGTGACAGTTGACAACTTGTGCTCATTATGTTCCACACAAGTTTTTTGGTACTGCAGAAAAAGTTTCCAGCAGGGCAAAGATTCTACGCTCTATATGCTAACTATTGTAAGCAGCCTTGAGTTACTAAACAAAAATGTCTCAGCATGACAATTTCTACTGAACATAGAAGACTGTGTACACCAGGTACCAACCTATGAATGTGTGCTTGTTTTGCTTCCGAAGATGGGCTATCTGTAACATTTTCACCACAGTATGAAGGCTGCAGGGAGTATGGTCTTTAGCACATTAAGATCTGACTGAATAGTCAGTTTTTGGACAAGTGTTGCCTGCTGTATATACTGTTCTTAGTAGATACTTTTTAAAGTTCTGTGGTGTATTTCACATGAGAGTTTCACTGTCTGCAAACAGTGTGGTACAGAGTAAACTCTCTCTAAAGAGTAAACAGTGTTAACAGTACACACTTTTCTACTTATGTCCACTTTTCACCAAGTAGGTTCAGTGACTAGCAGGGGTTTGATACAGGTAAAGACTGTCCGTAGTAGGGCATTAGTTAAGTAATAGGGTTTCAGTATCTGGAGGAACTTGATTTTCCCTGAACAGTTTCATACAGATTGAACACCGTGAGCAGGATAGGATACCCTGTCATCTGTGGTTTATAGTCAACATCATCTCAGCTACCCATGAAGTGTATGGTATAGGGTCAATGTTGCACATGACACAAGCTTGGTTTACCTATGGGGGTTGTTTGTATGATAGCAGTAATGATTCTTCATATTATTCTGAGGTATTTTGCACTTACTTTGATAGCTCTAATGCTATACCTTATAAAGCAATGTGTACCAAAGAAGCTTGGATAATGTCATCAGTGATGTCATCAATGATGTCAATTATGTCATCAGTGAAGTCAGTCAAATCACTTTATTCGATCCATATTCAGTAAGATCATAAAAGCACAAAACATACAAAACAAATACATTGATCATTGTACAATCTATTAAGATGTCCTATTAAAACCATCTGTTATAAACAAGATAAAACTTACATTTCATTCTTAGTTAATAAGCGATCTCCTAGTCTTTAAAGAAAGGCATAAAAAGGACGCAACACTATAACAAACAAGGAGGTCGGACAATGATTTTAAAAAGAACATCCCTGGATGGCATTGCCTAAAATTATATTTGTGCATGATTGGCAATATGAATCTTTTACGATGGTCCACATAAAACTTACAAAAGAAAAAGATGTGCAAATTGGATTGTGTGGACACACCATCGCTTGGACAGGGCGGAAGCTTGTGAACTGTAAAAATTCCTGATGGATAGGCCAACATGCAGGGAATCAAATTTAGGCGAAACCTAAGTAAAATCTATCCATGGCGTTGAGTTATTACAGAATGTAAATATGGGGCTATCCCTTTATTAGTAATCGCTACCTCTAAGTAAGAATTTACTGAGTGTTTTGAACTATTGGTTTTAAATCTTTCTTTTACCATCTGATTTAAAAATTGTGTGTTGATCTCCTTTTTAGAAATGGTAGAACAATTACTTGGGGTTTCAAATATGTGTTCTAAACCTAAGGAGATTAGACTGTTTTTAACATACATAATCCAAGGGATCCTATGCAATTGTTCCAACGAAAGACAATCTGCAATAAACTTTTGGGTGAGATTAACGGATTCCCTTCTCTAAACTGAGTGCCATAAAAGAATTGGAGCAAGTATAATCAGATCGGATATAAATGGGACATCCAATTCTAAATGGCAGATAAAATTTGAACTACTTATAGGGAGACCTACTAGTTTTTTCCAGAAGGTGTTTTCAATGGTCTGGAGAGCTGAAGTGTTAGAATATCCCCAGTTGCCTGCCCCATATGTTGCAACTGAAATGGATTTAGCCATATATACTTATTTGACCATATCTACGGGTTTCGCACCAAACTTTTTAATAAAGGAGTAGAGGGCACTGATACATTAAGCCCCTGATGATTATCATATGAGACCAATTTAATGATCTATCAAAGGTCACTCCTAAATATGAAAAAGTGTCTGTCTGTGCTACTTTCCTACCTTCTGCATAAAAAGTTGGAGCCTTCTTTTGCTTACGACCAGTAACTAGAACAAAGGACTTTGCCTCATTAGTTTTCAGATCCAATCTGTGCATATAATTAACGTATGTGTCTAGCAATTTCTGAAGTGCTAGACCAGTACGTGCAATAAGTACTGTGTCATCCGCATAGAGGAGAAAAGGAATGCACACCTGATTCATCTTTGGAACTTCTGGCGTGGCTTCTAACAGGGAAGCTTCCACCCCATTAGTGTAGATTGAAAATAGAAATGGGGCCAGGACGCATCCCTGTTGATCCCCCTGTTTATCGGAAACCACCTGGTGCACTCTCCCTGCCTCCCATAGCGGACGCAGGCCGAAGCCGTAGATTATAGCTGCCCGATAAAGGAAATAATTGCCTCATCAATGCCCATCTCCTTCATTATTCTCCATAAATAATGGTGGGCAATGCAATCGAATGCTGCGGATAAGTCCATAAATGCCAAGTATAAACTTGCCTTGTTTGGCTTGAGTATACTTGCCAATAAGGAGACTTAGATTAAGGCACTGATCCTGGGTACCACTCCCCTTTTTAAAACCATATTGAACTGGGATCAGGACGTTGTTATTGGTGGCCCATTACTCCAATCTATTCAGTAGGACTCGTCTAATGAGTTTGGCAGTACTATCCAAAAGTGAAATTGGCCTGTAATTTTTTGGCTCAGATTTATTGCCCTTTTTGTAGATAGGGATTAAAATAGATTTTGGCCACGAATCTGGCGGGCCCACAGTAGCAACTACATTGAAAAAATGTGTCAGTACCGGGCCCCAAAGATCTGGCTGGTCTAAAAAGAAATCTATTGGAGTACTGTCCGGTCCAGCAGCTTTATTGCTGGAGCACTGCATTAGAGCTTCCCTGACCTCAGAATGGTTAAAATGGAGGGTAGATTTTATAGGTAACATGTTATCTTCTGTAAATTCCCTCCCTCACCAAAAGGATCAAAGATTTTGGAAAAATGGGTGACCCAAGATTCTTCATCCACGTGAGAATCTACGTTTGGGTCTATAGGTGCTTTTAGAAAGGGAGCATTGATTACCATCCAGAAATCTCTAGAATTGTTTGTAATGGCAGCCTGGTGAAGTTGCTCCCATGCTTCCTCCTTCAGCGTTTTTAGTCTGGTCTTCCTAGCCTCTTTATACTGATGGCACAATAGCTTGAGTTAATCTACAGCCCTAGGGACAATCCTAAGCGCCCTATGTAAATTTGATAAGGACCTTGTACAGTCTTGGTCGAACCATCTAAGGGCTACAGAGTTAGCAGTGGGGGCCTTTTTTGGTTAGATTGTTTTTCACCTCTACTAAAATTGAATCAAAGGCAGTCATTACCTTGGATGGTTCATTGTCTGATTATAAGCAGGTCATAATTTCATTGTGTCTGTTTGCAACCACCATGGGGATAATTTTTTCTTTGTTGGTTATTGCCCATTTAAGGATGATCCCATTTTTCCTTGTTATTTTCAGTTTTACATGCCTCGTCTGCTTGGTAAATATACCTTCCAATCCCAATTGACAGGAAATAACAGCGTGATCGCCATAGTTAGAAAAATTAGTTTGGACATCAGAGATAAAAATTTTAAGAGAATCCGAAACTATCATATAATCAATTGTTGATCCTTGGCTAATGTTACCAAAAGTATTTTGAAGCAAACCGGTACTTGTATCAATAGGGTTCCTTATTTCTAAGTCTTTGATAATAATAAGTCTGTTCAGTGCATCTCCATGAGGGTTATGCGGAAAATGTGGGATAATCTCACCTGCCTCGTCAGTTAGACCACAAACTGCTGTGTTTAAAAAGCAACAACTATGCACGTTAAAATCGCCCAGCCATAGGATGCAGGGTATTTGCTTAAAAGTATTAAAAAGTGCATTCATTTTTCCTTCCAGTAGGTCAACAACATTTTTCATTTCTCCCACACAATTATTATAATAATTAAAAACACAGTGTTACCTACTGGACCTTCTAGATGTAACAAGTTGTAATAAGGGGAATCATTGTGGGAAGACAGAACTTTCAATCTAAGAGTGTTTCTCAACAATGTCAAAATCCCTCCCCTTGCATGATCTTATTTTGACGGGGGGCAGGGGTATAAAAGGACCAATAACCATCTATATAAATAGGGCCTGTTTCCCATGTTTCTTGTAAACATATCAGATCATGAGTGGTAATGATATTTATCCATTCCTGATCGTACAATTTAGAACCCATTCCTGCTATATTCCAGGTAATTAACTTAATATGATCATTTGTTTCTGTTGTATGGGGAGGATACTCTGACCCTACTGTATCCCGGCTGGGAACAGGATAAGCCATCCCTGATTCACCCTCTGTCAATCACAAGCTTCTAAGTCTGCTAATGCAGTAAATCGTTTGCGAGTTGGGAGGGGATTATTAGTTTGCCTCATGGAAAGAGATTGAATCTCTGGATGAGGAAAACTGGGAAGAACCGCAGGACCCTGACCCCAATGATTAGTCCTTACTGGTTTATAAAAAAAGCCTAATGGCAACGCAAACATCTGTGTGTCCGATGATGACCTGTTCGGTAATGATCTCTGTAGGAGAGTAGGATCTGCTTCACAGGGGTACCCCCACTTTTTGCTGATACTTCACTGGTTTTCGACATTAGTCTGGCTGGGGCCCTGCTATTCAGAACCCCAGCCTAGCTGTTTCCTCTTTAAAAGGGTCTCCATCTGCCTTAGGCACATCACTGATTGGGATCTGGAGTGCCCTTGTAAGTCCCTAGTATATGGTATACTATGTACCAAGGGCATAGGTACCTCAGAGGCCTGCCAGGGGCTGCAGCATGTATTATGCCACCCCTGGTAGGCCATCCAAACTGACACCACAGGTCTGCTACTGCAGCCTGGGTAAGGTGGTGCATGCACCCCTTGCTGTGGTATAGGTTACCTATATCACTAAAAGCATACACACATATAAAACTATAAGTCACTCCTAAGGCAGGCCTTATCAATCCTAAAGGCAGAGTGCATGGTTCCTATGTGAGAGAGTGCCCCTGCATGAGCAGGGCCCCTCTGCAGCGTTCGGAGACCATCTCTGATGCTGTTGGTAGTGCAGCCTGACCATATACTCTTAAACGCATTATATCCTCGCGGTAAAATGCTAACTATGGAATGGCTGCACCTAAACATGTCGTGTTTGGTGTCAAACATCTTGGAATACTACCCCCCGCCAATCCTGGCGGCGGGGGTAGCATTCCACCCTTCTAGAGGAAAGGCATGTTAACTCTGACGAGTCCGGTAACTTCTTTCCAGAGCCTGGCATCACAAAATGGATGCTGCTGCCACAGACACGAGTCTGGCCTCCTGCTGCTGGATGAAACTCCGGCAGGGGAGGCCTGGACAATAGGTTTCCTGTCCCAGGGAGGTGTGACCACCTCCCCAGACAGGACAATGTGTATTGGGGCTGGGCGGGAGCACTTTCGGGTGCTTTGAAGTCCTGCACTGGGGGCACATTTGGTGTCCTGTGCATACCCCAGTTCAAACCGGATCAGGGGCTTGCAGCCCCTGCTTTGGCGTGAACTGGACAAAGGAAAGGGTGTAGCCACCCCTCTGCCCTGACCCACCCATAGGTGGGGCCACAGAGTAGTCCATCCCCTATTTTTAGAATAAAGGTAGGAACCCAGTCCCTAGGACTTTAGATTATACCTGGACGAAACTCTGAAACAGAATCCTGGACCTTCGACGCTCTACTCACGATTAGAGGACTGAAGAATCTCCCTTGGGGTCAAGGAGTGACTCCCCTGCTCGGCAGGCACCAAAGAAGCATCTGTCCGGTTCGCATCACTGAAGCTCCCGTCGGACGCCGAAGTCATCGCATCACCAGAGGTGGATTCTCAGACTTCCCGAGGCTACCCTGAGTCCCCAGCAAAGCTGAGGCCCGTGGCTATCGTGGGTGACGTGAGACCGTGACCCCTGGACACCGAGCACATTTGCAAGTGCACCATCTTCTGGGTCTCCCAAGAAGTCATGCTTTGGGCTTCGAGTAGCCCTAGCCTCCAGCACCACCTGCACCGAAGATCACTGGCCCCCACTCCACGAGTGTCCTGTAAGCCAGCTCCACGTGCGGCGTCACGAGGCTCCTTAGCGGTCGCTAGCCCGTTGGCTAGTAGCCCTTAACGAAGGCCAATCTTTTCTTTACTTGGCAGTCTGGTTGCTCCAGGCCTGCCCTCACTTACCCTCGCTGGGTGAGTTCCCCAGACCTTGCTGGTCTGCATCATCGACGATCTACATCTTACTCGAGACTTGCCGTTGCCAAGGCTTGTTGGGTCCAATCTGGTCGCCGACACCTCTGCACTCGACAAACATCGAGCAACAGCCCGAATCCTGCTCCTGGTCACTGACAACACCTCCCGGACCTCGTGGCTGAAGAGTCAAGACGACCGTCATCGAACCTGAAGCACTCGACATCGGTGGGCATCTGTCCATCACCTCCCTGGTCACTGGCTAGTGACCCAGACTCTGTCCCCTCTGCTTTCAGGTTCTTCAGAACTCCGATCCACTCTTGGATCCACCCGGACACTTTTCTCCTGGTCGCCAGCAGCACTTTGCAGCAGATCGCCATAAGAACCGACGAGCGAAACCCGACCCCGAAAGGCACCTATGCACCCGGCTTCCCTGGGTGAGGTAACACGAGTACTCCGGTGCTCCCGTGGGTAGAGACTCTTCAAAGTCCTAGATCTCAAAGGGTTTTGTCCTAGTCCTCTTTTAAGTGTCCCTTTCCTCTATTTTCCCGATCCCGACTTTCTCCATAGAAGTTAACGGCGTATCGCGGTCGTGTATTTACACTGCACGCGTCTCCCGTGGGTCCCCTATGTCACTACCTTGGGTGGTTCCTTGTGGTCCAAGCACTTCTAGAGGCTCTAGGCCTAGTGTCTAGTTCAGTCGTGGTTCGCATACCACTTTATTGGTATATGGTTTAGTACGCCCCTAGGGCCCAAACGTGTATTTGTGCTATTACTGTGATTTAAGATCTTATAACCTATGTACTTGAACTCTAGCCTCATAAAGAGATTAGAGGGGTGTGTTTAGTAATAAATACATATATTTTGAATATATACCTGGTGTGGTGCTCTTTCATTTGGTCACTCAAGAGATTATAGACTGGTAAAACAAGCTGCTTTACATTCCTTCAAGACTTAGCCTGAAGGCTGCTCTCCATAGCTACCACTGGGATAGCTTTCAATAAGGTTGTCTTTAACCTACCTACCATAAGAGTCGATTTGGACTGGTGCAAGGTGCCCACTACAATTAGTGGACAGCATATGCCAGGCCAACTTCTCACAATCTCAACAATTGCTGAGCCATGGAGTGCAAGTTAAAATTTACTATCACACAATCCCCCCTAAAAGTTTTCTCTGAATTCCCCACCCAACCCACCCTTCTCGCCATTATAATTCTAGAGAAATTTTCCTCCTGCCCCCCACATGTTTATTAATCCAATGGCATGCTTTGGACATTAGTTATTCAGTAGTTTCCTTTTGATTTCTATTCAGCTCTGGGACATTTGCCAAGATAATCACATAAGTGCAAGCTGCTGGCAGCAGGGCCAATCTCGTGTGAGATCCTACTGTCTTTTTCGTTCTGCTATGTGTGGGCCAATCTCGTGTGAGATCCTACTCGTCTTTTTTGTTCTGCTATGTGTCCTCCTTCTGGCCTCATCTCGGTGGTTAAAAGGTCCGAGTCCCAGTCCTTGGTTGGCCTCTGTAACTGTGGTACATTTGGATTAATAGAAATAGATTGAGGGGGCAGGCAGTTTGTTAACTGGGATGAGTGATGGGCTGAGCTTATAGGGTCCCTCAGAGCCGTGTGGAGGGCACAACTCATTAAATGGCCTTTGCTCCCTCCACCATCACCAGCCTTCATTGAAGCCTGAGAATCATTGTTTTTTTTGTGTGGGGGGGGGACAGGGAGGGCACTGTCAGATTGTTAGAAGTGGGAACGGCAGATGACTGATCCGTCGGATTACACCGTAAAGTCCCTCCCCTTCTTGAGATAAGTGAAGCTATATTAGTCTCGATGTTCGATAGTCTCTCCAAGAGGGGTTGTAACAGATTAGTGATTGACTGTTCAATTTTAGAAATCAATACCTCAGAACTGAAGGGATATCCCCAGTAAGCCCTGGTGGAGCGGGAATGGACTTGCTCGATCTCCCCCCGCTTTTTTATACTTGGTGGGGGGTTCTGGCGGGGAGGGTACAATTATGCCTGGTATGGGATTCGATGGAATCTGACGTTTAGAGCGAGTAATTGATGTGCTGGGAAAGGGCTTTTGGAAATTTGAAGGATCATTAACAGTCACAGATAAAGGCTCGGTGGTTGAGTGCTTATTCCTAGAATCTAGTTCCCCCAAAGAAAGCCTACGCTCAGTGATTTGGATTTCTTTATCCAATGCATCAGATGCCCTTAGGAGGAAAGAGTCCAAGGTGCAGATAGACTCACCTCCATGTATTGCAGAGTTAGTTTTCCATGTCCCCATCTGCGGGTAGTGCTCTATCTCTCCTGGGCTGCTGAAAACTCCCATGTTAGGAGAGGGGCCAAGCCCAGACTCCTCCGGGCTCCAACGGGTGTGGACTGGCCCACTCTTGGCCCGGGCTTAGCCCGGGCGCGTCCCATGCCACGGGACTGTGTCGCACCTCTGTGCACATTGGGGGCCCAGGGGCTCGCGAGAGATGCAGTCCTGTGGCTTCTCCAGGCACTACTCATTCCCTCCACAGGCTCACAGGATCGCGTTGCCAGCTACACGGCCGCGGGACTGCATCGCGCCTTTGTGAGCGTAGCGGGCCCAGGGGCTCGCAGGAGATGTAGTCATGTGGCGTCTCCAGACACAGCTCTCTCCCTCCGCAGGCTTGCAGGATTGCGTTGGCGGCAACACGGCTGCGGGACTGCATCATGCCTTTGTGCGCATAGGGGGCCCCAGGGGCTCGCGGGAGATGCAGCCCTGTGGCATCTCCCGACGTGGCTCTCTCCCTCCACACTATCGCGTTGGCGGCTACCAGTGGAGTCATAATGATGTCGTAAAACATGTCATGAGTGATGTAATATGTGAGGTCATAAGCAGTGCATGGTGGGGGTGCAATTAATAGTTAGCTATGCTAACTATAACTGGTGAATTTCTGTGTTTTTTTAGTTCAAAACGTTAATGTTGTCAGTGACATATTCACCGAACTATAACGTTACTTTAACCTTTGTTTTTCCCTGAATTTCTAAGGTGTTTGTTTTTTAAACAAAAACAGATCTCCTTATCACACCTAACAATAATGTTACTTTAACCTTTGTTATTTTCAGTGAATTTCTAGTTTTTTTTTAACGTAAAGTAATATTTTATTATCACACTTAAGACCAACTCCCCCCGCTGTGCTGATCCTTCGTCCGTCTGCCGCGGGGTTGGCCACAGGACCTTATGTTTTTTAAAGGGGAGGAGTACACATGCCCCCCTTCCCGAGCTTTATTAGGCCTTGGGGACCCTAGCCCCCAGATCATTTTTTTATTTTATAGGTGAGGGCAGCCATGTGGCCCCCTCCCCGAGCCTTATTAGGCCAGGTCCTGTGGCCAAACTCACACCATGCACAACAAAAGGCTGTACACGACTTGGGATGGGTGCATGTTGACTGCAGGGCATGGCCATAGGAGGCCTTGCGGCTAACCCCCATCACACATGGCTGACCGTGTGTGGCGGAGGTTGGATTAACATATGCTAATTAAATATTACTTTGTGTTAAACCATCCATCGAAATTCACTGAAAAAAACAAAGGTTACAGGGACGTCATAGCTAGAAAATATATATACTTTTTAAAACCTTAGAATTTCACTAAAAATCAAAGGTTTCAGGGATGTTGCAGTTATTCACATTTTACATGCACAAAACCATACACATTTAGCAGTTATAGCTAGAATTATCTCAAGTAACTATAACTTGTGCCCTAAGGTTCCTATAACTCGCACCATCGCCATGCACTGCTAATTCCCCTCCTATTTACATCACTCATGACATATCAGTGCAACAATTGCTGTAAAATTATTGATGAGAATACTGTGCATGGTGGGGGCGCGAGTCGGTTGGTGGTTGAAAGTAAGCATGAATGTTAAGATGAGTGGCAGAGTGCATGTATTATTGAATGCCTAAACCCATCATTGACTGAAGAGGGCACTTTCAATTTAAAAGCCAGATCCATTGGCATTGCTATTGCTTGTTTCTCTTTGCATAGCTTCCTCCCTCCTCAATCAGAGCCTCGTTTTCTTGACCTCTCTCTCAATTTTTCTCTTTCTCTAACAATCTGGTCTCTCTCTCTCACTTTGCCTCCCCCACCCCTTGTTTGCTCATTCCGTAAACCAGCTGCAGTGATTTGTGAGAGACTGCTCAACAAAACCATAAACATTTAATTACTGTTAACCTCTCCTATCCAAGAAATTGGATGTCACGCTTTCCGTGTTGCCTGGTTTTTAATCTTGCTGGAACTGATGTTCACACGATTTCATTTCCTTTGCTGTCTCTGCCCCCCTTCACTCCCTCTCCTTACTCTTCATCCCTTGAGCACATCTGCATTCAAGATAATCTATTTTGTGTTTAATTTTCTAGTTGCATTTACTATGAACAGATTTGAAGATAATTAGTGCTTTGTAAAAAACAAATGTACTATCTATGATAAAGGGCAAGCCAAGGCTACCCCACAGATAGGGTCGACTGATTCTAAGACTGGATGATCGATGGTCTATGGCTGTGTTAATGTGTGTGGTGTCCTGTAAGAGCGGATTGGATTTATTGTTCTAGTCAATGTCATCTGCACTATTGGCAACAAACACACAAATGCGAGTTCGAATCTCTGTGACTCCACTTTGCCTTTCATCCTTCTAAGATCGGAAAAATGAATACTTATGAGCTGAAAAACAAACAAAAAATCTGCTATTTGTAAAGCGCATTTTAAAAGAGAGGGTTTTTGACATTACCCTTGCATACGTCCAGCAGTACATGTGTGCCTCGTTGGCTACCACTGTGCTCATAACAGCACTTGTGACCATGACATGCCACCTCCTAATATCAAACAGATCCAGTAAGGATGACATGATAACACACATCCTGCGCAGCCCAGATATGCCACGTAGCTTGCTGTCCTAATGTCCAAAAACAGTTGCTGCGTCCACCGAACAGCACCCACTACACAGCACTGTTCTAATAATAATTGTATTCCCCTTTCTCCTACAGAATACACTAGGCAGACCCAATGACACCCTCATTCACACAACTCACCACCAAAACCATACAGTTGGTAAAGCGCTGCCAAATGTTGAGGGTGCCCAGGCATGGGGCAAGGAGGTATATTGGAGGAGCTTGTGTGTAAGTTGAAGATGCATGTGTAAAAGTGATAGTTTTTCATGGTATCAATTTTCAGTTATGATGAATCTTTATGCGAACAATTGTGCTCCTGGTCGAGCGGCAGGCAATGCGATTGCGAATATGCCTAATGCAGCCTGGAAAAGAGATTCACAAGTTTGCAGTTTAGATCAGGGGCGACTCCTCCGCAAAGGCGGAGGAGCGTCACCCCACTGCTCTCAGAGCAAGAAAAAGGAGAAATAAAATGATAATAACATCATTATTATCATTTTATTTTTCGTAGCTACGGGGCTGCGTTAAGGTATGGCGGAGCGGAGCTGGTGTCACATGGGGAAGAGTGGTTTGTGCACAATAAGCGAACATTACTTTTTGGCTGGCCTTCTTGGGCCGGCCAAACAGTCATGTGCACTTAGTATGTTCTCCACCAGGCTGTAATACACAGCCTGGGTGGAGAACATGCACAGTCTCTCAGACCAATCACAACGCTGCATTGCAGCATTGTGATTGGCTTAGGGGAGCCTGTGTGCTTCTTGCTTCCGTGACTCGTCAGGGAAGACATGGCTTGGCAGTTCGGGCTGGACTGTTCCCATGAGGCACAGGGTCAGACTAATTTGCATATGGCCATGTCTGAACTGGGGTGGTGGAGTGAGCTAAAGAATGATGATGGATTAAACCCAGATCAGTTGACTGGGGGTGAGTGTTTGATTGGCTCAAACGTTCCGTCCATCATCCCCTTTTGTATCGCTTTGTTCGCCCTAAGTTGGCGGGGTATACCCAGACGTGGGTCCCTTGCTCACTTTGCCACTGGATTCAAGCAAGCCTGGCTGATGACGGCTGGAATGCCAGAAACCGGTCCTAGGATGCTTGTTTCCGGTCCAGGAAAGACATGGCTTGGCAGTTCGGGCTGGACTGTTCCCATGAGGCACAGGGTCAGACTGATTTGCATATGGCCATGTCTGAACTGGGGTGGTGGAGTGAGCTAAAGAATGATAATGGATTAAACCCAGATCAGTTGACTGGGGGTGAGTGTTTGATTGGCTCAAACGTTCCGTCCATCATCCCCTTTTGTATCGCTTTGTTCGCCCTAAGTTGGCGGGGGTATGCCCAGACGTGGGTCCCTTGCTCACTTTGCCACTGGATTCAAGCAAGCCTGGCTGATGACGGCTGGAATGCCAGAAACCAGTCCTAGGATGCTTGTTTCCGGTCCAGGGAAGACATGGCTTGGCAGTTCGGGCTGGACTGTTCCCATGAGGCACAGGGTCAGACTGATTTGCATATGGCCATGTCTGAACTGGGGTGGTGGAGTGAGCTAAAGAATGATGATGGATTAAACCCAGATCAGTTGACTGGGGGTGAGTGTTTGATTGGCTCAAGCGTTCCGTCCATCATCCCCTTTGTATCGCTTTGTTCGCCCCTAAGTTGGTGGGGGTATGCCCAGACGTGGGTCCCTTGCTCACTTTGCCACTGGATTCAAGCAAGCCTGGCTGATGACGGCTGGAATGCCAGAAACCGGTCCTAGGATGCTTGTTTCCGGTCCAGGGAAGACATGGCTTGGCAGTTCGGGCTGGACTGTTCCCATGAGGCACAGGGTCAGACTGATTTGCATATGGCCATGTCTGAACTGGGGTGGTGGAGTGAGCTAAAGAATGATGATGGATTAAACCCAGATCAGTTGACTGGGGGTGAGTGTTTGATTGGCTCAAACGTTCCGTCCATCATCCCCTTTCGTATCGCTTTGTTCGCCCTAAGTTGGCGGGGTATGCCCAGACGTGGGTCCCTTGCTCACTTTGCCACTGGATTCAAGCAAGCCTGGCTGATGACGGCTGGAATGCCAGAAACCGGTCCTAGGATGCTTGTTTCCGGTCCAGGGAAGACATGGCTTGGCAGTTCGGGCTGGACTGTTCCCATGAGGCACAGGGTCAGACTGATTTGCATATGGCCATGTCTGAACTGCGGTGGTGGAGTGAGCTAAAGAATGATGATGGATTAAACCCAGATCAGTTGACTGGGGGTGAGTGTTTGATTGGCTCAAACGTTCCGTCCATCATCCCCTTTTGTATCGCTTTGTTCGCCCTAAGTTGGCGGGGTATTCCCAGACGTGGGTCCCTTGCTCACTTTGCCACTGGATTCAAGCAAGCCTGGCTGATGACGGCTGGAATGCCAGAAACCGGTCCTAGGATGCTTGTTTCCGGTCCAGGGAAGACATGGCTTGGCAGTTCGGGCTGGACTGTTCCCATGAGGCACAGGGTCAGACTGATTTGCATATGGCCATGTCTGAACTGGGGTGGTGGAGTGAGCTAAAGAATGATGATGGATTAAACCCAGATCAGTTGACTGGGGGTGAGTGTTTGATTGGCTCAAGCGTTCCGTCCATCATCCCCTTTTGTATCACTTTGTTCGCCCTAAGTTGGCGGGGTATGCCCAGACGTGGGGCCCTTGCTCACTTTGCCACTGGATTCAAGCAAGCCTGGCTGATGACGGCTGGAATGCCAGAAACCGGTCCTAGGATGCTCGTTTCCGGTCCAGGGACGACATGGCTTGGCAGTTCGGGCTGGACTGTTCCCATGAGGCACAGGGTCAGACTGATTTGCATATGGCCATGTCTGAACTGGGGTGGTGGAGTGAGCTAAAGAATGATGATGGATTAAACCCAGATCAGTTGACTGGGGGTGAGTGTTTGATTGGCTCAAACGTTCCGTCCATCATCCCCTTTTGTATCGTCAGGAAGCGAAGCAACAGTGGAGGAGAGATGGCGGCCATGAGGAGGTAAGTGTTTTTTAAAAATTATTTGTTCCCCCCAGTCCCGCCACCCCTATTCCCTGCCAGCCACCACTGGTTTAGATGGTGAAAGATGAACCTCCAGATTGAAATCTGTTGAGTTTGGGAGGTTTGTCTGTAGCTGTTCGTTTGAGTGAAAGCTATATCTGGGCCGTTAGATCTGCTGTTTTCTTTGGCAGATGTTGAGTGAACTGCCAAAGGGCAAGGTGCTTAGAGGGTCTTGAAGGAGATGTTACTGGGAGATCACACAATGGTGTGATGTTATGTTCCCAAAGGAAGAAGACTGATTCTGTCTCGACCATTTGATTCTATTCAAGTGTGCTGAGGGAATCACTGTTGACATAATCAAGATGTAAGAGCTCTACGGCGGCTTGTAAGTGGCTAAAAAATCAAAGTGATAAGCCGTTTTAGGCAATGGGATGATGACTGGGCAAATGTGATGACCTAGGGTGTGAAGGTCATGTGACATTGATTCTCAGGTTGGAATTTCCAATCTACTGATGTTAAGCTTAGGTTGATTTCTGGTCTACCAGTCATATGAGGTGACCCAAGTGCTGAGCTGTCAAGGTCGGATTGCTGTTCCAATTTGAGGTTGATCTACATCTAATCAGTATAATTGCAGCAGACTAGGCTGAAGAATTAGGGTAGGGTTTTGCAGTAAATGGTGAATAAAATGAGATGCGATGCTGAGAGTGAGATGCCAAGGTCAAAAGGAGAAAGGCAAGTGGCGATGATCTGGAGTTGATTATAGTGGAAGGGCGATAGCCATCCAAGGCATAGTCTTGACGGCTAATTCACAGAGACATATGGGGAGGGTGAGGTGAGGTGAGGGGGCAGCTGAAAGGTCTGGCAATATATTATGATAGTACTTTTTATAGATATTTTTATATACATTACGTATGACGTGCGTTTATGATGCACTGCTTATACCCTTTCATATTATATCCCTTATACCATGTGAAAGCATAGAATTCAAAACAGCACTTATGACATCTCAAATGACCTAATTTGTGAGAACATTTTGCATGGTACATTGGCGAGCTATAGTTAATGTGGTGTGGCTAGTGAGGGTGAAATATTGCTTACACCACACTTAGTCTGCGTTGTTGGTTTTAAGGGTAAATATAGTGTATTACAGTATATTTTAATTTTTTTTAAACTGTGGTACTTACAAGGTAGTACTGTGGTATACTCCATAAAGCGTTTTAAAACATATAAAGTAATACAACAACTTTTCCTACCTCTAGAGGCTTACCTAAGGTTCCTCAATCCTTCATATGTGCTTCTAAACCAGTGGTAGACTATAGTTCCACTTAAAACTCACAACACAGACCTAGTGTAGGCTAAACAACATGGCTGCCTTTACATTTTGTAAGGGCTTTGATTACCCAATCATATACTGCTTTTTAATCTGCATATACAGTGGTATACTGTGAAATTGCCATGGTATACCGCAGCCCAATATATCTCAAAGATTTTGTAGCTTCTAACTTCAAAACTACTGGACCAATTCACATGAAAAATTAAAAAGGACCATTTCCACACCATAATTGTTAGACCTGGCATCCTTGGCATGGTTTTCCTCCTAACTTTTCACCTTCGGACCTCCTGTTTTTGCTTACTTGGTTTTTGCTGATCTTAGGACTCTGCACACTTTACCACTGCTAACCAGCACTAGCATGCTTGTGCTATCTCCTTAAAACATGTTAGATTAGCTTATGCCCAATTGGCATATTTAATTTACTTGAAAGACCCTAGTGAGGTGGCACTACCTGTGCCCAGGGCCTGCAAATTAAATGCTACTAGTGGGCCTGCAGCACTGGTTGTGCTACCCACTCAAGTAACAATTTAAACACGTCTCAGGCCTGCCATTGCAGCCTGTGTGTGTAGTTTTAAACTGCCATTTCAGCCTGGCAAAATAGACCTTTTGCCAGGTCCAAACCTTCCTTTTTAATATGTATAAGTCACCCCTAGGGTAGGCCTTGGACAGCCCAGAGGGCAGGGTGCAGTGTATTTAAAAAGTTGGACATGTGCTTTTAAACTTTACATGTCCCAGTAGTGAAAAACTCTTACATTTGTTTTTCACTACTGCAAGGCCAGCCTCTCCCATAGGATAACATTTTACCTTACATGATTGTGCCCTAAGTGATCACTATCCCCAGAGCCTTTCGTTAAATCTAGGATCAGTAAATGAGCGGAGAGATTCTTGCCATACCTATGCTGCGGAGAATTTAGAGCTCACTTGTAACAACAGATTTGGCCTACGCTGGTCGATGGTCAATCCTACTGTCTTTTTAGAGAACTTAATCCAGAAACATAAAAGCGCCTTTAATGTATGTCTGGATAACACAAAGGAGGCTATCGATATTACAAAATCCTTCAAACAAATAACTGGCGCACTTAAGGCAGGGTTACTATCACGGCAGAAGGCAGGTTCAGACCACAGGAAGGGATGGTTCGACCATGCATGTAGCAAGACCCATAAAAAACTTATAGGAGCACTGAAGAAACACCCTAGAAACACGGAGGAGATTCAGTACTGGAGGCGGGAATATAGGCTCATTTTAAAAAAATGTAAGAAAACATTAAAAGAGGATATGTGGGAGAAATTGCATGAGGCTAGCAGTTGTAACGATAGCACGGCATTTTGGCGTGTGGTCAACTCCCCTTTCCTCATGAACTATGATACACCTAAAATTGAGATTGCTGTAACCGAGGAAGAGTGGGTAACACACTTCTCTGCCCTTTATTCGTCTAATGCAACTAGTGCACCTTGTCTTCCGATATTAAGTGACGAGGCTGCCATACAGGTGTCTGCCCCCGCACCTGACTGGGCCGCTCTAAACTTTACTTTGGAAGAAGTTTCCCTTGCTATTAGATCTAGTAGGGAAACAAAGCTCCTGGGCCAGATGGTGTTCCATTCGATTTATTCAAAGCTAATACCGATCTCTGGGCTCCCCTTCTTACTAACGTTTTTAGATCTTACCAATGTACGGGGCTACCTTTGACTTGGGCAGAGTCTCAAATTGTACCCATATTCAAAAAAGGTGACCGTAACTGCCCATCGCATTACAGACCGATCTCCTTACTCGACTCATTAGTAAAGGTGGTGGGTCGGATAATTTTAGTTAGGTTACAAAACTGGGCTGACAGCAACAACAGGATCTCTGATTTAAAATATGGATTCCGCCAGGGCATTGGCACTACTGAGCAAGCAATTAACTTGAACTTCTTACTGGGCAAATATACACGCATTAAAGACAGTAATTTGTACACGGTATTCGTTGACTTGTCGTCAGCTTTTGACTGTGTTATCCATGAGAAATTATGGTCAGTGATGAGCACAATGGGTATCGACGGTGCAATTATTGCCCTCTTAAGACAACTGTACTCGAACAGCCATGCTAGGTTACGGTTTGGCATTAAAGGAGACTGTACCCGCCCATTCAGAATAGAAAAACGGGTTTGTCAGGGGTGTGTGCTTGCCCCTTTTCTATTCAATCTTTACATAAACGATCTGGGTAACACTCTGGCTAGTTCGTGTGCGGATATGCCGCAAGTAAAACAGCGACCAATTCCGGTGTTACTTTACGTGGATGATGCCGTTCTTATGGCACGCACTCCTGTAGCTCTGCAACGTCTTCTTGAAAAATTTACCCTGTTCATGGAAAATCTAGGGCTGCGAATTAACACAAACAAGACATTTGTTATGAAAATGGGTGGGGGGGGACGAAATGCCGGAATATACATTTAGGTAAGGACATTTTACCCCAAACGCGAACATTTTCTTATTTGGGTATTTTATTTGATACCTAAGGTACATGGAAAAGTGCAATTGAATCCAGAAGATTGCAATTTTTAAGATCGATTGCGGCACTTCGCAATTTTGCTAGGAAATTGGGGAACATACAACTTAAAGAAATGCTATCCATCTACTATGCAAAGTGTAGATCTATTGCAATGTATGGCTCGGACATCTGGGGTTATGCTAACGTTGAACCATTACAGACGGTGGAAAATATGTTTTAAAAAATATTTTAGCACTTCCTCGAGTTGCTCAAACTATGTATGTCACTCAGAGCTGGGGACTAATTACCTAACTTGTAAGGACTCAACCACTCTTGCTATGGCACAAAATATGGACCTCGGAACATATGGCCTTGAATCGTGCCATAGTCAAGGACTGCTATGACTCTGAAATGGCCCTAAAGATCCCCTGGCTAAAGTTTATTAAGAATTCTTTGACAGATATGGGCCGTTTGGAATTCTATGAGCATCCAGAATCCCTGTTAAACATCTCGAGGAAAGGATTAAAAATAGAGTCTCTAAACCATCTGGCGGATCTGCGATTATGCGTGGAATTGGGCAAAACAACTGTGAAACACAACCAAACGGTCCTGACTACTTTCTCCATGCAACCATACCTTTTTAATGTTCTTAATGCACAACATCGATTTGTTTTAACTCGTTTTAGACTAAACATCTTCCACCGCTTGATAAGTTTCCCAAACCTAATGATTGGTCAAAAGATTTACAACGTTGCCCATGTGATAATGTATCAAACCAATCAACCATGCACATCACACTTTTTTGTAAATTCTATAAGGATCTGAGAAGTTTTTTATTGTACCTTTATTGAAATCACTAAATTTTAAACAATGCAGGCCGGCCTTTTATACCTACAATTGCTCCCCAGTCTGTACACGTGTGTGGTACTTGCAAGATTTCTTAGGGCGACCCAAGAAGAGGGAAAACATTAGTAGCAAGGTGTTGAATTATGATCGCTTGGCTGAAATGTGAACTGCACTATTTCATTCTCTGATACCAATGAATTTTATATGTATGTATTTGTTTTAAGAAATTTTAAGTGCATGTACTCTTTTATGATTCACTTTGTCTGAATCGAATAAAGATATTTTGATTTGATTTGATAACATTAGATACCTTATTACATTTTATAAGTGTAAGTTCCATATGGGAACATGTAATCAGTTCATGTTTGGTGTCTCTGGAATTGTAATGAAAGATCCTAACATCGTGAAGTCGGATTTTTAACTACAATTTTGAAAATGCCACCTTTAGATAGTTGGCATTTTCCTGCCTTAGTCATTTGGTACCTGCAGCCTGTCTCTGGGTCACATGACTAGGTAGTTGACAGTTGGACTTTATGTATTCCTCCTAGACAGCTACACACATTGGCAAGCTTAGGTGTGACTGGATGGGCTATCACTGTCAGGATGGGAGAGAGGAGCTGGACCCAGCCCCACTTACACTTGAATAGGCTATGTCCTGCCTCCACACAAAGGGCTGCATATCCCCTATTGTTACTCTGGAGCCAGGGTCAGGAAGACATCGCAACTGTGCACATCAAAGGCATGCCTCTAGAAGCTTCTTCCTACTTCAAAGGCACACTGGGTATAAATACTGGATCTCAGACACCAACTCATCAGCTCACTTCTGGACCTGTGGATACTCTGGCAGGTAGAAGCACTGATGTGCTGCTGAAAGGACTGCCACTCTGCTGGACTGCTGCTCTGAAAGACTGCTGCCCTGCTGTGCTGACTTGCTGCCCTCTTGCTAGGTGAGAAGGACTGAACCTGCATCTCTTGAACCCAGAACCCAGAGTGACTCCAAGGGCTAGTTGGCTGGCTTTCTGATATGAAGCCTCAAGAATGCAAAAGGCTCCAACAAACTTGCACCTGCATCTGGACTCTGCAGTCTGTGAGTCTACCCTGCCAAGTGGTGCAACCCCAGTCCCGGACCCTTGAAAGTGGACTTAAGGTGCTCTGCAAGCCTCTGTGGATCCAGCAGAACTGACACATCTCCTTTGCTGTGCGGCGCAAACCCGACACATTTCAGCTGCTGCATGAATTGGACCCCTTCACAAAGTCCCACATCGCAGCCCATTGGACCTGCCACTACACGATGCATCCTTGGCGCAGGCCCTCGAATCCCTCAGCACCGGCAGCCTCAATGCCGAACTCTGTATCACAGCTCCTCGGAACCAGTGCATAGCCTTGACTGTGGGACACATCCTCGACACCGCCATTTGCATCACAAGCCCTCTTTCATGGGATCCTCAAAGACGATGGAGGACCTCGCACCGCAGCTTTGCAGCATCTCGGATCCGACTTATAGCTTTGGCTGAGAGAGGATGTAGTCTTACGGCTAGAGCGGTCGACCTCGAAGCTGGGGAACCGGGTTCGAGTTTCGGCAATGACGCTCAACATCCTGTGATTCTGGGCAAATCACTTAATCTCCCTGTGCCTAACAAAAATGAATGTGTCCATCTATAATGAAACTGGTGCTTGTGTAAAGCGCTCTGATCCCTGATATCTTCGGGTCTAGTTTGTGCTATATAGAACTCTCTAAAAAAAAAAAACGCATCTTTGACGCAGATTCTTACAACGCTCTCCAAACCAGGATTAAAGGTACTCTGTTCAGCAAGCCAAACTGTGTCCCTGTAACTGGCCTGCACTTCATCACGGTCAGCCTGAACTTGTGACTTTGTTCCGTTCCGGTGCAACCAGATCTCCACAGTTTGCGCCATGTGCTTTTTGGCACTATTTTCTCTTAAATCTTTCAAATTCAACATCTCCTGTTCTACTGATTGGATTCTTGTCATTTTGGTCTTATTTTATTTTTAAAGAAAGCTCTATTTCTATAATTTGGTGTGGGACCTTTTTTGTGTGGTGTTTTCATTTTATTACTGTTTGAAGTGTTGCACAAATACTTTACACATGGCCTCTAAGTTAAGCCTGAATGCTCTGTACCACGCTACCAGAGTATTGAGCGCCGGGTTGCTTTGTGCCTCACCCTGAAAAGCATTGTGGTTGCTTTTTCCAATAAAGAGTTGCAACACAAAAAACAAGATTGTGGCTGCTGCTTGACCAGAGCTTCCACCCCAGTCAACTAACAACCCAATTTCTTACAATAATCTACATTCCTATCAAATTTCATGTGAATCCATTCAGCCATTTTGCTGCTATGGTTGAGAGGAAAGTCTATGGAGAATGGATTATCAAAAAGTGTTTTGAGACCGCTTTTATTTCTTTGCAATCCCTTAATGAATCACTACAAAAGTTTGCATCATCAGCCGATGTTGAAAAACCAAAAGGTCTGCAAAAGTTTGTGGAGATTTGTCAAATGGTGGCAAAAATATTAGCAAGCAAAAAATCCAATCCAAGGAATTCCTATTTCTGGAATTCCTAACAATAACTACATAGTGGATATATATATTATCTACTGGCGGTTGCCAGTAGATAGTTATAGTTAGGACCTTTATCCATAGGAAATCCGCAACATTCTATTTGAAATAACTCTTTCGCCGGTTGACGAATCTTCGCGAAAGCTTCCAACTTGTTGGGGCGCTCCACTCCGCTCCTACCCTGAAAGTCTCGGGTTGATTCGTCAAGCGGGGGCCGAGAAAAAAGGGGGGTCCCAAAACGCGTTTTCTCCGTTTTCTCCATGTTAATTCCCATAGGAAATTTTAACCACGGCTACAGCCCGAACTGCTGAACGGAATTACACCAAATTTTGCAAAAAGGTAGCGCTTGGTTCAGAAAGTGACTTTTTTTTAAATGGTGTAAATCCGTTCAGTAGTTGCGGAGAAATTCTAAAAATAAGAGTGAAAAAATCGATTTCCCATAGGAAACTTTATGCAAGGCTACAGCAAAAACTGCTGAACGGAATTACACCAAATTTGGCAAAAAGGTAGTGCTTGGTTCAGAAAGCACCCTTTTTAAAAATGGTGTAAATCCGTTCAGTAGTTGCTGAGAAAATTCAAAATAAACGTTTCGATATTTAGAGGCACGGAGGATCCGCGCACCCTCCCGACCACGAGCTGCATGCTAATTGGCTGTCAACCAGGAAGTGTTGGCAGCCATCTTGTTCAAGAAATCAGTAAAACAACTGCGTAAAACGCACAAAGGGTGCAGGGTAGAAACACCCTGACCCCTAGGTCTGCTCAGGGGTCCCACAAGGACCCCTGGGCAGAAAAAGCATTTTTTTTTTTTTAAATCGGCGGGATGCGCTTAGTGTGCGCGGATCCCGCCTGAGAAAAAAAAGAAACAAGTGCGCAAAACGCACAAAGGGGGCAGGGTAGAAACACCCTGACCCCCTAGGTCTGCTCAGGGGGTCCCACAAGGACCCCCTAGGCAGAAAAAAGCATTTTTTCAACAAAAAATCGGCGGGATGCGCTTAGGGTGCGCGAATCCCGCCGAAAAACCGAAGCGCGGTCTCCCGCGCTCGTTGTTAATTGGCCCCCGGGTGGGCCAAGTCCCGGTGGCATGGGGGGTATTTATAATATGTGGGGGGCCTCTAAGGCCCCCAAGCCCCGGGGACTGCCACCCCCGGGGCTTTAAAAATAAATGGTGCGGGAGGGCTCTCGGCCCTCCCGCAGCCCCATGGACCGCCACCTCCATGGGGCTTCTTTATTAATTTAAAAAAAAATTACCTGTGTGGGGGGGCTCGAGCCCCCCCCACACGCCCCGGGACCGCCACCTCCCCGGGGCACTAAAATTTCAATATGGGGGTCCATTACGGACCCCCAGAGCCCCGGAGACCACCACCTCCCCGGGGCTTTGTCAATGGAGGGAGGGGGCCACGCGGCCCCACCTCCTGGAGCCTGTAATGGCCCTGGGGACCACCACCCCCAGGGCCGGCTCCTGCAGTGTCCTGGGGTGCCTACCCCGGGACACTGTAGTTTGCTATGACAGGACGGGAGCCTCGCGGCTCCGTCCTGTCATAGCAAACTGCTTTGGATATTGAGCGAGAGCAGGAAACCTGCTCTCGCTTCCAATATCCAAGCAAATTGCTTTCCACATGGGGAGCTGCATGTTAGCAGCTCCCCATGTGGAAAGCAATGCCGGCTCCCGCAGGAGGCGGGGAGCCGGCAGGGTCCGTGGGGAGTTGGGGTCCCCCACGGACCCCAAAGGATAGGGCCAGCCCCGGGGGATGGGGTCCCCGGGGCAAGTAGTGGCCCGGGAGGGGGGCCACGCGGCCCCCCTCCCCAAAAATAATAATTTTAAAAAAATAAAAAATAAAGGCCTTGCCCCGGGGGTCCCCGGGGCAAAAGGAGGCCTGAGGAAAGGGGCCACGCAGCCCCCCTCAAAAATGTATTTAAAAGTGTGGCCATGCCCCGGGGGATGGGGTCCACGCGGCCCCTTCCCGTTTAATTTTTTTAAAAAAAGGGATAAGGCCCTGGGGGATGGGGTCCCCAGGGCCCAAAAATAGGAAAAAGTAAGGGGGGCCACACAGCCCCCCTTGGGGGGAAAAAAAAACCGATCGGGCCGCAGGCCTTGCCCCCTTCCTTTACCACTCTGCAAACGCGCCCCTGGCGCGTTTGCAGATGAGAACGAATTCCCCTTCAATACTGGGGGTCCCTGGGGGCCAACTAGCCCACCAGGAACCTCCAGTATGCGCCAGAGGCTGCGTTGCAGAGAGGTGTACAGAGGCCACGCCCCTTTTTACACCTCTCTGCAACGCAGCTCTGTGGCGCTTTTGGAGGTACATGGTGAGCTAGTTGGCCCCCAGGGACCCTCAGTATTCAAGGGGACTTAATCCCCCAACTTAAAACATGCCACGGGGCGCGTTTGCACAGTGGTGAAGGGAGGGGGCGGGGCTTCAGGTGACATGTGTGCAAACAGGCCCCGTGGCGCGTTTTAAGATGGGGAATTAAATCCCCTTCAATCCTGAGGGTCCCTGGGGGCCAACTAGCCCACCAGGTACCTCCAGTAAGCGCCACGGAGCTGCGTTGCAGAGTGTTGTAAAAAGGGGCGTGGCCTCTGAACACCTCTCTGCAACCCAGCTGTCTGGGGCATACTAGAGGTATCTATTGGGCTAGTTGGCCCCTAGGGACCCTCGGGATTGAGAAGGAATTAATTCTCCAACTTAAAACGCGCCACTGGGTGTGTTTGCAGACATGTCACCTCAGGCCCCACCCCTTCCTTCACCATTGTGCAAATATTCCTCTAAAATCAGCCGAACTACGAATTCCGATTTACTCACCTGTTATCAGGAGAGACCTCAGTGCTGCATCTTTCAGCCCAGTACTGATCCTGAAAAGTAATTCTAACCGTACTTACCAGTAACTTGAATTTCCTTCCATAGGATATCATTGCCTGCTTTTTGCTGAAAAAGTTTCTGTGTCGATTTTTGAAACATACAAATATTCCTCTAAAATCAGCCGAAATACGAATTCCAATTTACTCACCTGTTATCAGGAGAGACCTCAGTGCTGCATCTTTCAGCCCAGTACAGATCCTGAAAAGTAATTCTAACCGTACTTACCAGTAACTTGAATTTCCTTCCATAGGCTAACATTGACTGGTTTCACTTGGAAATTCTTCTAAGTGTTGAGTTTTGGAACTTTATAATATTCCTCTAAAATCAGCTGAAATACGAATTCCCATTTACTCACCTGTTATCAGGAGAGACCTCAGTGCTGCATCTTTCAGCCCAGTACAGATCCTGAAAAGTAATTCTAACCGTACTTACCAGTAACTTGAATTTCCTTCCATAGGCTAACATTGACTGGTTTCACTTGGAAATTCTTCTAAGTGTGGAGTTTTGGAACTTTATAATATTCCTCTAAAATCAGCCGAACTACGAATTCCGATTTACTCACCTGTTATCAGGAGAGAACCCAGTGCTGCATCTTTTAGCCCAGCACTGACCCTGATAAGTAATTCTAACCGTACTTACCAGTAACTTGTATTTCCTTCCATTGGAATCCATTGTCTGGTTTTCCCATGAAAAGTTTCAAAGGGCCGTTTTTCACAAACTACAAATATTCCTTAAAAATCGCCTGTATGACTTAAACGCATTCTTTCAACTGTTTACAGGAGATGCACCAGTGCTGGATCCAGGATCCACCACTGAGTAAGAAAAAGTAACGATAACACTACTTACCTGCTAAGTGAATTTCCTCCCATAGGATAACATTGGTGATTCTATGTGAAAAAGTTTCTGTCAACTTTTAAAATACAATAATATTCCTTAAAAATCACTACTGTAACCAAAACGCTTTTACTCACCTGTTTACAGGAGATGTCCCAGGACTGAATCTAGGATCCAGTCCTGTGGTTAGAAAAGTAATACATAAAGTACCTAATTGCATTTAACTAGAAATTCACATTGAGCTCAATGTTGCATTGTGTTTGAAATTGTGTTGCCCATTGCAACAACTGTAACTACTGTACTTAAAAGTCTATTGCCTATTTGCAAAGTATTTAAACTAAAGTAATTCATTCTGAGAAAGTATATTTTGTAATGTAATGTATAATGTAATTACAATGTAATTTAAAAATAAAATATCTAAAAATAAATAGTTTAAAAAATGTAGTAAATCAGTATCAAAAAAATAAATATAACAATTAATACATTTAAAAATTGTCATTTACAAAACCTTTGAAATTCACTGAAAAAAACCATAGGTTTCAGACATGTTATAGTTAGGAATTAGCATTTAAAAACCTTTGAAATTCACTGAAAAAACCATAGGTTTCAGGCACGTTATAGTTAGAAATTAGCATTTAAAAAACCTTTGAAATTCACTGAAAAAACCCTAGGTTTCAGGCACGTTATAGTTAGAAATTAGCATTTAAAAAACCTTTGAAATTCACTGAAAAAACCATAGGTTTCAGACACGTTATAGTTAGAAATTAGCATTTAAAAAACCTTTGAAATTCACTGAAAAAACCATAGGTTTCAGACACGTTATAGTTAGAAATTTGCATTTAAAAAACCTTACAAATTCACTGAAAAAACCATAGGTTTTAGGGACAGTTATAGTTAGTTGGACATTGCACTCGTTCAAAACCCGTGAAATTCCCCGTTATAGTTAGTTCAGCTAACTATAACTCGCGCCCCGCAATGCACTGCTGATGACGTCACATATTACATCACTCATGACATGGTCAGTGACATCACTGATGACATCACTGATGACATCTCAAATGACATCACTGATGACATCATCCACGTGATAATCTGATGCACCTCCTCACACCCTAATATAACCTTTGATACACCCACTCTAAATTACAGACTGCCATTCGCAAAACCATAGACACTCCAACACCAATAACTACATACCCACTCATTGATTCTTAGGTCTACACACACATCCACTCACTCACCTGTACAGTGACTCATACTTACGGTCACTCAGTACATGACTATCATATGCACTCATACTCCTATATAGACACTCAAACACCGCCACACATCCATAGAGGTACTCACACACCTAGTCAGTCATGCAAATAATTAAACACACTGCCATTTACTCACCTATACAGTTATACACACACCAGCTCACTTACTCATACAAATACTAGCACATTGTTACGCTCTTATACAATCACTGATGCAAGCACACACTCATCCATACAGTCACTCTCACAATCACACACTCTCGCTTATAGCTATTTATATACTCCAACACACACATATACTGCCTTTCACATATGTAGTTACTCACACGTGTACCACTGGGACATACATTCACTCACTAATACACTCTTACACACACTTACCCACCCATACAGTCTATCACAGATGCACTCTTGAAACCATCCACCCAGTGAATCACCCACTCACACATCTATGCACAGAGTCGCACCCACCCCACCCACACAAACACTCAGGCGCCCATACAGATACTCAGACAACCAATCAATAACTCATATAGACACTCATGTAGCTATTCACAAACCCATGCAGCCACTTACACAGCAACAGACAGACGGATACAGACATTCACCCAGTTTAGTCACTAACCCATGCATTCAGTAAGATACGTTTAATCACTCACTTATAGAGTTAGTCACGCACCTACTAAATCATCCATACAGACACTTATACACCCACTCATTCTTCAATACGCCTTTCCCTATATATATTAAAAATATTTAAACTTTACAGAAACACACAGTCACTGGATGATGTCATCAGTGATGTCATCAGTGATGTCATTTGAGATGTCATCAGTGATGTCATCAGTGATGTAACTGACCATGTCATGAGTGATGTAATATGTGACGTCATCAGCAGTGCATTGCGGGAGCGTGAGTTATAGTTAGCTGAACTAACTATAACAGGGGAATTTCACGGGTTTTGTACGAGTGCAATGTCCAACTAACTATAACTGTCCCTAAAACCTATTGTTTTTTCAGTGAATATAAATATATATATGTGTGTTCAAAAAGTTTTGCCCAACGCCGTATGCCTGCCTGTAACTGCCGGTGCCTGCCGTGGTGGCAAAAACCACAAAAATCCAAACAATCCTTTCGGTAAGAAAAGAAGGCGGCACACCAATATCACACCAGGGAGGTTTTAATGTGCAAGAAAAGAACAATGCGTTTCAGCTTGTCGGCCTTCGTCAAGTTCAAAGGTCATAGCTCAGCATTCCATTTAAATGCACTCTACGTCAACAATAGACATTGAAAACATACTTTTCCGATTACCACATATTACAATTGTAATTCAATCATTAGTGAAAAACAAACATTTCATTATTATTTACATTAATAACAAAATGAAAATATTTTAAAGAAAATTCACATTTCGAAAAAATCGGCATGTCACGTGACCATTATCGTACTCGTAAACATCATCAGAGTTACGTAATTTGATGGACATAATCAAAGACAGTATATATAAAATATATACAAAAATCGCTTGATCATGGTAATGTACCTGAAAGAACATCTAACCCCCGGCCGATGGCTTAAATATCGGGTTTTGTGTGCACAATATCTGTCAATAAAGCAAATTTAAACCTTTCAAATTAAGCCAAATATTCACAACAGCGCACAATTGCATATATATATTTTTGCGTGAACTATCAATACCTAGTCCACCTGACATTACATGTGTCATCATTTAGATTAGGTCACGTATTGGTGTAGAGTGATTTCATTAAAAACAGTAAATGCAACAGCGAGCATGACCGGATATTTCATGTACATATCATAGAAGTACATATTTAAAAAACACAATTTAGTGCATAAGTGGAGTGTAAAGTGTGCTAGTGCCCAATTTAAAAATAAATTGTAACCAATTCCAGTATTGGGGGATGACTAGCCGGCCCCCCTCCTGTATAATATTGCAAATGGCATGGAAAATACTCGCATCCACCCCCAATGGGGAAATATCCTAATCCATAATGGGCCAATGCCCCAATTCCAGCCAATAGCTCAGGATTATACTAGACTGGAAAGTGTATGTGAACCACCTTACCTAAATACCAAAATACCAAATAAATAATCAACCAACTAACTAATGTATATACAATGATGCTGCTGTGGAGACTGGAATACAGCTTCCAATTGCTGAAAATAGAGGCAGTGAGGATTATACTCCTATATGTGTGGCCAATTCTTCTTCCCTATTCATACCAAAGGGTGCCCTAGTATTCAAGTCTATAATATACCTGGATTCTAGGATGTGCAGTTGTTTTTCTCGGTCACCACCTCTGATATTCTTCAAAATGCGATCAAGTCCCATATAGCTCAAGAACTGACTGTTGCTATTGTGGACATTATAAAAATGTCTAGCAACTGGATAATTAAAATCACGATTAGTTATAGCTCTTGTATGCTCTAAAATACGTCTTTTTACAGGTAACTTCGTGCTGCCTATATAACGAAGGCCACATGGGCACTCCAGGCAGTAAACAACAAAATCAGTCATGCAGGTGATGAACTTGGATATAGATCTTTCTTTACCATTAGATGTCTTGAAGGTTTTGCAACTCCGGCTATTAGTGCAAGCCTTACAGGCATTACACTTGAAAAATCCTTTACAACTTTCAAGCCAGGTAGGTTGAACATCAGTTTGGTAATAACTGTTGACCAATTTATCCCTAAGGGAGGGTGCTCTCTTGTATGTTATCGTAGGAGAATGACCAACTGCATGACCAATTATGGGATCCGATTGTATTAGACCCAATGTCTTCTCATGATGGATTTTAATTTGTTGGATCTCGCATTGTACATGGTGATCATTCTCGGAATACTGGAAGATTTCCCCTTATCCATGACAACATTAGATTTGAATAGGACGTCTTCCTGTTCAATCAATCAATCAACAGAATTTGTAAAGCGCACTACTTACCCGCGAGGGTCTCAAGGCGCTGGGGAAAAAAGGGGGGGGGGTGCTGCTACTGGTCGAACAACCAGGTCTTGAGTAGCCTCCTGAAGGTCAGCAAGTCTTGGGTCTGTCGTAGGCTTAGTGGAAGGGTGTTCCAGGTCTTGGCGGCGAGGTGGGAGAAGGATCTGCCACCGGTGGTGGTTCTTCGAATGCGAGGGACGGTGGCGAGGGAGAGGTCGGCGGAGCGGAGTTGGCGGTTGGGGACATAGAAGAGGAGTCGTCTGTTGAGGTAGGCTGGGCCAGTCTTGTGGAGTGCCTTGTGTGCGTGGATGAGGAGTTTGAAGGAGATTCTCCTGTCGACGGGGAGCCAGTGCAGGTTCCTCAGGTGGGGGGTGATGTGGCTGTGGCGTGGTACATCGAGGATCAGGCGTGCGGAGGCGTTTTGTATGCGTTGCAGTCGCTTGATGAGCTTGGCCGGGGCTCCCGCGTGAGGGCGTTCCCATAGTCAAGTCTGCTGCTGACGAGGGCCTGGGTGACTGTTCTTCTTGTGTCTGTCGGGATCCACCTGTAGATCTTGCGAAGCATGCGGTGGGTGTTGAAGCAGGAGGATGAGACTGCGTTGACTTGCTTGGCCATGGAGAGCGTTGAGTCGAGGATGACTCCCAGGTTGCGTGCGTGGTCGGTGGGTGTCGGGGCTGCTCCCAGCGTCGTTGGCCACCAGGAGTCGTCCCAGGCTGAGGGGTTGGAGCCGAGGATGAGGACCTCTGTCTTCTCCGTGTTCAGTTTTAGTCGGCTGATCTTCATCCAATCGGCGACAGCCTTCATTCCTTCATGGAGGTTGGATTTGGCGGCGAGGGGGTCCTTGGTGAGGGAGAGGATCAGTTGAGTGTTGTCGGCGTAGGAGATTATGTTGAGGTCGTGCTGTCTGGCGATGCGTGCGAGTGGGGCCATGTAGATGTTGAACAGTGTTGGGCTGAGGGACGATCCCTGGGGTACGCCGCAGATGATCTCGGAGGCTTCGGATCGGAATGGTGGGAGGCGGACTCTCTGGGTTCTGCCGGCGAGGAAGGAGGTGGCCCATTCCAGGGCCTTGTCTCGGATCCCTGCGTCGTGGAGGCGTGCGCGTAGAGTGCGGTGGCAGACAGTGTCGAAGGCGGCGGAGAGGTCCAGCAGGATGAGGGCTGCGGTCTCACCGTTGTCCAGCAGGATCCTGATGTCGTCGGTGGCGGCGATGAGGGCAGTCTCAGTGCTGAGGTTGCTGCGGAACCCCGATTGGGATGGGTCCAGGATGCTGTTTTCTTCGAGGTATCGGGTTAGCTGTTTGCAGTATCTTTTAATTTTAAAGCTGCCTGTGTCAAAACCTTATCTGGATAACCTCTGGCCTTAAATCTGCGTAGCATTAGATTTTGTTCGTTCTCAAAACTAATATCTGTGCTGCAGTTTCTGCGTGGCCGCAATAACTCCCCATATGGTATACTATTTAACAGGGACTTGGGATGATAACTACGGGCATGTACAGTACTATTGCCCGCTGTTTCTTTTCTGAAAAGATTTGTGACCAGCCTGTTATTCTGGACAGCTATATGCACATCAAGAAAATCACATTCAGTTTCACTAATCACATGAGTAAAAGTTAGATTTAGATCATTGTATGATAAACTTTCTATAAATCTTATGGCTAGCTCCTTGCCACCGTCCCAGATGATAAAAAGGTCGTCAATATGGCGTAGTCATAATGGCACATGACTTGTGAATACTTCATTGATGTCAGTCCATACCACCTGCTCCTCCCACCAGCCCAGGAACAAGTTCGCTAGGCTGGGGGCGAAGCAGGTTCCCATAGCTGTACCAGACTTCTGGCGATACAATTTCTTATCAAAGAGAAAAATATTCTCATTGAGGCAATATAACATCATAAGTTTTAGCATCACAGTATGCTCATATAGGTCGATGGACCTGCGTTGTAAATAATACAGACATGCTTCCACCCCTTTGTCCTGATTGATACAAGTATATAATGAGCATACATCTAAAGAGATAAGTAGGAAACCCTCGTCCCATTTGATATCATGTATTCTCTTTAGAAAGTCAGTGCTATCCTTACAGTACGACCTCAAATCCTTGACAAATGGGGCCAAAAAATGATCCAGATAGAGTGATGTATTTTCCAAGAGTCCACCATTGGAGGAAACGATGGGCCTCCCTGGAGGTCTGGTGGCATGCTTATGTACCTTAGGTAATAAGTACAAACTGGGAATACGAGGGTTATCGTTTCTGAGAAATTTCAGTTCATCGTCATGAATAAGGCCAGCTTGCCACCAATTCTGTAGCATTTCATAATATCTCTTGATAGTGTTCTCATACATGCCCCAGGAGATTTCCTCATAGCAGGTAGAGTCATTGAGTTGCCGCATGGCTTCTGCTTTGTAGGAAATAGTATCCATCACTACGACATTCCCCCCTTTGTCAGAGGGTTTGATCACTAGCGTTGAATCAGTTAATAGATCTTCCAGTGCTTTCCTTTGGTCTTGAGTTAAATTGTCTTTGATGCAATATTTTTCATCATTCCTCATTGTTCTCAGTTCATACATCATTACTGAATGGAAGGCTTCCACATTGTCATACGGAACATTAGGGTTATATTTGGATTTGTTTGACAGATATTGTGCACACACAACCCGATATTTAAGCCATCGGCCGGGGGTTAGATGTTCTTTCAGGTACATTACCATGATCAAGCGATTTTTGTATATATTTTGTATATATTGTCTTTGATTATGTCCATCAAATTACGTAACTCTGATGATGTTTACGAGTACAATAATGGTCACGTGACATGCCGATTTTTTCGAAATTCGAATATTCTTAAAAATGTTTTTATTTTGTTATTAATGTAAATTATAATGAAATGTTTGTTTTTCACTAATGATTGATTGAATTACAATTGTAATATGTGGTAATCGGAATAGTATGTTTTCCATGTCTATTGTTGACGTAGAGTGCATTTAAACGTAATGCTGAGCTATGACCTTTGAACTTGACGATGGCCGACAGGCTGAAACACGTTGTTCTTTTCTTGCACATTAAAACCTCCCTGGTGTGATATTGGTGTGCCGCCTTCTTTTCTTACCGAAAGGATTGTTTGGATATATATATATATATATACACATACACACACCCTACTGGCAGCCGCCAGTAGGTAGTTATAGTTTGGACCTAGTTTCCATAAGAAAAGCGTTTTTTGATTTGCCAATATCTTTGGCGCCGTTTGATGAATCTTCGTGAAATTTTCAAAACTAATGGGGCGCTCCGGTCAGCTCCTGTCTTGAAAGTTTCGGGGTGATTCGTCAAGCGGGGACCGAGAAAAAAGGGGGGTCCCAAAACACGTTTACCCCATGTTAATTTCCATGGGAAACTTTAGACACGGCTACAGCCCGAACTGCTGTACGGAATTACACCAAATTTGGCAAGAAGGTAGCTCTTGGTTCAGAAAGCAACCTTTTTTTTAAATGGTGTAAATCCATTTAGTAGTTGCAGAGAAATTCAAAAAATAAAAATGTATATATCTGAGCACCGAGGAGGATTCGCGAACCCTCCTGAGCACGAGCTGACTTCTGATTGGCTGCCAACACTCCAAACCAGGAAGTGTTGGCAGCCATCTTGTGACTCGATAAAACCGAGTCACATGGTAGTAAAAAAAAAGATTAGAAAACAAGAAAAGGGGGCACAGTAGAAACACCATGTCCCCCTACGCCTGCTCAGGGGGTCCCACAAGGACCCCAAGGGCCAAAAAAAGCATTTTTTTAAAAAATAAATCGGCCGAATTTGTGCTGGGTGCACAAATCCAGCCGAGAAAATATTTTTAAAAAACGAAGCGTGGGCTCCCACACTTAGTTTTCTATAAGCCTCCGGGTGGTCCAGGTCCCGGGGGCAATGTGCAATAAATTAGTGGGGGCCCACGGGGGCCCCCGCAGCCCCAGGGACCGCCACCTCCCCGGGGCATTGTTCATTATGGGCCGGAGGCCTCGCGGGCCCCCTAAAGCCCCGGGGACCTCCACCTCCCCGGGGCTTAAATTAAAATTATAAAGTGTGGGGGGGCTCCTGCCCCCCCACACTGCCCCGGGGACTACCACCTCCCCGGGGCACTAATTATATAAATACGGGGGTCCATTGCGGACCCCCGGGCCCTGGGGACCACCACCTCCCTGGGGCTATTTTGATGGAGAGGGGGGCTGCGCGGCCCCCCTCCTGGAGCCCTCCATGGCCCTGGGGAACGCCACCCCCCAGGGCCAGCTTCTGCAATGTCCCGGGGTGCCCACCCCGGGACATTGCCGTTTGCTATGGCAGGGCGGGAGCATGGTTCCCGCCCTGCCATAGCAAACATTGCTTTGCTTCTTGGAAGCGAGAGCAGGAAACCTGCTCTCGCTGCCAAGAAGCAAAGCAGAATTGCTTTTGGGCAAGGGGAGCTGCTTGTTAGCAGCTCCCCTTGCCCAAAAGCAATGCCGGCTCCCGCAGGAGGTGGGGAGCCGGCTGGGACTGTGGGGGCATTGGGTCTCCCCCCACGGTACCCAACGCTGAGGCCAGGCCCCGGGGGAGAGGGTCCCCGGGGCCAGAAGTGGCCCTGGAGGGGTGCCACTCGGCCCCTCTCCCCTTTAATGAAATGAAATTAATAAAAAAATAAAAAATGGAAGGTTGGCCCTGGGGGATGGGTTCTCCGGAGCCAGAACTGGCCCAGGGAAGGGGGCCATGTGGCCCCCCCTCCCGAATATTTAAGTATTTAAAAAAATAAAGAAAGAAAAGCCAGCATCTCGCCGGACACCCGCCCCCTCCCTGTACCACTCTGCAAATGCGCCTCCTGGCACATTCTAAGTTGGGGGATTAAGTCCCCTTGAATCCTGAGGGTCCCTGGGGGCCAACTAGCCCACTAGGTACCTCCAGTAAGCCCCACACAGCTGGATTGCTGAGAGTGGTCCGAGGCCACGTCCCCTTTTTACACCACTCTGCAAACACGCCTCCTGGTGCACTGCTGCTCAGGGGATGAAGTCCACTTTAGTCCTGAGGTCCTCAGGACACAAGAGGACCTCATTGCCCCACCAGCAGTGCGGCAGGAGGCGCGTTTGCAGAGTGGTGTAAAAAGGGGGCATAGCCACGGACCACTCTCAGCAATCCAGCTGTGTGGGACTTACTGGAGGTACCTGGTGGGCTAGTTGGCCCCTAGGGACCCTCAGGATTCAAGGGGACTTAATCTCCCAACCCAGAACTTGCTAGGAGGCGCGTTTGCAGAGTGGTGGAGAAAGGGGGCGTGGCCTGTGTCCACCTTTCAGCAATCCCACTATCTGGGACATACTGGAGGTATCAGGTAGGCTAGTTGGCCCCTAAGGACCCCCAGCAGCGAAGGGGACTTTAATCTCCATCCACCTTTCTCCACCACTCTGCAAATGCGCCTCCTGGCACAGTACTGGTTGGGGGATGAAGTCCTCTTTACTCCTGAGGGACTTTGGCGGCCAAGTAGCCCTCCTAGTACCTCCTGTAAGTCCTACGCAGCGGAATTCCTGAGCGCTGGTTGGAGACCCAGCCCCCTTTCTCCACCACTCTGCAAACATGACTACCAGTTAAAGAAGCATTTGTAATGTAATAGGTCTCGCAATTGCAAGAGTTAGAGCTACTGGCGTTGTAAATCTATATGTTTTTTACTAATGTTTTTTGGAGGGGAGTGGATGTACTTTGTGTGTAGTGGAATTATGTGGTATGTTGGTCAGTGAAATTATGTGGTATTTAGTGTATAGGAATTATGTAGAGTGGGATTATGTGTCATGGAGAGTAATTATGTGGTATGGTAGTCTGTGTTGTGGAGTGGTAACCTCAGGTTTAGTCTTCCTCGTTTCCATAGAAGCTAAATTATGAACTCAATGAGACAAAAAAAAGAAGGAATCACTGAGGAGCACTTCTGGACCTAGTCAGAGGTAAGAGCAGGGCCACTGGAATTATGCAACTATTTGGCTGCACCGACTTTCGCACAATTATACATTTTCCGCATTAGCCACATTATCCATCATCTGCTGCCTAATCTGCAGATTTGAACAAAAAAAAGCCTTGTTTCTAGCTCAAACAGCTCAAACGTTATCAAAAATGCAGCGACAAGTGTTGCAGCGTGGTGGAAGGCCCTTTGCAAACCTAGAATGGTCACCTGTTACTTATTGCTAAATGTGGGTGTTAAATTGGTACCAATGGTGTGCA
Organism: Calotriton arnoldi; assembly: GCA_963921515.1. Classification (NCBI taxonomy): domain Eukaryota; kingdom Metazoa; phylum Chordata; class Amphibia; order Caudata; family Salamandridae; genus Calotriton; species Calotriton arnoldi. The sequence continues at coordinate 3,420,555 of CAWUFW010000586.1, read as the reverse complement.
AACCACTCTTGCTTCTTTCTGCGCCTCTCTTGCCACTTTCTGCATTTCTGTTGCTTCTTTCTGCAACTTTCTTTTTTTCTGCACTTCTTTTGCCTCTTTCTGCACCTCTCTTGCCTCTCTCTGCACCTCTCTTGCCTCTATCTTCACCTCACTTGCTTCTTCCTGTACCCCTCTTGCCTCTTTCTGCACCCCTGTTCCCTCTTTCTGCACCTCTCCTGCTTGTTTCTGCACCTCTTGCCTCCTTCTACACTTCTCTTGCCTCTTTCTGCACCTCTCTTGCCTCTTTCTGCACCTCTGTTGTTTCTTTTTGCACTTCTCTTGCCTCTTTCTGCACCTCTCTTGCCTCTTTCTGCACCTCTGTTGCTTCCTTCTGCACTTCTCTTGCTCCTTTCTGCACCTCTGTTGCTTCTTTCTGCACCCCTCTTGCCTCTTTCTGCAACCCTCTTTCTGCACCTCTCTTGCCTCAGTCTGCCCACCTGTTACCTGTTTCTGCACCCCTTTTGCCTGTTTCTGCAACTCTCTTGCCTGTTTCTGCAGTTTTCTTGCCACCTCTTACACCTCACTTGCCTCTTTCTACAACTCTCTTGCCTCTTTCTGCAGTTCTCTTGCCTCTTTCTGCACCTCTCTTGCCTCATTCTGCAGCTCACTTGCTTCTTTCTGCACCCCTCTTCCCTCTTTGTGCAACTCTCTCGCCTCTTTATACACCTCTCTTCCCTCTTTGTGCACCACTCTTGCCTCTTTCTGTTCCTCTGTTGCTTCTTTCTGCACCTCTTGTCTCTTTCTGCACCCTTTGTGCCTCTTTCAGCACCTCTGTTGCTTCTTTCTGCAGTTCTCTTCCTTCTTTCTGCACCCCTCCTGCCTCTTTCTGTACCTCTCTTGCCTCTTTGTGCACCTCTCCTAACCCTTTCTGCACCCCTCTTGCCTCTTTTTTGCACCTCTGTTGGTTCTTTCTGCACCTCTTTTGCTTCGTTCTGCACTTCACTTGCCTCTTTCTGTACCCCTCTTGCCTCTTTCTGAACCTCTGTTGGTTCTTTCTACACTACTCTTGCTTCTTTCTGCACCTTTGTTCCAAATTTCTGCATCCCTCTTGCCTTTTTCTGCACCCCTTTTCCCTCTTTCTGCACCTCTCTTGCCTCAGTCTGCCCACCTGTTCCCTCTTTCTGCACCCCTTTTGCCTGTTTTTGCAACTCTCTTGCCTCTTTCTGCAGTTCTCTTGCCTCCTTCTGCATCTCACTTGCCTTTTTTTTCACCTCTGTTGGTTCTTTTGCACTGCTCTTGCTTCTTTCTGCACATCTCTTGCAAGTTTCTGCACCCCTGTTGCCTCTTTCTGCACCCCTCTTACCTGTTTCTGTACCGCTCTTGCCTCTGTCTGCACCCCTGTTCCCTCTTTCTGTACCTCTTTTGCCTGTTTCTGCAACTCTCTTGCCTCCTTCTGCACCTCTGTTGCTTCTTTCTGCACTGCTCTTGCCTCTTTCTGCACCCCTGTTGCTTCATTCTGTACGTCCCATGCTTCTTTCTGCACCTGTCTTGCTTCTTTCTGCACCCTTGTTGTCTCTTTCTGCACTCGTCTTCCCTCTTTCTGCACCTCTTTTGCCTCTTTCTGCATCTCACTTGCCTCTTTCTGCACTTCCCTTGCTTCTTTCTACACCTCTGTTGCTTCTTTCAGCAATTCTCCTACCTCTTTCTGCACTTCTCTTGCCTCTTTCTGCACTTCTCTTGCCTCTTTCTGCACCTCTCTTGCCTTTTTCTGCACCTCACTTGCTTCCTTCTGCACCCCTGTTGCCTCTTTCTGCACCCCTCTTCCCTCTTTGTGCAACTCTCTTGCCTCTTTCTACACCTCTCTTCCCTCTTTCTGCACCACTCTTGCCTCTTTCTCTACCTCTGTTGCTTCTTTCTGCATTTCTCTTCTTTCTTTCTGCACCCCTTGTGCCTCTTTCTGCACATTTCTTCCCTTTTCCTGCACGTCTCTTGGTTCTTTTTGCACTGCTCTAGCCTCTTTCTGCACCCCTCTTGCCTCCTTCTGTACCTCTGTTGTTTCTTACTGCACTGCTCTTGCTTCTTTCTGCACCTCTCTTGCAAATTTCTGCACCCCTCTTGCCTCTTTCAGCACCCCTCTTCTCTCTTTCTACACCCCTGTTCCCTCTTTCTGCACCTCTTCTGCCTGGTTCTGCACCTCTGCTGCCTCTTTCTGAACTTCTCTTGCCTCTTTCTGCACCTCTTTTGCTTCTTTCTGCACTTCTCTTGCCTCTTTCTGCACCCCTCTTGCCTCTTGCTGCACCTCTGTTGGTTCTTTCTGCACTGCTCTTGCTTCTTTCTTCACCTCTGTTGTTTCTTTTTGCACTTCTCTTGCTTCTTTCTACACATCTCTTGCTTCTTTCTACACCTCTCTTGCTTCTTTCGGCACCATACTTGCCTCTTTCTGCACCCTTCTTCCCTCTTTGTGCACCTCTCTTGCCTCTTTCTACACCTCTCTTCCCTCTTTCTGCACCACTCTTGCCTCTTTCTCTACCTCTGTTGCTTCTTTCTGCAGTTCTCTTCCTTCTTTCTGCACCCCTTGTGCCTCTTTCTGCACATTTCTTCCCTTTTCCTGCACGTCTCTTGGTTCTTTTTGCACTGCTCTAGCCTCTTTCTGCACCCCTCTTGCCTCCTTCTGTACCTCTGTTGTTTCTTACTGCACTGCTCTTGCTTCTTTCTGCACCTCTCTTGCAAATTTCTGCACCCCTCTTGCCTCTTTCAGCACCCCTCTTCTCTCTTTCTACACCCCTGTTCCCTCTTTCTGCACCTCTTCTGCCTGGTTCTGCACCTCTGCTGCCTCTTTCTGAACTTCTCTTGCCTCTTTCTGCACCTCTTTTGCTTCTTTCTGCACTTCTCTTGCCTCTTTCTGCACCCCCTCTTGCCTCTTGCTGCACCTCTGTTGGTTCTTTCTGCACTGCTCTTGCTTCTTTCTGCACCTCTGTTGTTTCTTTTTGCACTTCTCTTGCTTCTTTCTACACATCTATTGCTTCTTTCTACACCTCTCTTGCTTCTTTCGGCACCCCACTTGCCTCTTTCTGCACCCTTCTTCCCTCTTTGTGCACCTCTCTTGCCTCTTTCTGCACCTCTCTTGCCTCTTTCTGTACCCCTCTAGCCTCTTTCTGCATCTCTTTTGCTTGTTTCTGCTCTTCTTTTGCCACTTTCGGTACCCCTCTTGCCTCCTTCTGCACCTCTGTTGTTTTTTACTGCACTGCTCTTGCTTCTTTCTGCACCCCTCTTGCAAATTTCTACACCCCTCTTGCCTCTTTCGGCACCCCTTTTCTCTCTTTCTGCACCCCTGTTCCCTCTTTCTGCACCTCTTCTGTCTGTTTCTGCACCTCTGCTGCCTCTTTCTGAACTTCTCCTCTGTTGCTTCCTTCTGCACTTCTCTTGCTCCTTTCTGCACCTCTGTTGCTTCTTTCTGCACTTCTCTTGCCTCTTTCTGCAATCCTCTTCCCTCTTGTTGTACCTCTGTTGCTTCTTTCTGTACTTCTCTTACCACTTTCTGCACCTCTCTTGCCTCTTTCTGCACACAGGGCTACTTTTAAACTGACCTCAGGCTCAGCAGTGCACACATGCAAGTGCAGAAAAGGGCTGCTGGCCTCTAAACTGCCATGCCCTATTATATACTAGGGACTTAGAGGTAGTTTTAATCCCCCCGCCCTATTATGTACTAGGGCCTTACAAGGGAGGTCATGCCCATCACAGGGGTACTCCAACCCATAATGTACCCTAGAGTATGTAGGTGTTTTCACTGTATTCTAAGTGTCTTTCAGCATAGCACTGGCTCCGGGCCTGGTTAGGCAGAGCCCAGGGTCAGTCAGAGTCAGTTACCACCAGTACCAGTAAGCAAAAAGTTGGGGGGTGCCCAGGGCACAGGATGACTTTGCAACAAGGCCTCTTTCTGCACCTCTGTTGGTTATTTCTGCATATCTGTTGGTTCTTTCTGCATATCTGTTGCTTCTTTCTGCACCTTTCTTCTTCTTTCTGGACTTCTGTTGCTTCTTTCTGCATTTCTCTTGCTACTTTCTGCGCCTGTCTTCCTCTGTCTGCACATGTCCTACCTCTGTAGGCATAGTTAGAAATTAGCATTTTAAAAATCTTAGAAATTCACTGAAAAAACCATAGGTTTCAGGGACGTTATAGTTAGAAATTAGCATTTAAAAAACCTTTGAAATTCACTGAAAAAAAACAAAGGTTACAGGGACGTTATAATTAGTTGGACGTTTCACTCGTACAAAACCAGAGAAATTTGGCGTTATAGTTAGTTGAGGTAACTATAACTCGTGCCCCCGCAATGCACTGCTGATGACGTCACATATTACATCATTCATGACACGGTCAGTGACATCACTGATGACATCATTGATGACATCATTGATGACATCATTGATGACATCTCAAATGACATCACTGATGACATCATCCACATGATAATCTGATGCACCTCCTCACACCCTAATATAACCTTTGATACACCCACTCTAAAATACAGAGTACCATTTTCAAAACCATAGACACACCAATACCAGTTACTACATACCCACTCACTGATTTCTAGGTCTACACACACATCCACTCATTCACCCATACAGTCACTCATACATGCAGTCACTCATCAATACAACACTATCATATGCACTTATACACCTATACAGACACTTACACAACACCACTCATCCAGAGTTACTCACACACCTAGTCAGTCATGCAAAAAATCAATCACACTCCCATTTACTCACCTATACAGTTATACACACACCACCTCACTTATTCATAAAGATACTAACACATACTTACTCTCTTCTACAATCACTGATACAAGCACACACTCATCCATACATCCACTTTCACAATCACTCACTCTCACATATAGTCATTTATATACTCCAACACTCACATATACTGACTTTCACATATGTAGTTACTCACACATGTACCACTGAGACATCCATTCACTCACCAACACACCCATACACACACTCACCCACCCATACAGCCCTTCACAGATGCACTCTTGAACCCATACACCCAGTAAATCACCCACTCACACATCTATGTACAGAGTCACAAACCCCCCACCCACTCCCACAGACACTCAGGCACCCATACAGATACTCAGACAACCAAGTAATAACCCATATAGACACTCATGTAGCTACTCACCAACCCATGCAGCCGCTTACACACCAGCTGACAGACTGATACAGACATTCACACAGTTTAGTCACTAACCCATGCATTCAGTAAGACGCATTTAATCACTCACTTATACAGTCAGTCACGCACCTACTAAATCATCCATTCAGACACTTATACACCCACTTATTCTTCAATACACCTTGGCATATATATATAAAACATATTTAAACTTTACAGAAACACATAGTCACTGGATGATGTCATCAGTGATGTCATTTGAGATGTTATCAGTGATGTCACTGACCATGTCATGAATGATGTAATATGTGATGTCATCAGCAGTGCATTGCGGGGCGCAAGTTATAGTTAGGTAAACTAACTATAATGGCCGAATTTCTCTGGTTTTGTACGAGTGAAATGCCCAACTAATTATAATGTCCCTGTAACCTTTCGTTTTTTCAGTGAATTTCAAAGGTTTTTTAAATGCTAATTTCTAACTATAACGTCCCTGAAACCTATGGTGGTTTTTTCAGTGAATATAATATATATATATATATATATATATATATATATATATATATATATATATATTATCTACTGGCGGTCGCCAGTAGATAGTTATAGTTACAACCTATTATCCATAGGAAATCCGCGACATTCTATTTGAAATAACTCTCTTGCCGGTTGACGTATCTTCGCAAAATTTTCAAACTTTGTGGGGCGCTCTGGTCCGCTCCTACCCTGAAAGTCTCGGGGGCATTCGTCAAGCGGGGGCTGAGAAAAAAGGGGGTCCCAAAGCGTGTTTTCCCCATGCAATTTTCCATAGGAAACTTTAGACAGGGCTACAGCCCGAACTGCTGAACGGAATTACACCAAATTTGGCAAAGAGGTAGTTCTTGGTTCAGAAAGAACCCTTTTGTTAAATGGTGTAAATCCGTTCAGTAGTTGCTGAGAAAATCAAAAGTAAAAAGATAGATATATCTATGGCCGCGTCGGATTCGCGCACCCTCCCGATCACGAGCTGCATGCTAATTGGCTGTCAACACTCCAAATCAGGAAGTGTTGGCAGCCATTTCTACCGAGGGACAGAAACAAGTGCGCAAAGCGCACAAAGGGGGCAGGGTAGAAACACCCTGACCCCCTAGGTCTGCTCAGGGGGTCCCACAAGGACCCCCTGGGCAAAATAATTTTTTTTTTTTTTTAAATCGGCAGGATGCGCTCAGGGTGCGCGAATCCTGCCGAAAAAAAAATCGAAGCGCGGTCTCCCGCGCTTCGATGTTAATTGGCCCCGGGTGGGCCAAGTCCCGGGGGCATACTGGGGGGTTAATTTTATGTGTGGGGGCCTCTAAGGGCCCCCAAGCCCGGGGACCACCACCCCCGGGGCTTTATGTATAATGGTGCGGGAGGGCTCTGAGCCCTCCCGCAGCCCCGAGGACCGCCACCTCCCCGGGGCTTCTTTTTTTATTTTGAAAAACCTGTGTGGGGGCTCCAGCCCCCACACGCCTCGAGACCACCACCTCCCGGGGCACTAAAAATTACAATGGGGGTCCGTTTTGGACCCCCAAGCCCCAGGGACCACCACCTCCCGGGGCTTTCAAAATGTAAGGAGGGGGGCCGCGCGGCCCCCTCCTGGAGCCTGTGGTGGCCCTGGGGACCGCCACCCCCAGGGCCGGCTCCTGCAGTGTCCCGGGTGCCTACCCCCGGGACACTGCTGTTTGCAATGACAGGACGGGAGCCTCGCGGCTCCCGTCCTGTCATTACAAACTGCTTTGGATATTGGAAGAGAGAGCAGGAAACCTGCTCTCTCTTCCAATATACAAAGCTGATTGCTTTCCACATGGGGAGCAGCATGTTAGCTGCTCCCCATGTGCAAAGCAATGCCGGCTCCCGTAGGACACGGGGAGCCGGCGGGACTGTGGGGAGTTTGGGGACCCCCACAGTCCCCAGCGAGAGGCCAGGCCCCGGGGATGGGGTCCCCGGGGCCATAAGTGGCCACGGAGGGAGGCCATGCAGCCCCCCTCCCCAAAGGTAAAAAAAAAAAAAGTGCAAGGCCGGCCCCGGGGGATGGGGTCCCCGGGGCCTTAAATGGCCTGAGGAGGGGAGACACGCAGCCCCCTCCAAATAAAAAAAAAGAGGCCATGCCCCGGGGATGGGGTCCCGGGGCCAATACAGGCCCAGGGAAGGGGTCACACGGCCCCCTTCCCGTTTTTATTTTTATTTTAATTAAAAAAAAAGGGGTAAGGCTATGGGGATGGGGTCCCCAGGGCCTAAAAATAGGAAAAAGGAAGGGGGCCACACAGCCCCCTTCAGAGAGAAAAAAAACCACAAAAAAAAAACGATCGGGCCCGCAGGCCCCGCCCCTTCCTTCACCACTCTGCAAACGCGCCCCTGGCGCGTTTGCAGAGAAACGAATTCCCCTTGAATACTGGGGGTCCCTGGGGGCCAACTAGCCCACCAGGAACCTCCAGTATGCGCCAGGGGCTGCCTTGCAGAGAAGGTGTATAGAGGCCACGCCCCTTTTACACCTCTCTGCAACGCAGCTCTGTGGCGCTTTTTGAGGTATATGGTGGGCTAGTTGCACCCCAGGGACCCTCAGGATTCAAGGGAGTTAATCCCCGACTTAAAACGCTCCACGGGCGCGTTTGCACAGTGGTGAAGGGAGGGGCGGGGCTTCAGGTGACATGTGTGCAAACAGGCCCCGTGGCGCGTTTTAAGATGGGAATTAAATCCCCTTCAATCCTGAGGGTCCCTGAGGCCAACTAGCCCAACAGGTACGTCCAGAAAGCGCCACAGAGCTGCGTTGCAGAGAGGTGTAAAAAGGGGTGTGGCCTCTGTACATGTCTCTGCAACGCAGCCCCTGGCGCATACTGGAGGTTCCTGGTGGGCTAGTTGGCCCGTAGGGACCCTCATGATTCAAGGGGACTTAATCCCCCAACTTAAAACGCGCCACGGGGCGCGTTTGCACAGATGTCACCTCAGGCCCCACCCCCTCCCTTCACCATTGTGCAAATATTCCTCTAAAATCAGCCGAAATACGAATTCTGATTTACTCACCTGTTATCAGGAGAGACCTCAGTGCTGCATCTTTCAGCCCAGTACTAATCCCGAAAAGTAATTTTAACCGTACTTACCAGTAACTTGAATTTCCTTCCATAGGCTAACATTGACTGGTTTCACTTGGAAATTCTTCTAATTGTGGAGTTTTGGAACCTTAAAATATTCCTCTAAAATCAGCCGAAATACGAATTCCGATTTACTCACCTGTTATCAGGAGAGACCTCAGAGCTGTATCTTTCAGCCCAGTACTGGTCCTGAAAAGTAATTTTAACCGTACTTACCAGTAACTTGAATTTCCTTCCATAGGCTAACATTGACTGGTTTCACTTGGAAATTCTTCTAAGTGTGGAGTTTTGGAACTTTAAAATATTCCTCTAAAATCAGCCGAAATACGAATTCCGATTTACTCACCTGTTGTCAGGAGAGACCTCAGTGCTGCATCTTTCAGCCCAGTACTGATCCTCAAAAGTAATTTTAACCGTACTTACCAGTAACTTGAATTTCCTTCCATAGGATATAATTGCCTGCTTTTTGCTGAAAAAGTTTCTAAGTGTCGATTTTTGAAACATACAAATATTCCTCTAAAATCAGCCGAAATACGAATTCCGATTTACTCACCTGTTATAAGGAGAGACCTCAGTGCTGTATCTTTCAGCCCAGTACTGGTACTGAAAAGTAATTTTAACCGTACTTACCAGTAACTTGAATTTCCTTCCATAGGCTAACATTGACTGGTTTCACTTGGAAATTCTTCTAAGTGTGGAGTTTTGGAACTTTAAAATATTCCTCTAAAATCAGCCGAAATACGAATTCCGATTTACTCACCTGTTATCAGGAGAGACCTCAGTGCTGCATCTTTCAGCCCAGTACTGATCCTCAAAAGTAATTTTAACCGTACTTACCAGTAACTTGAATTTCCTTCCATAGGATATCATTGCCTGCTTTTTGCTGAAAAAGTTTCTAAGTGTTGATTTTTGAAACATACAAATATTCCTCTAAAATCAGCCGAAATACGAATTTCGATTTACTCACCTGTTATCAGGAGAGACCTCAGTGCTGCATCTTTCAGCCCAGTACTGGTCCTGAAAAGTAATTTTAACCGTACTTACCAGTAACTTATATTTTCTTCCATAGGAATCCATTGTCGCTTTTACTCAACTGTTTACAGGAGATGTACCAGGACTGAATCTAGGATCCAGTCCTGTGGTTAGAAAAGTAATCCATAAAGTAACTAATTGCATTTAACTAGAAATTCACATTGAGCTGAATGTTGCATTGTGTTTGAAAATGTGGTGCCCATTGCAACAACTGTAACTACTGTACTTAAAAGTCTATTGCCTATGTGCAAAGTATTTAAACTAAAGTAATTCATTCTGAGAAAGTATTTTTTGTAATGTAATGTACAATGTAATTACAATGTAATTTAAAAAATAAAATATGTAAAAAAAAAATCTAAAAATGTAATAAATCAGTATGAAAAAAATTAATATAACAATTAATACATTTAAAAATTGTCATTTACAAAACCTTTGAAATTCACTGAAAAAACCGTAGGTTTCAGACATGTTATAGTTAGGAATTAGCATTTAAAAAACCTTTGAAATTCACTGAAAAAACCATAGGTTTCAGATAAGTTATAGTTAGAAATTAGCATTTAAAAAACCTTTGAAATTCACTGAAAAAACCATAGGTTTTAGGGACAGTTATAGTTAGTTGGACATTGCACTCGTACAAAACCCGTGAAATTCCCCCGTTATAGTTAGTTCAACTAACTATAACTCGCGCCCCCGCAATGCACTGCTGATGACGTCACATATTACATCACTCATGACATGGTCAGTGACATCACTGATGACATCACTGATGACATCTCAAATGACATCACTGATGACATCATCCACGTGATAATCTGATGCACCTCCTCACACCCTAATATAACCTTTGATACACCCAATCTAAATTACAGACTGCCATTCGCAAAACCATAGACACTCCAACACCAATAACTACATACCCACTCACTGATTCTTAGGTCTACACACACACATCCACTCACTCACCCGTACAGTCACTCATACTTATGGTCACTCAGTACAGGACAATCATATGCACTCTTACTCCTATATAGACACTCAAACACCGCCACTCATCCATAGAGGTACTCACACACCTAGTCAGTCATGCAAATAATTAAACACACTGCCATTTACTCACCTATACAGTTATACACACACCAGCTCACTTAATCATACAAATACTAGCACATTGTTACGCTCTTATACAATCACTGATACAAGCACACACTCATCCATACAGCCACTATCACAATCACTCACTCTCGCTTATAGCTATTTATATACTCCAATACACATATATACTGCCTTTCACATATGTAGTTACTCACACATGTACCACTGGGACATACATTCACTCACTAACACACTCTTACACACACTTACCCACCCATACAGTCTATCACAGATGCACTCTTGAAACCATCCACCCAGTGAATCACCCACTCACACATCTATGCACAGTCGCACACACCCCATCCACACAAACACTCAGGCACCCATACAGATACTCAGACAACAAATCAATAACTCTTATAGACACTCATGTAGCTATTCACAAACCCATGCAGCCACTTACACAGCAACAGACAGATACAGACATTAACCCAGTTTAGTCACTAACCCATGCATTCAGTAAGATACGTTTAATCACTCACTTATAGAATTAGTCACGCACCTACTAAATCATCCATACACACACTTATACACCCACTCATTCTTCAATACGCCTTTCCCTATATATATTAAAAATATTTAAACTTTACAGAAACACACAGTCACTGGATGATGTCATCAGTGATGTCATTTGAGATGTCATCAGTGATGTCATCAGTGATGTCACTGACCATGTCATGAGTGATGTAATATGTGACGTCATCAGCAGTGCATTGCGGGGCGCGAGTTATAGTTAGCTGAACTAACTATAACGGGGGAATTTCACGGGTTTTGTACGAGTGCAATGTCCAACTAACTATAACTGTCCCTAAAACCTATGGTTTTTTCAGTGAATATATATATATATATATATATATATACACACATGCCATGTGCACGTCCCCCGTGCTTCAGGTGCACAACTTCTCCAAAGAATTTGTTGTTCAAACAGACGCTTCAGAGCATGGTGTAGGGGCTGTTCTGGCACAGTTAAATGAGGAGGGCCTAGACCAACCTGTAGCCTTCATCAGTAGGAGGTTACTTCCACAGGAACAGAGGTGGAGTACTATTGAGCGTGAGGCATTTGCTGTGGTATGGGCGCTGAAGAAGTTGAGACCATACCTGTTTGGGACTCACTTCCGGGTTCAGACAGACCACAGGCCCCTCAGATGGTTGTTGCAGATGAGGGGTGAGAATCCAAAGCTGTTGAGGTGGTCCATTTCCCTACAGGGGATGGACTTTACGGTGGAACACCGCCCTGGTACTGAACACGCCAATGCTGATGGTCTGTCCAGATTTTTCCGCCTTAGTGATGAGAACTCCCAGGAGGTAGGGTAGTTCTCCCCACATTTCAGCTGGAGGGGACACGTGTTAGACCTGGTACCATTGGCGTGGGTCTCCCTTCCATTTTTTCGCTATGCCTCCTCTGTTGTTGACATGTTTTTGCTGGTTTAGATGCTTTGGGCACTTTGCCACTGCTAATCAGTGCCAAAGTGCAAGTGCTCCCTATGATAAATTGATGTATGGATTAGTGATTCCATTATTGGATTATTTGATTTACCTGTCAGACCCTAGTACAGTGCACCGCGTGTGCCCAGGGCCTGTAAATCAAATGCTGCTGGTGGGCTTGCAGCACTGATTGTGCCACCCTCCGGAGCAGCTTGTAAAGTGTGTCTCAGGCCTGCCATTGCAGGGCCTGTGTGCAGTCTAGTACTGCCATGTTGACTTGGTAAGTGCACCCACTTACAAGTCCCCAAACCTTCCCTTTTCTGCATGTTAGTCACCCCTAAAGTAGACCTGCGGGTAGGGTGCATTGTACGTAAGAGGTAGGACATGCCCTGGTGTGTGTGGCATGTCCTGATAGTGAATTACAGCCAATTTCGTTTTTCGCTATTGCAAGGCTACCTGTCCCCATAGGCCAGAATGGGCAGTTTGATTATAACACCTTATAATCCTAACTGATCCAGGGAACATGGTAGAAAAACGAATTTAGTATGCCTGAACTCAGAATGATAAAATACATCTTTTAGTGAAGTTGGTTTTAACATTCTGTGTTTGAAAATACCACTTTTAGAAAGTAGGTATTTTCTTGCCTAACTGTCCAAGCCTGCCTCTGCTAGGTTGTGTATTCCATGTCTGGTTTGTGAGTGACAGGGGCTGGGGGATTCCAGGAGACAGGGTGAGTCAGCACAGGGCTGAATAGACCTATCTGCATGTAGAGTGGTGGGAGGAGTTGCACCTGGGCCTGAATAGGGCTGGCTCTACCTTCCACAATGCTGGCTCCACCTCCTGTGGTGCGTCTGATGGCCCTGGCCCACATTGTCAAAGGAAAGAAGGAGTCCTGTAAACAAAGTGCTCCAGGACTAACCAGAACTGGTTTGGACTAGGTACAGACACTCTCTGCCTTCAGAGACAAAGGATTTTGGAGAGGTGTGGTGCAGCGGCCAGGGCAGCTGTCTTCGGAGCACAGGGTTCACGGTTCGATCCCCGGCTCCGGCGGCAGCTCAGCTCAGCACCATGTGACTCTGGGCAATAGCTCACTTAATTTCCACTCCGGCCCCCAGCGCCTTGAGACCCGTAAGGGTGAGTAGCTGCGCTATATAAAAACGGACTTACATTTTTACTTACATTTTATAAATACTGGGGCCCTGACCCCAAGACTTTAGATCACTTCTGGAACAAACAAGACAAACCTTTGCTGAGGAAAGGAACCAGAGAAACTGAAGGAGGAGACTATCCCTATGCTGTGTGCTGTTTGAGGGATTGGCCTGCAGTGGTTGCCTGATTTCCAAAGAAAGGAGAAAGGAACTTTGTGCTACTTTCATCTTGCAGAACATCTCCAAGGGCTTGAAGATTGAGCTTGCCTCCTGCTGAAGTCTCAGGGACAAAAGACTTCACCAACCAGCTCCCCTGAATTCCCTTGCTGGGAATTTGAAGTGCCTGCTGTTGTGTTGGGCCTTCTGAGAGACTGCGTGTCGCTGGGAGCTGGAAGCGCGACTCAAGAGGGAGAAGCATGTTGCCGCCGCTGTCGTCGCATCGCCGAGAAAGCGTGCCGCCGCTGCCGCCATCGCATCGCCGAAGTGCCTCGCATCACCGGAGAAGTGTGTCGCCGTCGCAGCAGACGCCGTCGCATCACCAGAGAAGCGTGTCGCAGGGCCTGTCGCGGCTCAGAACATTCACCGAGTCGCCGCACGGCCGTCGGGCGTGCACGCATCGCCCCCTGAGTGTCGCATTGAGAGAAAAGACGCCATCTTGTTTCATTGCACTGGACCGTCATCGCATCACGGCGCTGCTGGTCGCATCGCCACAGAAGTGCAGTAAGAAACCGACGCATCACCTCCCCACGCGGTGAAGAACCGACACATCACCTCCTCACCGGTAAGGAACCGACGCATCACCGTCCCCTACGCAGCAGTAGGGAACCGACGCATCACCTCCCCCGAAGCAAGAAACCGACGCATCACCGTTCTTGCGTGTAAGGAACCGACACATCACCTTCCCTGCAACTCTTTTGTTTGTATCGCGTTACACATCCAAAGGTACATTGAACATTGAGTGTCGCATTTACCATCTTTATTGAACTGAGCTATTTTCTACCAATTGAACAGTCATATTTTTCATAGTGTATTGTAGATTTTTGTCGTTTTGGGTCTTGTGATAAGTCTATATAAAAATACTTATTTTTATACTACAACCTGTGTGGTGTCCATCTGTAGTGTTGTCACTGGGTTACTGTATGTGTTCACAAATGCTTTACACACTGCCTCTAAGATAAGCCTGCCTGCTCGTGCCAAGCTACCAAGGGGGTGAGCAGGGGTTATTTTAGTAGTGTATCCCCCTTACCCTGAGCAGAAGCAAGGGTCCCTATTTGGACAAAGGTACCTACCTCTGCCAACTAGAGACCCCCAGTTCTAACATTGGTGGTCAGCGGTGAGCATTTTGGACTTGCATTTGTGACTCATATACAGTGATTGGTGTACACTACTAGTGAGTGCAGACCAAACGCAACCACTTACATTTTGGTCGATTGTTTTTTTCCTGGGATTTCTATTTTTGCCAAGAACTGCCAAGTTTCACCATGAGCAAAACAGCGTCCATCACATCTGTTGATTTTGATTTTGAGGAAGAGAAACTAGAAAGTTACACTGTGAAATAGCTGAAGCACTTCTGCAGGATTTTTAAAGTTGCTATGACCGGTCTCTCCAAGAAGGATGAGTTCCAAAAGGTGCTGAGGGCCTGGGTGGAAGCAAGGAGCACCCCTGAGCATGTGGAAGAGCAGGAGGAGGGGGCTGAGAATGCAGAAGGGCAGCTAGATGGGCTATTGGGTCCAGGGGGGAGGAAAGCACCTTCCCCAGTAGGTAGCAGTGTTTCTTCCAAGGGCCTGTCCCCAGGAGAGCTGGAGGACAGGGAGAGAAGGAGGATGCATGACATGGGGCTGACCAAGCTTAAGATGGGTGGGCAGTTGGAATTGGAAAGTAAGAAATTGGCCCTAGAGGAAAAGAGAATGAGATTGGAACATGAGTTGAGAATAAGAGAGCTTGATTTGGAGCTCGAGAAGCTTGAGGCCATGAGGGTCTCAGCCCAGCAACAAGAAAATTGTGTAGCTCAGGAAGTGAGCTTTGCTGAGTTGGAGGTGGGATCCAGCTCAGTTGGTGGCAGCAATATTGAATTTTCTAGTACTGAGGGAGTAGTACACACACCCAGAGATGTGGCGCCTGACTTGAAGGAGGGGGTTAATATACACCAGGAGGTTCATAGTCCTAGTGGTGGGAGGGACACTCTACTGATTCTAGATGAGAGGTGCAGGGAGAGGGGTTCCCCCATGGTTGAAGTCCTGGTGTGTGAGTGTGGAGACCGCCCAGAAGAGTGTGGGTTGAGTGACAGAGACAGTTAGATGCTGTCTTGCCAGTCTCAGGAGAGTGGTGTGGGGTACGTGTGCAAGGCACTGGATGGTGAGGTGAAGGATAGTTTTGTGGGTCTGTGTGATCCAATTGAGGGAGAGCATATTGTAAGTCCCTATTTTCCAGAGCTAGGCCAACACCTGGTGGAGTGTGAGTTCTCTGACCCCAGGGAGCTCACCATGGAGGCAGACCTTTTGGTGGATTCCAGAGGGTCTGAAGAGGCATTGGGGAGTGACCCTAAGAGGCGTGGCTCAGGTGTCTTCCAACCCAGAGTGGTGGGAGAGGTTCAGTGTAGCCCAGCTAGGTCCCGTGGTAGTGGGAGGGGTGTAGGGGCTCACGTCCTGTCTCTGCGGAGAAGGAGTGAGTGTGGGTCTGCGTGTCCCAAGGTGCCCGAAACCCAGTCTCAGGGCCTGGAGGGTTCCTTAAGGGAACACCAGGTTGGGGGCCTAGGCTGTACTGGTAGGCCATTTGAGGGGGATCCCCTAGTGTCTGGTGAACTAGGAGTGTCTGTAAGCAGGCCTCCATAAGTTCTGGTGTCTGGCAGTGCCACTCCTAAGTGGAGGGTGCAGAAATCCAGATTGAGGGGTGAGAGGGGAAAAGAGTCCCCAGTGGAAGAACCAGTGGGTCAGGGGCCAGCCAGAAGGGCTGAGCCACCAGTGAATGACCATGGTGACACCACTTCTGTCCTGGGGGATCTTCACGCACTGTCAGATGGACAGGGGTCGGGAGATCTGCGCCAGGCAGACTGTCACACGACACATGAGTTGTGTGTCACCCTCGGGGGAGACATATGTGCTCCCCATGAAGTCCTGGTGCGCCGGGCAAGTGTTCAACTGCAGGGGTTGGTCCCTGGGTTGGGAAGCCAGGTTCAGGTGTTGTCTGACCTGGAGGGAGGGACAACTGTACACAGTGTCCTGACCGGTTGGTCTTCTAGGGGTACCACTCCAGGTGGGAGGGTACAGCACTCTGGAAGGGGGTGCAGAGGGAGGGAGTCCTCGCCTCAGACCCCGGTTCAACTGGAGGGTCTAGACCCTAGGTTGAAGGGCCAGGTTCAGGGTGTCCCCCCTGACCTGGATGCCCAGTTGCAGGATAGAACCCCTGAACTGGTGGGCGAATTGTGCAGGACACCTGCCACAGGTGCCCTGGCAGTTCTGGAAGGGGGTACCACTCCAGGTGGGAGGGTACAGAGTCCCAACGAGGAGAAGGAGGACCGGGTGTGGGAAAGCCCACCCCAGTCTCCAGGTACAGGCCCGGGGCTGGTGGGTCAGTGTCAGGATGTCATACCTGACCTGACAGGAGGGAGAGTGGACAAAGGGTATCAAGCACCTGGGGCTACTGCCCCCCGCTCTCTAACGCCACAGAGGTTTGAGAGCCCTGTGAGGCATAAGGCCTGGGTCTCATCACTGACCACTGTTAGTGGCCACTATGGCTTGCTGTCCTGGTGGACAGAGTGTCCCCTGGGGGGGGACAAGAGTCACACCCCGGGGATGGACTGGGCCACACCTGTGTGTTGGCCATGTGGGTACTGTCTGTCTGTTGGGACACACCTGTGAGCAAGCTAAGGTTAGGTGCTGCACAGATGGTGTCCACAGGTGAGGAGACGGGTTCCCCATTGGTTAGCTTGGTGGGCCCTGAGAGTATGGGCAGAGGGATCCAAATAGGTTCAGATTGGCGTAGAACTGGAATATGCCCCTGCTGTTGCGGGCAAGGGTCCAGGTTCTATCGCCCAAAGCAGGGAAGCACATCAAGGTAGTGATTGGTCTACCCTGCGTTTTGGCTGGAAGGCGGTTGTGTTGGACTTGGCCCTTTTTGCAGGGTCATCCCTTAACTTTTTGCCTTCCTCCTGTACTTTCTCTGACCTGTTTTTGTTGGTTTTATGACTCTGGGCATTTTACCACTGCTGATCAGTGCTAAAGTGCATATGCTCTCTGTTATAAATTGATGTATGGATTAGTGACTCCATGTTTGGTCTATTTGATTCACTGTCAGACCCTAGTACAGTGCACTGGTTGTGCCCAGGGCTTGTGACTCAAATGCTGCTGGTGGGCTTGCAGCACTGGTTGTGCCACCCACAGGACCAGCTTGTAAAGTGTGTCTCAGGCCTGCCATTGTAGAGCATGTGTGCAGTCTGGTACTGCCATGTTGACTTGGTAAGTGCACCCACTTACCAGTCCCCAAACCTTTCCTTTCCTGCATGTTAGTCACCCCTAAAGTAGACCTGCGGGTAGGGTGCATTGTATGTAAGAGGTAGGACATGCCCTGATGTGTGTGGCATGTCCTGATAGTGAATTACAGCCAATTTAGTTTTTCACTATTGCAAGGCTACCTGTCCCCATAGGCCAGAATGGGCAGTTTGATTATAACACCTTATAATCCTAACTGACCCAGGGAACATGGTAGAAAAGCGAATTTAGTATGCCTGAACTCAGAATGATAAAATACATCTTTTAGTGAAGTTGGTTTTAACATTCTGTGTTTGAAAATACCACTTTTAGAACGTAGGTATTTTCTTGCCTAATCCATCCTGCCTGCCTCCGCTAGCTTGTGTATTGTATGTCTGGTTTTGTGAGTGACAGGGGCTGGGGGACTCCAGGAGACAGGGTGAGTCAGCACAGGGCTGAATAGACCTATCTGCATGTAGAGTGGTGGGAGAAGTGGCACCTGGGTCTGAATAGGGCTGTGCCTGCCTTCCACAATGCTGGCTCCACCTCCTGTGGTGTGTCTGATGACCCTGGCCCACACTGACAAAGAGAGAAGGTGTGCACTGGCAGAATGCACCCAGAAGTGGTTTGGACTAGGTACAGGACCCTCTGCCTTCAGAGGACAAAGGATTTATAGGTATAAATACAGGGGCCCTGACCCGAAGACTTTAGATCACTTCTGGAACAAACAAGACAAACCTTTGCTGAGGAGAGGAACCAGAGAAACTGAAGGAGGAGACTATCCATATGCTGTGTGCTGTTTGAGGGATTGGCCTGCAGTGGTTGCCTGATTGCCAAAGAAATGAGAAAGGAACTTTGTGCTACTTTCATCATCTTGAAGAACATCTCCAAGGGCTTGAAGATTGAGCTTGCCTCCTGCTGAAGTCTCTGGGATACAAGACTTCACCAACCAGCTCCCCTGAATTCCCTTGCTGGGAATTTGAAGTGCCTGCTGTCGTGTTGGGCCTTCTGAGAGACTGCGTGTCGCTGGGAGCTGGAAGCGCGACTCACGAGGAAGAAGCGTGTTGCCGCTGCTGCAGTTGTCGTCGCATCGCAGAGAAAGCGTGCCGCCGCTGTCGCCATCGCATTGCCGAAGCGCCTCGCATCACCGGAGAAGAGTGTCGCCGTCGCATCAGATGCCGTCGCATCATCGGAGAAGCATGTCGCAGGGCCTGTCGCGGCTCAGAAGATTCACTGAGTCGCCGCAAGGCCGTCGGGCGACCACGCATCGCCCCCTGAGTGTCGCATCGAGAGGAAGACGCCATTTTGTTTCATTGCACCGGGTCATCATTGCATCGCGGCGCTGCGGGTCGCATCACCACAGAAGCGCAGTAAGAAACCGACGCATCACCTCCCCATGCAGTGAAGAACCAACGCATCACCTCCTCTCCGGTAAGGAACCGACACATCACCGTCCCCTACGCAGCAGTAGGGAACCGACGCATCACCTCCCCCGGAGCAAGGAACCGACGCATCACCGTTCTTGCATGTAAGGAACCGACACATCACCTTCCCTGCAACTCTTTTGTTTGTATCGCGTTACGCATCCAAAGGTACATTGAACATTGAGTGTCGCATTTACCATCTTTATTGAACTGAACTATTTTCTACTATTGACAGTCCTATTTTTCATAGTGTATTGTGGATTTTTGTCGTTTTGGGTCTTGTGATAAGTCTATATAAAAATACTTATTTTTATAATACAACCTGTGTGGTGTCCATCTGTAGTGTTGTCACTGGGTTACTGTATGTGTTCACAAATGCTTTACACACTGCCTCTGAGATAAGCCTGCCTGCTCGTGCCAAGCTACCAAGGGGTTGAGCAGGGGTTATTTTGGTAGTGTATCCCCCTTACCCTGACTAGAAGCAAGGGTCCCTATTTGGACAAAGGTACCTACCTCTGCCAACTAGAGACCCCCAGGTCTTTCAAACCCTTACCAACTGACTTCTAAAAGTGCCCAAACTGGTTCTGGAATTTTCTGGAGTCGCGACTCCACCGTGCACCACCGCGATGGAGCCGCGAATCCATACGGGAGTTCAAAAATATATTACAAATAAAAATACCATTATTTTTTAAGAACACACCACTTCTAAACATACTACTGACTTGGGAAATCTTACTTTAATAAGATTTCACTTATATCTAAATTACAATTTCACATTTTAATTCCACAGTTAAGTTTCAACCCTTCCCCCATTCTACCTAATGCCAGTTTCCATAGTAACAGTTCATGGAACATTCAACTGAACTCACAGGTCACAAGTTCACCATATTTTCAAGTTCACCACACAATGTTACAAATGCAAACAGCAGGTGTTGTTGACATTTCCAAAATATGAGCTTATCCTATCTACTGTACCTTTCAAACATTTTTTACTAACCAATAAGAAACATGCTTTTTAAAGAAAGTAAAATGCACCCTATTTTTGAATGTACCATGCTCTTAAACAGCCAATCAATTCTCTACTTTTTAAAAAACAGCATCTTGTCCACCATTTTACATACCTCTCATTCTACCAACTGACTACCTCAGCTACAAGCATCTTTTCAATACTTCCAGACACCCCTTCAAGATGCTTACAGTGTGGATTGTTAGACACAGCTTATGTTTTCTGGTGCAAAAGGTATGCTGAACGCAGAGCTATTGACAAAGACCTACGTTTGCAAAATGTGGATATTAAATGGATTGCACAGAGAGGATTAAAGTGGCACCAATTGATGCCTTTGGTTAAAACCTTTTTGCATCTCCAACCCCCTGACCTCATGATTGTGCACTGTGGTGGCAATGACCTAGGCACATTGACTGGAGTAGGTCTGGAAATGCTAATGAAGGACACCTTTGCACAATTGATGTTGCTTTTACCTCAAACTGTCTTTGTATACTCTAACATATGCCAAAGACAGAAATGGAAGTGGTCAAATCAATTCTGTCCACAGATTGAGAAAGCTAGAAAGAATGTCAATAAAGCTGTTTCTGCTTATCTCAGAGACCATAGGATGGGCTCCATATATAACAACAATCTACGTTTTGATATGGATGACATCTACAGAAGTGATGGAGTACACTTCACAGATCAAGGAAACAGAGTCTTTCTCAACAACCTTAAGCTCTTCATCGGCACTTACATGTAGCTACAACAAACTCACAATAAAAATAAGGGCTCTTTTTAGAGCCACCCTATAACATATTACCGTTTTTTTTTACACATACAATTTTTTTATTTTTTTATTTGAATTCGCGAACCCGTTGCGAATTAACAAAACAAAAGCACAAATTCAATGCACTACAACACAACACACTTTTCAAGTTTAACTATTAATTTGTAATTTTATATATGTTTAACAACTCTATCAATTGCAATCTTCTCATTAACTTCAATCACAGTACTACTTTAAAACAACTTCACAAATACAACACTACCTTCTACATTATATACTACTTAATTATTTATTTAAGGTAGATTTGAGAATCCAATGCAATGCTACACGGGGGGTCGCGCTGAGAGCCGCATTGGGGTCGCGACTCCAAACTCGATAGAAAAAAAACCGCCCGACTTTTAATATTCGGTATTCGCCGACCCCATCCCCCGGGGCCTGCCACCATTTTTTTTAAAAATGAGGGGGACCGTGTGGCCCCCTCCTCAGGCCAAGAATGGCCCCGGGGACCCCATCCCCCAGGGCATGGCCAGCCTGCATTTTTTTTAAAAACAGGGGGGCCACGTGGCCTCTTTGATGGGGACCGTGGGGGGAGCCCCAATGCCCCACGGTCCCTGCCGGCTCCCGCCTCCTGCGGGAGCCGGCATTGCTTTTGGGCAAGGGGAGCTGCTGACATGCAGCTCCCCTTGGCCAAAAGCAATCTGCTTTGCTTCGTTGAAGCGAGAGCAGGTTTCCTGCTCTCGCTTCAACGAAGCAAAGCAGGAGTTTGCTATGGCAGGGCAGAAGCCGTGCTCCCGCCCTGCCATTGCAAACAGCAATGTCCTGGGGGTGGGCACCCAGGGACATTACAGGAGCTGGCCCTGGGGTGTGGTGGTGCCCAGGGCCATTGAGGGCACCAGAAGGGGGGCCGCGTGGCCCCCTCCCACCATTTCAAAGCCCGGGAGGTGGTGGTCCCTGGGGATCCGCAACAGACCCCCATATTTAAATAATTAGTGGGAGGTGGTGGTCCCCGGGGCAGTGTGGGGGGGCAGGAGCCCCCACCCACACTTTCTTATTTTAATTTAAGCCCTGGGGAGGTGGCGGTCACCGGGGCTTGGGGGGGGCAGAAGCCCCCCACTCATTTTTTTAGAAGCCCCAGGGAGGTAGTAGTCCCCGAGGCAGCCCCCGCACATAATGAATAAAGCCCCGGGGAGGTGGTGGTTCCCGGGGCTGCGGGGGCCCCGGCAGGCCCCC
Source organism: Calotriton arnoldi (assembly GCA_963921515.1). Taxonomy (NCBI): domain Eukaryota; kingdom Metazoa; phylum Chordata; class Amphibia; order Caudata; family Salamandridae; genus Calotriton; species Calotriton arnoldi. The sequence continues at coordinate 3,398,624 of CAWUFW010000586.1, read as the reverse complement.
GCTAATTAACCGCATTGCCCCCGGGACCTGGCCCACCCAGGGGCTTATACAAAACGAAGCGTGGGAACCCACACTTCATTTTTTTTTTTTTTTTTCTCGGCCGGATTTGCGCACCCAGCAAAAATTCGGTCAATTTGTTAAAAAAATGCTTTTGTTGGCCCTGGGGGACCCCCTGAGCAGGCCTCGGGGGTCAGGATATTTCTACCCTGCCCCCTTTTCTTGTTTTTTAACCTTTTTTCCACTGTTTTCTTGTGACTCGGTTTGTTGGCAACACTTCTTGGTTTGGAGTGTTGGCAGCCAATCAGAGTGAAGCTCGTGCCCGGGAGGGTTCACGAACCCTCCTCGGTGCTCAGATATAGATACTTTTATTTTTTGAATTTCTCAGCAACTACTGAATGGATTTACACCATTTTAAAAAAAGCACGCTTTCCAGACCAAGACCTACCAATTTGCCAAATTTGGTGTAATTCCGTTCAGCAGTTCGGGCTGTAGCTTTGTCTAAAGTTTCCTATGGAAATTAACATGGAGAAAAAGCGTTTTGGGACCCCCCTTTTTTCTCCGGCCCCCGCTTGACGAATCACCCCGAAACTTTCAAGACAGAAGTTGACCGGAGCGCCCCATTAGTTTTGTAAATTTCTCGAAGATTCGTCAAACGGCGCCAAAGATATTGGCAAAAGAAAAAACGCTTTTGAATAGAAACAAGGTCTTAACTATAACTACCTACTGGCGACCGCCAGTAGGATATATATATATATATATATGTGGCAGGAAGATTACTTGCTGTTAGCGCTAGATGTTACCGCACTCTATACCAGCATCCAACACAAAGATGGAATCAATGCCATACAACACTTTCTGGCGCAACGTCCCATACAAGATCAAGAACACAGCGAGATGCTTGTCTCCATGATTGAGTTTTGTTTGAACAACAATATCTTTATGTTCAATAATTTGCTATATCAACAGACAAGGGGGGTTGCCATGGGGGCCAGCTTCTCCCCCAGCTGTGCATGTTTACACATGGGCTGGTGGGAGGAGCTGGTTCTCAACATTGAATAGAAACATATAGTCGAGAGCAACATAAAATTATGGCTCCGCTATATCGATGACCTCCTGATAGTATGGCAAGGGACAAAGGAGCAGGCACAAGAGTTTGTCACTCAGATCAGTTCCAATTCCCTAAACCTTGAATTTACAGCAACCATCAGTGAGGCATCGGTCAACTTTCTTGACACACAAGTCTATGTTCATAACAACAAGATAGAGACCCGTCTGTACAGAAAGGAGACAGCAGGCAACTCTACCTTGCATGCACACAGCTCACACCCTAGACATCTGATCAACAGCATACCATATGGCGAGATGCTTCGCCTTAGACGGATATGCAGCAATGAGGTTGATCTAAAAAGAGCTCAGAATTTCAGCAAATCTAGATTTTTAGAGAGAGGATACACCACTAACATCATCAATAAGGCCATCTCTAAATCTATGACCATGACCAGGGATGAACTCCTCAAAGACAAACAACCAAATATAGTCTCGAACTCATCAGGGACTAGCCAGATTACCAATGAATTTTGCATGATTCTGGGCTATAGTCGACAACACAAAGTCATTCAGAAAATTTTACAATCTAGCTGGCCTCTCGTCCTCAATGACCCCGTGATTGGACCCCTGCTACCGCAGAGGGTGTCCATCACGTACAGCAAAGCGCCATCAATGAGAGACAGTCTAGTCACGACCAACCCTGAAATTATCGACAACACCACATGGTTACAGACACATAAGGGATTTTATAAATGCAAGACTTGCAAAGCGTGCATCCATGGAGTAAATACCAGCACATATTCCACCCCGTTTAGTGACAGGGAATACAAAATTCAAAAACTCTTAACCTGCAAAACCGAATTTGCTATCTATGTACTTATGTGCCCTTGTGGCCTTAGGTACATAGGTAGCACAAAGCTACAAGTTCATAAACGGGTTCTTCAACATCTTCGTGCAATCACAAACCAAGACAACACATACCCAGTAGCCCGTCATTTTAGGGAATTCCACCAATCCAATAACAAAGATCTTAGCTACTTTGTGATTGACACAGTATCGCCCAGCAGACGTGGTGGTGACAGAGACCATAAATTGAGAAATCTGGAGACTAGGTATATTCTACAACTGGATACCAAATGTCCAGGAGGTCTCAATGTCACGGAGGATTTGTATACATGTCTTTAAACAATATTTTAATGTCATAATCACGGGGTGGTACAATATGGTTTTAGGTCTGATTTTGAAATTGCTGTGCTTGGCTATATATAGGCCTGGTCTCCATACAAGTAGGGAGATCAATTTATGATGCATACCGTCTTATCATACTGTGTTTTAACTACTTTTATCGGGATATATTTATGTGCCAGTACATATTTATTTATATATTTATATATTATATTTATATCTATATTTATATTTATGTGTATATTTATATTTATATATGTATTTATTGAGTAGTATGTGCATTTACCTATGATGAATGTTTACACAGGATATGATACATGATATAAGCATCTTTGCACAGCACACTTGCACAGCAACATTTGCACTCTATTATGAATTGTGTACGGCTGTACACACTCAATAGACCTATAGGCATTCCGTGCCTCAACGGAATATGCTATTGTTGGTGCTATTTTCCCTTCGAACTTACAGCTTCATGAGATAACATCTTACACCCTTCTCAAGTCCATCTGGCTCCCACCGTAAACAACCAGTGTAATTTGAACACACATCATAGCTCCATATGCGATCTACCTGCATGAGGGTAATTAGAAACGGAGGCAGCTGAGCAACCATTACATAGACAGCAACAAATATTAGCTCAGCAACTTACTTGCAGTAGACATTTAATTGAATTCATTTATTAACATATACTTTCACACAGCACTTTAGGCACGATTTGCACATTATTTCCTTACATCACATAATGACCGGCAATTACTCATTGGTCGATATTTGCCACATGTCTAGAGAAAAATAACCAATATGGGCGTTATGTGGTATTTTACCTGTAATTCTTTCATGCTTTAAAGATGTTTGATATTTGTTGAGATTTTCTCTATGTTTATTAATTGTAGGTCATGTGATGTTTTAACTTGTTGCACCGTCACTTTAAAAATGCACAGAACTCGTGTTCAGTCATGTCATGTGAACAAGGCTTGTTAGAGCCGAAACGCGTTATGGCGACAAACGGAGTAAAATAACTTAAGCACTTACTTTGGGTCCGTGTCCGTCTTTTGGTACGAACTGTCCTGATACGGAAGAAAAGTGATATATATATATATATATATCAATCCATCCCCAGTAGGAAGTTATAGTTAGGACCTCGTTTCTATTCAAAAAGTGTTTTTTCTTTTGCCAATATCTTTGGCGCTGTTTGACGAATCTTCGCAACATTTTCAAAACTAATGGGGTGCTCTTTAAGCTTCTGTCTTGAAAGTTTTGGGGTGATTCATCAAGCGGGGCTTAGAAAAAAGGGGGTCCCAAAACGTGTTTTCTCCATGTTAATTTCCATAGGAAACTTTAGACAAAGCTACAGCCCGAACTGCTGAATGGAATTACACCAAATTTGGCAAAAAGGTAGCTTTTGGTTCAAAAAGCGTTCTTTTTTTTAAATGGTGTAATCCGTTCAGTAGTTTCTGAGAAATTCAAAAATAAAAAATATTGATATCGGGTGACCGAGGTGGATCCTCGAACCCTCCCGAGCACGAGCTTGATTCTGATTGGCTGCCAACACTCTAAACCGCATTTTTGCAGCTGTGGAATATTTCTACGTGTTTTCGCCCTCACGTCAAGCGGATAACAGCACCTGCCCTGAGTTCGGCAGTCAAAGGGTGAAATTTGGAGCAACTATTGTTAATTACTGCCAGAACCGCCGAGGAGAAATGAGAAACTAACCTACCAGCTTGTGCTGCCAATTATTTAATTGAAGGATCAAAGTAATACATACCGAAACCTGTAGGAATGTGCAACATTTGAAACCTGGGCAGTGGCGAGGGACTGAATTATAGCGAAAATGGCACCAGCATTTGGAGGCACAGTGGCCGGTTTTTTTCATGAAGGACCCCATGGAACATGCTGCGTTTGAGTGAAATCTGACATTTTAGCTTTTCTTTCTATATAAGATGGAATGCAGTTATTGTCTATAAGAGACCGAGAACTCTGAAATAAAAGAAAAACTAAATGTTTACCATTAGGTTGCAAGTAGGAAAACACACGCTGGCATGGCAGCCAGGGAGATTGGTATTTTGACCTTGAATTTCATTAGTCCATCGTTGGTGGCCATGACTGTGTGCTTCCCCAATGAAATCACTTCAAAATGTATTTAAACATGTGTTCTGTCTGGCGCCAAAGAGGATAAGCACTGAGGAAGGCTAGAGGCCGAAATGCATTTGCTTAAATAAATCTACTTTAACACGTCCCGTGAGTGCTCCGCATTTTTGCAGCTGTGGAATATTTCTACGTGTTTTCGCCCTCACATCAAGCGGATAACAGCACTCGCCCCGAGTTCGGCAGTCAAAGGGTGAAATTTGGAGCAACTATTGTTAATTACTGCCAGAACCGCCGACAAGAAATGAGATACTAACCTACCAGCTTGTGCTGCCAATTATTTAATTGAAGGATCGAAGTAATACATAACGAAACCTGTAGGAATGTGCAACATTTGAAACCTGGGCAGTGGCGAGGGACTGAATTACAGCAAAAATGGCACCAGCATTTGGAGGCACAGTGGCCGGTTTTTTTCACGAAAGACCCCATGGAACATGCTGCGTGTGAGTGAAATCTGACAATACAGCTTTTCTTTCTATATAAGATGGAATGCAGTTATTGTCTATAAGAGACTGAGAACTCTGAAATAAAAGAAAAATGAAATGTTTACCATTAGGTTGCAAGTAGGAAAACACACGCTGGCATGGCAGCCAGGGAAATTGGTATTTTGACCTTGAATTTCATTAGTCCATCGTTGCTGGCCATGACTGTGTGCTTCCCCAATGAAATCACTTCAAAATGTATTTAAACATGTGTTCTGTCTAGCGCCAAAGTGGATAAGCACTGAGGAAGGCTAGAGGCCGAAATGCATTTGCTTAAATAAATCTACTTTAACACTTCCCGTGAGTGCTCCGCATTTTTGCAGCTGTGGAATAGTTCTACGTTTTTTCGCCCTCACGTCAAGTGGATAACAGCACCCGCCCTGAGTTCAGCAGTCAAATAACTTTGGCACCGGTTGACGAATCTTCGCGAAATTTTCAAAACTTGTGGCCCGCTCTGGTCAGCTCCTATCCTGAAAGTTTCTGGGTGATTTGCAAAGCGGGGGCCGAGAAGAAAGGGGGTCCCAAAACGTGTTTTCTCCATGTTATTTTCCATAGGAAACTTTAGACACGGCTACAGCCCGAACTGCTGAATGGAATTACACCAAATTTAGCAAAAAGGTAGCCCTTGGTTCAGAAAGAGCCCTTTTTGTTAAATGGTGTAAATCCGTTCAGTAGTTCCTGATAAATTGAAAAAAAAGAGGTCGGAAAATCAATTTCCCATAGGAAACTTTAGACACGGCAACAGCTCGAACTGCTGAACGGAATTACACCAAATTTGGCAAAAAGGTAGCCCTTGGTTCAGAAAGAGCCCTTTTTTTAAATGGTGTAAATTCGTTCAGTAGTTGCTGAGAAAATCAAAAATAAAAGTTTCAATTTTTAGAGGCGCGGTGGATCCGCGGACCCTCCCGACCACAAGCTTTATTCTAATTGGTTGTCAACACTCCAAACCAGGAAGTGTTGGCAGCCATCTTGTGACTCGGTAGAACTGAGTCACAAGAAACCAGGGAAACAAATGCGAAAAACAAGAAAAGGGGGCAGGGTAGAAACACCCTGATCCCCTAGGCCTGCTCAGAAGGTCCCACAAGGACCCCCAGGGCCAAAAAAAGCGTCTTTTTTTAAAAAAATTTCGGCGAAATTCGCGCTGGGTACACGAATCCCGCCGAAATTTTTTAAAAATTGAAGCGCAGACTCCCTTGCTTTGTTATTATTTAGCCCCCGGGTGGGCCAAGTCCCGGGGGCATGCCATAATGTAATTGCGGGGGCCCAGGGGGGCCCCACAGCCCGGGGACCGCCACCCCCCGGGTTTTTCTTAAATATTTGCGGGGGCACACGGCCCCCCCGCAGCCCCGGGGACCGCCACCCCCGGGGCTTGTTTTAAAAAAAAAAATTAACCTGTGTGGGGGGGTCGAGCCCCCCCACATGCCCCGGGGACCGCCGTTACGGACCCCCGAGCCCCGGGGACCTCCACCTCCCCGGGGCTGTGCACACGTTGGGAGGGAGACCGCGCGGCCCCCCTCCTGGAGCCCGTAATGGCCCTGGGGACCACCACCCCCCAGGGCCGGCTCCTGCAGTGTCCCGGGGTGCCCACCTCCGGGACACTGCTGTTTGCTATGGCAGGGCGGGAGCCTCGCGGCTCCCGCCCTGTCATAGCAAACTGTGGTTTGGGTTTTGGAAGAGAGAGCAGGAAACCTGCTCTCACTTCCAAAATCCAAACCAGATTTCTTTTCCACACGGGGAGCTGCATGTTAGCAGTTCCCCGTGTGGAAAAGCAATGCCGGCTCCTGCAGGAGGCGGGGAGCCGGCGGGACCATGGGGGCATTGGGGCTCCCCCCACGGTCCCCAACGAAGAGGCCAGGCCCCAGGGGATGGGGTTCCCGGGGCCAGAAGTGGCCCGGGAGGGGGGCCACGTGGCTCCCCTCCCCCGTAATAAAAAAAACAACAAAAAACCGAGGCACAGCCCTGGGGGATGGGATCCCCGGGGCAATTAGAGGCCTCAGGAGGGGGTCATGCAGCCCCCCTCCTTAAATATATATTTTTAAAAAAAAGAAAAAGAAACATGTGGCCATGCCCCGGGGGATGGGGTCCCCGAGGCCGAAATTGGCCTCGGGAGGGGGGCTGCACGGCCCCCTTCCCGTTTAAAGAAAAAAACAGGTCAGGCTCTGGGGGATGGGGTCCCCAGGGCCCCAAATATTGTAAAAGAAGGGGGGCCACACAGCCCCCCTTCAACAAAACATAATTTTTTAAAAAAGCCGGCATCGTGCCGAGGCCCCGCCCCCTCGTAGCAGCACTCAGCAAACGCGCCCCCTGGCGCATTGTAAGTTGGGGAATTAATTCCCTTTCAATCCTGAGGGTCCCTGGGGGCCAACTAGCCCACCAGGTACCTTCTGTTTGCGCCACAGAGCTGCGTTGCAGAGAGGTGGTCTGAGGCCACGCCCCTTTTTACACCACTCTGCAACGCAGCTCTGTGGCACTTACTGGAGGTACCTGGTGGGCTAGTTGGCCCCCAGGGACCCTTAGGATTCAAGGGGACTTAATTCCCCAGCTTAGAATGCACCAGGAGGTGCGTTTGCAGAGTGGTGGAGAAAGGGGGCGTGGCCTGTGTCCACCTCTCTGCAATGGAGCTCTGTGGCTCAATCTATGTTGGGGAATTTAGTCCCCTTGAATACTGAGGGTCCCTGGGGGCCAACTAGCCCACCAGGTACCTCCAGTTTGTGCCACAGAGCTGCGTTGCAGAGAGGTGGTCTGAGGCCACGCCCCTTTTTACACCACTCTGCAACGCAGCTCTGTGGCGCTTACTGGAGGTACCTGGTGGGCTAGTTGGCCCCCAGGGACCCTTAGGATTCAAGGGGACTTAATCCCCCAGCTTAAAACACGCCAGGAGGCGCGTTTGCAGAGTGGTGAAGAAAGAGGGCATGGCCTGTGTCCACCTCTCTGCAATCGAGCTCTGTGGCTCGTTCTATGTTGGGGAATTTAGTCCCCTTGAATACTGTGGGTCCCTGGGAGCCATCTAGCCCACCAGGTACCTCCAGTAAGCTCCACAGAGCTGCGTTGCATAGAGGTGGTCTGAGGCCACGCCCCTTTTTACACCACTCTGCAACGCAGGTCTGTGGCGCTTACTGTAGGTACCTGGTGGGCTAGTTGGCCCCTAGGGACCTCTAGGATTCCAGAGGACTTTACCCCCAACTTACAACATGCCAGGGGGCGCGTTTGCACAGTGCTGCAGGGAGGGGGTGGGGCCTGATATGACAAGTGTTCAAAGACACCCCCTGGCGCATTGTAAATTGGGGGATTAAGTGCCCTTGAATACTGAGGGTCCCTGGGGGCCAACTAGCCCACCAGTTACCTCCAGTAAGCGCTACAGAGCTGCGTTGCAGAGTGGCCTCAGACCACCTCTCTGCAACGCAGCTCTGTGGCCCATATTGGAGGTACTTGGTAGGCTAGTTGGCCCCCAGGGACCCTCCGTATTCAAGGGGAATTAATTCCCCTACTAACAACGTGCCAGGGTGCGTGTTTGCAGAGTGGTGGAGAAAGGGGGCATGGCCTTTGTCTATCTCTCACCAATCCCACTGCGTGGGGCTTACTGGAGGTAAAAGGTAGGCTAGTTGGCCCCTAAAGGACCCCCAGCAGTGAAGGGGACTTCAATCCCCATCCAAGAGCGCGCCAGGGAGCGCGTTTGTAGAGTGGTGGGCAAAGTGGCGTGGCCTGGTACGAGTACTTACCAGTGCTGCTGTGTGGGACTGACTGGAGGTAATAGGAGGGGAAGTTGGCCCCCAAGGATGTCCTTGGGGGTCCAACTACCCCTCTAGTTACCTCCAGTAAGTCCCACACAGTGGGATTGCTAAGACGTCTTCGGAGCCCATGGCCCCCTTTCTCTACCACTCTGCAAACGCGCCTCGTGGCAGACTACGGGATGGGGGATGAAGTCCAATTTAGTCCTGAGGGAGTTTGGGGGCCAAGAATCCCACCTGGTACCTCCTGCAAGTCCTACGCAGCGGAATTCCTGAGCGCTGGTCGGACGCCCAGCACCCTTTCTCCACCACTCTGCAAATGTGACTACTACTTAAATAAGCATTTTTCTGCACCTCTGACTTAGAGGTAGTTTCTATCCCCCTGCCCTATCATGTACTAGGGCCTTACAGAGGAGGTGATGCCAATCACAGGGGTACCCCAACGCATAGTGTTCCCTAGTGTATGTAAGTGTTTTCACTGTATTCTAAGAGTCTTTTAGCATAGCACTGGCTCTAGGCCTGGTTAGTCAGAGTCAGTTACCACCAGTACCCGTTAGAAAAAGTTGGGGGCACAGGATAATTTTGCAACAAGGCCTCTTTCTGCTCCTCTGTTGGTTCTTTCTGCACATGTCTTGCTTCTTCGTGCACTTTTCTTCGTCTTTGTGGACTTCTGTTGCTTCTTTCTGCATTTCTTTTGCTTCTTTCTGTGCATTTGTTCTTCTTTCTTCACATGTCCTACCTCTGTAGGCATAGTTAGAAACTAGCATTTAAAAAACCTTTGAAATTCACTTAAAAAACCATAGGTTTCAGGCACGTTATAGTTAGAAATTAGCATTTAAAAAAACCTTTGAAATTCACTGAAAAAACCATAGGTTTCAGGCACGTTATAGTTAGAAATTAGCATTTAAAAAACCTTAGAAATTCACAGAAAAAACCATAGGTTTTAGGGACGTTATTGTTAGTTGGACATTTCACTTGTACAAAACCATAGAAATTCCCCTGTTATAGTTAGTTCAGCTAACTATAACTCGCGCCCCCGCAATGCACTGCTGATGACGTCACATATTACATCACTCATGACATGGTCAGTGACATCACTGATGACATCACTGATGACATCTCAAATGACATCACTGATGACATCTCAAATGACATCATCCATGTGATAATTTGATGCATCTTCTCACACCCTAATATAACCTTTGATACACCCACTCTAAATTACAGACTGCCATTCTCAAAACCATAGACACTCCAACACCAATAACTACATACCCACTCACTGATTCTTAGGTCTACACACACATCCACTCACTCACCCGTACAGTCACTCATACTTACGGTCACTCAGTACAGGACTATCATATGCACTCATACACCTATATAGACACTCACACACTGCCACTCATCCATAGAGTTACTCACACACCTAGTCAGTCATGCAAATAATGAATCACACTCTCATTTACTCACCTATACAGTTATACACACACCAACTCACTTACTCATACATACAGATACTAGCACATTCTTATGCTCTTATACAATCACTGATACAAGCACACACTCATCCATACAGCCACTCTCACAATCATACACTCTCACTTATAGCCATTTATATACTCCAACACACATATATACTGCCTTTCACATATGTAGTTACTCACACATGTACCACTGAGATATACATTCACTCACTAACACACCCATACACACACTCACCCACCCATACAGTCCATCACAGATGCACTCTTGAAACCATTCACCCAGTGAATCACCCACTCACACATCTATGCACAGAGTCACACACACCCCACCCACACAAACACTCAGGCACCCATACAGATACTCAGACAACCAATCAATAACCCATATAGACACTCATGTAGCTATTCACAAACCCATGCAGCCGCTTACACAGCAACAGACAGACGGATACAGACATTCACACAGTTTAGTCACTAACCCATGCATTCAGTAAGATACGTTTAATCACTCACTTATAGAGTCAGTCACGCACCTACTAAATCATCCATTCAGACACTTATACACCCACTCATTCTTCAATACGCCTTGGCCTATATATATTAAACATATTTAAACTTTACAGAAACACACAGTCACTGGATGATGCCATCAGTGATGTCATCAGTGATGTCATTTGAGATGTCATCAGTGATGTCACCAGTGATGTCACTGACCATGTCATGAGTGATGTAATATGTGACGTCATCAGCAGTGCATTGCGGGCGCAAGTTATAGTTAGCTGAACTAACTATAACGGGGGAATTTCTATGGTTTTGTATGAGTGAAATGTCCAACTAACTATAACGTCCCTAAAACCTATGGTTTTTTCAGTGAATTTCTAAGGTTTTTTAAATGCTAATTTCTAACTATAACTTGCCTGAAACCTATGGTTTTTTCTGTGAATATATATATATATATCTCCTACTGGCAGTAGGTAGTTATAGTTAGGACCTTATTTCTATTCAAAAAGCTTTTTTTCTTTTGCCAATATCTTTGGCGCTGTTTAACGAATCTTCGCAAAATTTTCAAAATTAATGGGGTGCTCCAGTAAGCTTCTGTCTTGAAGTTTTCGGGGTGATTCGTCAAGCGGAGGCCGAGAAAAAAGGGGGGTCCCAAAACACGTTTTCTCCATGTTAATTTCCATAGGAAACTTTAGACAAAGCTACAGCCCAAACTGCTGAATGGAATTACACCAAATTTGGCAAAAAGGTAGCTTTTGGTTCAGAAAGAGTTTTTCTTTTTAAATGGTGTAAATCCGTTCAGTAGTTCCTGAGAAATTCAAAAATAAAAATAAATGATATTGGGTGACTGCGGTGGATCCGCGAACCCGCATGAGCTCGATTCTGATTGGCTGCCAACACTCTAAACCAAAAAGTGTTGGCAGCCATCTTGTGACTTGGAAGAACCGAGTCACAAGAAAAAGGTGAAAAAACAAGATAAGGGGGCAGGGTAGAAACACCCTGACCCCCTTAGGCCTGCTCAGGCCAAAAAAAGCATTTTTTTAAAAATCGGCGGAATTCGCGCTGGTTGCGCGAATCCCGCCAAAAGTCTTTTTTTTTTTTTTAAATGAAGCACGGGCTCCTGCACTTCATTTTAATAAGCCTCCGGGTGGGCCAGGTCCCCGGGGCAATGTTGTTAATATATGTGGGGGCCGCATGGGCCCCCATAGCCCCGGGGACCACCACCTCCCCGGGGCTTCTTTAAAAAAAGTGCATGGGTGGGCTCCTGCCCCCCCCACGCTGCCCTGGGGACAGCCACCTCCCCGGGGCATTCCTTATTATGGGACGGGGGCCTCGCGGGCCCCCCAAGCCCCAGGGACCGCCACCTCCCCGGGGCTTTATTTAAAATAGAAAGTGTGGGGGGCTCCTGCCCCTCCCCACACTGCCCCGGGGACCACCACCTCCATGGGGCATTTTTAAATTAAGGGTGGGGGTCCATTACGGCGCCCCGGGGTCCACCACCTCCCCCTGGCTATGTTTACGTTGGGTGGGGTCTGCACGGCCCCCCTCCTGGAGCACTCCATGGCCCTGGGGACCGCCACCCTCCTGGGCCGGCTCCAGCAATGTCCTGGGGTGCCCACCCCCGGGACATTGCAGTTTGCAATGACAGGGCAGGAGCATGGCTCCCGCCCTGTCATTGCAAACTCTGCTTCGCTTCATGGAAGCGAGAGCAGGATGTTGGGCCACAGGCCTCTTGACGAGCCTGTAGCCTGATGAGATTCCACAGGAACAAAGATGCATTCCCCACACTCCCCGAAAACAGCGTCTGGAGGAATAGTGAAAAGACTCCTTAACAGATTACTGTCTCCGAAGAGTTGGGGGAATGATTCATAGAGTGACCACCACTCTTCCCCAGCTTGAGGAACTGGTAACGCTCGTGAAGGATGACAGGACACAGTGAGAGCTGTAAAGAAATGGGAAGACCTATTAGCACTAAATACAAGGGGGCTAATTATCCCATAAGGCAGTGGTATGCATGTTAAGGTCAAGAAAGGAAATCCACTTACCAGCCAAAAAGAGCCTCCAAAGCTTCCTTAAAGAAAAGATGGAGGAGTTAGCGTCACTCCTCTTGAAGCTGCAGGAGGAGGAGTCTTGTGCCAGACTTTGACAGTATCACAAAATGATATAAAGGTAGTCCGTCCTTAAACCATAGGGCGAATCAGCACAAAACGATAAAAAGAGGTCCTCACAGTTGGTGTTTCACAAATGGTTGAGCAGCGTTCATAGAGTCCTCTTCAAGCAAGGAAAAGCACCAGGAAATGTCCGGAGAAAAGAGGGAGCGTCCTTCCGTAATTGTGAAGGCAGAACACAGGTTAGTTGAGCACAAATGTCTGCCAGGAGATACCAAGAAATGAAACAGAGTGCTCAGCTGGATCAAATACAGGAGAGCACAGGGGAGGAGAGGGCGTTTTCTCCCCAGGAGGCTTTGAACTCTGCAGCCGATAAAAAATGTGCGCTGCGGGCAGGGAGAGTGAAATGGAGCCTTGGGGTAATGACCGCGCTAATCCGCCTCAGCATTTAAATCCAGCTGAGCAGAAGTGCGGGTAGTAAGGACTGCACAATTACGGGCGCAAAATCCTGATAGGTGATCACGGGAGAAAATAACTAACTACATAAGCACAAGAAACGCGATTAGGAATTCACTACCGAAGACGAGCAGGAAACAATGTAGCAAGTCCTACAGCAGCTGACGAACAAAGGGGCGTGGTTATGGGAACGGAACAGTAAGCAAAGCAAAGGCTTGTTCCGGACACGTCATTTTAACTAAAGGAGGGGACGTGTCAAAAGATACAGTGTATTTGTGCACACTTGGAAGCAGTAAGGGATCGTCTACAAAGAGCAGACCTCTTTAAACATGACATGCACTAACACAATGCCTGCCTCCGGTCCCAGGATATGGAACAAGAGGCCTGAGCCCTGACACAGGAAACCTGCTCTCGCTTCCATGAAGCGAAGCAGAATTGCTTTTGGACAAGGGGAGCTGCATGTTAGCAGCTCCCCTTGTCCAAAAGCAGTTCCGGCTCCCGCAGGATGCGGGGAGCTGGCTGGGACCGCAGGGGCATTGGGGCTCCCCTGTGGTCCCCAACGTGTGGTCAGGCCCCGTGGGATGGGGTCCCCGGGGCCAAAAGTAGACCAGGGAAGGGGGGCCATGTGGCCCCCCTCCCGTGTAATTAATTAAAAAAAATGAAACAAGGCAATTCCCCGGGGGAAGGGGTCCCCAGGTCCAATAATGGCCTTAGGAGGGGGGCCAACTACCCCTCCTGTTACCTCCAGTAAGTCCCACACAGTGGGATTGCTAAGGGGTCTTCGGAGGCCACGCCCCCCTTTCTCCACCACTCTGCAAACACGCCTCCTGGCACACTATGGGTTGGGGGATGAAGTCCACTTTGCTCCTGAGGGACTTTGGGGGCCAAGAAGCCCTCCTGGTACCTCCTGTAAGACCAACGCAGCGGAATTCTGGAGCGCTGGTTGGAGGCCCAGTCCCCTTTCTCCACCACTCTGCAAACGTGACTACCAGTTAAAGAAGCATTTGTAATATAATAGGTCTCGCATTTGCTATTGGCCTTCCTTGTAAATGTAAAAGTTTTTTACTAATGTTTTTTGGAGTGGAGTGGATGTAGGTTGTGTGTAGTGGAATTATGTGGTATGTTGTGCAGTGAAATTATGTGGATAGAAAGTATGTGGTATTTAGTGTATAGAAATTATGTAGAGTGGGATTATGTGTTATGGAGAGTAATTATGTGGTATGGTAGTCTGTGTTGTGGAGTGGTAACCTAAGGTTTAGTCTTCCTCGTTTCCATAGAAGGTAAACTATAAACTCATTGAGACAAAAAAATAAGGAACCACTGAGGAGCACTTCTGGACCTAGTCAGAAGTATGAGCAGAGCCACAGGAATTATGCGACTGTTTGACTGCACCGACTTTCGCACAATTATACATTTTCCGCATTTGCCACATAATCCATCATCTACTGCATAATCTGCAGATTTGAACAAAAAAAACCTTGTTTCTAGCTCAAACGTTACCAAAATTGTAGCGACAAGTGTTACAGTGTGGTGGAAGGCCCTTTGCAAACCTAGAATGGTCACCTGTTACTTATTGCTAAATGTGGGTGTTAAATTGGTACTAATGGTGTGCAAACCACTCTTGCTTCTTTCTGCGCCTCTCTTGCCTTTTACTGCATTTCTGTTGCTTCTTTCTCCACCTTTCTTTCTTTTTCTGCACCCCTCTTGCCTCTTTCTGCAACTCTGTTCCTTCTTTCTGTACTTCTTTTGTTTCTTTCTGCACCTCTCCCGCTTCTTTCTGCTTCCCTCTTGCCTCTTTCTCCACCCCTCATCCCCCTTTCTGCACCTCTGTTGCTTCTTTCTGCACCTCTGTTGCTTCTTTCTGCACCTCTCTTGCTTCTTTCTGCACCCCTCGTGCCTTTTACTGCACCCCTCTTCCCTCTTTCTGCACCCCTCTTGCCTCTCCCTGCACCTCTGTTCCTTCTTTCTGTACTTTTGTTTCTTTCTGCACCTCTCTTGCCTCTTTCTCCACCCCTCTTACCCCTTTCTGCATCTCTGTTGCTTCTTTCTGTACTTCTCTTGTCTTTCTCTACCCTTGTTCCCTCTTTCTGTACCTCTGTTGCATCTTTCTGTACCTCAGTTGCTTCTTTCTGCACCCCTCGTGCCTCTCTCACACCCCTCTTCCCTCTTTCTGTACCCTTTTTGCCTCTTTCTGGACCTCTATTCCTTCTTTCTGCACTTCTTTTGTTTCTTTCTGTACCTCTCTTGCTTCTTTCTGCACTCCTTTTGCCTCTTTCTGCACCTCTCTTGCTGCACCCTCTTCTCTCTTTTTCCATCCCTCATCCGTTTTTCTGCTCCTCTGTTGCTTCTTTCTGCACTTCTCTTGCTACTTTCTGTATCTCTCTTGCTTCTTTCTCCACCCCTATTCCCCCTTTCTGCATCTCTGATGCTTCTTTTTGCACCTCTTGTGACTCTTTCTCCACCCCTCTTCCTGCACCTCTGTTGCTTCTTTCTGCACTTCTTTCTTCTTTCTGTACCCCTCTTGCCTCTTTCTGCACCTCTGTTGTTTCTTTCTGCCCTTCTCGTGCTTCTTTCTGCAACTCTCTTGCTTCTTTCTGCACCTCTCTTGCCTCTTTCTGTACTACTCTTGCCTGTTTCTGTACCTCTCTTGCCTGTTTCAGCACCTCTCTTGCCTCTTTCTGCACCCCTCTTCCCTCTTTCTGCACATCTCTTCCCTCTTTCTGCACCTCTCTTGCCTGTTTCTGCAACTCTCTTGCCTCTTTCTGCAGTTCTCTTGCCTCCTTCTGCACCTCTGTTGCTTCTTTCTGTACTTCTCTTGCCTCTTTCTGCACCCCTCTTGTCTGTTTGTGCACCTCTTTTGGTTCTTTCTGCACTGCGCTTGCTTCTTTCTGGACCTCTTTTGCAAATTTCTGCACCCCTTTTGCCTCCTTCTGCACTCCTCTTGCCTCCTTCTGCACCTCTGTTGGTTCTTTCTGCACTGCTCTTGCTTCTTTCTGCACCTCTTTTGCCTGTTTCTGCAACTCTCTTGCCTCTTTATGCACTTCCCTTGCCTCTTTCTGCACCTCTGTTGCTTCTTTCTGCTTTTCTCTTGCTTGTTTCTGCATCTTTCTTTCTCTTTATGCACTACTATTGCCTCTTTCTGTGCTTCTCTTGCTTCTTCCTGTACCTTTCTTCCTCTTTCTGCACCTCTCTAGCTTCTTTCTGCACCTCTCTTGGTTCTTTCTGCACTTATGTTGCCGCTTTGTGCACTTCTCTTGCGTCTTTCTGCACATTTCTTGCCTCTTTCTGCACATTTCTTATTCTTTCTGCACCGGTCTTGATTTTTCTGCTCTTCTCTTGCCTCTTTCTGTACTTCTCTCACCTCTTTCTGTACTCAAATGGGAAGTGAATGCTCTCAAGTTTAAAGGTCTGCGTTCTCTCAGGACTGAGGTATATGTCTACTTGTACATGTATTCTTACATGTGTTATGCATCTGAAGATGGTAGCTTAAAAAGCAGGTAACTTCTCCTATAGGTGGTTAAATCTTCTCAGTTCTGCTCTGTCATTCGGTTGCACAGGCAGACATGTCTTATGTATATAGGTGTTATAGAGCCCCTCAAATATACTATTAAATACCCGTGTACCCTGTATTGTGAGCAGAAAGAAATGCATACATCTTTTTGTACACAAACTTAGAGTATTCCGTTTGATACACAGGTATTCAAGTATTTGTATGTTTATTTTTATGTAACATGTCACTAGGTAAAAGCAGACACACAGGCATGCATACCATCACAAACTTGGTGAGACTTACAACAGTGATATGGTTAGGATTGCTGTTTTACATTTGGTAGGCCTAACATTCTGAGCAGTCGATAAATAGTGAACCTTAAAGAGAAAAGTGAGGTTTAAGACATCTTGCGAGAAGGATTAGTGATTAGGATACTTTGTATGAGTCTGTGGAAAGGTACAGTCAAAGTAGGCCTTTTTCTGCACCTTTGTTGCTTCTTTCTGGACTTCTCTTGCTTTATTCTCCACCTTTCTCCGTCTTTCAGGACTTCTGTTGCCTCTTTCTGGACTTCTCTTGCTTCTTTCTGCACCTTTCTTCCTCTTTCCGTACATGTTCTACCTATGTAGGCATAGTTAGAAATTAGCATTTAAAAAACCTTAGAAATTCACTGCAAAAACCACAGGTTTCAGGGACGTTATAGTTAGTAAATAACATTTAAAAAACCTTAGAAATTCACTGTAAAAACAGAGGTTTTGGGGACATTAAAGTTAGGAATTAGCATTGCTGATGACGTCACATATTACATCACTCATTACATGGTCAATGACATCACTGATGACATCACTGATGACATCTCAAATGACATCACTGATGACATCACTGATGACATCATCCACTTAATATCTGATGCACCTCCTCACACCCTAATATAACCTTTCATACACCCACTCTAAATTACAGACTATCATACAAGAAACCATAGACACACCAATACCAGTTAGTACATAGACACATGTACTCACTCAACCATACAGTCCCTCATACATGCAGTCACTCATCAATACAGCCACTGATATATGCACTCATACACCCATACAGATGCTCACATACTGCCACTCACCCACAGAGATACTCACACACCTAGTCAGTCACCCAAAGACTGAATCACACTGCCATTTACTCACCTATACAGTTATACACATACCACCTCACTTATTCATACAGATACTAACACATACTCTCTTATACAATCGCTGACACAAGCACACACTCAACAATACAGCCACTCTCACAATCACTCACTCTCACATATAGTCACTTATATACTCCAACACTCACATATACTGCATTTCACATATGTAGTTACTCACACATATACCACTGAGACATCCATTCACTCACCAACACAGCCATACGCACACTCATTCACCCATACAGCCCCTCGCAGACGTACTCATGAACCCATACACCCACTGATTCACCCACTCACACATCCGTGCAGGCAGACACACACACCCCCACACACCCACACAGACACTCAGGCACCCATACAGGTTATAAGACAACCAATCATTAACCCATATAGACACTCATGTAGCTACTCACCATCCCATGCAGCCACGTACACACCAACTGACAGACTGATACAGACATTCATACAGACTAGTCATTCACTCATGCATTCACTAAGACATGTTTAATCACTCATTTATACAGTCAGTCACGCACCCACTAAATCATCCATTCAGACACTCACACACCCGCTCATTCTTCAATAAGCCTTGGTGTGTATATATATATAACATTCTTAAACTTTTTAGATATACTCAGTCAATGGATGATGTCATCAGTGATGTAATCAGTGATGTCATCAGTGATGTCACTGACCATGTCATGAGTGATGTAATATGTGACATCATCAGCAGTGCATTGTGGGGGCGCGAGTTATAGTTAGCTCAGCTAACTATAACTGCCGAATTTCTATGGTTTTGTACGAGTGAAATGTCAGCCGAACTATAACGTCCCTGAAACCTGTGGTTTTTTCAGTGAATTTCTAAGGTTTTTAAAATGCTAATTCCTAACTATAACGTCCCTAAAACCTGTGGTTTTTGCAGTGAATATATATATATGTATATATATATATATATATATATATATATATATATATTATCTACTGGCGGTCGCCAGTAGATAGTTATAGTTAGAACCTATTTTCCATAGGAAATCTGCGACATTCTATTTGAAATAACTCTCTTGCTGGTTGACGTATCTTCGCAAAATTTTCAAACTTTGTGGGGCGCTCCGGTCCGCTCCTACCCTGAAAGTCTCGGGGTGATTCGTCAAGCGGGGGCCGAGAAAAAGGGGGGTCCCAAACGCGTTTTCCCCATTCATTTTTCCATAGGAAACTTTAGACACGGCTACAGCCCGAACTGCTGAACGGAATTACACCAAATTTGGCAAAGAGGTAGTTCTTGGTTCAGAAAGAACCCTTTTTGTTAAATGGTGTAAATCCGTTCAGTAGTTGCTGAGAAAATCAAAAGTAAAAGTACATATATATCTATGGCCGCGTCGGATTCGCGCACCCTCCCGATCACGAGCTGCATGCTAATTGGCTGTCAACACTCCAAATCAGGAAGTGTTGGCAGCCATTTTGTCCCTCGGTAGAACCGAGGGACAGAAACTAAGTGCGTAAAACGCACAAAGGGGGCAGGGTAGAAACACCCTGACCCCTAGATCTGCTCAGGGGTCCCACAAGGACCCCTGGGCAAACATTTTTTTTTTTTTTTTAAATCGGCAGGCTTCTTTTTTTTTTTTTTTTAAACCTGTGTGGGGGCTCCAGCCCCCACATGCCCCGAGGACCGCCACCTCCCGGGGCACTAAACATTTAAATATGGGGGTCCGTTACGGACCCCGGGGACCACCACCTCCCCGGGGCTGTGCACTGAATGGGAGGGGGCCGCGCGGCCCCCTCCTGGAGCCCTTGATGGCCCTGGGGACCACCACCCCCAGGGCCGGCTCCTGCAGTGTCCCGGGTGCCTACCCCGGGACACTGCTGTTTGCTATGACAGGGCGGGAGCCTCGCGGCTCCCGTCCTGTCATAGCAAACTTGCTCTCTCTTTCAAAATGCAAACCAATTGCTTTTCCACATGGGGAGCAGCATGTTAGCTGCTCCCCATGTGGAAAAGCAATGCCGGCTTCCGCAGGAGGCGGGGAGCCGGCTGGGACTGTGGGGGATTGGGGACCCCCACAGTCTCCAACGTGAGGCCAGGCCCCGGGGGATGGGGTCCCCGGGGCCATAAGTGGCCCGGGAGGGGGCCACGCAGCCCCCTCCCCAAAGATCAATTTTTTTTTTTTTAAATAAAGGAAAGGCCGGCCCCGGGGGATGGGGTCCCCGGGGCCTTAAATGGCCTGAGGAGGGGGGCCACGCAGCCCCCCTCCAAATAAAAAAAATAAAAAATTGAGGCCATGCCCCGGGGGATGGGGTCCCCGGGGCCAATACAGGCCCAGGGAAGGGGGCCACGCCGCCCCCTTCCCGTTTTTTTTTTTAAATTTAAAAAAATGCTCAGGCCCCGGGGATGGGGTCCCCGGGGCCAAAAGTGGGCAAGGGAAGGGGGGCCACGCAGCCCCCCTCCCATAAAAAAAAAAACGACTGGCATCGTGCCGGAGGCCCGCCCCCTCCCTGCAGTACTCTGCAAACGCGCCCCCTGGCGCGTTTGCAGAGGAGAACAATTCCCCTTGAATACTGGGGGTCCCTGGGGGCCAACTAGCCCACCAGGAACCTCCAGTATGCGCCAGGGGCTGCCTTGCAGAGACGTGTACATAGGCCACGCCCCTTTTTACACCTCTCTGCAACGCAGCTCTGTGGCGCTTTTGGAGGTATATGGTGGGCTAGTTGGACTCCAGGGACCCTCAGGATTCAAGGGGACTTAATCCCCCAACCTAAAACGCGCCACAGGGCGCGTTTGCACAGTGGTGAAGGGAGGGGCGGGGCTTCATGTGACATGTGTGCAAACAGGCCCCGTGGCGCGTTTTAAGATGGGGATTAAATCCCTTCAATCCTGAGGGTCCCTGGAGGCCAACTAGCCCAACAGGTACATCCAGAAAGCGCCACAGAGCTGCATTGCAGAGAGGTGTAAAAGGGGTGTGGCCTCTCTACACGTCTCTGCAACGCAGCCCCTGGCGCATACTGGAGGTTCATGGTGGGCTAGTTGGCCCCTAGGGAACCTCATGATTCAAGGGGACTTAATCCCCCAACTTAAAACGCGCCACGGGGCGCGTTTGCACAGATGTCACCTCAGGCCCCGCCCCTCCCTTCACCATTGTGCAAATATTCCTCTAAAATCTGCCTTACTACGAATTCCGATTTACTCACCTGTTATCAGGAGAGACCTCAGTGCTGCATCTTTCAGCCCAGTACTGGTCCTGAAAAGTAATTTTAACCGTACTTACCAGTAACTTGAATTTCCTTCCATAGGCTAACATTGACTGGTTTCACTTGGAAATTCTTCTAAGTGTGGAGTTTTGGAACTTTAAAATATTCCTCTAAAATCAGCCGAAATACGAATTCCGATTTACTCACCTGTTATCAGGAGAGACCTCAGTGCTGTATCTTTCAGCCCAGTACTGATCCTCAAAAGTAATTTTAACCGTACTTACCAGTAACTTGAATTTCCTTCCATAGGATATCATTGCCTGCTTTTTGCTGAAAAAGTTTATAAGTGTTGATTTTTGAAACATACAAATATTCCTCTAAAATCAGCCGAAATACGAATTCCGATTTACTCACCTGTTATAAGGAGAGACCTCAGTGCTGTATCTTTCAGCGCAGTACTGGTCCTGAAAAGTAATTTTAACCGTACTTACCAGTAACTTGAATTTCCTTACATAGGCTAACATTGACTGGTTTCACTTGGAAATTCTTCTAAGTGTGGAGTTTTGGAACTTTAAAATATTCCTCTAAAATCAGCCGAAATACGAATTCCGATTTACTCACCTGTTATCAGGAGAGACCTCAGTGCTGCATCTTTCAGCCCAGTACTGATCCTCAAAAGTAATTTTAACCGTAATTACCAGTAACTTGAATTTCCTTCCATAGGCTAACATTGACTGGTTTCACTTGGAAATTCTTCTAAGTGTGGAGTTTTGGAACTTTAAAATATTCCTCTAAAATCAGCCGAAATACGAATTCCGATTTACTCACCTGTTATCAGGAGAGACCTCAGTGCTGTATCTTTCAGCCCAGTACTGATCCTCAAAAGTAATTTTAACCGTACTTACCAGTAACTTGAATTTCCTTCCATAGGATATCATTGCCTGCTTTTTGCTGAAAAAGTTTCTAAGTGTTGATTTTTGAAACATACAAATATTCCTCTAAAATCAGCCGAAATACGAATTCCGATTTACTCACCTGTTATAAGGAGAGACCTCAGTGCTGTATCTTTCAGCCCAGTACTGGTCCTGAAAAGTAATTTTAACCGTACTTACCAGTAACTTGAATTTCCTTCCATAGGCTAACATTGACTGGTTTCACTTGGAAATTCTTCTAAGTGTGGAGTTTTGGAACTTTAAAATATTCCTCTAAAATCAGCCGAAATACGAATTCCGATTTACTCACCTGTTATCAGGAGAGACCTCAGTGCTGTATCTTTCAGCCCAGTACTGATCCTCAAAAGTAATTTTAACCATACTTACCAGTAACTTGAATTTCCTTCCATAGGATATCATTGCCTGCTTTTTGCTGAAAAAGTTTCTAAGTGTTGATTTTTGAAACATACAAATATTCCTCTAAAATCAGCCGAAA
Organism: Calotriton arnoldi; assembly: GCA_963921515.1. NCBI lineage: Eukaryota > Metazoa > Chordata > Amphibia > Caudata > Salamandridae > Calotriton > Calotriton arnoldi. Next base: position 3,376,192 of record CAWUFW010000586.1, on the reverse strand, counting down.
TACGAATTCCGATTTACTCACCTGTTATAAGGAGAGACCTCAGTGCTGTATCTTTCAGCCCAGTACTGGTCCTGAAAAGTAATTTTAACCGTACTTACCAGTAACTTGAATTTCCTTCCATAGGCTAACATTGACTGGTTTCACTTGGAAATTCTTCTAAGTGTGGAGTTTTGGAACTTTAAAATATTCCTCTAAAATCAGCCGAAATACGAATTCCGATTTACTCACCTGTTATCAGGAGAGACCTCAGTGCTGCATCTTTCAGCCCAGAACTGATCCTCAAAAGTAATTTTAACCGTACTTACCAGTAACTTGAATTTCCTTCCATAGGATATCATTGCCTGCTTTTTGCTGAAAAAGTTTCTAAGTGTTGATTTTTGAAACATACAAATATTCCTCTAAAATCAGCCGAAATCCGAATTCTGATTTACTCACCTGTTATCAGGAGAGACCTCAGTGCTGCATCTTTCAGCCCAGTACTGGTCCTGAAAAGTAATTTTAACCGTACTTACCGGTAACTTGAATTTCCTTCATAGGCTAACATTGACTGGTTTCACTTGGAAATTCTTCTAAGTGTGGAGTTTTGGAACTTTATAATATTCCTCTAAAATCAACCAAAGTACGAATTCCAATTTACTCACCTGTTATCAGGAGAGAACCCAGTGCTGCATCTTTTAGCCCAGCACTGACCCTGAAAAGTAATTTTAACCGTACTTACCAGTAACTTATATTTTCTTCCATAGGAATCCATTGTCTGGTTTTCAGCAGAAAAGTTTCAAAGTGTCGATTTTCACAAACTACAAATATTCCTTAAAAATCGCCTGTATGACTTAAACGCATTCTTTCAACTGTTTACAGGAGATGCACCAGTGCTGGATCCAGGATCCAACACTGAGTAAGAAAAAGTAACGATAACAGTTTTTACCTGCTAAGTGAATTTCCTTCCATAGGATAACATTGGTGATTCTATGAGAAAAAGTTTCTAAGTGTCAACTTTTAAAATACAATAATATTCCTTAAAAATCACGACTGTAACCAAAACGCTTTTACTCAACTGTTTACAGGAGATGTACCAGGACTGAATCTAGGATCCAGTCCTGTGGTTAGAAAAGTAATCCATAAAGTAACTAATTGCATTTAACTAGAAATTCACATTGAGCTGAATGTTGCATTGTGTTTGAAAATGTGTTGCCCATTGCAACAACTGTAACTACTGTACTTAAAAGTCTATTGCCTATGTGCAAAGTATTTAAACTAAAGTAATTCATTCTGAGAAAGTATTTTTTGTAATGTAATGTATAATGTAATTACAATGTAATTTAAAAAATAAAATATGTAAAAAAAAATTGTTTCTAAAAATGTAGTAAATCAGTATGAAAAAAATTAATATAACAATTAATACATTTAAAAATTGTCATTTACAAAACCTTTGAAATTCACTGAAAAAACCGTAGGTTTCAGACATGTTATAGTTAGGAATTAGCATTTAAAAAACCTTTGAAATTCACTGAAAAAACCATAGGTTTCAGATATGTTATAGTTAGAAATTAGCATTTAAAAAACCTTTGAAATTCACTGAAAAAACCATAGGTTTTAGGGACAGTTATAGTTAGTTGGACATTTTACTCGTACAAAACCCATGAAATTCCCCCGTTATAGTTAGTTCAGCTAACTATAACTCGCGCCCGCAATGCACTGCTGATGACGTCACATATTACATCACTCATGACATGGTCAGTGACATCACTGATGACATCACTGATGACATCTCAAATGACATCACTGATGACATCATCCACGTGATAATCTGATGCAGCTCTTCACACCCTAATATAACCTTTGATACACCCAATCTAAATTACAGACTGCCATTCGCAAAACCATAGACACTCCAACACCAATAACTCCATACCCACTCACTGATTCTTAGGTCTACACACACACATCCACTCACTCACCCGTACAGTCACTCATACTTATGGTCACTCAGTACAGGACTATCATATGCACTCTTACTCCTATATAGACACTCAAACACCGCCACTCATCCATAGAGGTACTCACACACCTAGTCAGTCATGCAAATAATTAAACACACTGCCATTTACTCACCTATACAGTTATACACACACCAGCTCACTTAATCATACAAATACTAGCACATTGTTACGCTCTTATATAATCACTGATACAAGCACACACTCATCCATACAGCCACTATCACAATCACTCACTCTCGCTTATAGCTATTTATATACTCCAACACACATATATACTGCCTTTCACATATGTAGTTACTCACACATGTACCACTGGGACATACATTCACTCACTAACACACTCTTACACACACTTACCCACCCATACAGTCTATCACAGATGCACTCTTGAAACCATCCACCCAGTGAATCACCCACTCACACATCTATGCACAGTCGCACACACCCCATCCACACAAACACTCAGGCACCCATACAGATACTCAGACAACAAATCAATAACTCTTATAGACACTCATGTAGCTATTCACAAACCCATGCAGCCACTTACACAGCAACAGACAGACGGATACAGACATTCACCCAGTTTAGTCACTAACCCATGCATTCAGTAAGATACGTTAAATCACTCACTTATAGAGTCAGTCACGCACCTACTAAATCATCCATACAGACACTTACACACCCACTCATTCTTCAATACGTCTTTTCCTATATATATTAAAAATATTTAAACTTTACAGAAACACACAGTCACTGGATGATGTCATCAGTGATGTCATTTGAGATGTCATCAGTGATGTCATCAGTGATGTCACTGACCATGTCATGAGTGATGTAATATGTGATGTCATCAGCAGTGCATTGCGGGCGCGAGTTATAGTTAGCTGAACTAACTATAACGGGGGAATTTCACGGGTTTTGTACGAGTAAAATGTCCAACTAACTATAACTGTCCCTAAAACCTATGGTTTTTTCAGTGAATTTCAAAGGTTTTTTAAATGCTAATTTCGAACTATAACATATCTGAAACCTATGGTTTTTTCAGTGAATATATATATATATATATATTCTCCTGTGTCCGGCGAGTTCCCCTCTCGGCTGCCAAAGCGTCGGTGGTGCAGTGTGAGACAGCGCTTCACCGCGCAGTGTTCAACATGAAAGGAGAACGGCTCCCAAACATCCATAAAGGAACCCACTGCACTCCGGAGTAGTTAGAATGTTGTTTAATGGTCACTACGGCAGTAACACAATCGTCAACGCATTTCGGTGCACAACATGCACTTTGGTCATGACGCCGACCATGTCCACACTAACATTTTTTATACATTCTGTGCGTCAATAGGATACAATAAAGGTAGTAAACACAAAAGGAGGACACTGAATGCAGCAGTGGTAATGGCGGCCATATTGAAGTGGAGTAATACTTCATGAGTAACAGTGCATATCCAAAATAATTGGATTAAATTTATCAAATAATATAACAAATGAATATAACAGGAAAAACCATATATCTATCAACATAGAATGAGCACATCTAACATTGCATCGTTTCTGCAAGGCCTGAATGTCCCATCTGATAATGTCCAAATTAAATACCCTTCACGTCTGCGGGGCCAACAATTATTCGATAGTTGTAGATATGATAATGGTAAATCTCTGGTAGTCATGTAGCCCCTGTTGACTGACACTAACCCTGATATGTCAAAGCCATCATGCCCCAGTGGGCTTTTTGATAATAAAGTAAAAAAAGTAAAAGAAGGGAGTTTTAAATCAAAAAAGAGGTCAAACTTGTCTCTGCTGTTTCTTCCAGTTTGCTAGCTGCATTTCTGTCTACTCTTACTCTCTTTGCTCTCAACTAAGGATGAACATCTCAGGGCGCCCCAACTCTGCTTCTCTAGTGTGGAGTCCTCCTGTGAACAGACACATAACATATAACATTCAATGAAACTTTTTCAAACACAGAATCACTAAAATAGATATAATTTGTTTTTTCAAAATAAATGATCTTAGAGCTGGCAGTTCGGTTACTTACAGATGGACAAAAAGCTCATCATCAATATTCAGGACTCACGGCTCCCTGCAGTCTAATTCAAGAATATATCTCGATTCCAACCTTCTAAGCTCTTTCTCGCTGTCACCATCTCTTTTCTTTTTCGGCAGACTATCAATCACACTGTACTTGAGCAGTTTGTGGTCTCCACCATGTGTTCTATGAAAGTGTTGTGCTACGGGATAGCTACTGTCGTTGTTCTTAATGGCTCTTAAATGTTGTAAAATAAGTCTGTGGACAGGCAAAATCATGCTGCCTACATAGTATTTAGAGCATGTCTGTCCAGGGGTTGTTATCTCATTTCTGACTAACAGGTTGCACATAGATTTCGCCTTCCTGTATGTTATTTGTGGTTTCTTAGGGAAATCTTTTCCTATGGTGGGGTCATTTTGTATGAGGTGCCAGTGTTTAGCTAAAGCTTTTCTGAGTAAGATGTGCTTGTCATTGTATGCTGTTATGAATCTGGTTTCTTCCCTGGTATTAGCCTTACTCTTTCCTGAGTTGACAGCTTCATCAGTAAAGAGGATATCCTCCCTCTTGATGCATGCTGTCTTGTTCCGTGCTTCCTCTAACAGAGAAGTAGAGTACCCTCTCTGTTGGAGCCTAGCCATCATATTGTTTTGGGTTGAGTTGTAACTTTTTTCAGTGCTACAGATGCGCCTCGCTCTAAATAGCTCTCCATAGGGTATGCTGTGTTTGAGAGTGAAGGGGTGAAAACTATTAGCATGCAATATGCTGTTCCCTGCCGCGGGCTTTCTGTACAGCGTAGTAGTGAATCTAGAATCCTGGACCCTGATCTGTACATCCAGAAAATTCATTACAGTGTTGCTAATCTCACTCATGAATTTGAGATTAAGGGTATTGGAGTTTATTTTCGCCACAAAAGCTTTGGCCGTGTTTTCACTACCCTTCCACAGGACAAACACATCATCGATGTAACGCACCCATAGTGCCAGGGGTTCTATCCAGTCTTGCAAATCAGGTCCATGTAGCACTTGCTGCTCCCACCAGCCCATATGAAGGTTGGCAAAGCTGGGGGCGAAGCAAGTGCCCATCGAAGTCCCCTGTAGTTGTTTAAACAGCTCGCCATTGAACCAAAAGATGTTGTATTGCAAGCACCATTCCATCATTTTCAAAATCATTATGTTGTGCTTGTAATGTTTGATCGATCTAGCTCGTAAGAAATGCTGTTTGGCCTGTAGGCCGTCACTATGTCGGATACTAGTATATAGGGACGTTACATCCAGTGTCATCATGAGCATGCCCTCCTCCCAAGTCCTATCAAAGATAATTTTCAAAAATTCAATAGTATCCTTGATATGAGAGGGGAGGGTGATAACAATAGGTTGTAGAAAACTGTCTATGTATGTGGAGGTGTTTTCTAACGGGCTGTCATTGGCTGCTACTATTGGTCTCCCTGGGGGTCTGGTTGGGTTTTTGTGGATTTTAGGGATGAGGTATAATACTGGTATTCTGGGGTTCTCCTTCTTACAAAATTTCCATTCATCCCAACTTAGCAACCCCTCATCTCTCCATTCCAGTAGCTGATTATGAAAACTTTCAATCACTCTCTCATACTCTGTTCTAGCAATCCTGGTATAACACTCCCGGTCGTTTGATTGAGCGTAAGCTTCCTGCATGTAAAGTTTTGTCCCATAGGACTTCGTTGCCCCCCTTGTCGGATAATCTTACTACACAGTTCTCATTATTGTTCCATTTCTTGATAACTCGTCTAAATGTCTTATCCTGTTTTTTTGTTTTCCTTGTTTTTTTCATAGGGTTTCATTTGAATTCTTTTTAGTTCAGTGGACATCAGGTCTGAAAAGAGTTCTATCCCATCGTTAATGTTAGAAGGGTTGAATCTGGATTGTACCCGAAAATTCGTGTTACCACCCTCGCTTATGTTGATCCCTGATTCTTCCAATATAGCAATTTCATTAGAAGGTGGAATACCTGGGTCGAGCTGTCTAATGATAAAAGTACCCCCAAGCCATGGGCGTCCATCGCCTGTAACCCTTCAGCTGCAGGTTCCCCAATAGGCCCTATTTGTCTGGTTAAACAAATAAATGAACTGTTGAACAAAAACGAGAATAAGGACAAAGTTGTGCAATACAAAAGCGAAATGAAACAAAGGATGGCTAAACAAGAGAAGGGAGTGAAACAACGGAAACAACAAAAATTCCATTGTGATAAAATGGATTATCTGAGGGGCCAGGTGTGATACAATGCGGAGACAGAGACACAATGAAGTTAACCAACTGAGAAAAGATGTTTCCCACAGAGTATGAGAGAGTGATTGAAAGTTTCCATAATCAGCTATTGGAATGGAGAGAAGAGGGGTGTTGCGGGGATTCTGCACCTACACAGAACTATGCGCAGGAAAACGGGACCTCTGTGTATAGGGGTGTACCAACCTACCACCTTAGTGCCCAAAATCCCAAAACCGACTAGCTATAGTGTCTCATTCGTTCTCCTCCAGAAATCACAAAGCTACAAATGATTAGACAACCCAGAACACAACACTCCCGACTCTCTCAGGAATCGCGGTAGCAAGACATACCCTTTTGCTCGCTCACTCGTACTTGTCCGCAACAAGATTTGGCAGAGTCACTGTAACAGTTCAAAATGTTTATTTTAACTATCGTGCTCTACAATACAGTATAGGAGCCACTACCAGCAGCAAAATGCATAAACTCAAAACAATTCGCATTGTTACAATTCCATAGAGTACAAAGGGGAAGTCATTATATAAAGACAGTGGAAAAAGGACTATGAGGCCTAACCACCCTCCCCTTGACTGGAAGAAGTTTATTATAAAAAGGAATATCTCTGGGCTTTGTCAGCAGACCCCATACCTTAAAGCCTAGATGCAAGGTTTACATCATAGGAACAGCATAGCTCTTCTCCATGGAAAGGGCTCTCTCCAAGTGTGTGGTAAAACAACATGCATCTCTGTAATATCAAAGCATGAGTCACCAGCATTGCAGCTGTGTTTAGCATGCTATGTCTAGGTGCTATGGACTGACCAGAACACAATAACAAGGAGTGTTGTTTATCAACCTTGCACATCGTGTTCAGACTAAACTCCAGGAACTCAATAGAGAACGCGAAAAGCAGATCGTTTTCATGTGAAAGGCACAAACAGAGTTTTGCAAAAAATAAAGTCATGTAGTAACGTGTGCAAAAGCAGCATCATGGCAGCAAAGCTCATGCTAACTTAGCAATGTGGACAATGACCCTAATGGCCATATAACACCCTCCCCCTAGTAAGGCCATAGGACAAAGACAAAGGACCAAAACAGAGTTCAAAAAGCCATGCAGACCAAAAACGTGAGAAAAAACCAAATTGGAAAAAGTCAAAAGAAATTGTCATCTTTTTTCATGGCATAAAACTAGGTGTGGCGTCTCCGGGAAAATGTTATGATGAAGATGGTGGTAAGTCCACGTGAACTTAAGAATGCAATCCCCTCCAGAAGAGCATCTCTATTGTTAGTACAAAAAAGGGATGCCATCCAATCAAGTAGGTCGAAGGAACAAACGTGCTCCTTGTAACCTGATGCTTCCAAAAGCATCATCGGACAACTTGCGTGATATTCAATGAAACTCTGATGTAAGAGGTTCTGCGCAGCCGCACAGATATCCCATTCAGCCAACACTCCAAGTGCTGCTGCACGCGCCATACACCCGTCCCCAGAACAAGCCTGGTCATGAGCCTCTAAGGGACCCATCAACTGGACAAAATCCGGGACTGGACATGACGTATCGGAGAGACAAAAATCCATAGCCCAATAGAAGGGGCACCGTCGACAGTAGAAAACTGGTTGTACGCAAGTAAAGTAGGCAAAGCGAAAAGTTAATCCATAACTCACGCCAAGCGTCGCTAACGGCAGGCATCCAAAAACTTGATGCATTGGATCACGGTACAGTTGCAATTGGCCTGGTCTGTGCAGTACCACAAGATTAGCAGCCACTGTGCAGCAGGAGCAGAAGAAGCAGGATTCCACCAGTTAACGCCAGTAATAAAGGGAATCCTCCGAAGATGCTGGAATAAATAGAATGAATAAAAGCCGGTATTACTCCAAATATCATCTGAAAAGAAGTCACAAGGCCTGCTCCCACTTGTTTAAAAAAGTGTGCAAGGCCTTTAGTGTCAGACGCATTAAATATTTGATGTATAAGCTCCCCAAAGTGGAGTGGAGGTTAGTATTCGGAAGTGACTGAATCTCACTAGATGTTCTAGCCACCTGTAACTCGAAGGTCTCTCGAGCCGAAGTAAGAGCCGCTTCTTGTTGGAACAAAAGGGCTTTTAGCCTGCTTATTTTGTTGAAATCTGTTTTCAAAGTAGGAATGGAAGGCCAAATGGAACTATCTACACTCCCATGCCGGGGCGGAAAAAGCACATTGCTACAACAAGTAACGCGTTGTGAAACAGTTACCAAATACGGGACACCTGCCCGTAAACCACAGCAATCATGGTTGTTCAAAATAAGATAGTTACCGTTAGTAAGCAGTGTAAAATTGGGAATTATTGATGGTTCTGGAGTCCCTTTCAAAAAACAAGCAAGATTAGGTGCTGATACATTACATGCACCGTGCAATTTAACTGTTTACAAACTAGGGAATGTCCTACTGTCGAATCGCAGTCCTCCCCTGTTAGGAAGACCTCCTTATCTTCCCGTTGACATCTGTAAGTGAAAGGTAGGGACCACAATTCATGTAAAAAGGCACTACCCAGGGGTTCAAAGCGGCCAAATGGAAAATGTTGCCTGCAAGGTTTAAATTGAAACAATGAGAATGGGAGAGAGATAACCCCATGAATTAACCAAACGGCTGAATCCGTCTCCGCAACAGAGAATGGCAAGGGCTCCAATTGTTCAATGTGCAATAACGTGTATGTAGCATCTTTCATGGACATAAAACGCTGTTTATCAGTGAGATTAAATGGTAAAAACAGAGCAGAAGCATTTAAATAATCCCACAGGACCTTTCCCATTTTAAGGGTCTGTAACGTCCATGCAAACTGCATAACTGATCGTAATTGATTTTGACCATGATATAACACAGACACATCATTCTGAGCAATATCAATAACAGAAGAAACAATGTTATCCAATGTATAAATGCGTGACGATAGCATGTTGATACTATTGTCGACCACGGCTAGAACTTTTTCTAAATTTGCTTGATCAATTTGACGCAGACGAAAGGCTGCCTCCATCTGCGAAAGTTTCCAAATCTCATTGTAAGCTGCATATATAAATCTTTTAGATCTGGGAACCATGGGTCCCAAGATAAAATCAGCCAAATTAATGTCACTTGACAAGAGCGACAGGTGTTGCTTCACTGACGATAGGGTTGCATGTTCCAACCATTGTTGGCACAATTTACCCACCGAGTATGTGGTAACGGAATGTGAACGTGGATAACGAGGGTCCGGTCTAGTCTGTGTGAAACCAGGTGTTACATTATAAGAACGCAATTGACATGCATTTGAATTGGTTTGCCACACCAACCAACCGGATGAATCTATTTCTGAGACATTATAGTTGTCATTTTGAAACAAAGCCCGCAACGCATCAATGGTATAATTCGTCCGGGCACCAAATTGTCATATTCCGCTAAAGACGGAATGGATGGGATATTCAAATTTTTTACAGTTGCCAATCCAAAGCATGTAGTTTGGTACACGGTATCATTTAAAAATAAAATTTGAGCCGGGATTAGGCAGGCACGATGCAGAGCCTCAGTTCCCTGAACCTGCCAAGGCTTTGTGCCCCAGATTGATTTTAAATCAATGGTCTCTTTCCAGTCATCATAACCCTGTGTGGCCCATTTAGTCCTAAAAGAGTTAGAGTAAATCAATTTAGTGTGTGTCAGGATAAATTTGGATTGAGATGACAATTGTAGTTTAAAGAAATAGGATTCCGGATTGGACGTGTTATAATCTGTAAAGTATGTGAACTTATTTCAAAGAATTTTCGAACTCCCCTTTAGGAGAGTAGGGCAATGTTCCCATTGAGTGTGACTAAAAACCGGTCTTAAAGTGTTTGTCTTATGCAAAAAATGATGCCCATACTGTTGATAACAGAAGAGATCAGCATAATTGGCAGAATTTAAATACAAATCTTCAGCATCAAAAGCAGCATAATATTTTAAATCAGAAAACAATGAATGTACTGCTTGCACATTCCAATCATCAGAATGTATGTCCCATGTTACCACATCTCCTAATGAGACGCAAAAAACGTATGGCACCCTGAGCACCTCCGTTGGGCCGTGAATTTCGAGAGATACTTTATCCCAAACGATGCCATCTGCAACCGGGAATGCAGAAATGTTCACATGAATCTGATCACGTTTCATGATGTGGGACGATGTGTGTGGGGCCAGAATTCCATCGACCAAGTTCACAGCAGAGCGTTCTGGCAAATAATGACCATTGATAAGTAAGAAGAATACTGTTACAAATCCAATCGATATGAAGAGGAAAATTAGGATAAGCACCAACCAGATGTATGTCCATGGAGGGACCAAGTACGTCTTCTTGAATCAAGAGATGAAAACACTTAATTTAGATGGTGATACTGCCAAAGTAGAAGACGAGGAGGATGAGTCATAAGAGAAGCTGGCATGGTCCCCAAAATACCAGTTTTCACCCCTCGGTATTAAAGGCGGGTGAGAGGTATCAGCATGATGTTGTCGACGATCGCTCGACACTACCCTGTTGGACTCATCATTGGGATACATATACTCGACATCTGTGGTGGAAGTGGTAGGAGGCAAAACAGGAGAAAGGTCAACAGCAATTTTCATCTCAGCCTCCCTAACACTGTTATTCATGGTGGTTGAGGGGACCGGTTTCAAAGAAATAGCGTTGCATGAAACTGCAGGTGTGACACTATTCAGAATCGGCCAGACGGTGTAGCTTGACATTGTCCACTGAGATGTATCTGTTGTCTTTACGACCAGGTAAAGGTGGTAAAATGACTGTATGAGTACCCTTCAATCCTAGAACCAGGACCGGTGAACGATAAGAGGGACCAAATACTTTCTTGTTCTCCAACTTTTCTCGTACCAGATCTCCAATCTTGGGAAGCCAGCCGTCAACCGGAATCAGCAGTGCTGCATCATTGGAAGAGAGTAAATGTTCAGTTGCATAGCTGTCACGGGTCTTTTGTAGATCCTGTAACACAGTAGAATGATTATCTACGTCAAAGGTTGTGGCTCACGCTGCAACGTCTAGACCATCAAGGTCTGGCACAAACATTTTGATGCCAAAGAGCATTTCGTATGGGGTCCGCCCACCCAGAGATCTCCTAGGGAGATTATTGAGTGCACGTTGAACACCATAAAAAGGGGCCAGCCAGTTCCTGCCAGTACCTAAGATTCTAGCTGTCAAGGATTGCTTTAAGTCACGGTTCATTCGCTCCACAATAGAATTGCCCTCAGGCCTGTATGCCACCAGCACCCCCATCAACTTCATCGCATCCTTGTAAGCCTTAGAGGCGAACGCTGGACCTTGGTCAGAATGGAAGGTGCCACAGGCAAACATCCCGAGAAAACACACAAATCCCTGATGACATTTCGAGCGTCAGCACTGCGTTGTGGCCAAACCCAAAGGAATCTTGTGCACGAATCAACCACAACTAAAATGTATTTATATGCAGTATCAGTAGAGAACGGACCGCAGTGATCAAGATATACACAGCCAAATGGTTGATTAGAAATACATAGCTGTGTTTGTGGTGGGCGTGACACCGTAGACAGTTTGATTTGTTGACAAATGTCACAAGAAAGCACGTAATTACGGGTTTGTTTATATAAACCACGCCACCAATATCATTGCTGTAAAATCGAGACTGTCGCAGACACCCCGGCATGTGCAGAAGCCATGCCCTCGTGTGTGGCTCTGATCAAAGCAAGTCTGCGGTCTATGTTGGGAATCATCCGATCCCCAACAGATGGAATAGAAGCGTAAGGAACTTGTTCGGGAGACACATGATAAGAGTATTTCGAAGGGAAACCCTGAGGATAAGCAGTTCCCTCCCTCGTAGCAGCTACCGCTGCCAGAATATCATTATCTATTTTAGTCATGGACCTTGTAACTGCTGCTATGGAACACGTGGCTACTGCAGATTTGGCCGCTTCGTCAGCCAAAGAATTACCAAGAGCATGTGCTTCCACACGCTGATGGCCAAGAGTATGTATAACATGTGCAAGGGGCAGACGTTGTTTAAGGTCTGCCACTCGAACCCAAAGCGTCTTATGCTTAATTGCGCTGCCTTTAGAGTCTTGATAGTCATTTTGAGTCCAAAAGAATAAGTTGTCATTAAAAGATTGAACACAGTAGTAAGAATCGCACACAATAAGAGTATTCACATTAGGATCAGCAAACTCAAAAGCAAGAATAAGAGCTCCCAGCTCCGCCAATTGTGCCGTACAGTCCCCAAGCGCTTGAGTATGCACGATGGAAGACTTAAACTCTCAATGGAACCAGCAACAATTGCGCAAGCCGCAGAATAAGCGTGTTTGGAACCGGTGGCCGGTTGAGCCGAGTCATCGGTGTAAATGATACATTTGTATTCTTGTAAAGGAAGCAAGGACAATGGAGGAGGATGAATATGTTCATACTGTAAAAACTCCTGTGTCTGAAGTGCAGGGTCAAAGATAAACGTGACATCAGATGATGTCAAAGACGTAGCCCACTGTATCCAACAGGGATGTAATGCTTTAGAGTTAGGTACACTTGCCTTACTCACGGCCTCCAAAGCAGGGAAGGGCGTGACCATAAGAATGCGTTTACCTTGCACCAGTGAGCGTTCTTTCAGAATCGCCATTTGGACCGCGGTTAAAAAAATTTCAACATTGGAAAAACGCATTTCAGCTGCAGTGTACAAATGTGACTTGTATGCAATAGGTACTGTGTCCCCCTCATTGAACGTCAAGTAAGTGAAACCCACCTTCCCAGGTATGATACGTATCACCAGGTTCGTGGTGTTGTCACTCGTCAATAATTAGTTTGTTGCAAGCATGTCAGATTGCAAAGATTGTAGGATAGAGGTATGTTCCGGAAGCCAGCTGGCAGAAGAATATGTTGGTTGTATCAACGCAAAAAAGCGGTTTGATACGCTGGGCATAATCGGGAATGTAAGTCCTCCCGAAATTCAAAAATCCCAGCAAAGACTGAAGTTTTTCCAGAGTAGAAGGGGGTTGCAAATGTGCACATTTCTCCAGGAAGTGGGGGGCTAACCCCTTTCCTTTATTATTGAGCTCATAGCCCAAAAAGAGCACCGCCAAATGAGCAATATGTGACTTTGCAAAATTTACTTTATATCCATAGTCAGCAAACGCAGAAATGATGTGGTCGACTCAGACAAGATGCAGCATAAGCTCATCGTCCGTTAGATAGATATCATCTACGTACGAGAACGCATCTGGATCTGTCATGTAACAAAGACACAACACATGCAGCAAATGCCCCGGGGCTGTTCTTATACCCCATAGGCAAGCGTGTAAATTGTTTCTGATTTCCGACAGCGGTGAATGCTGTCAAGTCACGGCTCTCAGGAGCCAGATTGTGACTGTAGAAACCATTGGATAAATCCAGTGTAGTTTTGTATTTTTTACAAACAAGGTTGTTCACCAGCGCAGAGCTGTGGGTGTTTTGCAATGCAAAAGTGCGACAATGACTATTCAAATTTCGGTAATCCAACACAATGCGATATGAACCGTCAGCTTTTTATACCGTAAATAGAGGATTATTCATCGGTGATGTACACGATTCAATCACTCCCTGATACTCTAACTGTGTTAGAATATCACAAACATGCGCCTTAGCTTCGCGTTTGATTGGATATTGCGGTTGTGGCTGTGGCGTAGACCGTAAAGGTATCTCATGTGCCGGTGAATCTATATCCCAGCCTACCTGATTATGGTACACCGCTGGGGCAAGGGCCAAAGCCCACTCAGCTGCTAAAGCCTTTGCATGCTCCTCAGGGACGTAATGCAAAAAACTCAGAAGTATCATGTCGTCCCCTCTAGAAGCAGCTAACACAAATGGTGGAGGCCAATCCACATCTGCCAACAAAATGTCGTACGAGGAGGTTAGATTTTCCCAGAAAACCGCCCTGATTGGATGTTGTACATCACCTTCAATTTGGAAAATAATCTCATACAGTCTATCCGGGGGGCAACCCGGGTGTCTGCTGTTTCCACAGTTATGAATGTATCAGTTGCTGTCGCCTCCAGACAGGGACGCAGTGATTCCCGCACAATGGTAACTTCCACTGCCCTGTCAAGCAGAGTCACCGCCCATGTCCAGTCCAGGAGTCACGTTCTCACCATCTGAGGCATATCTTGCTGTTAAAGCGGAAACTTTTTTCTTCTGATACGGGGGTCTAAAACGAGGCAGTTCCTCTTGTTTGGCTTTAGTGTCAAACTGTCGAGGTTGATCTTGTCCCTGTTGACCAGTTGGACCTTTGCCACGATCCTTGCGCTCCCCTCCACCGACTTGAGATTACGATGTGTCCTGTAAAGAACGAGGAGAGCGCTAATCAGGGACTTGAAATCTATCAGGAGTCTTAATTTTCACGTGGTCGCGCAAATCATAAGTACGCTCAGAAGACTCAGGTGTTGGTGAACCAGCACGCAAACCTTTCTTCTGCTGTTGCTGCCCCTGTTTCTTATTTTTACGGTTCTTTTTAGGAAAGAACGAGCGCCCGTCTTTGTCAGGTTGGGCCTTTTGTGTTTGTGATTGCGTTTGAGTAAAAGGCTTAACTCCTAGACTATTGCGGCCAATAGCTTTATAAGCCTTTGCAATAATCTTTGGTAATTTGCGTGACTTATCTGCGTCTGTGACAGCCTCCTAGCGGTTAGCCATTTGTAAGCTCACAGCATCACCCTTAACATTAGCAAGGATCATATCAGCAACCACGTCGAACAACCCCACCAGTCTCATCCCTAATTCCAGAGCCGCTTCGGCTCCGTGTTCATCTTGAACACGTTTGATCACGGAAGGGAGGATGGTCATGGAGGGACTGCCAAAGCACTTTGAATATAGCGCTGCAAACACCTTGCCCCAGGTGTTACAATCAGCCAACTCGGGAATTAAGTCTTTAGGCAAACTTATTGTTAAGATCCTGTTTCTCTACAGGAGAGGTATTCGGAAAAACAGCTTCGATTTGTCCAAATTTCTCAGCAAGCCAATAAGGTAACTCATCCTTATTTTGTGTACGCTTGCCCATTACAGAATTAACCATAAGCGGACTGATGGTTATACCACCAGGTCTAGCCAGTTGCGCAGCAACGCCAGGTGGTCCCACCTGAAAGTTGCGCGACATGAACTGTATGACAGCTCGATGTACGCGTATCAAAGAAGTATGCAACATGCGAAGCTCAGCAAGCGTCGCAGTTGTAGCGTAACGGGGGGTGAGGGGTATACCCAGCCAAAACGGGCCACGTGGCCCCTTCGATTGATAAAGGGCCTAAATGGACCTGCGTTTTTGGGTAAGGAAGGGCGCCATTAAACCAAATTTGGTGTTGCCAAGCCATGAGCGGAATCTCAAGAGTTCTATTCGGACTATATACCAGCGGAAGCGCGGTGGCAGTATACTCGTGAAACAAATTGTCTGTTCCATCGACTGCCGGGAAGGTAACCCAAGAATAAAATACCTCAAAGCGAAAAGCAGGATCCACCTCCACTAAAAAGATAATGTCAACACCTGCATCAGGCACTCCGTACTGAGTTAAGTAAGCCCTGAGCGGTGCACGGTTAGGAGGCGTTATGTCAACCGCCATAATGAATAAGAGAAGAACAACCCAAGCGTGGCAGCGCAAAAAAGGGTTAAAAGAAAAGAAAGACCTTTTAAAATTCAAGCTTGAAAAACCTATAATATATCACAATATAGGAGGCTACACCGCCACAACTGTCTCCGGAAACAGATGTGAGGGGATTGTGGACAAGCACAAGCACTACTCAAGGGTCTCGCAGATAAGAACCAGACCAAACGTTGGCGGCGCCATGTTGCGGGGATTCTGCACCTACACAGAACTATGCGCAGGAAAACGGGACCTCTGTGTATAGGGGTGTACCAACCTACCTACTTGGTGCCCAAAATCCCAAAACCGACTAGCTATAGTGTCTCATTCGTTCTCCTCCAAAAATCACGGAGCTACAAATAATTAGACAACCCAGAACACAACACTCCCGACTCTCTCAGGAATCGCGGTAGCAAGACATACCCTTTCGCTCGCTCACTCGTACTTGTCCACAACATGATTTGGCAGAGTCACTGTAATAGTTCAAAATGTTTATTTTAACTATCGTGCTCTACAATACAGTATACAAGCCACTACCAGCAGCAAAATGCATAAACTCAAAACAATTAGCATTGTTACAATTCCATAGAGTACAAAGGGGGAAGTCATTATATAAAGACAGTGGAAAAAGGACTATGAGGCCTAACCACCCTCCCCTTGACTGGAAGAAGTTTATTATAAAAAGGAAGATCTCTGGGCTTTGTCAGCAGACCCCAAACCTTAAAGCCTAGATGCAAGGTTTACATCATAGGAACAGCATTGCTCTTCTCCATGGAAAGGGCTCTCTCCAAGTGTGTGGTAAAACAACATGCATTGCAGCTGTGTTTAGCATGTTATGTCTAGGTGCTGGGACTGACCAGAACAGAATCACAAGGGGCATTGTTTATCGACCTTGCACATCGTGTTCAGACTAAACTCCAGGAACTCAGCAGAGAACGCGAAAAGCAGATAGTTCTCATGTGAAAGGCACAAACAGAGTTTTGCAAAAATAAAGTCATGTAGTAACATGCACAAAAGGAGCATCATGGCAGCAAAGCTCATGCTAACTTAGCAATGTCGACAATGACCCTAATGGCCAGATAGCAGGGGTTGCTAAGTTGGGATGATTGGAAATTTTGTAAGAAGGAGATCCCCAGAATACCGGTATTTTACCTCATCCCTAAAATCCACAAAAACACAACCAGACCCCCAGGGAGACCAATAGTAGCAGCCAATGACAGCCTGTTAGAAAACACCTCCACATACATAGACAGTTTTCTACAACCTTTTGTTATCACCCTCTATATCAAGGATACTACTGAATTTTTTTTAATTATCTTTGATATGACTTGGGAGGAGGGCATGCTCATGATGACACTGGAGGTAACGTCCCTATATACTAGTACCCGACATAGGGATGGCCTACATGCCACACAGAATTTCTTATGAGCTAGATCGATCAAACATTACAAGCACAAAATAATGATTTTGAAAATGATGGAATGGTGCTTGCAATACAACATCTTTTGGTTCAATGGAGAGCTGTTTAAACAACTACAGGGGACTTCGATGGGCACTAGCTTCGCCCCCAGCTTTGCCAACCTTCATATGGGCTGGTGGGAGGAGCTAGTGCTACATGGACCTGATTTGCAAGACTGGATAGAACCCCTGGTACTATGGGTGCGTTACATCGATGATGTGTTTGTACTGTGGAAGGGTACTTCGGTAAGGGTTACCGGTAAGTACGGTTAAAATTACTTTTCAGGACCAGTACTGGGCTGAAAGATGCAGCACTGAGGTCTCTCCTGATAACAGGTGAGTAAATCAGAATTCGGATTTCTGCTGATTTTAGAGGAATATTTGTATGTTTTTTTTTTTTGCCCAGGGGGTCCTTGTGGGACCCCCTGAGCAAACCTAGGGGGTCAGGGTGTTTCTACCCTCCCCCCTTTGTGCGCTTTGCGCACTTGTTTCTGTCCCTCGGTTCTACCGAGGGACAAAATGGCTGCCAACATTTCCTGAATCGGAATGTTGACAGCCAGCTGACAGCCAATTAACATGCAGCTCGTGATCGGGAGGGTACGCGAATCCTCCGTGCCCATAGATAAATATGTACTTTTACTTTTTGATTTTCTCAGCAACTACTGAACGGATTTACACCATTTAACAAAAAGGGTTCTTTCTGAACCAAGAACTACCTCTTTGACAAATTTGGTGTAATTCCGTTCAGCAGTTCGGGCTGTAGCCGTGTCTAAAGTTTCCTATGGGAAAATGCATGGGGAAAACGCGTTTTGGGACCCCCTTTTTCTCGGCCCCTGCTTGACGTACCACCCCGAGACTTTCAGGGTAGGAGCGGACCGGAGCGCCCCACGAAGTTTGAAAATTTCGCGAAGATACGTCAACCGGCAAGAGAGTTATTTCAAATAGAATGTCGCGGATTTCCTATGGATAATAGGTTGTAACTATAACTATCTACTGGCGACCGCCAGTAGATAATATATATATATATATATATATATGTATATATATATATATATATATGTATATATATATATATATATATATCACAGACTTGCTCCTTCTGGAACTGCATGACCCATGGGAAGTGGCGCGCGTGCCGGCAGAGCATACCAGCTTGTCATCACCTCCATAAAGTTCAGTAAGCGGGCTCTCAGGATACAGCACAAACAAAACCAAGTTGTTGCAGGAAACTGTTTATTCACACAATGTGTTTTGGCTGCCCAGCAGCCTTGGTCACATGTGCTCACACCACCACTTGGGTGTCCTTAAAAAAGCATGATAAAGATAAAGGAGGGACACAAGAGGATCTAACATGTAGGCCATATTGGAGTGGCGTAAGACTTAGTCAGAGAAAAGTGTAAAAGCCATAAAATGGTGCAAATACAATCTTCATATGGAACATGTCAAAAGAAATCCAACCATAATTGCCACATATGCACACAAATAACATATTAGCACCAAAGTGGTATAATGCATGTGGCATACAAACACAGTTTGAGGTCATGCACATGAAGGCAGTACTGGCATGTTTCCAAAGCTTGGACATAGCAGCATAACAACGGCAGGCCAATGAGCGTGAAGGCATAGTGCCTGTACAAAACCGTGTAGCTGAATCACACCCCACAACTTATGGGTCAGTCCAGGCCAAGATCACTACTGCCTGACTAAAAATAGTCCGCAAAATAGCTGCGCCATTAGTGTTGGGCAAGTACCCGGGCTTGTTCTGACTAAGGTATGCATAGTGCAAAAAGATCCACAAATGCTGATCAAAAATCATGCATGATATATCTTAACTGTGATGACTTCCCAGGAGTGACGACGAAGAAAAGGGTAGGGAACCCGTGCTGGTGAGTGACGTGGTGATGGGTCCCTTCCTTTCCTCCTACAAAGAAGAAACACAAAAGAAAAATATAAGCATCAAAAAAATAAAACTTACAAATTACGCATGTCATAACATACAACATGAACAGTTTGGTTTCCCATGCATATGAAGGAATAGCAGAAGTAGAGGCAAAAGGTATCATTCCTCTTTGAGGTGAACTGCAAGTTCCTCATCCTGGTTCAACCCCCCGGGATTCTGCTCTGGAAGTCAATGATGTACTTTGACTCCCTCTTCCTGAGCTTAAGAACTCTATCCCCACCTCTGAGATCATTTGTGATCTGTTCGATGGCACAGTATGAGAGCTGGGATGAATCTGAAAAGTGCCTGTCCTGAAAATGTCGGGCTACTGGATACCTGGGGTCCCTGTTGGTAATGGCCCTCATGTGCTCCAGTATTCTCTTCTTAGGCATCAGAGTGGTGCTTCCTATGTACCATAATTTACACGGGCACTCGATGATATAGATGACAAAGGTGGTGCTACAAGTGAGGAATTGGGAAGTAACTCTGTTGGTTGGACCTCATGTTACCTTCTTGCACATCAGGCTGTTCTTGAAAGCCTTGCAGTGGCCACAAAGGAAAAAGCCCTGAAGATTGTGTTGCTGTCTGATACTTCAGTGATGTCGCTGTGGACAAGCATGTCCCTGAGGCTGCGTACTCTCCTATAGGTAATACTGTTGCCAATAACGCTGTCGCATTTGAGAATGTTCCAGTTCTTCACCAGGATCCATCTGACATCACAGGCATCGCCATTGTATGTCTGGATGATCCTGGTGCCGTCCTCGGTTCGTTCTGTCTCAGGGTTCGCCTTGTCCGAAAGAGTCTCCTGTCTGCTGATGCCATCAGCTCTATCACTAGCCCATTTAAGAACCCAGGTCGCGTAGCCTCTCTCTCTAAATCTGTCCATCATGATCCTGCCCTCGTGCTGGTATGCTGCCTCAGTGTTACAGTTGCGTTTGGCCCTCAGTAGCTCCCCATATGGGATACTCCATTTGAGGGTCTCTGGGTGGCTACTGAGGGCATGTAACAGGCTGTTGCCATCCGTACTCTTGCGGAAGAGTTCAGTGTGCATTTCTATCTGCCTGATCTCCATCCTGATGTCTAAATACTCCCCTGCAGTGTTACTGATCTTACTTGTCAGGAGTATGTTACAGTTGGTGTTATTGAGTTTCTTGATGAAATTAGTGGCTAGACTTTCTGAACCCCTCCAGATGATGAAAAGGTCATCAACGTACCTAAGCCACACAACGACCCGCCCAAAGTCCGGTGCAAGCTCGGGACACCAAAACATTTCCTCCTCCCACAGGCCCATAAACAGATTAGCAAAGCTTGGAGCGAAGCATTAACCCATGGCAGTCCCAGTGGTTTGTCTGTAGATTACACCATTGAATAGGAAGATGTTGTTACTGAGACAATGTGCAATCATGTCAAGAATCATCAAAGTGTGGCCCCTGTATCTGACCTGTCTTCTGCTTAAGAAATGTCGACATGCTTCTAGTCCTTGTTTGTGCTCAATAATCGTGTACAGAGAGTTAACATCGAGGGTAATCAGAAGGAAATCATCCTCCCACTCGATGTCCTGTAGCTTGCCCAAAAAGTCCTTGGTGTCCCTGATATACGAGTGAAGCTTGAATACGTGGTCCCTAAGAAAATGGTCCACGTATTTGGACACATATTCCAAAGCTCTACCTCTTGATGACACTATGGGATGCCCAGGTAGGGACTAGGGGATCCTTGTGTATCTTGGGAAGTAAGTATAAGACTAGAAGTTTTCGATGGTCTTTTTTAAGAAAACAATACTCCTCCCACTCAAGAATCCCCTTGTCCTTCAATTCACTAAGTTTATCCCAAATCATGATAATACTCTTGGTGTATTCATCCTTAGAAATGGGAGTGTAAAACCTGGAATCATTGAGTTGTCTCATTGCCTCAGTTATGTACATCAAGCAGAAAACAGTGTTCACAAGGAACTCATTAAGTCCAAAAATACAATTTATGCAAGGGGTTTTAGTTTCATGCGCGATTTAAACGAAAATCAGCATGTGATAAAGTCAATCGATACATCATTTAGATATCATTTTTTGATAACAGAAAATGCATATGCCTCAAGAGAAGACAAGAACAGCCCACAGACGACAATGCTTTTGCTGTACCCACTTCAGCCGAAGTGAGCGGTTTTTTTTCTGCATAAACCGTATTGTAAAAATAGAAAGATAAACTTCTGCTGTGCATTCACATTATATACAGTTTCATATTTGAACGTGACTTTGTGACCCCAGTGAAGTGACCATAACCAAAACAGTGCAATAATTGTAGTGAAAATAATCAAGAAGCGATTGGTTATTGGAGTGCAAGGGAAGCCCTTTGGATATCCAATTTGATCATTTGTTTGTAGAAAATCTTTCTAGTTTGCTAAAAAAACAAATATATCTATATATATATAAATATATATGTATCCCACAAATCCAGAGTAATGCGCACACTCAGAGACGATATTCAGTAAAGTGGTATGGATTTACTCCTTCATAAATCTCGTTACACGTTTCGACTGACAGTCTTGAGCACACGAGGAAACAGATGGGTGTCATTACATAGCATACATAAACATGAATGAAGGACTTTGAGTCAAAAGGTACAGACATTGGCGGCCATCTTCGCATGTGTAACAAAGTGTACTACCAGGGCTAGAAGTGTGGAAAAGGCACAGTGGATCTGATATGTAGGCACAGTGATGTACTGGGCGTCACAATACGAAGCGCAGAGGCATTCAGTGTGAATAGCACAGGAAAAAACTGAACTCATCTGGTGACCAGAGTATGCGACACAGGTAATGCAATGTGTCTCTACACAGTTGATGTACGTGAGTAAGATGATTAGACAAGTGTCTGTGAGTTCCGCCCTGCTGTGAGCGGACGCCCGTATGGTAAGGGCAAGCTCCCCGAGGGCAGTAGTGTATGAGGCCCCAGAATTGAGGTAAGGAAAGGAGGCCTCTGGTAAATGTGGTCTATGATGAGGGATGTAGCTCACTAAGCTGAGCAACAGTGATAAAAGACGCTCAGCTTCATGAGCCACTTCCCTGCATCTTCTACCACCGTTGGTCACCTCCAGTAAGTCCCACACAGCGGGATTGCTGAGAGGTCATCAACGTCTTGCACCCTTTCTCCAGCACTCTGCAAATATGCCTCGTGCTGAGAGGTCTTCAAGGTCCCGTCTACTTTCTCCAGCACTCTGCAAATGTGCCTCCTGGAGCAGTACTGGTTGGGGGATGAAGTCCCCTTAGATGCTGAGGGTCCTTGGGGGTCAACAACTCCTCCTGTTACCTCCAGTATGTCCCACATAGCAGGATTGCTGACAGCTCGTGGGAGGCCTGCCCCCCTTTTCCACCACTCTGCAAATGTTCCACTTGGTACACTATTGGTTGGGGGTTGAAGTCACCTTGGCTGCTGGAGGTCCTTGGGGGCCAGCAACCCCTCCTGTTACCTCCAGTAAGTCCCACACAGCGGCATTGCTGAGAGCTTGTGGTAGGCCCGCCCCCTTTCTCCAACACTCTGCAAAGGCGCCTTCTGGTGCACTACTGGTTGGGGGGGTGAAGTGCCCTTGGCTGCTGAGGGTACTTTGGGGGCCAAGAAGCCCTCCTGTTACCAGCAGTAAGTACAGCACAGCGGGTATGCTGAGAACTGGTGGGAGACCTGTCCCCTTTCTCCACCACTATGTAGACGTGCCTCCTGGAGCACTACTTGTTAGGAGATGAGGTCCCTTTGGATGCTGAAGGTTCTTGGGGGCCAAGAAGCACACCTGTTCCTAGCAGAAACAGTGGGATTGCTGAGAGCTGGTCAGAGGCCTCGTCCCCTTTCTCTATCACTCAGAAAACGCTCCTAGTAGTTAAAATAGAAATTAACTTAAAAAAAACAAAAGTTACAGGGCCGTTATAGTGAGAAAATTGAATTTAAAAAACCTTAGAAATTCACCGAAAAAAACAAAGGTTACAGGGACGTTATAGTTAGGCTCAGATTTCACTCATACATAATCATAGAAATTCAGCAGTTATCGTTACCTGAGCTAACTATAACATTACATCCCCGCCATGCACTGCTTATGACCTCACATATTACATCACTCATGATATGGTCAGTGACATCACTAAAGACTTCACTGATGACATCACTGATGATATCATCCACATAACCACTCACATACCCACTCACTCCCCCATACAACCTCTTGTATGACCACTTACTCACAACCACTCTCATATCCATTCACAAATCCATACAAGTACTCATACACCCACTCACTCCTCCATAGAGCCACTCACACACCCACTCATGCAGCCAGTCATACAACCAGTCACTCACCCACACAGCCACTCACATGGCCTTACACTCACCCATACAGCTACTCACACACAGACTTATTCACTTGTACAGCCACTCACACACCTTCTTACACACCCATACAGCCTCTCAACACAGCCACTCACTCACCCATACAAGCACTCACACACCCACACAACCACTTCGTACCCATTCGCACATCCATACAAGCACTCTCATATCTTCTTGCTCACCCATACAGTCATTCACACCGACACTCACTCTCCAATACAACTACTCACGTAACAACTCACATAACTAAACACTCAAACAACCACTCACCCATACAGCCACTTACACACCTAGTCACTCACTCATACAGCCATTCAGACACCCTCTCACTCACCTATACAGTCACTCACACAGCTGTTTACGAGCCTCGACCCGGTGGAAGGGTGCTCCTAGCGTCATAAATCATGGAAGATATGTATATATCAATCTATCCATCCTACCGGCGGTTGCCAATAGGTAGTTATAGTTAGAACTAACCCCGGTCGGTAAACTCCGCTCGTGAATTTTACAGAATTCGGGCACTCCACGCTCCGTGGAGGAAGGCAGAATTCCTGCATTCTGCCATTCTGGCATTTAGCGGAGTTTTTATTCCATTCGCGTGCTCGAGTTTTCTTTTGGTGCTCAACCATGAGCGCCAAGAATCTCAGGCCGCTTGCGAGCGCGTGCGAGGCTTCTCACACCGCTAGCAAGCTCAGGCGAGTTTCCACGCTCACTCGCACGGCTTCCGGCCATGACGGCACCAATCTAGCATTCTTGGAGCCGATCGTAATCGCAAATGGAGTGGTCGAACAGTTTTTCTGCTTGTTAATGCAGGTGAGAGGCATTTGGAGTGGATTTTCTTCTCAAACTGGCCATTGGAGTGGTTTTTGTTTATGCAAGAAGTCATTTTTGTAACTTTTTTTTTCAAACCAGAATGAAGTGCCCCAGAGACTCCAACTTCGTGTTCCTGTCCAGCAGGCTCCTCCCAGTGCCTTATCTCTCTCCTGGTCACTTTTCATTGGAATTTGGAGCTGGAAGGATCACTCTCCCTCTCTGCTGCATATATGCCATTGGATTTAAGGACTTTGTTTTTGAGATATCACAAGTAAGTTGAAAAACTGGTGTATAAGAATGTTGTTTGTTTGATTGGGGGCATGCACCTGGATGTATTTGTACTTTTATTTTATTTTTAAAATTTATTGTGGTGGGTGGCCTGCAGTTTTAGTAGGGGCATAGTTTTTAGTGCATGAAATTTATCTTCTTTTCTAAAGGAAACATTTTGCACAGTTCAGTACATTTTCTTCTCCATGGTTTTTAATAGGTTTGCAATATTGGTTGATTTAATTCATCTGTGGCCTAGTTTGCCAATAGGCCTTCCAGCCAGTAGGCCCTATACTATTCATGGGTGCATGAAACAACTGTTTCTGTGGTGTCTGTAGAATTGAAACATCATTTAGGCCATGGATGGCATTGGATTAAAATATAAAATGTGGGTTTTTTGTGGTTTTTCATATTTTTTCCCCTGCAAGCAGTGTTTAGGTGGAGTGATGCCTTTGGAGGATGTGTGTTGTGAACATTTTTAGCCCTGTTAATTTTCGTTTTTGGCATTGCTGAATTAATGTTGTTTTCTCTGTGTTACCATGCCTCTTTTGTCTGGCCATGTGTGTGTGTATGTGTGTTTGGCATAGGCCACCATTTGCCTTTGTTGTTCAGGAATCTCATTATGCCATAAGGCCAGGGGCCATTTTGTATAGTCGGTGTCCACCCTAGACCTGCATGTGTTTTTTGTTTTCCTGCCCTCCTGCTTCTTGTTGTTGTGACCAATGTGACTGGCGGCCATTTTGTATAGCCAGCCAGTATGCTTTCCCAATAGGCCTGCATTTCTTATTTGTTTGTGGCCATGCCCCCTTGCTGGTTGTTGTTGTTGTGACTAAGCATGTGGCTGCCTGCTGGCGGCCATTTTGTGGAGCCAGCCAGTCTGCTTTTCCCATAGGCATGCAAGTCTTCTCTATTTATGGCCATGCCTCCTTGCTGGTTGTTGTTGTTCTGACCATGTGGCTGGCAACCATTTTGTGTAGTCAGCCAGTGTGCTTATGCCATAGGCCTGCATGTCTTCTCTGTTTGTGAACATGCCTCCTTGCTGGTTGTTGTTGTCTGACCATGTGGCTGGTGGCCATTTTGTGTAGCCAGCCAGTGTGCCTTCCCCATAGGCCTGCATGTCTTCTTTGTTTGTGGCCATGCCTTCTTGCTGGTTGTTGTCTGACCATATGGCTGGCAGCCATTTTTTGTAGCCAGCCGGTGTGCTTTTGCCATGGGCCTGTATGTCTTCTCTTTGTTCCCCATGCCTCCTTGCTTGCTGTTTGATAATGTGGCTGATAGCCATTTTGCGTAGGCATCCAGTGTGCTTTTGCCATAGGCTTGCATGTGTTGTTCTTCTATCATTATGTTGCGGCCATACCTCCTTGCTTGCTGGTTCACCATGTGATTGGTCAGTGGCCTTTTTGTGTTGATAGTCAGTGTGCTTTCTTTTGCCATCGACCTGCATGTCTTCTCTTTGTTCCCAATGCCTTTTTGCTCTGTGTTGTTGTTGGTGACCATGTGGCAATGGCAGGCAGCCATTGTTTGTGTCTAGCCAGTGTGGCCCCTTGCCATATGCTTGCATGGATGGTTGAGCAATGAGATAGCAGTTTAATAAATAAAAACAAATTATATGCTTGAGGATAATGTCACTTATTTATAATTTTTTAATTTTAATTTTTTCAATTTTAGTTTTTAGTTTTTTATTAGTTAGTATTTTTGTAATTTTTGTAATTTATTTTTTTAACCATTTTCATAACATCTGGCATTAATGAATCAACCCCATGTCTGCTATAGGTGCCCAACAGCAATCATTGGGTAAGGATTATTCAATTGTCAATGCATTTGTCAGCTGTACCTCCCTGCATGCCACATTCCATGCGATACATTGCACATAAAGCAAACTGCTGTATTGTTTTGTTGGTGCTCTTTCTAATAATTCCTGAGTGTACTGTCAATATGAAAGTTTATGTTGGTGTATTTTTTGGTTTTATGCATGAACACTGTATACTATTGTTAATTATCTATAATAACGTAAGTAACCACACTTTTGGGGAGAGAATGTGGCCTTACGGCTAGGGCGGTCGACCTCGGAGCTGGGAAACCGGGTTCGAGTCTCTGCAGGGACTCTCAGCATTCTGTGATTCTGGGCAAATCATTAATCTCCCTCTGTCTAACAAAAATGAATGTGTCTATCTGTAACGTAACTGGTGCTCATGTAAAGCGCTCTATTACCTTTGGGTCTAGTTCGCGCTATATAAAAAAAAATGATATTGTTGGTTTGTACTACTTCTTGAACTGCAACAATGCCATGTTTCACTGATGTTTTTCTTGCTTGTTTACTTTTAGGTAACCCTGGGCATAGTACTACGCTACGCTCACGGAGCATAAGTAGTTTGTGCTACTACGCAAATTGCACGTAGCACAGTGCAAAAACTGTGCTAATTGACGTAGCGTAGCAGCAAAATCATCAACACCTACAAATGCTTTGATGAAGCAATTTTACATGCTAAAAAGCATTTAACCAATTCACAAAAGTGAACTTTGAGAATAAAATAACAGGCAATGAGAGAGGTGATGATTTTGGGGTCCCCCCTAACCTAGGGGGAGGACCAAGTAGATGCCTCGAACACAAAGAGCATATCATGATGATGAACGATTCAGTGGTGGTCCCTTCCTCCTAGGACCACCCCAAGCACAGTTATGGGCAAAAATACAATCCCAACCAAAGGCCCTGCAAAGCATTATGGGACGAGATTAGCAGTGGGCAGTGAATATTATAGTGTCCAATATCAAAATAATTCTACAAAGAGCTGCAGTTCAACTAGTCGTTACTAGATGTCCCTCACGAGTCAAATGCAAAAACATTGAAATTATTAATACATCAAGCTGCAGTTCCACTGAGTCGTTACTAGATGTCCCTCACGAGTCAAATGCAAAAGCTTCATGAAAGGGTTTCAATGCTTTTGCATTTGACTCGTGAGGACATCTAGTAACGACTAGTTGAACTGCAGCTCTTTGTAGAATTATTTTGATATTGGATACTATAATATTCACTGCCTACTGCTAATCTCGTCCCATAATGCTTTGCAGGGCCTTTGGTTGGGATTGTATTTTTGCCAATAACTGTGCTTGGGTGATCCTAAGAGGATGGGACCACCACCGAATCGTTCAACAAGATGTGCTTTTTGTTTTCAAGGCATCTGCTTGGTTCTCTCCCTAGGTTAGGGAGGATCCCAAAATCATCACCTCTCTCACTGCTTGTTAATTTATCGTTTTCACTTTTGTTGAAATGACTATATGCATTTTAGCATATAAAGACAGAGATACTTATTTTATCTTAACTTGCACTGTGCAAGATGCCTTTGGCAATTATTGTACAGTGCAGTCAAGCACACAGCTACGCACTACGCAATTTGCGTAGCTACGTGTAGTTCAAAATGTACTTCGCGTAGCTACGCGTAGTGCTACTACGCAAACTACGCCCAGGGTTACTTTTAGGTTTACAAGAGAAGAGACATCATCACCCACAGTACTGCCAGACAGAAGGCCTGTGCACTATTTGACTGACTATGCACACAGTCATCTCTTCAGTTTGTTGTGAAGCTAAGTGCCACTGCCAACTGCGAACTTCAAGATGGCCCCAAAGAAAGTGGCTAGTGGGGAACAGAAGAAGCAGATTTTCACCACCGGCATGCCGACCGCAACCTTTTTCAGGAAAGTTACACCTGCCGCACCGGCCTCCGTGAGCAAGCTGAGAGCAGAACTTCTCCAACAACAGCACCACCTCCCCAGCCTAAGCCCAGGACCATGTCTGTCAGTGAGGCAGCCAGTGCAATCATGTGGACGCCGATGAGTAGTGATGTTGAATTGGATTTGTCCCTTTCGCAAAGTAGTACACAATCTTTTCAGGAAACACAGCAAAGTGGACAGCAGCCGCAGCCAGCAATGGATTTGTCTGATGTTGGAGCAGAACAGGAGGTTGAGCTTCCTTCAGAGCAAGAAGTTGAACCTCCTCTTTTAGACTCATTGACTCCCACATCTCCAGCAAGGAAAAGGAAGGGTACTATTGCAACATCTTCTACAAGCACCACTTCTGATAATGATGATGATAGGGACAAGGAGTGGATCCCGACAGAGACCAGGAGACAACAGAGGAGGCAAGGGATTAGAAAAGTTCCAGAAAGACTTAAACTTATGGAAGGGGATGAACAGGAGGATGATGATGACGAGGTAGTCATGGTGGAAGGTGACCCAGAGGAATCTTACATTGCTATTCAACCAGCTCCGAGGGGTGTGACAGAGGTAGCACAGCCACCAGCTCCCATATTTGAAAAGCCCCAGCTGAGACCTGCACCAACCCCCTGCCTCAGGAGAAGCAGAGCGGCAATCGACAACAAGACCACCCACCTCCAGTTCATCTTCAAGCATTGGCCCGGTAAAAAAGTACTCCTCCCCAGTTTGAGACTTTTTTACAGTTAGCAAAGAGGGGGAGCACATTGCAGTATGCACCATTTGCCACACAAATGTTCAGCGAGGTAAGCCTGGGACACATTATGGTACTGGAGGCCAGACGACCCATATGAAAAAACACCACACAATCAAGTGGGAGGAGCACCTTAAAAAAAATTGCTGAACCTGGTGGTGGTGGTGGGGAGAGCCGGGGAACATCAGCTACAAGTACAGTCACTGTGGAAGGTGATGATGACGAGGACGAGGAAGAAGAGGGTGACATCTTCACGCAAAGCAGCCCTGTCCCCAGCAGTGCAACAGCAGAATCACCCACCTCAGTGACTTCACAATGGCACAAGAAGGCTCAGAGTGAGATGATGGAGACACTGCGTCATACAGTGACTGCCCATCACCACGATGCACATTGAGTCTACCACTAGCATCTACTTCTCAAAGTGCCCCAAGAAAAGAAGAAAATCCAGGCTACTATTACAAGCATGTTTAGACAGGAGGGGCCCTACGAGCGAAACCAACCAACCGCACGTTTGTACAATGGGAAGCAGGCAAAAATGTTAGTGCTGGACCTCCTCCCTTTTTCATTTGTGGAAGGAGTGGGATTTTTAGAATTTGTGGCAGCCATCTGCCCAAAAAGGAAGGTACCAAGTAGGGCCTGTTTTGCCAGAGTGGCTGTTCCAGCGCTGCATCACTATGTCTGCAGTTGGTTGGACACGCGTTACAGCAAAGTGTTGTTCACACCATCCACCTGATGACAGACATGTGGACCAGTTGTCAGGCGACTGTTTACATGTGCATCCCTGGACACTAGATCTCTTTTGCAGGGGTACAGCAAAAGATATCTTCAGGTCTTGGACCTGAAGAAAGTTTTAAGAGCGTTCGGCGGCATACAACAGTGGCCATGTTCGCCATTGAGAAATCACATACAGTTGTAAACATCTTGGAAGAATTTAACAGGAAGGTGCATGAATGGCTGTGACTCAGAGGTCTTAGAATTGGATTTTTTCCCACAGACAATGGCAGTAACATAGTCAAGGCCATGTCAGATGGAGGCTATTTCAGGGTCCTGTGTTTGGCCCATTGCATCAACCTGGTGGTACAAGACTTCCTCAAAATGGAAGACATAGTCAGCAACATGATGACCACCTGCAGAAGAATCTGCACCCATTTCAGCCATTCTTTTAAAGCCTAGAAGCAACTGCGGATTATTCAGCATAATAATAGAACACCAGTTAAAGCCCTGATACAGGAGGTGCCAACACATTGGAACTCCACCTTTTACATGCTGCAACGTCTGTTTGAGCAGTACGAACAGATCAATGACTATGTCATTCAAAGAGGAGGGGATGCAGTTGGGAAAGCTATGACCATGGATGCGGACAAATGGGGCCTAGTCAAATGCCTGACACAGATGCTACTCCCTTTTGAGGTTTTCACACAGGAAGTTAGCAAGGAGGACAGTGGGATGGGCCAAGCTACCCATTGGTGCATCTCCTACAAGACCAGGTAAAGAAAGCATCTGAAAGGTTCGCCCCTGCAGGTGTGAATGAAAACACAGAAGCACATGCCTTGGTTGAGAGCTTAGTCCTGTGCATGGCTTCTAATATAAGGCTGCACCATGACATCATAGAGTCCAAACGGAACATATGTGCCACACTACTTGATACACAGTACAAATAAATTCTGCTCACTTTCATCCCTTTTTCTGAAGGGGATGTTTTAAAATACAAGAGGTGGATTGTAGAGCAAGCTGGAGACTTGGAAGAAGAATGACTGGAACTTCCAGTCCCACCCCGCAGTTCTGAGGTCCCACCTTCAACTTCCAGAGAGGGCAGTCTTGTCTCACAGCAGCCAACAAAACCATCAATCAGAACACCAGCAACAACAGCAAAAGAAGGACTGCATTGTATTGGTTTCAATTGGCAGGGCTCAAGTCTAGTACTAAGGCGATGGCAAAACAGGTAGAGCAAGTGGTAGCACCTATGACCATCGACAGAATGTTCCAGGAGTATCTGGATGATCCAAAAGAGGTGCATGTGGATCAAAATCCATTGATGAATTGGTATGGGAAGGTGCACCAATGGCCAGAGCTCAGAAGGCTGGCAATAAAGTATCTGGCTTGTGCTGTCGCCAGTGTGTCTGCTGAATGTGTGTTCCGTGCAGCTGGTGCGGTCGCCACAGTGAGAAGAACCAGTCTCTCACCTCAAAATGTGGAGAGATTGACTATGATCAAAATGAGCCAACATTTATACCACACAATTACACTGTTCCTGAAACAGCAGCACAGGAGGAGGAAGAGGGTGATTGGTCCAAAATTGAATCAAATGTGTTAGCTGACCAACTTCCGGGTGAACCACCTGAGTTTGAGGATGAACTCTACTTCCCTGACTAAGTATGCCAGTGCCCCCATAGAACCTTTAACATTTTCTCGTTGAACTTAGTTCTTTCTTTGAAAAAAAAAAAATTAGCTAGAGGAACATTATTATTTTTGTACCAGATTTATGCTGCCCCACATTTTTTTTTATTAGTCACATATATATTGCCGGATTGTAGTTGGACCAGTGTGCATTGAAGAAGCCTTCACAATTCCTTCATGGCATTGGGGACAATGCCTGCCCCCCACGCATGCCTATTGCCTAATGCCTATCCCTTTTTGCATCTCTTGTACTAGAACGGCTGCCCCATAAAATCATTTATTATGTACAGGACTGCCTGCCAATACCAAATTCCAATGTGTTGCTTGCATCAAAGATGATTGACTACCCAATACCTGAACTACCCGTGCTTGCCTTGAATTGGATGAGGTAACTTCAACTATTTCAACGGTGAGTGACTGATTGCGTGAGTGATGATTTAAGTTGATTGATGATTCATGTGGTGGCAGACACTCAGGGAGGTGTGTGTTGAACTGTAATATGGGAAATTTCTTGAGATGATTATTGATTTGCATTGTTTGGGGCTTGAGTGATGGGCGCCTATTTTATTTCCCTGTAGGTGATGATCAGCCCATACCCACTTAGCCAGATTTAATTAATTGCAGGGGTATTCTCCTTATTTTTCTGGTTCTTCAGACACCTGAACAGTCACTTTAGTTATCAAACAAAAACCTATGCAAAATAATGCAATTCTGTTTCATTCTCTACTTGTTCTTCAACAGCAGTGCACTGCACTCCACATCTATCTTGCTCGGGTCCTTGTGATTCATGATGAGGATGATGACTGGTCTGCTATGGGGTTACTTGGATTCACTCAGGACTGGAGGAGTATCATGGAAGAACTCAGGGTGGGACTGGGAGCTGCAGGACTACCTCATCAACAGCAAAAAGCAAGAAGTTATCGAGTATCGACTTCAGTTCAAAGGTAAACCGAGAGTCTGAGGTCTAGTACTACTTAGCTATTTGGAATAGAGAAAGGTGTATTTGTGAAATGCTGCTCTGTGTGTGTGTTGGAATTGTGGCAAAAGTGAAACTCTGAGCCCCCCTCTTCTTTTTTTTTTTGCTCTGCCTCTAAGTCTTCTTATCTTGATATACTCCTCATGAAGCTTACCTTCCTTGTGTCCTTCTCCTCGACTCTAAAATACAGCTTCACTTTTACAATCCGCAGGCCTTCTTCTAGTTTCCTTCACGAACAGAAGGCAAAAGCTAGGTGAGCTCAACAACACTCCTGCTTACATACAGGACAAGTGGAGAGAGGCCAAAAATACTGGACATACCCGAGGAGAATGCAGACGCACCACCCAATTTTGCAATAGAGTATCATTTTTCTTTTAACAATCATATTAACAAAGAGAAGTGGGTGGGTGAGTTCTCCCTAACCTAGAAGGCAGAACATTTGGATATATGGTAAATTGGGTCTCGGGGGCAGAAGGACGGTTTGCAATGAATGTATCTGTACTCTGTCATACTCATTCCTTTCTTTCCTTCTAACAGCAGATTGATGGTGAATGATGTGCTGCTGCTTATTGCCCAGATGAATGTTGGCCTTGTGTTGTAGTGTTTGTCTTTGTCAAACCTTTCCTCAAATCCCATTACCCATCCATTCATCAAACCCCTAACCCTCTTCCCCCGAGCTGTGTGATTTATTGAGCTGTGGCTTAAATTGCACCATCAATGGATCACACACTTGGTGGGGCGGATGTGGTGAAAGCAACACCAACTTACTGTAGAATCTTCCGATCAATCAGTCAATAAGTTTATAAGCGCCTACTCACCAAGCCACCAGCCAGGCCATTACCAACCCACACATTAAAAATGATCCATAGTTATTTAGATATAGAATGAAGAACATAATCATCATTAAGGCTGTGTGTTGCCTAACCGTAAATGCCTAACCTAAGCTTGTCGACTCCAGACTTTGAGTCCATTTTTGATAGCTTGTGGATTGCACAAATAATACTGCTAGCTCCACATTAGCCAAAACTTAATAGTATTGTTATTTTTTCTATTTTAGCACAATCAGCCATTCTCATTGTGTCATCATCATCACGTAGTATTCAAGTGGTGTCAATTGGTTGTAAATCTTTGATAAATATATCTAACCCACTTACTCAGTCTTTCTACTTCCATTTAGTTGCCTACAATGGATAATCATCAATCAATCATTCAGAACAATCCTACAGTTGGAGCTCACCTGGGTGGAACTGGAAGTGGGACCTTGCTTGTGAATTTGTGATACCTCCCCTGTTATTGCTGCATGTATATTCAGGTAAGACAACTAGTATGGATGTAATTTAACTTAGTAAGAAATAAATTAACTGGTACTGTTTTTTATCTAGATAGCTCAGACCCTCGACACAATATAGCCTAGGTCATCTCATTATGGCAGCATTCCCCATAATGGTCAAGATAGTTGAAGAAGTATAAGCCTAGACTCTATAACTAAGTGCTACGATATCTCCAGTCTTAAGTTACAAGCACATAAACAGGCTGCATATAACTACTTGAAGGCAGCAGTGGAAAGTAAAAGTAAAATAAACTACTTTAGGCATACATTTAGATTATAAAAAATAGTTTCCCCCTTTATTTATTTACAAAGCAACCCACCTTCTCCACCCAAACAACATGCCCACCACTCTCCCAAACAAATCTGACCCAAGCCCCAAAACTCAAAATGTTCAAGAAAGTCTCTTGAGTCCCACTCCCAACTCCTCCACCCAGCCCCAACAAACAACAAATCCCTCCCACCAAAACAAAATATTTAAAAAAGGGTTAGAAGAGGGCATTATGGATGTTGGTCCGGAGCTGGTCCATGCTCTTCTCCATCGATGTGAGCCGGCCTTCGATATTGTCCAGCCGCTGCAGGATAGCAATGGCCTGTTGCCATTCTGGAGGGGGCGTGGCAGCAGTTGGGTGGCGGCGGTGCCAGCGATGGGATGGCTGGGAGGCTGGGGGCTGAGTGGGACCGGCTGCACTGGGACCCGGGAGCTGTACATTGATTTCCTCCTCCTCCTCTTCCAGGACAAGCAGCCGCTGGTATTCCTCCTGGATATGCTCCAGCCTCTGCCGCTGCAAACGGGCCGCTATCTCCTGCTGAACCAGCAGAAGCAGCTATATTGAGAAAAACTAAAAAAATACAAATTGTAAGTAATTCTCTGTGCAAACAATTGTTTTAAATTACTGGGTGGCACAATAGCAGTACATTGCTGGTCTCCTAGGGCCATTGGAATATATGTGGTGTGATGAATATGATTAGGATAATCACAATGCCAATTTTATGTTTTCTTTTACCCACACATGTTGCCAAACATAAAAACAGCAGTGACTGTGTGGCAGGAAATGTAACAGGCAGATTGGCAGAGAATAACATCACAGGATTAAAAAAACTGATGATTTTTTTTTCTTCTAAAGGCTTCTCAGTAATTATAAACAGAGACAGACAGTTTGAGTTGAAAAATAAATGGCTTCTCATTGATAAGTATGGCATTATGCACTATTATGGAGTACAATGTGTGTGTGGTGCTAAAATAATGAAGCCATGATCATTGCTAGCCAGTGCCTCTGCTAGTTTGCTACTGCCTGCAGCTGTAGTTGACAATTATCTTATTCCAATGGCCCTGCTCTTCGCCAAATACATTTCTCTTTCTACCCTGTCTCCAAAGAGGCTGATGATTAATAAATAAGATACTACGTCAGTCACACACCTCATGTATGAAATGCGGATATAAATATATTATCCTGTCTGCCAAAGTAGATGTTGAGGAAAATAAATCTAATGGACTGCACTACATTTAAAGGAACGGATTATATACATTTTATTTGGCATATTTGTCACTGTGTGTCCCAAATGCCAAACTTGATATCAAATCATGCACTTACTCCCACTTTACTCTGTGGCCTCGCCTGCCACCACGTTTTCCAACAAATTCATTTGCAGAGCAAGAACCAAGGAAAGGGAAAAACTTGATTTGCTCTACTGCAGGGGGTAGGGTAGAGGGATTAGACAGGTAGGGTAGATCTTTTTTTCTATATAATAGAGGGGCCACTACACTGATCATCGATTCTTCATCTTTGGCTTATTCAGTCATGGTTCAATTCACAAGGGAAAAATCTGAACAAGTGTAGATTAATCTGTTATGGGAAACCATGATATATGTTCTGTAATCACTTCACATGGGTATTGCATGATTAAATGTGGCACATGCCAAGAATGGCCCACCCACCCTTTCACTTATATACCATTTCCTTTCTTTTAAGTTGCCTTCTGTTCTTTCATATCTCCCTCAAGCCATCAAAGCGCATAATGTGAGATATTGCTGCATTGCAGATAGAAGAGTCCATAATAACTCAACCACCACTGTGGCTGGTAAAGCTGGGGGGGGGGGCGTTCACCTCACAGTCATTTTTGATGATGACGAGTGACGCCATGGCAATAGCTAGTGAGCAAGTAATTGCAAGAAATATGTGACTTACCAGTGCCCGGTACTGCTGCCGCTTCTCCCCCTGCAACTAAGCCATCACGTCTCCTCCTGCAGTAGCACTGGAACCGGCATCACCGATGTTCTGTGTGGCTAGAAGATAAAGCATTACACATAATTTAGATCCCAAAAAGGCAACCCCAAATACAACAGCAATGCAGCACTACATCTCAGTTAGAACGTATCTTCCAAATATCAGTCTGGGCATTTGATTGGTTGGTTCACAAAGTTAGACAAGCCATGCATGAAATAACGCTCAATGAAAAACCTATGGGGTTGGGTGGCAAATGCAATGTGAGTGGGACCTCGCACTGTCATTGGAAACTGGTGGTGTCCTGTCACAATAAGTGAACGGGTCTGCAACACACTACACTGAGAGGGGGTGTGGTCCATGATGACCATGGCCACTGTCTCGTGAACTGAACTGTGTTAGAGCTAGGCATAAGCAGGAAAAGGAAAGCCTTTGAACAAACATACATGGTGATTTCTTTTATTTAAAATACTAGCTTACTTGGGCCTGCTATCTGAATCAACACGAATCACGATAGATAGCACCAACATTCCAATAGACAAAATACCCCAAGATTCTACCGGTCTACCCTAAGAAGTCCACAACAATCATAAAAGGACTTACTGGGATCTGCAGAGCCCTCGGCAGCGGTGCTGGTGGTCGGAGCCAGCTGACCAGCTTGCCCCGGACCCTCGGTATCATCACTCTTCTTCCCCTTTGGTGTTGATGAACGAAATTAAGAAGATAAATAAAAATATATTAGTAAATTCTGTTAATAATCTCCACAAAATGTATTATGAAAAGCAAACGCAGTCACTAAAACAGATCATGTATAGTACTACTAGTTCCTTTCGACTCAAGTCTATCGACTGTTGTTAAATCCACATTCTCCTTAACAAAAACTACATTTGGAACTAATGTATTGCAGTTAATGAGCTTTGATTTTATTAAATTCCCATTTCTCAACACCCTTGATGAGCCAACTCAGTGTCCCTTTTTTGCAATGCACAGATGCATGCGTCACATCATCACTGTGTATTCAATTAAATAACCTGGAACTGTACGAGCTACATAACAAAGTTACAGAGAGAACACTCTACTCAGTGATTCTCTATAGTGACAGAAGAAACAGTCTGCAATGCCTTCTTAATTAATCAGCCAAAGCGAGCACCTGATGAATGAGATTAGGTAGCGGCACTTGCCTAGCAGAAACTAGAAACTGGATCACACAATGATAATATACCTGCGTAAACTTTACTAAACACAACTTACCTCTGAGTGTGAGCAGCATGCTATTCAGATTTTTTTTTTTTGCATTGTAGAACACAAACACAACAAATAAATAATACTCACCGAGCCCCGGAATCTCGATGCCTAGCAAATCAAGCAGATCCTGTTTCCAGTCGTGAATGTCTGCCCAGCAGTGTGTCAGTTGCTGGGCGGTGTGCTGAACCTGGCTGGCGCGCCGCATGCACTGGCGCACCATCCCCCAGTGCCACCGACACTCCTGCAGGTGGTAGTCACTACTGGGCCTGCCACCTGCTGCCACCATAGAGGTGAGGTGGTGCTGCACAAAAAAAACTAGTGCAGCCACCTCTCCTCTCCAAATATCGCCGGGGCTGCACACCTGGGTGGCAGCGCCGCATGCATGGAATTCGCCCCTCTGCCATGGCGCTGGGTGGGGTAATAAACTAAGATGGGAAAGGAAGGGAAAGTAAATCCTGAGCTCTCCTGAGAATCTGCTGGTGGAACATTGGACATGGCCTTGCAAACTACCAAGATTCGAGAGGTGAACCTTGAAAGTCAACTGTATAATTTTATATTCATTTTTGTATGTTTCCCCATTAATTTCAATGGTGCGTAACTGCACACAAATGTGATTGATTTTGCAATCTCTAAAAATTTATAACTTTAAAAGTGCTTACTGTAGAACGAAGTTCTTGACCTAAAAATTGATATTATTTTTTAAAATTGGGCTCGGATTTATTCTTGAGTGTTTGTCTCATTTATTGTCTTTGTGAGTACAACACATGCTTAGCACTACCCTCTGAAAAGCCTAACTACTCCCCCACACTACCACAAATAGAGCGTTAGTGTTATCTATTTGTGCCACTGGACTCTTTGCACAGCGTACTTTGTTTCAGTTCACTATATACAGAGATAGCTTCCTACACACACCCACTCACAGACCTACACAGAGACTTACACACCCACTCAGAGACTCATGCGCCCACTCGCAGACCCCCCTAGAGACTCATGCACCCACTCACAGACCCACTTAGAGACTTAGGCACCCACTCACAGACCCACTCAGCCACTCATGCACCCACTCACACACCTACTCAGAGACTCATGCACCCACTCACAGACTCATGCACACCCTCACAGACCCAATTAGAGACTTATGCATCCACTCACACACCTACTCAGAGACTCATGCACCCACTCACTGGTCCTCTCAAAAACTCGCAGCCAATCACAGACCCACTCAAAGACTCATTCAACCACTCACAGACCCACTCAGAGACTCACGCATCCATTCACAAACCCACTCAGACACTCATGCACCCACTCAGAGACTCATTTGCCCACTCACAGACCCTCTCAGAGACTAGTATACCCACTCACAGACCCACTGAGATACTCATGCATCCACTCACACACTCATTCAGAGACTCATGCACCCAGTCAAAGACCCACTCAGAGACCCCTGCATCTACTCAGAGACCCAGTGAGACACTCACACACCCTTTCAAAACCCCCTCAGACACTGATGCATGCACTCTCAGACCCACTCAG
This sequence comes from Calotriton arnoldi, assembly GCA_963921515.1. Taxonomy (NCBI): domain Eukaryota; kingdom Metazoa; phylum Chordata; class Amphibia; order Caudata; family Salamandridae; genus Calotriton; species Calotriton arnoldi. Next base: position 3,337,316 of record CAWUFW010000586.1, on the reverse strand, counting down.
AAACACATGCACCCATTCAAAGAACCACTTAAAGACTCATGCACCCACTCACACACCGACTCACAGACTCTTTACCCATTCAGAGATAAATGGAGACACTCACGCACCCAGTCACAAACCCACTTAGACACTGTTGCATGGACTCATGGACCCGCTCAGAGACTCATGCATCTACTAACAGACCAACTTACAGACTCACGTACCCACTTACACAGCCACTCAGAGACTCATGTACCCACTCACAGACCCACTCAGAGGCTTATACACCCATTCACACACCCACTCAGAGACTCATGTGCCAACTCACAGATCCACTCAGAGACTCATGCACTCACTAACAGATCCACTCAGAGACTCAGGCACCTACTCAGAGACTCTTGTATCTACTCACAGACCCACTCACACACCCATTCAAACACTCATGCACTCACTCACAGACCCACTAAGAAACTAATGAATCCACTCCCTCACTAACTCAGAGACTCATGCACCTATTCAGAGGCCTACTTAGAGACTCACGCACCCACTAACACAGCCACTCAGAGACTCATATACCCACTCACAGACCCACTCAGAGACTCATGCACCCATTCTCACACTCACTCAGAGACTCATGTGCTGATACACAGACCTATTCAGGGACTCATGCACCCCCTCAGAGACTCATGTATCTACTCACAGACACACGCACCCACTCACACACCCACTGACAGACCCACTCAGACACTCATGCATCCATTCACAGACCCATTCAGACTCATGCACTCATTCACAGACCGACTCATACACTCACTCACCCACTCAGAAACTTCTGCATCTACTCACAGACCCATCCAAACACTCATGCACCCACCCACGTACTCAACCAGACACTCAAGCTTCTAGTCTCAGACCCATTCAGAGACTCATGCACTAACAAACCCACTCAGACACTCATGCACCCACTCAGAAACCCAGTGAGACAATAATGCCCCCAGTCACAGACCCACTCAGATACTGATTCATGAACTCACAGACCCACTTGGAGACTTATGTACCCACTCACAGACCCACTTAGAGAGTCATGCACCCACTAACAGACCCACTCAGAGACACACTGAGACACCCATGCACACAGTCCCAGACCCATTCAGACACTGATGCAGGCACTCACAAACCCACTTAGAAACTCATGCACCTACTCACAGACCCACTTAGAGACTCTCACACCCACTCAGAGACTCGAGTAGCCACTCACAGACTAACTCAGAGACTCTCACACCCATTAGTATACCCACTCAGAGACTTATGCACCAACTCACAGACCCACTCAGAGACTAATGCACCCACTCACACACCTACTCAGAGACTCATGTATCCACTCACAGACCCACTCAGACAAACACGCACCCACTCACATACCCACACAGACACTCACCCTCCCAGTCACAGGCCCACTCAGAGACTGAAGCACTCACTCACAGACAAGATCAGACACTCACACACCCACCCACTCACTCACCCACTCAGAGATCAATTCAGATACTAATGCACCTGGTCACATGCATAGAGTCACATATATAGTTGTGAATTTTAAATGTGCTGGTGTCTATTGAATGTCTGCTTTTGCTTAGTGCATTCACAACTTATTCACGAGTTTGAAAAAAGCACAAAAAATGGGATTTAAAAAGTGAATGAACCTGTGTTTGGGAAATAGAATGGCTCTGAGAATAGCCTTCTTGTTTATTGTGTGTAGATGATAACTACACATAAAACAGGATGCAGTGTTGCAAGTTGTTGATAAACACCCTGTTGCCTTTCTCTGGGAAATGAACTCCATCATTTCTATAGATACCATCCATGTAAAGCGTATGTTGTTGTTGTAGATGTAGCCCATGTTATAGTCTGTAAGGAATACAGAAACAGGTTTATTGACATGCTTCCTGGCTTTAGCTATCTGTGAACTGAATTCATTTGACCACTTCCATTTCTGCCTTTGGCATATGTTGGAGAATACTAAGGCAGTCTGAGGAAAAAGTACCAATAATTGAGAAAAGGTATCCTTCATTAGGATTTCCAGACCTACCCCAGTAAGTGTATGTTGGTCATTGGCACCACAGTGCACAATCATGGGGGTGTTGGCAATTCGCAGTACTTTCAACCAAAGGCAAAACTGATGCCACTTTAAACCTCTCTGGCCAATCCAAGTAATGTCCACATTAGCCCAACCCATGTCCCTGTGAAGTCCACTTTTTTTTGCACACTCTCTAACCCAAAACACAAAGCTGTGACCCACACTCCACACTCTAACCATTTTGACGGCAAGGAGGAGTGCACGCAGGAGAAGGCTGGAGCTGAATGGCAGTTTTCAAAATGAATAGAAGCTAAAATGGAGGACAGGACCTGGTTTAAAAAAATATATTTGATTGGATGGAGTTAATATGCAGGTTGATAAAATTAGATAGTGTCTTTAAAGCATAAGTAAGTATACCAGCGATTGGATCTGGTAAAAATAAAGAAAATATAATGCAAACTTGGATGTGCTTTTATTTTTGAGTAGTCAATCACACCTGCTGCTGTTCATTCTGAAACTAGTATGTTGCTTCTAGAATGTGTTGTGAACTTGTGACCTACTGGTTCAAGAGAGTGTTCCAAAGAGGGTTGCTATGGAAATTCAGCTAAGAGACTGTGCGGGGAAAGGTATTAAACATACTGTAGTGTATTAGGTAAATTTAGAGTGATTTAGAATCATTATTTATGAAGGAGGGTTTATTTTCCTAGCCAGGAGTTTCTTATGAAGTGCAGTGCAGCTGTAAAGTATTCAGAGAAAGAAACTAACTACGTTTTTTGACTCATATACTTATTAACAAATTAATCGCAAACTTACACTGGGGTCTGCGCTGAGGGCTGTGACGAATTCGCAAATACGCCCAAAAACACTACCAGATTGGGCTTCTTTACTGAAGTGCATGAAAGGGTTAAGAAATACTGACCCTTGAGAAGTAGAATAACAAAAGTAAAATATGAAACAGACATTTTTATTTGCTAACTAGGACAATATCACTGAGAGCAAAGTTGAAAAGGTTGCTATTAATGGCTGCTTTGCATGAGAGTGGTGTACCATTCTTATGCTTAGTTTTCACATTTTCTGTGAGAGTACAGGGCAACTGACAAACTCAAAAAAAATTCTGCCCAACCAATTTAATTAACAAATATGTGAATTAGAGTGTAGTTTTAAAACAAAGTGACTGAAAAGATACATGTGTACATGAGGTTGATGAAAGGGTGTATGATATGTGCAAAAGTACTGAGAGTGTATCTGGGGATTTGTGTGAAGGTGTGGGATTGTTTTTGTAGGTTTATGAATGGGTGTGTGAGTGTCTTTGTGGATGTGTGAGTGTCTGTCTGGGTCTGAGAGTAGGTGTGTGAGTACTCCTTCAATAATGTGTTGCCCTGGAACTCTAGAGCATGCGTGTGTAGTTTCACTGCATACTTGAATTAAAATGAACACTGATTGGTAAGCTTTAGCGTTCAGTTTTACTATGTACTAGTTACCCCTTATGTAGGGTGTAGGTAAGCCACAGAGCAGAGCGCTATGTGCTTAGAAGGTAAGACATGCACTTTAAAGTTTCGGTCACACGTGTAGTTTGAGACCCCTTAGTACAGTTAAATATCCAGTGTCTTACCCATACTGCAACTTACAGACATATTAACAAAACCAGAGTCACTTAACCACCTAGTCAGACAGAGACAGAGGCACTTACACATTCAGTCACATGCCCATACAGCATTTATGTATCCAGCAGTAACAGAGCCAGTTGCACACAGTTATTTACCCCAACGCTCACTAATACAGCTAGTAAGCAATCCATACAGCCATTAACAGACACCTATAGAGACCCATACAGATACTAAGACAAATAGTCATATAGCGACATAGTCACTTACACATCCAGTGAAACACCCAGAGAGGGACTTGTATAATTATTTAGATATGTACTGATACTCCTAATCACCCATGTAGACAAGTAGCCCTTTAAACATATGTTGGGCTTGCTACCGCAGAGAATGTGTGTGCTGTTTCACAGCTAAGTCGATTTAGTATTTAAAACTCCTTGCCAAGCTTTAAACTTCCCTTCTACTACACATACATCACCCCTAAGGTAGGGTGTATATAGGCCATAAGGCAGGGTTCTATGTGCTTAAAAGTTAAGACATGTACTTTGAACTTTTAGTGAGTCACATGTGCACTTCCAGACCCATATATCCAGCTAAATATCCAGTGTCCCACCCATACTGCAACTCACATACCTACTTACAAAACCATAAAGGCACTTACCCACCCAATCAGACAGAGACAGAGGCACTTACACATTCAGTGACATGCCCATACAGCACTTATGTATCCTGCAGTAACTGAGCCAGTTGCACACACAGTTATATACCCCAATGCTCAGTAATACAGCCAGTAAGCAATTCATATAGCCGGTTGCATAAACATGTAGAGACCCATAGAGATACTAAGACAGCTACTCATATAGCGACATAGCCCCTTACACATCCAGTGACACACCCAGAGAGGGACTGATATACCTTTTTAGATATGTACTGAAGTATTGATAATCCTAATCACACATGCAGACAAGTAGCCCTCCAAACAAGTATTGGGCCTGCTACTGCAGAGCTTGTGTGTGCAGTTTTATTCCCAGTTTGAGTATGCATTTATAATTGCTTGCCAAACCGTAAACTCCTTTTTTTGTACATATAAGTCACCCCTAAGATAGGGCTTAGTTAGACATACAGTAATGTTGCAGGGATTCTGCACATACACAGAACAATGCGCAGGATTATGGGACCTCGGTGTATAGGGGCTAAGCCTTCCTACCGCCTTAGTACCCACGAGCCCAGGACCGACTAGCTATAGTGTCTCACTTGTTCTCCTACTCACAAATGGAGAAACCAATGATTAGACACCATAGAACACAACACTCCCGGATCTCTCAGGAATCGCAGGTAACAAGACACACCTTTTTGCTCACATTCTCATACTTGTCCACAATAAGATCTGACAGAAACACGGAAATAGTTTAAAATATTTATTTTAAGTAACGTGGTCTAAAGTGCAGTATACGAGCCACCACCAGCAGCAAAATGCATAATATCAATACAGTTAGCATTGCAGCAAGGCCATATATCATAAAGGGAGATATAATTTTTTAAAGACAGTGGATAAAGGACTATAAGGCCTAATCACCCTCCCCCTGGTAAGCAGAAGTATTAATATATAATAGAAGATCTCTGGGCTTTGTCAGCAGACCCCATACCTTAGGATATAGATCGTATTTCTACATCACAGGTGCGTGTTGCTCTTCTCCCTGGAAAGGTCCCTCTCCAAGTGTGTGTTACCTAAACATGCATCTTCATAATATCGAAGTACGATTCTCCAGCAAAAACAGCTGCATTAGTATGTTTTGTCTAAGTGCTAGGGCCTCACCAGAACAGAATAACAAGAGTCAGTGTTTATCGACCTTGCTCACTATGTTCAGACTAAACTCCAGGAACAGGCAGAGAACGAGCACTGCCGAGAGTTCTCATGTGAAAGGCATAAACAGAGCCGTGCAAAATATAGACATGCAGTGTTGTGCACAAAAGCAGCATCATGGCTACCGGCTCATGCTAACTTAAAGATGTCGATAATTTCTCCAGTAACCATGTGACACCCTCCCCTTGGCCAGGTTGTAGTGCATAGACTAACAGGTTCCAAAGATAAGCAGAGCCAAATTGCATTATGTTCCATTCAAAATTGAGTCAATCAACAAATGGGGCAAATAAAAAATAAAATAAAAATATATATATATATATATATCAACTATGATGTAATAGTTGTTTTATTTTTGTCACTAGCACCTTATTGGCACTTGCACTTTGTTTATGACTATTTGCACAGTCTTTGGTATGTGCTCATCCTGCTCAACAACAATAGAACCGTTAGTCGACGACATTGTTTTTCCTGTGTGTATTGCTTTAATAGCGACACACATCAGCACGATGGTTTCGGGCACTTGCCCATTATGCAATATGTATTGTGCATCATTGTGTTTACATCAGATTATGTGTGATTAATTTTAAAATGTTTAATTTTATGGTTGATACATTTTTTATTAAGAAAAGTAATGTATTGTCACTAATGGTTTTAATGATGAGGCTATACATATAGTCTGTTGAGTTCTATTGAGCGGGTGGGAGGGATTGTTCTCCCAGGGTGTAACTATTTAATCATGTTAAGGGTCCTGGCACGTCATGTGATCAAGACCGGGGTGACCTGGTCGAAACGCGTCATGCTGTGGAGGTTGCAATAAAGCACTAAAGATTTCTAAAAAACTACGTTGTGGTCCGTACCTGATGTTCCGAGATACAGGATTTTCTTCAGGACTGTGGTTCATATATATATATATATATATATATATATATATATATATATATATATATATATATATATATTATTCACTGAAAAAACCATAGGTTTTAGGGACAGTTGTAGTTAGTTGGACATTTCACTCGTACAAAACCCGTGAAATTCCCCCATTATAGTTAGTTCAGCTAACTATAACTCACGCCCGCAATGCACTGCTGATGACGTCACATATTACATCACTCATGACATGGTCAGTGATATCACTGATGACATCACTGATGACATCTCAAATGACATCACTGATGACATCATCCAGTGACTGTGTGTTTCTATAAAGTTTAAATATGTTTAATATATATGCCAAGGTGTATTGAAGAATGAGTGGGTGTATAAGTGTCTGGATGGATGATTTAGTAGGTGCGTTACTGACTCTATAAGTGAGTGATTAAACGTATCTTACTGAATGCATGGGTTAGTGACTAAACTGTGTGAATGTCTGTATCCGTCTATCTGTTGGTGTGTAAGCGGCTGCATGGGTTTGCGTATAGCTACATGAATGTCTACATGGGTTATTGATTGGTTGTCTGAGTATCTGTATGGGTGCCTGAGTGTTTGTGTGGGTGGGGTGTGTGTGACTCTGAGCATAGATGTGTGAGTGGGTGATTCCCTGGGTGCATGGTTTCAAGAGTGCATCTGTGATGGACTGTATGGGTGGGTGAGTGTGTGTATGGGTGTGTTAGTGAGTGAATGTATATCTTAGTGGTACATGTGTGAGTAACTAATATGTCAAAGGCAGTATATATGTGTGTTGGAGTATATAAATGGCTATAAGTGAGAGTGTGTGATTGTGAGAGTGGCTGTATGGATGAGTGTGTACTTGTATCAGTGATTGTATAAGAGCGTAAGAATGTGCTAGTATTTGTATGAGTAAGTGAGCTGGTGTGTGTATAACTGTATAGGTGAGTAAATGGCAGTGTGATTAAATATTTGCATGACTGACTAGGTGTGTGAGTACCTCTATGGATGAGTGGCGGTGTTTGAGTGTCTATGTAGGTGTATAAGTGCATATGAAAATCCTGTACTGAGTGACCGTAAGTATGAGTGACTGTAGAGGTGAGTGAGTGGATGTGTGTGTAGACCTAAGAATCAGTGAGTGTGTATGTAGTTATTGGTGTTGGAGTGTCTATGGTTTTGACAATGGCAGTCTGTAATTTAGAGTGGGTGTATCAAAAGTTATATTAGGGTGTGAGAAGATGCATCAAATTATCACATGGATGATGTCATCAGTGATGTCATCAGTGAGGTCACTGACCATGTCATGAGTGATGTTATATGTGACGTCATCAGCAGTGCATTGCGGGGCGCGAGTTATAGTTAGCTGAACTAACTATAACGGGGAATTTCACGGGTTTTGTACGAGTGAAATGTCCACCTAACTATAACTGTCCCTAAAACCTATGGTTTTTTCAGTGAATTTCAAAGGTTTTTTAAATGCTAATTTCTAACAATAACGTGTCTGAAACCTATGGTTTTTTCAGTGAATTTCAAAGGTTTTTTAAATGCTAATTTCTAACTATAACGTGCCTGAAACCTATGGATTTTTAAGTGAATTTCAAAGGTTTTTTAAATGCTAGTTTGTAACTATGCCTACAGAGGTAGGACATGTGAAGAAAGAAGAAAAAACGCACAGAAAGAAGCAAAAGAAATGCAGAAAGAAGCAACAGAAGTCCACAAAGACGAAGAAAAGTGCAGGAAGAAGCAAAAGATGTGCAGAAAGAACCAACAGAGGAGCAGAAAGAGGCCTTGTTCCAAAATCATCCTGTGCCCACAACTTTTTCCAACGTGTACTGGTGGTAACTGACTCTGACTAACCAGAGCCAGTGCTATGCTAAAACACACTTAGAATACAGTTAAAACACCTACATACACTAGGGAACACTATGCGTTGGGGTACCCCTGTGATTAGCATGACCTCCTCTGTAAGTCCCTAGTACATAATAGGGCAGGGGGATTAAAACTACCTCTTAAAACGCGCTACAGGGCGCGTTTGCACAGTGGTGAAGGGAGGGGGTGCCTGAGGTGACATGTGTGCAAACGCGCCCCGTGGCACGTTTTAAGTTACGGGATTAAGTCCCCTTGAATCCTGAGTGTCCCTGGGGCCCAACTAGCCCCCCAGGTACACCCCCCCCAGGTACACCGCCCCCTCCCTGCAGACTGCTGCAGGGAGGGGATGGCCTCCGGCACGATGCCGGTCTTTTTTTTGTTGGTTTTTTTGTATGGGAGGGGGCTGCGTGGCCCCCCTTCCCTCGGCCACTTTTGGCCCTGGGGACCCCATCCCCGGGGCCTGAGGATTTTCTTTAAATAAATAAAAACGGGAAGGGGGCCGCGTGGCCCCCTTCCCTGGGCCTCTATTGGCCCCGGGGACCCCATCCCCCGGGGCATGCCCTCTTTTTTTTTATTTAAATATTTGGAGGGGGCTGCGTGGACCCCCTCCTCAGGCCATTTAAGGCCCCGGGGACCCCATCCCCCGGGGCCGGCCTTTATGTTTTTTTTAAATTTAATTTTTTGGGGGAGGGGGGCTGTGTGGCCCCCCTCCCATGCCACTAATAGCCCCGGGGACCCCATCCCCCGGGGCCTGGCCACTCGTTGGGGACAGTGGGGGGGTCCCCAAACCCCGCACGGTCCCGCCGGATCCCCGTGTCCTGCGGGAGCCGGCATTGCTTTTCCATAAGGGGAGCTGCTGACATGCAGCTCCCCTTATGGAAAAGCAATCTGCTTTGCTTCATTGAAGCGAGAGCAGGTTTCCTGCTCTCGCTTCAATGAAGCAAAGCAAGTTTGCAATCACAGGACGGGAGCCGCGAGGCTCCCGTCCTGTGATTGCAAACAGCAGTGTCCCGTGGGTAGGCACCCCAGGACACTGCAGGAGCCGGCCCTGGGGGGTGGCGGTCCCCAGGGCCATGGAGGGCTCCAGGAGGGGGGCAGCGCGGCCCCCCTCCCTTCATTAGTAAAGCCCCGGGGAGGTGGTGGTCCGAAACGGACCCCCACATATCTTTTGTTAGTGCCCCGGGGAGGTGGCGGTCCCTGGGGCATGTGGGGGGGCTGGAGCCCCCCACACAGGTCATTATTATTTAAAAAAAGAAGCCCCAGGGGGTGGCGGTCCCCGGGGCTGGGGGAGGGTGGAGAGCCATCCTGCACCATTTTTTTTTAAAGCCCCGGGGGGTGGCGGTCCCCAGGGCTTGGGGGACTTCGAGGCCCCCCACATAAAATATAAAGCAACCCCCGCATGCCCCCGGGATTTGGCCCACCCGGGGGCAAAATAGCATTTTTATCACGGCGGGATCCGCGCACCCTAAGCGCATCCCGCTGATTTGTTTTTTTAAAAAAATGCTTTTTTCTGCCCAGGGGGTCCTTGTGGGACCCCCTGAGCAGACCTAGGGGGTCAGGGTGTTTCTACCCTGCCCCCTTTTTGCGTTTTGTGACTTGTTTGTGTGCCTTGGTTCTACCGAGGCACAAAATGGCTGCCAACACTTCCTGATTTGGAGTGTTGACAGCCACTTGACAGCCAATTAGCATGCAGCTTGTGATCTGGAGGGTACGCGGACCCTACGCGGCCATAGATATATATGTGATTTTACTTTTGATTTTCTCAGGAACTACTGAACGGATTTACACCATTTAAGCAAAAGGCACGACTCTGAACCAAGGGCTACCTTTTTGCCAAATTTGGTGTAATTCCTTTCAGCAGTTCGGGCTGTAGCTGCGATGAAAGGTTCCTATGGAAAATTGCATGGGGAAAACACGTTTTGGGACCCCCTTTTTTCTCGGCCCCCACTTGACGAATCACCCCGAGACTTTCAGGATAGGAGAGGACTGGAGCGCCCCACAAGTTTTGAAAATTTTGCGAAGATTCGTCAACCGGCGCCAAAGTTATTTCAAATAGAATGTTGCGGATTTCCTATAGAAAATAGGTCCTAACTATAACTATCTACTGGCGACCGCCAGTAGATTATATATATATATATATATATATATATATATATATATATATATATATATATATATATATATATATATATATATATATATATATATATATATATATATTAAAAATCCAAAAAGTCACATGCACAGTGGAACGCGAGGTGTTCCAAAAGGGCATCATTGTCACACAAAAAGAAAGAGGGAAGCCATCCAATTGAGCAGAGCAAATGAACATTCATGTTCCTCATAATTCAGTGCATCCAGCAGCAGAATAGGGCAACTTGCATGATATTCGATGAAACTTTCCTGCAAGAATCGCTGTGTAGCCATACAGGTACTCCAACACTCCAAGTGCAGCTGCACGCATCATACGGGCGTCACCACAAAAGTCCTGTTCGTGGGCCAGCAAGGGACCCACCAACAGATCATAATCCTGGTTAGCGCCTGATATTGTGGAGAGGCAGATATCCAAAGCCTAATAGAACGGGCACCGACGACAGTAGAACACAGGTTGCACACAAGTGAAGTAAGCGAAACGAAAGGTAAGCCTATAGCTCACACTCAGTATTGCCAATGGCAAGCATCCAAAAAGTTGCTGCATTCGTTCACGGTAAAGTCGCAATAGGCCTGGTCTGTGCAGAACCACAGCATGGACATCCATTGCGTAACAGGAGCAGAAGTACCAGCACTCCACACACCAATAATAGGATAAATGGAAAACCAGCGAAGACGCTGGAAAAAATAGAATGTATAAAGGCCGGTATTACTCCAAAAATAGTCTGGAAAGATGAAACAAGGCCGGAGCCCACAAGTTTAAAACAATGTGCAAGGCCTTCAGTATCAGACTCATTAAAGATTTGGTGAATCAGTTCCCCAAAATGTAGTGGGAGATTCGTAGTGAGCAGTGACTGAATTTCACTAGACGTTCTAGCCACCTACAATTCGAAGGTCTCTCGAGCAGAAGTGAGAGCAACCTCTTGTTGAAACAATAGCGCTTTGAGTCTGCTTACTTTATTGAAGTCTGTTTTCAAAGTGGGAATGGAAGTCCACAGCGAGCTATCTACAATCCCATACGGGGGAGGAAAAAGAACATTGCTGCAACAAGTAACTCTTTCGGAAACCGTAACTATATATGGAATACCTGCCCGTAACCCGCAGCAGTTGTGGTTATTTAGGATAAGATAACTACCATTAGAAAGCAATGTGAGTGTGGGAATTATTGAGGGAACTGGTGTTCCTTTTAGAAAACATGCTAAATTAGGCGCTGATACATTGCAAACGCCGTGCAGCTGAACTTGTGTACAAACTATAGCGTGTCCCACTGTAGAATCACAGTCCTCCCCTGTCAGGAAAACCTCTTTATCGTCAAGCAAACAGTGAAACGTAAACAGCAAAGCCCACATTTCATGTAGAAAAGTACTACCCAGGGGTTCAAACCTCCCGATAGGAAAATGTTTCATACATGCACAAAATTGAAAGAGGGAAATGGGTAAAGAAATAACCCCCTGTATTAACCATACCGGGGAATCGGTCTCTGCTATTGAAAATGGTAGCTGTTCTAACTTCTCAATATGTAACAAGGTGTATGTGGAATCTTTCATTGACATAAGCTTTTGTTTATCAGTCAAATTAAAAGGTAAAAACAGGGGAGTTGTGTTCAAATAATCCCAAGGCACTTTCCCATTTTTCAATGTTTGCAAAGTCCAACCAAATTGCATTACAGAACGCAACTGATTTTGACCATGATACAAAACAGACACATCAATCTGTACATTGTCAATAACAGATGAAACAATATTGTCCAAAGTGTAAATACGAGAAGACAGAGTATTAATGCTGTTGTCTACTGCATCCGAAACTTTGTGCAGGTTATCCTGATCTATTTGGCGCAATCTGAAAGCAGCCTCCGCTTGGGACGGCTTCCAGATTTCGTTATATGCTGCATACGCAAATCGCCTTGGACGAGGAGACCGTGGTCCTAAAATGAAATCTGCCAAATCAATGTCACCATTTAAACGTGAGAGATGTTCTTTCACAGATGATAACATTGACTGTCCCAACAACTGTTGACACAATTTACCAACAGAATATGTAGTAACTGTATGTGATTGTGGAAAGCGAGGGTCAGGTCTACTGAGCATAAACCCCCCCGTTGAGTTTGAAAAACACGACTGGCAAGCATTAGTACTGAGTGGCCAAATTAACCATCCCAAGGGTGCAATACTGGTCGAATTGAGGGTACCATTTTGGACCATACCTTGTAAGTCCTCCAAAGAATAATTTGTATATTGTTGCAAGTCGTCATAAACTGCTAATGAAGGAAACAAGGGAAAATTTAAATTCCTAGCAGTAGCGAAACCAAAACATGTAGTTTGTTGCACTGTCTGATTCAAAAATAACATTTGTGACGGTATCAAACACGAATGATGCAATGATTCAGTTCCCTGCACCTGCCAATTTTTGGTACCCCAAATTGATTTCAAATCAATCGTGTCTTTCCAATAATCATAACCTTTCAAGGATAAATCGGTTATGAAAGTCGAAGAATATACCAATTTAGTATGGGTCAGCATGAATTTCGTGTGTGTTTGTGCAGTCAATTTATAATAATATGATCTTGGGTCCGATATATTATATCCCGAAAAGTAGACAAACTTATTTTTATGTGTCTGTGAGCTACCTTGAAATGGGGCAAGACAATGTTCCCATTGTGTATAATTAACCTGACTACGTACTGTGTTAGATTTATGCAAAAAATGATGACCATAAACTTGAAAACAGAATAAATCAGCATAATTGGCAGAATTCAAATACAAATCCTCAGTTTCAAAAGCAGTGTAATATTTTAAATCTGAAAATAACGAATGTACGGCATTAACATCCCAGTCGTCGGAATGCAGTCCAGGTGTGATATCACCTATTGAAACACGAAAGACGTATGGCATTCTAATCGTCTGTCGGGCCGTATATTTCGTATTGGACCTTATCCCAAACAATGCCATCTACTACTGGCACAGCCGAAATGTTAACATGGATTGATCCCTTTTCATCATATGAGATGAGGTGTGTGGGGCCAAAACACCATCAACCAAATGTACATTAGAACATTCAGGTAAATAATGACCATTAATCAAAAGGAAAAAGACAGTTACAAACCCAATCCACATAAATAGAAACACCGTTTTAAGTACTATCCAAATGTGGGTCCTTGGAGGAACCAAATAAGTTATGCGAAACCAGCAAAAGAAAATGGAAAATCAACTGGGGGGGTTCCTCCGTAGTTGAATTTGATGAAGACGAGGAAGGCAGAGAAAAATTGTCTCTGTCCATTTAATAACCCACAGTTCCTAGCCGATACAAAGGTGGACAGTCAGCATTAAAAGATTATTGGAGCGCACGTGTAGGAATGTCCATAGTAAGCTCCATTGACGGCGAGTCAGTATTTTGAGGTGTAGTCGTCGATGATGCGGACAAAACAGGCAGCACATCAATTGAGGTTTCCACTTCACGCTCCTGGTGTACAGTAGTCGTCGTCAAAGACTACACGGGAAGTCCAACATCTCTCCATTGCACGGGCTTGGGCATACTATTCAGTATCGGCCAAATGGTGCAATTTGACATGTTCACTGGAAATATAGCGATTCTACTTGCGTGCAGGCAGTGGAGGCAAAATCACATTTCGAGTGCCCTTCAATCCAAGAACTGGGACTGGTGCATGGTAGGAGGGACCAAATTCTTTTTTGTTCTCTATCTTCTCCCGGACCAGATCTCCAACTTGGGGTAGCCACCCAGTAACTGGGATCAGCACCGCTGTGTCTTCGGATGAGTGCAACTCAGCTCTAGCAAGAGTGTCTTGAGACTTTTGTAGATCCTGTAACATAGCACAATGGTTATCTATGTCATATGTTGTGGCAGACGCCAAAACATCTAGACCATCAAGGTCTAGCACAAACATCTTGATGCCAAAGAGCATTTCGTATGGGGTCCGCCCACCCAGAGATCTTCTTGGGAGAATATTTAGTGCACGTTGAACCCCATATAAATGAGTCAGCCAACCCCTGCCAGTACCTAAGACTCTAGCTGTCAAAGATTGCTTTAAGTCACCGTTCATTCGTTCCACTATAGAATTGCCCTCAGGCCTGTATGGAGACGAAAACTGCAATAGCACCCCCAGCGACCTCATTGCATCCTTGTAAGCCTTAGAGGCGAACGCAGGACCTTGGTCAGAATGGAAGGTACCACACGCAAATGTTCCGATAAAGACACGCAAATCTCTAATGACATTTCGAGCGTCAGCACTACGTTGCGGCCAAACCCAAAGGAATCTAGTGCACAAATCTACTGCAACCAGAATATGTTTATAGGCAGTGTCGGATGTCAAAGGACCGCAGTGATCAAGATAAATACATCCAAATGGTTGGTTTGAAATGTATAGCTGCGTGTGTGGCAGATGTGTAACAGTGGAAGGTTTAATCTGTTGACAAATGTCACAAGAAAGAACATAATGACGAGGTTGTCGATATAGACCACCCCACCAATAACGCTGCTGCAAAAGAGACACTGTTGCTGAAACTCCAGCATGTGCAGATGCTATGCCTTCGTGCGCAGCAATTATCAAAGGAAGTCTGCGGTCCTTGTTGGGAATCAGCCGATCCCCAACGGACGGGATAGTAGCATAGGGAACTTGTTCCAGTGATAAATGATAAGAATATTTAGACGGGAATCCTTGCGGGAACACCGTCCCGTGTCACAGCTACAGCTGCCAAAATTTCATTATCAATTTTAGTCATGAACCGTGTTACTGCTGCTACTGAACACGTGGCTACTGCAGATTTGGCTGCTTCGTCAGCCAAAGAATTACCAACAGCATGAGCTCCCACACGCTGATGGCCAAGAGTATGTATAACGTGTGAGCGGCAGACTCTCCTTAAGAGCAGCCACCCGAACCCAAAGCGTTTTATGCTTGATTGCGCTACCTTTAGAGTCTTGGTAATCGTTATGAGACCAAAAGTAAAGATTGTCATTAAAGGACTGTACACAATAGAAAGAATCACACACTATAAGTGTAGGTACATCTGGATCAGCGAATTCGAGGGCCAATACTAAAGCCCGCAGCTCAGCCAACTGAGCCGTGCAGTCACCAAAGGACAGTGTGTGGACCAAGGAAGACTTAAACAATCCGTAAACCATAGAGCCCACCACAATAGCACAGGCGGCTGAGTAAGCGTGTTTGGAACCAATGGCCGGCTGCACAGATCCGTTGGTATAAACTATACATTTGTATTGGTCAAGAGGAAGCAAAAACTGCGGTTCAGGATAAACCTGTCCGTACTGTAAAAACTGCTGCGTCTGCAAGGATGGGTCAAAGATGAAAGTGACATCAGCCGATGTCAAAGAACTTGTCCATTAAATCCAACATGGGTGTAAGGCTTTAGAATTCGATATGCTCGCCTTTGTGACCGCTTCAAGGTAGGCACCGGCGATACCATAAGAATGCGTTTCCCCTGAGCCAAAGAGCACTCCTTCAGGATCGCCATCTGTACTGCTGTAAGAATTTTCTCAACAGGTGGAAAACGCATCTCGGCAGAAGTGTACAAATGTGATTTGTAGGCAATGGGGACCGTATCTCCCTCATCGAAAGTCAGGTAAGTGAAACCTACTGTACCCGGTACAATCCGTATGACTAAGTTGGTGGTGTTGTCGCGCGTCAACAAGAAGTTGGTCGCAAGCAGATCAGACTGCAAGGACCGAAGAATTTCTGTATTTTGCGGAAGCCAGCTGGAAGACGAAAAGGAGGGTTGTATCAATGCATAAAGCGGTTTGATACACTGGGCATAATCAGGAATGTATGTCCTCCCAAAATTCAAAAAACCCAGCAAAGATTGCAACTTCTTAACAGTGGAAGGAGGATGTAATTGAGCACATTTTTCCAGAAAGTGGGGGGCTAACCCCCTCCCTTCATTGTTGAGTTTGTAACCCAAAAAGAGAACCGCCAAATAGGAGATGTGCGACTTAGCAAAATTTAATTTGTACCCTAAGTCTGCAAAGGACAAGATGATGCGGTCAACACACATCAGATGCGGTATCAATTCGTCATCAGTCAAATAAATGTCGTTGACGTAAGCGAAAGCATCAGGATCTATGTCGTGTAAAAGTGACACAACACGCGCAGCAAACGCACTAGGGCTATTCTTATAGCCCATAGGCAATCTTCTAAACCTTTTCTGATTGCCGACCGCAGTAAATGCGGTCCAGTCACAGCTCTCAGGAGCCAGATTGTGACTGTAAAATCCATTGGAAATGTCCAAAGTTGTTTTATACTTTTTACGGACAATATTGTTTATTAACGCAAAGCTGTGGGTGTTTTGTACGGCAAACGTGCAAACATGACTGCTCAAATTTCTATAATCCAAACCTATGCGATATGAACCATCCGGTTTCGATATCGGAAACAGAGGATTATTCATCGATGAAACCCAGGGTTCAATCACACCCTGAAATTCCAACTGGGCCAAAATGACACGGACGCTTTTGCCTCGCATTTAATAGGATACTGCGCCTGAGGCTGTGGCATTGAACGCAAAGGAATTTCATGTGCCGGAGAATCTCTATCCCAGCCCACTTGATTGCGATACACTGCCGGCACTAGGGCTAAAGCCCATTCCGATGCATAAGCTTGTTTCATCTCTTCAGAGACGAAACTAGAAAAACTGAGAGAATCACGTCCTCACCTCGTGAAGACGCTAAAACAAATGGGGGAGGCCAGTCTGCCTCCGCCAACAAAATGTCATATGACGAGGTAAGGTTATCACAAAAGATACCATTAATTGTATGTTGTATATCACCTTCAATTTGGAGGACTATCTCATAAAGTCTATCAGGGGGTGCAACTCGTGTATCAGCTGTTTCCACAGTAATGAATGAGTCAGTTTCTCTCGCCTCCAGACAGGGACGGAGAACCTCTCGTACTATGGTAACTTCCGCCGCGCTGTCGAGGAGGGTCACAGCCCATCTCCAATCCAGGAGCAGGGTTCTCACTGTCGGAGGCTGTTAAACCGGCAACTTTTTTCTTCTGAAACGGGGCACCAAATGGCTGTTGTCCCTCCGGTTTGGCTTTTATGTCAAACTGGCATGGCGGATCACGTCGTTGTTGCGTGGTCTAGCCTTTTCTACGATCTTGCTGCTCCCCTCCACCGGACTGTTGATCCGACGAGTCCTGCAAGGAAGGAGGAGAACGGGAATCAGGAACCTGAAACCTCTCTGGCGTCTTAAGCTTAGAGCGGTCACGCAAATCATACCTACGCTCGGAAGCATCAGGTGTCGGTGAATCAGCATGCAAACCTTGCTTCGATGGTTGTTGTCGTTGTTGTTTATTCTTGTTCCAATTCTTTTAGGAAACAATGGATGCCCCTCCTTCTCAGGAGGGTTTATTTTGCGGCTGAGTAAAAGGTTTATTTCCCAAATTATTACTCCCTAATGCTTTATACACCTTAGTGATAACCTTAGGCAATTTGCATTGTTTATCAACATCTGCTACTGCCTCAAGGTGCTGAGTCACTTGCAAACTAACTGCATCTCCTTTTATATTGGCATGGATCATGTCAGAGACTATAGGGAATACCCCAACCAGTCTCATCCCCAACTCCAGGGCGGCCTCCGCTCCGTGCTCCTCTTGAACTTTCTTAAGAACTGTCAGAAGCACTGTCATGAAGGGGGTGCCAAAGCATAGAGAATACAGTGCCGCAAACACCTTCCCCCAGGTGGTGCAAACAGCCAAATTGGGAATAAGACCTTTTAGTAAACTCATTGTAAGGATTCAGTGTTTATCCAAAGGAGAAGTATTGGGAAATACAGCTTCGAGTTGTTCAAATCGCTCAGCTAACCAGAACGGTAATTCATCTCTATTTTGAGTACGCTTCCCAATCACTGAATTAATCATGATTGGGCTAATTACCATTCCTCCATGTCTTGGTTGCTGAGGTGGGGCTCCCACCTGAGGCACCTGGATCATGCGGGACATATATTGTCCCACACTTCTGTGAATACGAACTAAAGATTCATGTAAGTCTCGCAGCTCTGCGTGTGAAACACCACGATAATTTGGGTGTGGTGTAAAACCAGCCAAAACGGGCCATGTGGCCCGGTCGACCGATAAAGGGCCTAAACAGACCACTGTAACAGGGTGAGGTAGGGAGCCATTAAACCAGATCGTGTGTTCACAAGCTAACGGAATTTCAAGTGACCGATAAGGTCTATAATCCCAGGGAACCGCGGCATGTTCATATTCATGAAAGACATTTTCATTTCCATCCACCGCCGAGAACTTAACCCAAGAATAAAAATCCGCGAAGCGAAAAGCAACGTTCGCTTCAACCACAAAGATAAAGGTTGCCCCCGCAACTGGAAGTCCATGTTGCGTCAAATGAGCAGTCAGTGCCGCGCGATTATGAGCCGCAATAGCCATTATCTAGCGAGAGAAGAAAATAAGGAAAACGGAAGCGCAACACTGGGTTTCAAAGACGAAAAACTAAACCTTTTAAAATCCAAGCTTGAATAACCTATATTCTCGAATATAGGAGGTAAATCCTCCACTCCACGGACATCTCCAGTAATTGGCGAGAGGGTATTGTGGACAAGCACAAGCTCTACTCAGGGGTCTCGTGAATAAGTACCAGACCAAACGTTGGTGGTGCGATGTTACAGGGATTCTGCACATAAACAGAACTATGCGCATGATTATGGGACCTCGGTGTATAGGGGCTAAGCCTTCCTACTGCCTTAGTACCCACGAGCCCAGGACCGACTAGCTATAGTGTCCCACTCGCTCTCCTACTCACAAATGGAGAAACCAATGATTAGACACCCCAGAACACAACACTCCCGGATCTCTCAGGAATCGCGGTAACAAGAGACACCTTTTCGCTCACATTCTCGTATTTGTCCACAATAAGATCTGACAGAAACACGGAAATAGTTTTAAATATTTATTTTAACTAACGTGCTCTAAAGTGCAGTATACGACCCACCACCAGCAGCAAAATGCATAATATCAATACAGTTAGCATTGTAGCAAGGCCATATATCATAAAGGGAGATATCATTTTTTAAAGACAGTGGATAACAGACTATAAGGCCTAACCACCCTCCCCCTGGTAAGCAGAAGTCTCAAAATTAATGTTTGCCTTCGTACACTTGAGAATGCAACAGATTTTGAAAACAGAGTACAACTTACTTTTTGGAGGAAAGCATTTGTCTTCAGTGACCTACTGCAACCTACACCCGTAAATGGACAGCCTGTTTTCAAGACACTTCTCCATGATGTAACATAACATTCTTTGAGAAGTATTGGCAATGTCAACATTTAGCTAAACTTTCAATACATGTTAATAATAGGCGTCGAGCGTCTGACGTGGAATACGGAAATATTCTGAAGGACATTAGAGTAGGAGATCTGACAAAGGAGGGGAAATGTTCCTTAGAAAGTCGACTAATCAAGAAACTATTTTCCTCTAACAACACAGTAGCACAGCTAATGTTCAATTTCATGGTAGAAGAGAAATCCATAGTCTGTTTAATGCCAACACTTCAAGATTGCTCCAATTGTAACAGAGAATTACCAAAACCAGAGAAACAAGAACTTTTGCAAATTTCAGCAATTGACAAAATGGAATACCAGGAGAAGACAGTACTGCTAAGTGGAAAACTGCAAGCAAAATTGTATTCATTGGAGAAATGTGTTTCGAGGACTGCAGGATTAGAAAAGTGGAAGAATTATTAAATGGTGCTATGGTTAAAGTGACTGATTTCATTAACTTTCCAATATTACTTAGCCGTAAAATTTGATCAGATTGATGGCGTGAAGCAGATTGGTAGCTGTATTGTACGTTGTTTGCTTGTAAAAGACCACGGCAGCAGTTCTTAGTGTTTATAGCATACTCTGTACCTATCCATAAATCTCAAGGTTTAAGAGTAGATGCAACTTTTATTAATATTGGTAGTACTGTATTTAAAGAAGGTATGTCATATGTTGCATTGTCTTGAGTAAGAACATTATCTGGTTTCTTTTTGGTTGATTTTAATGATAGCAAAGTTAGTGCTGATGCAAGTTGTGTCAAAGAGTACAATCAGATAAGTGCAATGTTCCTCATTTAGGACGGTATCCCATTTATGAAAAACGGATAATCTGTGCAAAGCAGAAGCTTACTAAAAAATGTATGGCTGTTGCTGAAAAGAAGATAAACAAGGACAAGAAAGAAGGTGTTAAGAAAAAAATGGAAAATGAGGCAGACAGTGAAGGTTACCAGTTGTTAAACCCTTCTGGTGTCAATTGGTATGCAAATGTTGTTCTCAATGTACTCTTTCATTTACCAAATCTTATAAATGCAATTGAACAGAAACCACAGAATAGATTATGTTCTGCACTCTGTTGTTTGCTGCAACATTTACACAGTGATAGGACTGTAATACATTGTACTTCAAGCATTTGAGATCTAGTAGATATATGTAGTGGGTCAGTAGTATTTACTCAAGATGCACAGGAATTTATAATGGTCATCCTTGGAGTTTTAGAAGAAGAAGAAATGTACTGATGATCAATTTGGACTGAGTTACACATGGAACCACGACTGTGAAGATTGCTCCTTTACATCTACCACTCAAATCAATTCTGAGCGATTTCTATACTTAACACAACCAGATTCCAAAATTGTGCCTTTTGACAGATTGATCAAAAAGGCTAACCAAAATATGACCAAATTGTAGATCAGATGTTATGTCTACATTGCATATACAAAGAAATGGAAAAGACCTTACATTAATGCTACAATGTTGCAGAGCAGATGGATCTAAAATGGAAACCGAAATTACGAACTTCAAAGCTGGACAAATATCAATTTCTGGAAGAACTTGTACTCCTTTGGCTTCTTTCATGAAGGACTTAATATAACATCTGGACACTACTCTGTCTATTTAAAGAATGAAACTAGATAAACAGAATGCAATGACAGCAACCTTAAATTCAAACCAAAACTGCCTTTCAAACTTCCAAATTCTTACCTTTTGTTTCTTCAACCAAAGTTTTAATGAGGATAACTGTTAAAAATTGGTGTGCGTATTTCTTCTACGTGGCTCATCATTCGGCCTACCAGGGGTGATGTTTTCAAAAGGGTCTCCAAAATTCCGGTTCAGATATCTATTAGTATTGTACTAATATTGCATTGCTTCTAAAAAATAAAGAGTAAAAAGGGAAAAGGAAATGCTTTACTATAACGTGAAATACTATTTCAGCTTAAGAAATGTCTACTGTTTTGTTTATAGTATGAACTTATTTATCGCAGAACCTAAAAGTTTATTGTGGAATTTTGTAAAAATTAATACTAACTGATGTTCCTTTTCTTTTTAAACAGATGGATGACACCATCTATTGCAGTAAAGTAATTTCCTAAATACTTCTTTCTGTGTAGTTCAAGAGACTTACATTGTGAAGCTGTACTCCAAGGGAGACTCTCATACAGCCACTGAGACAGCCATTCACACACCGATACAGCCACTCATAGAGCCAGTAATTCACCTATATAGCTGCTCATACACCCACACAGTCAGTAACAGCCAGACTCACTTACTAATACAGTTTCTACCACATGCGCTCACTTACCTATACAGACACTAACACAACCACTCCCTCACTCATACAGCTACTAACACATTCACTCACTCACCCATACAGCCACTCATATACCCACTTAGTCACCCATACAATCATTAAGATACCCAGTCACTCTTTCATATAACCACTGACATGCCCAATCACTCACTTATATAGCTACAAGAACACATGCTCACTCACCCATATACCCGCTCATACACCTACTCAATCACCCATACAAACACTAACACCCCCATTCACTCTCCCATGTTACCACTCACTCACCCAATCACTCACCTATACAGCTACAAACAAACCCACTCACTCACCCATATAGCCACTCATACACCCACTCAGTCACCCATGCAATCAATAACACACCCAGTAACTCTCCTATATTCCTATATAATCACTCACACATGCAATTATTCACCCATACAGCTAAACACACCACTCACTCACCCATACAGATACTGACACAGCCACTTACTCACCTCTACAGCTACTAACACAGCCAGTCAGCCACCCATATAGTTAGTGACACATACACTCAGTCTCTCATACACTCACCCATACAGACACTCACAAACCCACTCACTCACCCATACAGACACTCATGCACCCACTAACTCACCCATACATCTACTCATGTACCCTGTCATTCCCCAATCACAGCGACTCACACACCCACTAACTTAGTCATAAAAACATTCACAATCTAATTCATGAACCCATAAAGTCACTCACACCCATTCAGAAACCCATACACCCACTCACTCACCAATACAGTTGCTCATGCACCCACTCACTCACCCATACAAACACTCATTCACAGACCCATTCAGCCACTGACACACCCACTCACTCAACCATTTACACATCCACTTACTTTATACCCACTCACTCACTAACACAGAATCTCACTCACTAACACAGAATCTCACTCACTCATACTCTTTCGTAGACATACAGACACATACAGTTTATCTTTTCTCAACTGAAGAAAGGTGGTTCTAATGAGAACCTTTGTTTTTTCTGATTTTTTTGTTCTTTTTAAGTTTTTTGTATTGTGTATTTTTTTGTTTTTGTTTACAAATAAAATGGCAATTGAAAAGGGTTTTAACACAAAAAACTCAACACTGGGGATAGGAGTGTCATTCAAAAAAAAATTAACATTTGTGGACTTTTGCTGCTTCCAAAATGGCAGCAATAGATTCTTCCCCTACAGTGAGGACTTTCTTGCAGTCCAAACAAAATGTCCTAATTCTTTTGAGCTCTGGTGACCTCTCAGGGATATTCTGCTGGACCACAGTTGGTATAGGGTCCCCTGGTGCAATTGTTGTCATACTTAAAGTGGATGCATCTTCTTCACTGCGCTCCCTCTGTGCTCTGGCCAGATGCTTTGAGTGGTATGTCTTTAGGTGTGTCAGCATACTTGTTGTGCTATACGAATATTTCTGCGGTGTACCCATGGAGAGGGTCTTCTCACATAGAGAGCAGTTCACATGATTTGCCACCATTTTCTTTTCCCTGAAGAGAATGATGAAAATTCCTATGCGATGGATTGGTGCTTTGCCGAGGGTTCCCCCTCTGATAAGTTGTCTTCCACAGGGTGTGACTCCTGATCTCCACTGCCACCAGATGCCATTTTATTTTTAAATTGAAACCACAAAAAAATCTAAAATGATTTTCCAATAGAAAAACAGCCTATGCTGGAATGTGAACCTCCAACCTCAACAGTGGAAGTCCAAAGAAAAGAAAAAGAAAACTGGGTGGGGGCTTCTTTTCCATAATAGTGAAAAGCATTTTTACCAGTGAAACCCCTTTAATCCATAGTCATGTGATATTCGTAAATGCAGACTGTTATTGAATGCTGACCTATTAGCAATAACAGGAAATGAAATAAAATGGTGTTGAAACATAAAATTACTTATGACAATATCACTTCATGTTATATTAGTAAACTTCTGATCACAAACATTAATTACAATATGTGTACATATGCTTTTTAGACTTTCTAAAAATCACGCTGAGTTCGCGAATAACTGCGATACCAGAATGTACGTATCGCAACTTTTCACAAATATAAAAAATAGGAAAAAAAGCTTCTCTGCACATCTGTTTCTTGCAAGATAGAATATTTCTATAAATTTCATATAATCCTAAATTCTTGGGCTTTGCGAAGGCAAAGTAAGTGTGTTTTGTCAGCAATTCCACATTAAAATAAGATCTGAAATGCTTGGTGAATGTGAATGCATGATTGATCTATAAGAGTTCAATTTGCATTGACTGTGATCAGTGGGTTCTTTGTTGTCCTCTCTTGATGAGAGGAGAACACATGGTTCTCCCTTTACATTATTGTGACTATACACCTCTTTGTAGTCTCATTATCTTGTCTGTAGGAGTATTCATGTTACCACACATTTCTGGATAAAGATGCATGAGAAACAGTGACATTGCTGAAATGCACACAAGTACTCAGGAGACATTTCATCCTGATCCTTTACACAGCTGAACTGTACAATACATACTACACCTTTATCCAACGAGGTAGCACTTACTAATTAACCAATAGAAAGTACTCCAGTTGGGTAGACATTTTGTGCAAAGCGGTGTAACAATTAAAAGTTACAGGGATGTTATAGTTTGGAAATAGAATGAAAAAACACTTAGAAATCAACTGAAAAAAACAAAGGTTAGAGGGACATTATAGTTCGGAAAAAGAATTAAAAATAATCTTAGAAATTCAGCGAAAAAATAAAGGTTACAGGGACGTTATAGTTAGGCTCAGATTTCACTTGTACAAAACCATTGCAATTCAGAAGTTAAAGTTACCTGAGCTAACTATAACTTGCGCCCCCACAATGCCCTGCTTATGATCTCATAGGGTACATCACTCATGACACGGTCAGTGCCATCACTGAAGACATCTCAAATGACATCACTGATGACATTCATTCTACCTCTTTTTTAACTTTTGCCACAGATTTGCGGCTTAGCTCCGTTGCGTTTTAGTGGGAATTATTTTTAAAGGTTTTTTTTGGCCCTGTTGGGTCACAGGAGGACCCCCATCACCACACCTAGGGGTCAGGGTATTCTTTCCCTGACCCCTTTCTTATCTTTTTAAAATAAATTGTGGGACTCAGCTGAAGCCAAGTCCCAAGATGGCCACCAGCACTTCCTGGTTAAAGTGTTGGCAGCCAATCAGATCTCACCATGAGATCTATGCTTAGGCTCGGCCCAGATATCACTATTTGCTTTCCTTACATTTTTCAACAACTACTGAACGGATTTACACCATATAACTGTAAGCATGATCTGTGAACCATATCTACCTTCCTGCCAAATTTGGTGTAATTCCGGCCAGCGGTTCAGGCTGTAGTCATGTTCAAGGATCCTAAGAGAATTACCATGGGAAATTGTATTTTTTACCCCCCTTTTTCTTGGCCCTCGCTTGATGGATCACCCTGAAACTTTCCGTGCACAACTTGACTCACTATGGCGCTTTAAAAAACATTAATATATATATATATATATATATATATATATTATCTACTGGCGGTCGCCAGTAGATAGTTATAGTTAGGACCTATTTTCCATAGGAAATCCGCAACATTCTATTTGAAATAACGTTGGCGCCGGTTGACGAATCTTCGCGAAAGTTTTCAACTTGTTGGGGCGCTCCGGTCCGCTCCTATCCTGATTCGTCAAGCGGGGGCCAAGAAAAAAGGGGGGTCCCAAAACATGTTTTCCCCATTCATTTTTCCATAGGAACCTTTAGTCGCAGCTACAGCCCGAACTGCTGAACGGAATTACACCAAATTTGGCAAAGAGGTAGCCCTTGGTTCAGACTCGTGCCTTTTGCTTAAATGGTGTAAATCCGTTCAGTAGTTCCTGAGAAAATCACAAGTAAAATCACATATATATCTATGGCCGAGTAGGGTCCGCGTACCCTCCCGATCACGAGCTGCATGCTAATTGGCTGTCAACACTCCAAATCAGGAAGTGTTGGCAGCCATTTTGTCCCTGGTAGAACCGAGGCACAGAAACAAGTGCGCAAAACGCACAAAGGGGGCAGGGTAGTAACACCCTGACCCCCTAGGTCTGCTCAGGGGGTCCCACAAGGACCCCCTGGGCAGAAAAAAGCATTTATTTTTTTAAATCGGCGGGATGCGCTTAGGGTGCGCGGATCCTGCCGTGATTACAAAGAAATGAGGCACAGAAACACATCGCAAAACGCTAAAAGGGGGCAGGGTAGAAACACCCTGACCCCTAGGTCTGCTCAGGGGTCCCACAAGGACCCCATGGGCAGAAAAAGCATTTTTTTTTTTAAATCGGCGGGATGCTCTTAGGGTGCGCGGATCCCGCCGATAAAAAAAAAATCAAAGCGCGGTCTCCCGCACTTCGATGCTAATGTGCCCCCGGGTGGGCCAAGTCCTGGGGGCATGCGGGGGGTGGGTTTATATTTAATGTGGGGGGCCTCTAAGGCCCCCCAAGCCCCGGGGACCGCCACCCCCCGGGGCTTTAAAAATAAATGGTGCGGGAGGGCTCTCGGCCCTCCCGCAGCCCCGGGGACCGCCACCCCCCGGGGCTTCTTTTTTTAATTTAAAAATTAACCTGTGTGGGGGGGCTCGTGCCCCCCACATGCCCCGGGGACCGCCACCTCCACGGGGCACTAAATATTTCAATATGGGGGTCCGTTACAGACCCCCGAGCCCCGGGGACCACCACCTCCCCGGGGCTGTGCAAAGGATGGGAGGGGGCCACACGGCCCCCCTCCTGGAGCACTTGATGGCCCTGGGGACCGCCACCCCCCAGGGCCGGCTCCTGCAGTGTCTCAGGGTGCCTACCCCCGTGACACTGTAGTTTGCTATGACAGGACGGGAGCCTCGCGGCTCCCGTCCTGTCATAGCAAACTGCTTGGATATTGGAAGCAAGAGCAGGGAAACCTGCTCTCGCTCCAATATCCAAGCACATTGCTTTTCCACATGGGGAGCAGCATGTTAGCAGCTCCCCATGTGGAAAGCAATGCCGGCTCCCGCAGGAGGCGGGGAGCCGGCATGGTCCGTGGGGAGTTGGGGTCCCCCACGGACCCCAAAGGATAGGGCCAGCCCTGGGGATGGGGTCCCCGGGCAAGTAGTGGCCCGGGAGGGGGTCACGCGGCTCCCCGCCCCAAAAAAAAAAAAATAAAAAAATAAATAAATAAAAATAAAGGCCGGCCCCTAAGGAGGCCTTAGGAGGGGGGCCACGCAGCCCCCCTCCATGAAAATTTAAAAAAAATAATAAGGTGGCAATGACCCGGGGAATGGGGTCCCCGGGTCGAAATTGGCCATGGGAGGGGGGCCCACGCGGTCCCCTTCCCGTACCTTTTTTAAAAAAATAAATAAAAGGGGGTCAGGCCCTGGGGGATGGGGTCCCAAGGGCCCAACGTAATTACAAAGAAGGGGGGCCACACAACCCCCTTTTTAAAAAAAATCAACAAAAAAAAATCCGGCATCGCGCCGGAGGCCACGCCCCCTCCTTGTCAGCACTCTGCAAACGCTCCCCCTGGCGCGTTTGCAGAGGGGGAACGAATTCCCCTTGAATACTGGGGGTCCCTGGGAGCCAACTTGCCCACCAGGAACCTCCAGTATGCGCCAGGGGGCTGCGTTGCAGAGAGGTGTTCTGAGGCCACGCCCCTTTTTACACCTCTCTGCAACGCAGCTCTGTGGCGCTTAATGGAGGTAGCTGGTGGGCTAGTTGCACCCCAGGGACCCTCAGGATTCAAGGGGAGTTAATCCCCGACTTAAAACGCGCCACGGGCGCGTTTGCACAGTGGTGAAGGGAGGGGGCGGGGCCTGAGGTGACATGTGTGCAAACAGGCCCCGTGGCGCGTTTTAAGATGGGGAATTAAATCCCTTCAATCCTGAGGGTCCCTGGGGGCCAACTAGCCCACCAGGTACCTCCAGTAAGCGCCATGGAGCTGCGTTGCAGAGTGTTGTAAAAGGGGCGTGGCCTCTGAACACCTCTCTGCAACGCAGCTCTCTGGCGCATACTGGAGGTATCTGGTGGGCTAGTTGGCCCCTAGGGACCCTCGGGATTGAGGAGGAATTAATTCTCCAACTTAAAACGCGCCACAGGGCGTGTTTGCAGACATGTCACCTCAGGCCCCACCCCTTCCTTCACCATTGTGCAAATATTCCTCTAAAATCAGCCGAACTACGAATTCCAATTTACTCACCTGTTATCAGGAGAGACGTCAGTGCTGCATCTTTGAGCCCAGTACTGATCCTGAAAAGTAATTTTAACCGTACTTACCAGTAACTTGAATTTCCTTCCATAGGCTAACATTGACTGGTTTCACTTGGAAATTCTTCTAAGTGTGGAGTTTTGGAACTTTATAATATTCCTCTAAAATCAGCCGAACTACGAATTCCGATTTACTCACCTGTTATCAAGAGAGACCACAGTGCTGCATCTTTGAGCCCAGTACTAATCCTGAAAAGTAATTTTAACCGTACTTACCAGTAACTTGAATTTCCTTCCATAGGATATCATTGCCTGCTTCTTGCTGAAAAAGTTTCTAAGTGTCGATTTTTGAAACATACAAATATTCCTCTAAAATCAGCAGATCTACGAATTCGAATTTACTCACCTGTTATCAGGAGAGACTTCAGTGCTGCATCTTTGAGCCCAGTACAGATCCTGAAAAGTAATTCTAACCGTACTTACCAGTAACTTGAATTTCCTTCCATAGGCTAACATTGACTGGTTTCACTTGGAAATTCTTCTAAGTGTGGAGTTTTGGAACTTTATAATATTCCTCTAAAATCAGCCGAACTACGAATTCCGATTTACTCACCTGTTATCAGGAGAGAACCCAGTGCTGCATCTTTTAGCCCAGCACTGACCCTGAAAAGTAATTCTAACCGTATTTACCAGTAACTTGTATTTCCTTCCATAGGAATCCATTGTCTGGTTTTCAGCAGAAAAGTTTCAAAGTGTCGAGTTTCACAAACTACAAATATTGCTTAAAAATCGCCTGTATGACTTAAACGCATTCTTTCAACTGTTTACAGGAGATGCACCAGTGCTGGATCCAGGATCCACCACTGAGTAAGTGCTGCATGGGTTGGTGAGTAGCTACATGAGTGTCTATATGGGTTATTAGTTGGTTTTTTGAGTATCAGTATGAGTGTCTGAGTGTCTGTATGGTTCGGTGGGGGGTATTACTTAGTGCATAGATGCATGAATGAGTGACTCACTGTTTGTATGTGTTGAAGACAGCATGTGTGCAGGACTGTATAGGTGGATGAGTATGTGTATGGGTGTGTTAGTGAGTGAATGACTGTCTCAATAGTGTCTTTATGAGTAACTACATATGTTTTAAACTAGTATATGTGAGTATTGGTGTATATAAGTGAGTATATGTGAGAGTGAGAGATTGGAAGAGTTCCTGTACAAATAAGTAGGTGTTTCTATAAGTGATTGTTTAAGAGAGTAAGTATGTTTAAGTTTCTGTAGAAGTAAGTGTGGTAGTGTGTGTATAACTGTATATGCAAGTAAATGGATGTTTGATACTTTATTTGCATGTGTGACTGTGTGTGAGTAACTCTATGGATGAGTGGCAGTGTGTAACAGGATGTATAGGTGTATGAGTACATATGATGAGTGAGTACATGTATGAGTGACTGTATAGGGACTGTTGGTGAATGAGTGGATGTGTATGTAGATCTTGGAATTACTGAATAGGTGTGTTGTAACTGGTATTGGTATGTCCATTGTTTTGAAAATGTTAGTTTGTATTTTTGAGTGTGTGTATCAAAGGTTATATTAGGGTGAGAGGAGGTCTGCCACTCTATCACAAGGATGATGTCATTTGAGATGTCATGAGTGATGTCATGAGTGATGTCACTGACCATGTCATGAGTGATGTAATATGTGACGTCATCAGCAGTGCATTGCGGGCGCGCAAAGGTTTTTTAGATGCTAATTTCTAACTATAACGTGCCTGAAACCTATGGTTTTTTCAGTGAATTTCTAAGGTTTTTTAAATGCTAATTTCTAACTATAACGTGCCTGAAACCTATGGTTTTTTCTGTGAATATATATATATTTATTATACTATGTATACATGTGAAAATGTCTCGGTCCCCTGTTTGCCTCGGTGGCACGGAAAAAATGGGTGGAACTGACGTCAGCACGCCGACGAGGTTCTCTTATGGCTCCGATGACGTCATACGGTGTCGCGAGCGGAGCCGTGCTATTATGACGTCCTCGTTGACGTGGGAGAGCTAGGAAAGAATTTCCGTGGAATGCTGGTGCAGGGGATATTCACCTAAGTGTTCAGGCTAGCCCTTTGGGAGCAACTGTTTATGTTGCCACTCCAGAAACCGAAACCAGTGATCCGAGGGCAGAGGCCCTGCAGATGGCACACGAGGTGGGGTGCCCAGTCATGTGCACCGGCGGGGCAGCGAAGTGACAAGCACCACAACCCACAAAAAAGGTAACGAGGGCACTGAATAACACAGGATCTTCTCTTTGTATCTGGCAGGAACAACGAAGTTAAAATGCCCTAGTACCAAAATGTAGAATTAGTGCTACAACGGTCTTCAAGAGGACCTGCGATGCCGCTTCTGCCTCCCGTACCCTGGAGGTGGCACATGGGTCACGCGGTACTGTCATACTGCGGTGGGACGCACACTCGTTGACCTCTCATGGCACTGCTCCACACTTCAGGGAGGGCGCTTTCCATTAGCTATGTTTTCTGATGACATGTTGCGCCGGCCCCGTCCAACAACAGAACTCCTTTAGATCCAAACAGACTCTTCCACTCTCACCGGAAGTGAAACCAGGCCATGCGGACACTTTCACAATACAACAGCCGGGAATGCACTTTTCGGTAAAAAAAACACATACCTTCCTCCTAATTAATCAAATAAACGTCTCACTGAAGAACAGGGGCCAGCTTCGATCGGTAAACAGCCGTTACAACGACTTTTTACTTTGCGATACCATTACAACGCATGCATTACCACGCATGCGTTGTACATCACGAAGTCATTACTACGCATTTTTTAGAACGCATGGTCATTTACCACGCATGCCTTTACAACGAATTTTGTTGTAAAGGTATGTATGGTAAATGACCATGCGTTCTAAAAACATGTAGACGATCCATGTCGTTGTAAGGAAACAGAGGCTGTTCCGTTTCCTCACAACGACGTGCACCGCCCTCAGAGACGACGTGAAGCAGGAACCACGAGGAGAGAGGAACCACGAGGAGTGAGAGGTAAGGGGGATTGGGCATGGGGTGGGGGTTTCTTTCTAGGGTTTAGGGTAGTGCAGTGGTGTTTGGGTGGTGTAGGGGTCGTGCTGGGGGTAGTGTTTTAGGGTTTAGGGTAGTGCAGTGGTGTTTGGGTAGTGTAGGGGGTCGTGCTGGGGGTAGTGTTTTAGGGTTTAGGGTAGTGCAGTAGTGTAGGGGGTCGTGCTGGGGGTAGTGTTTTAGGCTTTAGGGTAGTGCAGTGGTGTATGGGTAGTGTAGGGGTCGTGCTGGGTTAGTGTTTTAGGGTTTAGGGCAGTGCAGTGGTGATTGTGTAGTGTAGGGGGTCATGCTGGGGGTAGTGTTTTATGGTTTAGGGTAGTGCAGTGGTGTTTGGGTAGAGTAGGGGGTCGTGCTGGGGGTAGATTTAGGGTTTAGGGTAGTGCAGTGGTGTTTGGGTAGTGTAGGGAGTCGTGCTGGGGGTAGTGTTTTAGGGTTTAGAGTAGTGCAGTGGTGTTTGGTTAGTGTAGGGGGTTGTGCTGGGAGTAGTGTTTTAGGGTTTATGTTAGTGCAGTGGTGTTTGGGTAGTGTAGGGGGTAGTGCTGGGGTAGTGTTTTAGGGTTTAGGGTAGTGCAGTGGTGTTTGTGTAGTATAGGGGTAGTGCTGGGGGTAGTGTTTTAAGGTTTAGGGTAGTGCAGTGGTGTTTGGGTAGTGTAGGGGTACATGCTGGGGGTAGTGTTTTAGGGTTTAGGGTATGGCAGTGGTGTTTGGGTAGTGTCGGGGGTCATGCTGGGGGTCGATTTAGGGTTTAGGGTAGTGCAGTGGTGTTTGTGTTGTGAGGGGGTCGTGCTGGGGGTAGTGTTTTAGGGTTTAGAGTAATGCAGTGGTGTTTGTATAGTGTAGGGGGTATAGGGTAGTGCAGTGGTGTTTGTGTAGTGTAGGGGGTCATGCTGGGGGTTGTGTTTTAGTGTTTAGGGTAGGGCAGTGGTGTTTGTGTAGTGTAGGGGTAGTGTTTTAGGGTTTAGGGTAGTGCAGTGGTGTTTGTGTAGTGTAGGGGGTCATGCTGTGGGTAGTGTTTTAGGGTTTAGGGTAGTGCAGTTGTGTTTGTGTAGTGTACGGGGTCGTGTTTTAGGGTATAGGGAAGTGCAGTGGTGTTTGGGTAGTGTAGGGGGTCATGCTGGGGTTAGTGTTTTAGGGTTTAGGGTAGTGCAGTGGTGTTTGGGTAGTGTAGGGGTCGTGCTGGGGGTAGTGTTTTAGGGTTTAGGGTAGTGCAGTGGTGTTTGTGTAGTGTGGGAGGTCATGCTGGGGATAGATTTAGGGTTTAGTGTAGTGCAGTGGTGTTTAGGTAGTGTAGGGAGTCGTACTGGGGGTAGTGTTTTAGGGTAGTCCAGTGGTGTTTGTGTAGTGTAGGGAGTCGTGCTGGGGGTAGTGTTTTAGGGTTTAGGGTAGTGCAGTGGTGTTTGGGTAGTGTAGGGGGTCGTGCTGCGGTAGTGTTTTAGGGTTTAGGGTTGTGCAGTGGTGTTTGTGTAGTGTAGGGGTCATGCTGGGGGTAGTGTTTTAGGGTTTAGGGTAGTGCAATGGTGTTTGTGTAGTGTAGGGGGTAGTGGTTTAGGGTAGTGCAGTGGTGTTTGTGTACTGTAGGGGGTCGTGCTGGGTTCTAGTGTTTTAGGGTTTAGGGTAGTGCAGTGGCATTTGTGTAGTGTAGGGGTAGATTTAGGGTTTAGGGTAGTGCAGTGGTGTTTGGGTAGTGTAGGGGTCGTGCTGGGGGTAGTGTTTTTGAGTTTAGGGTAGTGCAGTTGTGTTAGGGTAGTGAAGGGGGTCGTGCTGGGGGTAGTGTTTTAGGGTTTAGGGTAGTGCAGAGGTGTTTGGGTAGTGTAGGGGTCAACCAACATGAATTTGTCCTTGTGTGATGTAACCAATGCTCATGTAAAGCACTCCAATACCTGACCAGTCTGCACTATATAAAACTGCAAAAAACAAAAAATAAAAAGTGTTTTGCACACTTCTGTCATTGGGCTATACGTGGGCTACCTCTGGGTGATATTTGTGCTACATTTGGGCTCTTTTTCTCTGGTGGCCATCTTGGGAGACTTATTTGTTATGAAGTTTCCTAATTTCCTCATTTACTACAGTCTCCTCAGTAGGAAATGCTTTCAGTTTTTTACTTTGATTCCATCAAGAAGGCATTCAGATGTGTCACACATTTGCCATAAATTCAGAATGTTAGCACTCTAGTTGTTCATTAGATCACTGTAGTAAAGCTACTGCTCACCAAGGAGTTAACTGGAAGTCTACTGCTGGTATTGAAAGTGATTGTTTCAGTCTGCATGTCAGAATTTTCTAATGAAATAGAAGAGGGTTTGAGATCTCACTTAAATAAATTTTCTTTTTGCAGCACTAACCATAATTTCTATGGCAAAATTAACCCCCTCATTTTGTTCCTTTTTAAATTAAATGTTTTAAGTGTTACCAGTTTATTCCAATCAAGATGGCTTCAGGTGTGCCATACTTTTGTCATAAGTAAGGCTGTTAGCACTCTAGTTGTTCTTTAGAACACTCTGGGAAGCTGCAGTAGAACACAAAGGCATCAACTGACAGGCTGCTCCTGTTGAAATATAACAGGAAGATATTTGAGATCTCACTTAAAACATGTCCTAATTTTTCTTTCTACAGCACTAACCATACTTTCTATGGCAAAATGAACCCCCTCATTTTGTTCCTTTTTAAATTAAATGTTTTAAGTGTTACCAGTTTATTCCAATCAAGATGGCTTCAGGTGTGCCATACTTTTGTCATAAGTAAGACTGTTAGCGCTCTAGTTGTTCTTTAGAACACTCTGGGAAGCTGCAGTAGAACACAAAGGAATCAACTGACAGTCTCTGCCATTGTTGGATGTACATGTTTTACTGAGAATGTCAGACTTCATTCTCACATGACTGAGAAAGATAATGTGAATTTACAGAAAATATGCTCTCATTTTAGCTTTTGGAGCACCTTCCAAAACTGTATGGGACAAGCATGTGAAAATAGTTTTCTCTCAAACATGATTCATGATATCCCAGCAGAAGGTTTTTCACAGGGTAAAATCACCTCAATTCCTGAAATTAGTATGGTACCATCAACAAATGAATTCTAATGTAACTAAAGTCTGTTAGCACCCTTTATAGTTCTCCTTTTGGTAACCCTCAAAATCTTCGATTCACTACAATGCATTTCAATGGGGTACTATCATTTATATTGGTCCCAAGATGGCTGCCAGCAATTCCAGGATGAAGTGCTGACAGCCAATCAGATCTCACGATGACATGTGTGGTTAGGCTCCGCCCAGATATATATGTGTTTTTACTTTTGATTTTCTCAGCAACTACTGAACAGATTTACACCATTTAACAAAAGGGTTCTTTCTGAACCAAGAACTACCTCTTTGCCAAATTTGGTGTAATTCCGTTCAGCAGTTCGGGCTGTAGCCTTGCATAAAGTTTCCTATGGGAAATTGATTTTTTGACTCTTATTTTTTAATTTCTCCACAACTACTGAACGGATTTACACCATTTAACAAAAAGGGTTCTTTCTGAACCAAGAACTACCTCTTTGCCAAATTTTGTATAATTCCGTTCAGCAGTTCGGGCTGTAGCCGTGGCTAAAGTTTCCTATGGGAAAATGAATGGGGAAAACACGTTTTGGGAACCCCCTTTTTTCTCGGCCCCTGCTTGACGGATCACCCCGAAACTTTCAGGGTAGGAGCGGACCGGAGCGGGCCATAAAGTTTCAAAATTTCGCGAAGATTCGTCAACCGACGCAAGAGTTATTTCAAATAGAATGTTGCGGATTTCCTATGGAAAATAGGTCCTAACTATAACTATCTACTGGCGACCGCCAGTAGATAATATATATACTTATATATATATATATATATATACATACATATATATATATATATATATATATATATATATATACATACATATATATATATATTCACTGAAAAAACCATAGGTTTCAGACACGTTATAGTTAGAAATTAGCATTTAAAAAACCTTTGAAAGTCACTGAAAAAACCATAGGTTTTAGGGACAGTTATAGTTAGTTGGACTTTTCACTCGTACAAAACCATAGAAATTCCCCCGTTATAGTTAGTTCAGCTAACTATAACTCGCGCCCCCGCAATGCACTGCTGATGACGTCACATATTACATCACTCATGACATGGTCAGTGACATCACTGATGACATCACTGATGACATCTCAAATGACATCACTGATGACATCATCCAGTGACTGTGTGTTTCTGTAAAGTTTAAATATGTTTAATATATATAGGGAAAGGCGTATTGAAGAATGAGTGGGTGTATAAGTGTCTGTATGGATGATTTAGTAGGTGCGTGACTAACTGTATAAGTGAGTGATTAAACGTATCTTACTGAATGCATGGGTTAGTGACTAAACTGGGTGAATGTCTGTATCCGTCTGTCTGTTGCTGTGTAAGTGGCTGCATGGGTTTGGGAATAGCTACATGAGTGTCTGTATGAGTTATTGATTGGTTGTCTGAGTATCTGTATGGGTGCCTGAGTGTTTGTGTGGGTGGGGTGTGTGCGACTCTGTACATAGATGTGTGAGTGGGTGATTCACTGGGTGCATGATTTGAAGAGTGCATCTGTGATGGACTGCTTGGATGGGTGAGTGTGTGTATGGGTGTGTTAGTGAGTGAATGTATATCTCAGTGGTACATGTGCGAGTAACTACATATGTAAAAGGCAGTATATATGTGTGTTAGAGTATTTAAAAGGCTATAAGTGAGAGTGTGTGATTGTGAGAGTGGCTGTATGGATGCGTGTGTGCTTGTATCAGTTATTGTATAAGAGCGTAAGAATGTGCTAGTATTTGTATGAGTAAGTGAGCTGGTGTGTGTATAACTGTATAGGTGAGTAAATGGGTGTGTGATTACGTTTTTGCATGACTGACTAGGTGTGTGAGTACCTCTATGGATGAGTGGCGGTGTGTGAGTGTTTATATAGGTGTATGAATGCATATGATAGTCCTGTACTGAGTGACTAAGTATGAGTGACTGTACGGGTGAGTGAGTGGATGTGTGTGTAGACCTAAGAATCAGTGAGTGGGTATGTAGTTTTTGGTGTTGGAGTGTCTATGGTTTTGAGAATGGCAGTCTGTAATTTAGAGTGGGTGTATCAAAAGTTATATTAGGGTGTGAGAAGATGCATGAAATTATCACATGGATGATGTCATCAGTGATGTCATTTGAGATGTCATCAGTGATGTCATCAGTGATGTCACTGACCATGTCATGAGTGATGTAATATGTGACATCATCAGCAGTGCATTGCGGGCGCGAGTTATAGTTAGCTGAACTAACTATAACGGGGGAATTTCTATGGTTTTGTACGAGTGAAATGTCCAACTAACTATAACTGTCCCTAAAACCTATGGTTTTTTCAGTGAATTTCAAAGGTTTTTTAAATGCTAATTTCTAACTATAACGTGTCTGAAACCTATGGTTTTTTCAGTGAATTTCAAAGGTTTTTTAAATGCTAATTTCTAACTATAACGTGCCTGAAACCTATGATTTTTTAAGTGAATTTCAAAGGTTTTTTTAAATGCTAGTGTCTAACTATGCCTACAGAGGTAGGACATGTGAAGAAAGAAGAAAAACGCACAGAAAGAAGCAAAAGATGTGCAGAAAGAACCAACAGAGGAGCAGAAAGAGGCCTTGTTGCAAAATCATCCTGTGCCCACACCTTTTTCAGACGGGTACTGGTGGTAACTGACTCTGACTAACCAGAGCCAGTGCTATGCTAAAAGACACTTAGAATACAGTGAAAACACCTACATACACTAGGGAACACTATGCGTTGGGGTACCCCTGTGATTAGCATGACCTCCTCTGCAAGTCCCTAGTACATAATAGGGCAGGGGGATTAAAACTACCTCTTAAAACGCGCTACAGGGCGCGTTTGCACAGTGGTGAAGGGAGGGGGCCTGAGGTGACATGTGTGCAAACGCACCCCGTGGCGCGTTTTAAGTTGCGGGATTAAGTCCCCTTGAATTCTGAGGGTCCCTGGGGCCCAACTAGCCCCCAGGTACCTACAGTTAGGACCACAGAGCTGAGTTGCAGAGAGGCGTTCCGAGGCCACGCACCTTTTTTCACCTCTCTGCAACGCAACTCTGTTGTGCTTACTGAAGGTACCTGGTGGGCTAGTTGGCCCCCAGGGTCCCTCAGGATTCAAAGGGAATTAATTCCCCAACTTAAAACGCACCACAGGGCGTGTTTGCGCACATGTCACCTGAGGCCCCGCCCCTCCCTTCACCACTGTGCAAACGCGCCCCGTGGTGCGTTTTAAGTTGGGGGATTAGGTCACCTTGAATCCTGAGGGTCCCTGGGGCCCAACTAGCCCACTAGGTACTTCCAGTAAGCACCACAGGCCTGCGTTGCAACGCCTGTAACAAATTGTGCAGTTGTGTTTAGGTAGTGAAGAGGGTCGTGCTGGGGGTAGTGTTTTAGGGTTTAGGGTAGTGCAGTGGTGTTTGTGTAGTGTAGGGGGTCATGCTGGGGGTAGATTTAGGGTTTAGGGTAGTGCAGTGGTGTTTGGGTAGTGTAGGGAGTCGTGCTGGGGGAGTGTTTTAGGGTTTAGGGTAGTGCAGTGGTGTTTGGGTAGTGTAGGGGGTCATGCTGGGGGTAGTGTTTTAGGGTTTAGGGTAGTGCAGTGGTGTTTGGGTAGTGTAGGGGGTCATGCTGGGGGTAGTGATTTAGGGTAGTGCAGTGGTGTTTGGGTAGTGTAGGGGGTACTGCTGGGGGTAGTGTTTTAGGGTTTAGGTTAGTGCAGTGGTGTTTGGGTAGTGTAGGGGTACTGCTGGGGGTAGTGTTTTAGGGTTTAGGGTAGTGCAGTGGTGTTTGTGTAGTGTAGGGCGTAGTGTTTTAGGGTTTAGGGTAGTGCAGTGGTGTTTGTGTAGTGTAGGAGGTCGTGTTTTAGGGTTTAGGGTAGTGCAGTGGTCTTTGGGTAGTGTAGGGAGTCGTGCGGGGTAGCGTTTTAGGGTTTAGGGTAGTGTAGGGGTCATGCGGGGGTAGTGTTTTAGGGTTTAGGGCAGTGCAGTGGTGTTTGGGTAGTGTAGGGGTCATGCTGGGGGAGTGTTTTAGGGTTTAGGGCAGTGCAGTGGTGTTCAGGTAGTGTAGGGGTCGTGCTGGGGGAGTGTTTTAGGGTTTAGGGCAGTGCAGTGGTGTTTGGGTAGTGTAGGGGGTCATGCTGGGGGTAGTGTTTGAGGGTTTAGGGCAGTGCAGTCGTGTTCGGGTAGTGTAGGGGGTTGTGCTGGGGGTAGTATTTTAGGGTTTAGGGTAGTGCAGTGGTGTTCGGGTAGTGTAGGGGGTCGTGCTGGGGGTAGTGTTCTAGGGTTTAGGGCAGTGCAGTGGTGTTTGGGCAGTGTAGGGGGTAATGCTGGGGGTGGTGTTTGAGGGTTTAGGGCAGTGCAGTGGTGTTCGGGCAGTGTAGGTGGTCGTGCTGGGGGTGGTGTTTCAGGGTTTAGGGCAGTGCAGTGGTGTTTGGGCAGTGTAGGGGGTGGTGTTTCAGGGTTTAGGGCAGTGCAGTGGTGTTCGG
Source organism: Calotriton arnoldi (assembly GCA_963921515.1). Taxonomy (NCBI): domain Eukaryota; kingdom Metazoa; phylum Chordata; class Amphibia; order Caudata; family Salamandridae; genus Calotriton; species Calotriton arnoldi. Next base: position 3,298,452 of record CAWUFW010000586.1, on the reverse strand, counting down.
GCAGTGTAGGGGGTCGTGCAGGGGGTGGTGTTTCAGGGTTTAGGGCAGTGGTGTTCGGGCAGTGTAGGGGGTCGTGCTGGGGGTGGTGTTTCAGGGTTTGGGGCAGTGCAGTGGTGTTCGAGCAGTAAAGGGGTCGTGCTGGGGGTGGTGTTTCAGGGTTTAGGGCAGTGCAGTGGTGTTCGGGCAGTGTAGGGGGCGGTGCAGGGGGTGGTGTTTCAGGGTTTAGGACAGTGCAGTGGTGTTCAGGCAGTGTAGGGGTGCTGCAGGGGGTGGTGTTTCAGGGTTTAGGGCAGTGCAGTGGTGCTCGGGCAGTGTAGGGGTCATGCAGGGGGTGGTGTTTCAGGGTTTAGGGCAGTGCAGTGGTGTTCGGGCAGTGTAGGGGTCGTGCTGGGGCTGGTGTTTCAGGGTTTAGGGCAGTACAGTGGTGTTCGGGCAGTGTAGGGGGTCGTGCTGGGGCTGGTGTTTCAGGGTTTAGGGCAGTGCAGTGGTGTTCGGGCAGTGTAGGGGGTTGTGCTGGGGCTGGTGTTTCAGGGTTTAGGTCAGTGCAGTGGTGTTCGGGCAGTGTAGGTGGTCGTGCTGGGGCTGGTGTTTCAGGGTTTAGGGCAGTGCAGTGGTGTTCGGGCAGTGTAGGGGTCATGCTGGGGCTGGTGTTTCAGGGTTTATGGCAGTGCAGTGGTGTTCGGGCAGTGTAGGGGGTCTTGCTGGGGCTGGTGTTTCAGAGTCTAGGGCAGTGCAGTGGTGTTCGGGCAGTGTAGGGGGTCTTGCTGGGGCTGGTGTTTCAGGGTTTAGGGCAGTGCAGTGGTGTTCGTGCAGTGTAGGGGGTGGTGTTTCAGGGTTTAGGGCAGTGGTGTTCAGGCAGTGTAGGGGGTCTTGCTGGGGTTGATGTTTCAGGGTTTAGGGCAGTGCAGTGGTGTTCGGGCAGTGTAGGGGGTCGTGCTGGGGGTGGTGTTTCAGGGTTTAGGGCAGTGCAGTGGTGTTCCGGCAGTGTAGGAGGTCGTGCAGGGGTGGCGTTTCAGGGTTTAGGGCAGTGCAGTGGTGTTCGGGCAGTGTAGGGTGTCGTACTGAGGGGTGGTGTTTCAGGGTTTAGGGCAGTGCAGTGGTGTTCGGGCAGTGTAGGGGGTCGTGCAGGGGGTGGTGTTTCAGGGTTTAGGGCAGTGCAGTGGTGTTTGGGCAGTGTAGGGGGTCGTGCAGGGGGTGGTGTTTTAGGGTGTAGGGCAGTGCAGTGGTGTTCGGCCAGTGTAGGTGGTCTTGCTGGGGGTGGTGTTTCAGGCTTTAGTGCAGTGGTGTTCGGGCAGTGTAGGGGGTCTTGCTGGGGGTGGTGTTTCAGGGTTTAGGGCAGTGCAGTGGTGTTCGGGCAGTGTAGGGGGTCTTGCTGGGGCTGGTGTTTCAGGGTTTAGGGCAGTGCAGTGGTGTTCGGGCAGTGTAGGGGGTCGTGCTGGGGCGGGTGTTTGAGGGTTTAGGGTAGTGCAGTGGTGTTCGGGCAGTGTAGGCGGTCATGCTGGGGCTGGTGTTTCAGGGTTTATGGCAGTGCAGTAGTGTTCGGGCAGTGTAGGGGGTCATGCTGGGGGTGGTGTTTCAGGGTTTAGGGCAGTGCAGTGGTGTTCGGTCAGTGTAGGGGGTCGTGCTGGGGGTGGTGTTTCAGGGTTTAGGGCAGTGCAGTGGTGTTCGGGCAGTGTAGGGGGTCATGCTGGGGCTGGTGTTTCATGGTTTAGGGCAGTGCAGTGGTGTTCGGGCAGTGTAGGGGGTCGTGCTGGGGGTGGTGTTTCAGGGTTTAGGGCAGTGCAGTGGTGTTCGAGCAGTGTAGGGGGTCATGCTGGGGGTGGTGTTTCAGGGTTTAGGGCAGTGCAGTGGTGTACGGGCAGTGTAGGGGTCTTGCTGGGGGTGGTGTTTCAGGGTTTAGGGCGTGTGGTGTTCGGGCAGTGTAGGGGGTCTTGCTGGGGGTAGTGTTTCGGGGTTTAGGGCAGTGCAGTGGTGTTCGTGCAGTGTAGGGGGTCGTGCTGGGGGTGGTGTTTCAGGGTTTAGGGCAGTGCAGTAGTGTTCGGGCAGTGTAGGGGATCGTGCAGGGGTGGTGTTTCAGGGTTTAGGGCAGTGCAGTGGTGTTCGGGCAGTGTAGGGGGTCGTGCTGGGGGTGGTGTTTCAGGGTTTAGGGCAGTGCAGTGGTGTTCGGGCAGTGTAGGGGGTCATGCTGGGGGTAGTGTTTCAGGGTTTAGGGCAGTGCAGTGGTGTTCGTGCAGTGTAGGGGGTCGTGCTGGGGATGGTGTTTCAGGGTTTAGGGCAGTGCAGTTGTGTTCGGGCAGTGTAGGGGGTCGTGCAGGGGGTGGTGTTTCAGGGTTTAGGGCAGTGCAGTGGTGTTCGGGCAGTGTAGGGGTCGTGCTGGGGGTGGTGTTTCAGGGTTTAGGGCAGTGCAGTGGTGTTCGGGCAGTGTAGGGGGTCGTGCTGGGGGTGGTGTTTCAGGGTTTAGGGCAGTGGTGTTTGGGCAGTGTAGGGGGTCTTGCTGGGTGTGATGTTTCAGGGTTTAGGGCAGTGCAGTGGTGTTCGGGCAGTGTAGGAGGTCTTGCTGGGGGTAGTGTTTCATGGTTTAGGGCAGTGCAGTGGTGTTCAGGCAGTGTAGGGGTCATGCTGGGGGTGGTGTTTCAGGGTTTAGGGCACTGCAGTGGTGTTCGGGCAGTATAGGGGGTCATGCTGGGGGTGGTGTTTCAGGGTTTAGGGCAGTGCAGTGGTGTTCGGGCAGTGTAGGGGGTCGTGCTAGGGTATGTGTTTCAGGGTTTAGGGCAGTGCAGTGGTGTTCGGGCAGTGTAGGGGGTCGTGCAGGGGCTGGTGTTTCAGGGTTTAGGGCAGTGCAGTGGTGTTCGGGCAGTGTAGGGGGTCGTGCTGGGGGTAGTGTTTTAGGGTTTAGGGTAGTGCAGTGGTGCTTGTGTAGTGTAGGGGGTCGTGCTGGGGATAGTGTTTTAGGGTTTAGGGTAGTGCAGTGGTGTTTGGGTAGTGTAGGGGGTCGTGCTGGGGGTAGTGTTTTAGGATTTGGGTTAGTGCAGTGGTGTTTGGGTAGTGTAGGGGGTCGTGCTGGGGGTAGTGTTTTAGGGTTTAAGGTAGTGCAGTGGTGTTTGTGTAGTGTAGGGGGTCGTGCTGGGGGTAGTGTTTTAGGGTTTAGGGTAGTGCAGTGGTGCTTGTGTAGTGTAGGGGGTCTTGCTGGGGGTAGTGTTTTAGGGTTTAGGGTAGTGCAGTGGTGTTTGTGTAGTGTAGGGGTCATGTTTTAGGGTAGTGCAGTGGTGTTTGGGTAGTGTAGTGGGTCATGCTGAGGGTGGTGTTTCAGGGTTTAGGGCAGTGCAGTGGTGTTCGGGCAGTGTAGGGGTCGTGCTGGGGCTGGTGTTTCATGGTTTAGGGCAGTGCAGTGGTGTTCGGGCAGTGTAGGGGGTCGTGCTGGGGCTGGTGTTTCATGGTTTAGGGCAGTGCAGTGGTGTTCGGGCAGTGTAGGGGGTCGTGCTGGGGGTGGTGTTTCAGGGTTTAGGGCAGTGCAGTGGTGTTCGGGCAGTGTAGGGGGTCATGCTGGGGGTGGTGTTTCAGGGTTTAGGGCAGTGCAGTGGTGTACGGGCAGTGTAGGGGGTCTTGCTGGGGGTGGTGTTTCAGGGTTTAGGGCAGTGGTGTTCGGGCAGTGTAGGGGTCTTGCTGGGGGTAGTGTTTCGGGGTTTAGGGCAGTGCAGTGGTGTTCGTGCAGTGTAGGGGGTCGTGCTGGGGGTGGTGTTTCAGGGTTTAGGGCAGTGCAGTAGTGTTCGGGCAGTGTAGGGGATCGTGCAGGGGTGGTGTTTCAGGGTTTAGGGCAGTGCTGTGGTGTTCGGGCAGTGTAGGGGGTCGTGCTGGGGGTGGTGTTTCAGGGTTTAGGGCAGTGCAGTGGTGTTCGGGCTGTGTAGGGGGTCGTGCAGGGGTGGTGTTTGAGGGTTTAGGGCAGTGCAGTGGTGTTCGGGCAGTGTAGGGGTCGTGCTGGGGCTGGTGTTTCAGGGTTTAGGGCAGTGCAGTGGTGTTCGGGCAGTGTAGGGGTCTTGCTGGGGGTGGTGTTTCAGGGTTTAGGGCAGTGGTGTTCGGGCAGTGTAGGGGGTCTTGCTGGGGGTGGTGTTTCAGGGTTTAGGGCAGTGCAGTGGTGTTCGGGCAGTGTCGGGGGTCTTGCTGGGGGTAGTGTTTCAGGGTTTAGGGCAGTGCAGTGATGTTCGTGCAGTGTAGGGGGTCGTGCTGGGGATGGTGTTTCAGGGTTTAGGGCAGTGCAGTTGTGTTCGGGCAGTGTAGGGGGTCGTGCAGGGGTGGTGTTTCAGGGTTTAGGGCAGTGAAGTGGTGTTCGGGCAGTGTAGGGGGTCGTGCTGGGGGTGGTGTTTCAGGGTTTAGGGCAGTGCAGTGGTGTTCGGGCAGTGTAGGGGGTCGTGCTGGGGGTGGTGTTTCAGGGTTTAGGGCAGTGGTGTTCGGGCAGTGTAGGGGGTCTTGCTGGGTGTGATGTTTCAGGGTTTAGGGCAGTGCAGTGGTGTTCGGGCAGTGTAGGAGGTCTTGCTGGGGGTAGTGTTTCTGGGTTTAGGGCAGTGCAGTGGTGTTCGGGCAGTGTAGGGGTCATGCTGGGGGTGGTGTTTCAGGGTTTAGGGCAGTGCAGTGGTGTTCGGGCAGTGTAGGGGTCATGCTGGGGGTGGTGTTTCAGGGTTTAGGGCAGTGCAGTGGTGTTCGGGCAGTGTAGGGGGTCGTGCTAGGGTATGTGTTTCAGGGTTTAGGGCAGTGCAGTGGTGTTCGGGCAGTGTAGGGGTCGTGCAGGGGCTGGTGTTTCAGGGTTTAGGGCAGTGCAGTGGTGTTCAGGCAGTGTAGGGGGTCGTGCTGGGGGTAGTGTTTTAGGGTTTAGGGTAGTGCAGTGGTGCTTGTGTAGTGTAGGGGGTCGTGCTGGGGGTAGTGTTTTAGGGTTTAGGGTAGTGCAGTGGTGTTTGGGTAGTGTAGGGGGTCGTGCTGGGGGTAGTGTTTTAGGATTTAGGTTAGTGCAGTGGTGTTTGGGTAGTGTAGGGGGTCGTGCTGGGGGTAGTGTTTTAGGGTTTAAGGTAGTGCAGTGGTGTTTGTGTAGTGTAGGGGGTCGGGCTGGGGTAGTGTTTTAGGGTTTAGGGTAGTGCAGTGGTGCTTGTGTAGTGTAGGGGGTCTTGCTGGGGGTAGTGTTTTAGGGTTTAGGGTAGTGCAGTGGTGTTTTTGTAGTGTAGGGGTCATGTTTTAGGGTAGTGCAGTGGTGTTTGGGTAGTGTAGGGGGTCGTGCTGGGGGTAGTGTTTTAGGATTTAGGTTAGTTCAGTGGTGTTGGGGTAGTGTTTTAGGGTTTAGGATAGTGCAGTGGTGTTTGTGTAGTGTAGGGGGTCATGCTGGGGGTAGTGTTTTAGGGTTTAGGATAGTGCAGTGGTGCTTGTGTAGTGTAGGGGGTCGTGCTGGGGTAGTGTTTTAGGGTAGTGCAGTGGTGTTTTTGTAGTGTAGGGGGTCATGTTTTAAGATGCAACGCTCCAATACCTGACCAGTCTGCACTACATAAAACTGCAAAAAACTAAAAATAAAAAGTGTTTTGCACACTTTTGTCATTGGGCTATATGTGGGCTACATCTGGGTAATATTTGTGCTACATTTGGGCTCTTTTTTCACTGGTGGCCATCTTGGAAGACTTCTTTGTTATGAAGTTTCCTAATTTCCTCATTTACTGCAGTCTCCTCAGTAGGAAATGCTTTCAGTTTTTACTTTGATTCCATCAAGAAGGCATTCAGATGTGTCACACATTTTCCATAAATTCAGAATGTTATTACTCTAGTTGTTCATTAGATCACTGTAGTAAAGCTACTGCTCACCAAGGAGTTAACTGGAAGTCTACTGCTGGTATTGAAAGTGATTGTTTCAGTCTGCATGTCAGAATTTTCTAATGAAATAGAAGAGGATTTGAGATCTCACTTAAAACATGCACTAAATTTTCTTTTTGCAGCACTAACCATAATTTCTATGGCAAAATGAACCCCCTCATTTTGTTCCTTTTTAAATTAAATATTTTAAGTGTTACCAGTTTATTCCAATCAAGATGGCTTCAGGTGTGCCATACTTTTGTCATAAGTAAGGCTGTTAGCACTCTAGTTGTTCTTTAGAACACTCTGGGAAGCTGCAGTAGAACACAAAGGCATCAACTGACAGGCTGCTCCTGTTGAAATATAACAGGAAGATATTTGAGATCTCACTTAAAACATGTCCTAATTTTTCTTTCTACAGCACTAACCATAATTTCTATGGCAAAATGAACCCCTCATTTTGTTCCTTTTTAAATTAAATGTTTTAAGTGTTACCAGTTTATTCCAATCAAGATGGCTTCAGGTGTGCCATACATTTGTCATAAGTAAGACTGTTAGCGCTCTAGTTGTTCTTTAGAACACTCTGGGAAGCTGCAGTAGAACACAAAGGCATCAACTGACAGGCTGCTCCTGTTGAAATATAACAGGAAGATATTTGAGATCACACTTGAAACATGTCCTAATTTTTCTTTCTACAGCACTAACCATAATTTCTATGACAAAATGAACCCCATCATTTTGTTCCTTTTTAAATTAAATGTTTTAAGTGTTACCAGTTTATTCCAATCAAGATGGCTTCAGGTGTGCCATACTTTTGTCATAAGTAAGACTGTTAGCGCTCTAGTTGTTCTTTAGAACACTCTGGGAAGCTGCAGTAGAACACAAAGGCATCAACTGACAGGCTGCTCCTGTTGAAATATAACAGGAAGATATTTGAGATCACACTTGAAACATGTCCTAATTTTTCTTTCCAGAGCACTAACCATAATTTCTATGACAAGATGAACCCCATCATTTTGTTCCTTTTTAAATTAAATGTTTTAAGTGTTACCAGTTTATTCCAATCAAGATGGCTTCAGGTGTGCCATACTTTTGTCATACGTAAGGCTGTTAGCACTCTAGTTGTTCTTTAGAACACTCTGGGAAGCTGTAGTAGAACACAAAGGAATCAACTGACAGTCTCTGCCCTTGTTGGATGTACATGTTTTACTGAGAATGTCAGACTTCATTCTCACATGACTGAGAAAGATAATGTGAATTTACAGAAAATATGCTCTCATTTTAGCTTCTGGGGCACCTTCCAAAACTGTATGGGACAAGGATGTGAAAATAGTTTTCTCTCAAACATGATTCATGATATCCCAGCAGAAGGTTTTTCACAGGGTAAAATCACCTTAGAACACACCACAATTCCTGAAATTAGTATGGTACCATCAACAAATGAATTCTAATGTAACTAAGTCTGTTATCACCCTTTATAGTTCTCCTTTTGGTAACCCTCAAAATCTTCGATTCACTACAATGCATTTCAAAGGGGTACTATCATTTATATTGGTCCCAAGATGGCTGTCAGCAATTCCAGGATGAAGTGCTGACAGCCAATCAGATCTCACGATGACATGTGTGGTTAGGCTCCGCCCAGATATATATGTGTTTTTACTTTTGATTTTCTCAGCAACTACTGAACGGATTTACACCATTTAACAAAAGGGTTCTTTTGAACCAAGAACTACCTCTTTGCCAAATTTGGTGTAATTCCGTTCAGCAGTTCAAGCTGTAGCCTTGCATAAAGTTTCCTATGGGAAATTGATTTTTTGACTCTTATTTTTTTACTTTCTCCGCAACTACTGAACGGATTTACACCATTTAACAAAAGGGTTCTTTCTGAACCAAGAACTACCTCTTTGCCAAATTTGGTGTAATTCCGTTCAGCAGTTCGGGCTGTAGCCGTGTCTAAAGTTTCCTATGGGAAAATGAATGGGGAAAACACGTTTTGGGACCCCCTTTTTCTTGGCCCCGCTTGACGAATCACCCTGAGACTTTCAGGGTAGGAGCGGACCGGAGCGGGCCATAAAGTTTGAAAATTTCGCGAAGATTCGTCAACCGACGCAAGAGTTATTTCAAATAGAATGTCGCAGATTTCCTATGGAAAATAGGTCCTAACTATAACTATCTACTGGCGACCGCCAGTAGATAATATATACATATATATATATACATACATATATATACATATATATACATACATATACATATATATACATACATATACATATATATATTCACAGAAAAAACCATAGGTTTTAGGGACAGTTATAGGTAGTTGGACATTGCACTCGTACAAAACCCGTGAAATTCCCCCGTTATAGTTAGTTCAGCTAACTATAACTCGCGCCCCCGCAATGCACTGCTGATGACGTCACATATTACATCACTCATGACATGGTCATTGACATCACTGATGACATCATCCAGTGACTGTGTGTTTCTGTAAAGTTTAAATATTTTTAATATATATAGGGAAAGGCGTATTGAAGAATGAGTGGGTGTATAAGTGTCTGTATGGATGATTTAGTAGGTGCGTGACTAACTCTATAAGTGAGTGATTAAACGTATCTTACTGAATGCATGGGTTAGTGACTAAACTGGGTGAATGTATGTATCCGTCTGTCTGTTGCTGTGTAAGTGGCTGCATGGGTTTGTGAATAGCTACATGAGTGTCTATATGAGTTATTGATTGGTTGTCTGAGTATCTGTATGGGTGCCTGAGTGTTTGTGTGGGTGGGGTGTGTGCGACTCTGTGCATAGATGTGCGAGTGGGTGATTCACTGGGTGGATGGTTTCAAGAGTGCATCTGTGATAGACTGTATGGGTGGGTAAGTGTGTGTAAGAGTGTGTTAGTGAGTGAATGTATGTCCCAGTGGTACATGTGTGAGTAACTACATATGTGAAAGGCAGTATATATGTGTGTTGGAGTATATAAATAGCTATAAGTGAGAGTGTGTGATTGTGAGAGTGACTGTATGGATGAGTGTGTGCTTGAATCAGTGATTGTATGAGAGCGTAAGAATGTGCTAGTATTTGTATGAGTAAGTGAGCTGGTGTGTGTATAACTGTATAGGTGAGTAAATGGCAGTGTGTTTAATTATTTGCATGACTGACTAGGTGTGTGAGTACCTCTATGGATGAGTGGCAGTGTTTGAGTGTCTATATAGGAGTATGAGTGCATATGATAGTCCTGTACTGAGTGACCGTAAGTATGAGTGACTGTACGGGTGAGTGAGTGGATGTGTGTGTAGACCTAAGAATCAGTGAGTGGGTATGTAGTTATTGGTGTTGGAGTGTCTATGGTTTTGCGAATGGCAGTCTGTAATTTAGAGTGGGTGTATCAAAGGTTATATTAGGGTGTGAGGAGGTGCATCAGATTATCACGTGGATGATGTCATCAGTGATGTCATCAGTGATGTCATTTGAGATGTCATCAGTGATGTCATCAGTGATGTCACTGATCATGTCATGAGTGATGTAATATGTGACGTCATCAGCAGTGCATTGTGGGCGCGAGTTATAGTTAGCTGAACTAACTATAACGGGGGAATTTCACGGGTTTTGTACGAGTGCAATGACCAACTAACTATAACTGTCCCTAAAACCTATGGTTTTTCAGTGAATTTGTAAGGTTTTTAAATGTTAATTTCTAACTATAACGTGCCTGAAACCTATGGTTTTTTCAGTGAATTTCAAAGGTTTTTTAAATGCTAATTCCTAACTATAACATGTCTGAAACCTATGGTTTTTTTCAGTGCATTTCAAAGGTTTTGTAAATGACAATTTTTAAATGTATTAATTGTTATATTTATTTTTTTGATACTGATTTACTACATTTTTTAAACTATATATTTTTAGATATTTTATTTTTTAAATTACATTGTAATTACATTATACATTACATTACAAAATATACTTTCTCAGAATGAATTACTTTAGTTTAAATACTTTGCAAATAGGCAATAGACTTTTAGGTACAGTAGTTACAGTTGTTGCAATGGGCAACACAATTTCAAACACAATGCAACATTGAGCTCAATGTGAATTTCTAGTTAAATGCAATTAGGTACTTTATGTATTACTTTTCTAACCACAGGACTGGATCCTAGATTCAGTCCTGGGACATTTCCTGTAAACAGTTGAGTAAAAGCGTTTTGGTTACAGTAGTGATTTTTAAGGAATATTATTGTATTTTAAAAGTTGACACTTAGAAACTTCTTCACATAGAATCACCAATGTTATCCTATGGGAGGAAATTCACTTAGCAGGTAAGTAGTGTTATCGTTACTTTTTCTTACTCAGTGGTGGATCCTGGATCCAGCACTGGTGCATCTCCTGTAAACAGTTGAAAGAATGCGTTTAAGTCATACAGGCGATTTTTAAGGAATATTTGTAGTTTGTGAAAATCGACAATTTGAAACTTTTCTGCTGAAAACCAGACAATGGATTCCTATGGAAGGAAATACAAGTTACTGGTAAGTACGGTTAGAATTACTTTTCAGGGTCAGTGCTGGGCTAAAAGATGCAGCACTGGGTTCTCTCCTGATAACAGGTGAGTAAATCGGAATTCGTAGTTCAGCTGATTTTAGAGGAATATTATAAAGTTCCAAAACTCCACACTTAGAAGAATTTCCAAGTGAAACCAGTCAATGTTAGCCTATGGAAGGAAATTCAAGTTACTGGTAAGTATGGTTAGAATTACTTTTCAGGATCTGTACTGGGCTCAAAGATGCAGCACTGAGGTCTCTCCTGATAACAGGTGAGTAAATCGGAATTCGTAGTTCTGCTGATTTTAGAGGAATATTTGTAAGTTTCAAAAATCGACAGAAGAATTTCCAGGTGAAACCAGTCAATGTTAGCCTATGGAAGGAAATTCAAGTTACTGGTAAGTATGGTTAAAATTACTTTCAGGATCAGTACTGGGCTCAAAGATGCAGCACTGAGGTCTCTCCTGATAACAGGTGAGTAAATCGGAATTCGCAGTTCTGCTGATTGTAGAGGAATATTTGTAAGTTTCAAAACTCCACACTTAGAAGAATTTCCAAGTGAAACCAGTCAATGTTAGGCTATGGAAGGAAATTCAAGTTACTGGTAAGTACGGTTAAAATTACTTTTCAGGATCAGTACTGGGCTCAAAGATGCAGCACTGAGGTCTCTCCTGATAACAGGTGAGTAAATTGGAATTCGTAGTTCGGCTGATTTTAGAGGAATATTTGCACAATGGTGAAGGAAGGGGGTGGGGCCTGAGGTGACATGTCTGAAAACACGCCCTGTGGCGCGTTTTAAGTTGGAGAATTAATTCCTCCTCAATCCTGAGGGTCCCTAGGGGCCAACTAGCCCACCAGATACCTCCAGTATGCGCCAGAGAGCTGCGTTGCAGAGAGGTGTTCAGAGGCCACGCCCCTTTTTACACCTCTCTGCAACGCAGCTCTGTGGCGCTTTCTGGACATACCTGGTGGGCTAGTTGGCCCCCAGGGAACCTAAGGATTGAAGGGGATTTAATTCCCCATCTTAAAACGCGCCACGAGGCCTGTTTGCACACATGTCACCTGAAGCCCCGCCCCCTCCCTTCACCACTGTGCAAACGCGCCCTGTGGCGCGTTTTAAGTTGGGGTATTAAGTCCCCTTGAATCATGAGGGTCCCTGGGGTCCAACTAGCCCACCCTGTACCTCCAAAAAGCACCACGGAGCTGCGTTGCAGAGAGGTGTAAAAAGGGGCGTGGCCTCTGTACACCTCTCTGCAACGCAGCCCCCTGGCGCATACTGGAGGTTCCTGGTGGGCTAGTTGGCCCCAGGGACCCCAGTATTCAAGGGGAATTCGTCCCCATCTGCAAACGCGCCAGGGGCGCGTTTGCAGAGTGCTGCAAGCAGGGGCGTGGCCTCCGGCGCGATGCCTGTCTTTTTTATTTATTTTTTAAGAAGGGGGCTATGTGGCCCCCTTCTTTTCTAATCTATTGGCCCTGGGGACCCCATCCCCCAGGGCCTGCCCCCTAATTATTATTATTATTTTTTAAATTTGGAAGGGAGCCGCGTGGCCCCCTCCCGAGGCCTTAATCGGCCCCGGGGACCCCATCCCCGGGGCATGGCCTTCTTTTTTTTTTTTAACTTATGGAGGGGGCTGCGTTGCCCCCCTCCTCAGGCCACTTATGGCCCCGGGACCCCATCCCCGGGGCCGGCCTTTGTTGTATTTTTCTTTTTTTAAATCCAATTTTGGGGAGGGGGCTGCGTGGCCCCCTCCCGGGCCACTTGTAGCCCCGGGACCCCATCCCCGGGGCTGGCCCTCTCCGTTGGGGACCGTGGGGGTCCCCAATCCCCCACGGTCCCGCCGGCTCCCCGCGTCCCTCGGGAGCCGGCATTGCTTTCCACATGGGGAGCTGCTAAGATGCAGCTCCCCGTGTGGAAAAGCAATTGTCTTTGGTTTTGGAAGAGAGAGCAGGTTTCCTGCTCTCTCTTCCAAAACCAAAGCAGTTTGCTATGGCAGGGCGGGAGCCGCGAGGCTCCCATCCTGCCATAGCAAACTACAGTGTCCCGGGGTGGGCACCCCGGGACACTGCAGGAGCCGGCCCTGGGGGTGGCGGTTCCCAGGGCCATCAAGGGCTCCAGGAGGGGGCCGCGTGGCCCCCTCCCAACATCTTGAAAGCCCCGGGGAGGTGGTGGTCCCCGGGCTCTGGGGTCCGTAACGGACCCCCATATTTAAATCTTTAGTGCCCTGGGAGGTGGCGGTCCCGGGCGTGTGGGGGCTCGAACCCCCACACAGGTACTTTTAATTTTAAAAGAAGCCCCGGGGGTGGCAGTCCCCGGGGCTGCGGGAGGGCCGAGAGCCCTCCCGCACCATTGTTTATTTAAAGCCCCGGGGGTGGCAGTCCCCAGGGCTTGGAGGCCTTAGCGGCCCCCAATCATAAATTTGATAAACCCCGCATGCCCCGGGACTTGGCCCACCCGGGGCCAATTACCAACGAAGCGCGGGAGACCGCGCTTTGTTTTTTTTTTTATCGGCTGGATCCGCGCACCCAGCGCGTTTTATGCCGATTTTTTTTTTTTTAAAAACCAAAAAATGTTGGGCCCTGAGCAGGCCTAGGGGGTCAGGGTGTTTCTACCCTGCCCCCTTTTTGCGTTTTGCGCATTGTTTTTACTGTTTTCTTGTGACTCGGTTCTACCGAGTCACAAGATGGTTGCCAACACTTCCTGGTTTGGAGTGTTGACAGCCAATTAGCATACAGCTGGTCATCGGGAGGGTGCGCGGACCCTCCGCGGCCATAGATATATATGTGTTTTTACTTTTGATTTTCTCAGCAACTACTGAACGGATTTACACCTTTTCACAAAAAGGGTTCTTTCTGAACCAAGAACTACCTCTTTGCCAAATTTGGTGTAATTCCGTTCAGCTGTTCGGGCTGTAGCCGTGGCTAAAGTTTCCTATTGGAAAATGAATGGGGAAAACACGTTTTGGGACCCCCCTTTTTTCTCGGCCCCCGTTTGACGAATCACCCCAAGACTTTCAGGATAGGAGTGGACCGGAGCGGGCCACAAAGTTTGAAAATTTCGCGAAGATTCGTCAACCGACGCAAGAGTTATTTCAAATAGAATGTTGCGGATTTCCTATGGAAAATAGGTCCTAACTATAACTATCTACTGGCGACCGCCAGTAGATAATATATATATATATCTATATATATCTATATATATATATATATATATATTTTTTTTTTTCGTCTCAATGCTAGAAACGGAAATTGTAGAACAGACGAAAGCGAACCCAAATGATGGTGCAATTGTGGTTTTTATTTTCTGCCCAACACCACCGCTGCCATAACGCGTTTCAGCCCACGTGGGGCCTTGATCACATGACACTGTTGAGGGAGCGGTTACAACATTTAAAGTGCAAGTGAGTGACGTATTGCAGTGCAACAGCTTTTTTTTATATATATATATATATATATATATATCCACTTAAATAAGCAAAGGTTGCAGAGATGTTCTAGCTAGGCTCAGATTTCACTCTTACACAACCAGTGAAATTCATCTCAAATCACATCACTAATGACATCACTGTGGGTTTGTGAGTGCTTGTATGGGTGAGTGAGTGGTGGTGTTGAGAGGCTGCATGGGTGAGTGAGTGACTGAGGTAGGTGAATAAGTGGGTGAGTAAGTAGCTGTTAGGTGAGTGTTTGGCTGTGTGAGTGGCTGCATGGGTGAGTGACTGGTTGTAACAGTAACTGTATGGGTGAGTGAAAGGTAGGGTGAGTGGCTGTACGAGTGAGTGAGTGGGTGTGCGAGTGGCTCAATGGAGGAGTGAGTGGGGCTGTGAGTACTGGTATGGGTCTGTGAATGGGTATATGAGTGGTTCTCTGTGAGTGGGCATGCAAGAGGTTGTGTGGGGGTGTGAATGGGTGTGTGAGAGGTTCTGTGGATGATGTCATCAGTAATGTCATCAGTGATTTCATTTGAGATGTCTTCAGTGATGTCATGAGTGATGTCACTGACCATGTCATGAGTGATGTAATATGCGAGGTCATAAGGAATGCATTGTAAGGGCGTAATTATAGTTAGCTCAGGTAACTGTAACTGCCGAATTTCAGTGGGTTTGTGCGAGTGAAATCTGAGTCTCTATAACGTCCCTGTAACCTTTGTTTTTTTTCAGTGAATTTCTAAGGTTTTTTAAATTCTATTTCCTAACTATAACGACCCTCTAAATTTTGTTGTTTTTAAGTGAATTTCTAAGGTTTTTCAAATTCTATTTCCTAATTATAAAGTCCCTGTAACCTTTGGGTTTTTCTGTGAATTACTATGGTTTTTTTAACAAGTAGTCGCGTTTGCATAGTGGTGGAGAAAGAGGGTGGGGCCTCCGACCAGCTCTCAGGAATTCTGCTGTGTCGGACTCACTGGAGGTAACAGGAGGGCTTCTGGGCCCCCAAGAACTGTCAGGATCCAAAAGAACTTCATCCCTCAATGAGCAGTGCACCAGGAAGTGCGTTTGCAGAGTGGTGGAGAAAGGGGGCGCAGCCTCTGAACACCTCTCAGCAATCCCGCTCTGTGGGACTTACTGGAGGTAACAGGAGGGCTTGTTGGCCCCCAGTGACAATCTAGAACCAATGAACTTCATCCCCCAACTAGCAGTGCGCCAGGAGGCGCGCTTGCAGAGTGTTGGAAAAAGGGGGCATGCACTCCGAAGTACTCTCAGTCATTGCAGTCTGTGGGACTTAGTGAAGGTAAAAGGAGGGCTTGTTGGCCACCAAGGACCTTCAGCATCCAAGGGGACTTTATCCCCCAACCAGCAGTGCACCAGGAAGCTCGTTTGCAGAGTGGTGGAGAAAGGGGGCGTGGCTGCCGAAGACCTCTCGGCAATCCCACTATGTGGGACTTACTGGAGGTAACAGGATGGCTTGTTGGCCCCCAAGGAGCCTCACCAGCCAAGGGGACTGGTAGTGCA
Source organism: Calotriton arnoldi (assembly GCA_963921515.1). Classification (NCBI taxonomy): domain Eukaryota; kingdom Metazoa; phylum Chordata; class Amphibia; order Caudata; family Salamandridae; genus Calotriton; species Calotriton arnoldi. The sequence goes on along the minus strand of CAWUFW010000586.1, from coordinate 3,283,151 downwards.
CCAGGAGGCGCGTTTGCAGAAAGGTGGAGAAACGGGGTGGGGCCTCCAGCTACTTGCCGGTCCTTTTTTATTATTAATTTATTTATTAGGGGAAGGGAACCGCATGTCCTCACTCCTGGGCCAATTTCACCCCTGGAAACCCCATCCCCCGGGGCCCGGCCTCCATTGTGGGTGCCATGGTCCTACCCAGGGCACCCAATCGTCACTGATGGGGGACTGCGGGGGAGCCTGAAGGCCCCCGTGGTCCCTGCCGGCTGCACGCCTGATGCAGGAGCCAGCATTGCTTTTACACGTAGCGAGCTGCTAACATGCAGCTCCCTGTGTGTGAAAGCAATTGTACTTCACTTTCAGCAAGTGAGAGCCTTAATGCTTTCGCTTGCTAAAAGCGGAGTACAGTTTTCTATGGCTTGGCAAGAGCTATAAAGCTCCCCTCAAGCTGTAGCAAACAGCTATGTCCCAGGGGTTGGCACCCCAGGACACAGCAGGAGCCAGCCCTGGTGGGGTGGCCATCCCAAAGTTCATCTATGGTTCCAGCAGGGGAGCGGGTGGCCCCCCTCCTTGCTTGAATCTTATCCGGGGTAGGTGGTAGTCCCCAGGGCTATGGGGGTCTGTGCAGCCCCCCCACTTTATTTAAAATGAAAGCCCCAGGGAGGTGGTGGCCCGTGGGCTATGGGGGGTCTGTGCAGTTCCCCAGGAAGGTGGTGGTCCCCCGGGCGGTCTGTGCAGCCCCGCATTATTGAAAATTAAGCCCCAGGAAGTGGCGGCCCGGGTCTACAGGGGGTCTCTGCAGCAGCCCGCATTGTTTAAAAGTAAAGCCCCAGGGAGGTGGTGGTCCATGGGGCTATGGGGGGGTCTGTGCAGCCCCCACATTATTGAAAAATAAAACCCCATGGAGGTGGCGGCCTCCAGGCTAAGGGGGGTCTGTGCAGCCCCCCGCATTTTGAAATGTTAAAGTCCCAGGAGGTGGCGGTCCCTAGGGCTGGGGGGGTCCAAGTGGCTCCCCAATGATAATTATAAATAAATAAGCCCCAGGGAGGTGGTGGTCCCCGGGGCAGTTGTGGAGGCCATACGGGCCTCCCGTGCATTTTTTCATAAAGAATCCCCAGGGAGGTGGTGGTCCCCAAGCCATCAGTAAGCACCAGGAGGAGGGGCCCATACGCCCCCTCTCCTTTATTAGTTAAATGCCCCCGGGACCTGGCCACCCGGGGGTCAATTAGAATCGAAGTGCGGAAGCCCGTGCTTCATTTTTAATTTTTTATTTTCAGCAGAATTCACGGATCCAGCACTACTCCTGCGAAAGATTTTTTTTTAAAATGCTTTTTTGGCGCTGTGGGGTCCCTGAGGGACCACCCCCCAAGGGGCCTAGTGGGTCAGGGTGTTTCTTCCCTGTCCCCTTTTCTTTTTTTATGTTTGTTCTGTGACTCAGTTCAAGCAAAATCACAAGATAGCTACCAATACTTCCTTGTTTGAAGTGTTGGCAGCCAATCAGATCACAGCACAAGATCAGAAGGGGTCACGGATCCTGCACATCCCTTGATATACAACTGAAAATTTCTTTCAATTTCTCTGCAACTACTGAACGGATTTACACCAAATCACAAAAAGGCACTTCCCTGAACCAACATCTACCTTCCTGCCAAATCTGATGTAATTCTGTTCAGCAGTTCAGGCTGTAGCCTTGTCTAAGTTCCAATGGAAATCAACATGGGGAAAACGCGTTGGGACCCTCCTTTTTTGTCGGCCCAAGCTCAATGGATCAGCCCAAAACTTTCAAGACAGCAGCTGAATCAAGCATCAAACTAGTTTTGAAAATGTCCAGAGGAATCATCAAACAGCGCTTTACATGAGCACCAGTTACATTACACAAGGACACATTCATTTTTGTCAGGCACGGGGAGATTAAGGGGCCCATTATGATAACGGGCGGATCGCCACCACCCGTATGGCGGTGGCGATCCACCCGCCATTTCCCACTGCCCGCCTCACATTTCCCCACCGCCATATTAGTATGGCAGTGGGGACCCAGGCGGATGGAAAGACCGTCCGCCGGTTTTCCGCCGGTAGGCAATCCGCCCGATTGCCTACCGGGCGGAAAAGGCCTGCAATATGGAGGTGGTGCCTTGCAGGCACCGCCATCCATATTAGGATGATGGCGGTCACATGCCTTTCCATGGCGGAGACTCCGCCATGGAAAGGCATGCGGAGAATGCCTTTGGGGGCCTGTTGCGGGCCCCATGGGGGGCTGCACTTGGGGGGGTACCCATGGTACCCCTCAACATTGGCATGCACAATGTGGCAGGCACCGCGTGGTGCCTGCCACCTTGTGCATGCCAATGCACACAGTGCATTCCCAGCATTGTGGCAGGCGGTGCTGTGTGCACCGCCCGCCACAATGCTGGGAATGGAGGATGCCACCGCCACGGTGGTGGTGGCATCCTAATCGCTGGTGCGGGACCGCCGCACCACTGGCGGCCGGTCCCAGCACCGCTAGGGTGGCGGGCGGACGGAAGTCCGCCCGCCATCCTAATAGGCCCCTAAGTGATTTGCCCAGAATCACAGGATGTTGACCGTCATTGCCGAGACTCAAACCAGGTTCCACAGATTTGAGATCGACCGCCTTAGCCCGTTAGGCCACAAAACTCTTCCAGCAGAACCTCTGCCTAGATCTTTTCGCCACTGTTGGGAATGCTTCAGTTGTTTTTCTCATTGGAGTTTTCATGAAAATACTCAGTAGGAGATGCATTCTAGCTGGAATCGAACACTGGACTCCTATACAAATTATTTTCCCTGCCTCTCCTGTCCTGAGTTCTGAAAAAAGATCTGGAACGACTGGGCCCAAGTAATACTAGTGGCCCTGACCTGTGTCAAGAGAGTGTGTTACCTGGAGCTTCTGAACATAAGTATCTGCCCTCAGATGAGGCTGCCACTTGAGAAGGATCCTCTGTCCCAGCAGGGCAAGTTCCTTCACCTGAACCTGCGCAATCTACAACTCTGTTTGTGGAGACTGAGGGCCTCATTTACCAGATTTTGGCTCAGGGTAGCGCCACAAGGAATCTTGCTGCACTGCCCTGCGTCAAAAGAAAAGGACAGTAATGCGCTGTGTCTATGAGATACATTGCATTCCTGTCTATTTCCCCTGCGCTTGCACACAGTGGGCTGCCATGCGTCAATGCAGGCACCCTTGTGCCATGGTGCAATAGAGTCTGCATTGCAGAAGTGATTGTTTTTGTGCAGGGAAGGCTACCGTCCTGCACAAAAACAATCACAAGAGGTGTTTTCTTCTTTCTATGTGTGCTGCAGAATGCCTAGGGTAGCCTAAATCCTTACAGGAGGGTCTTCATCAGGACTGCAAGCCAGCGAACGGACATGTTTATCTACGTGGAGATTTATGGAGCATCTTTAATTAATGTTGCCCTACAAACTAAAGGAAAGATTTGGAAACATACAGACAAAACGGAATTGCCATCCTGAATCCCTCTCTGCTTTTGGAGCTCACGGGCCCTGCGAGACCATTTTTTCACTGTGAACACAGGTGGTCACAGGGTGCCCCCCACAGTCCTGATGAAGACCTTCCTGTAAGGATTGAGGCTACCCTACACTACCATTGGGTCAAAATGTTGACTGCTCCATTTTGTATGCCAAATGTGGACAACAGTGATATTCTCACTGAGCCAAATGTAACATTATGGTTTTGTAAATAATTTTGTAGCCTTGGTTAAAGCTGGATAGGCCATTCATGTATTTTTGATGAATATATTGTCACTGCCCTCCTTTTTTCACTCACCCTCACTTCTGTACATTGCTGCACCAATACCGCCCTTTCCCTTCTTTGGGGCACCTTTGCACAATTTATTCAGTCATATGCTGTGTTTTGAACATGTTTTCAGTATGATTAAATAATGTTCAACATGAAAAATTGTTAGTAAGTAATTTAACAGGTGCAATCAAATCAAATGTTTTAACTGTGTTCCACTGGGACCATTTCCTTCTGTACCGTACTTTACCCGGGTCCTAGTGACGTTTCTGGGTTATACCCATTGTTTTGTAACTAATGTATTAAGGGCACAATTTCAACCTGCTCAAATAAGCAGGGAGAGTTTGATCACATAATGAAAATACAATAGCTGAGGGGGCGTGGCTAAGCCGAGCAACAAGATGGCCGCCTAAGCTGTCGGCTCCGCCGACCGGGCATGAACTCCGCCGAATATCCGATTAATTTCGCCCAAACTGGGGCTCTAATAACAAAGTTTGTAACCGGAAGAGCTGCGGAGCTGATTGATATCTCCTGTGGCCGGGAAGGAGGTGCTGATCGCCAGCGCCGTCGAGACGGAGGCGCGGCCATGCGGCCTGGTGGCGGAGAGTAATCCTGGCAGCGTGCGGTCTCCAAGTAAGGTGCCTCTGAAAGCTGGACTGTTGCGCTAGCGGCACCACGCCGAGTCGGGCGGGGGAACCCTGGACCACGCTGCCGCCATCTAAGGGCTGCGATCTGTTGTGGACGGGCCGCCGATGCTCCGGCGTCTGGACGGACTGGAAAACGGAGTGAGGATCGAAGCGGCCGGAAAGGCACAGAACCTCGCCACCAACGACTACGTCAACCGCCACTGCGGCGCATAATACCTGCAGAGGGCTAGGGTGAGGTGGCAGGTCCGCTCCGGCCGGGAGGGAGGGAGGTGCGCAGCCTGGCCTCTCATTGAGCTGCTGGAAGGATATCTGTGCTCAGTGCATCAGAACAGCAAGGGACTGGTATCGCGGTGCCGCCGCACTGTAAGAACTACCACACAGCTGCGTGCCCGCAATGTATGCGTATGAGAGACGACGACGGTGATTTGGAACTACCTTTTGCCTTGGGCTGCGACACATAAGGGCTCACTAGCTGTGAAGCTGCTGTCACCCCCGTGGCTGCCCACCAGCATTGCATTGCCGCCCTGCCCCACTGGCCTCAAAGTTGTCGGGCAGACAGACACCTATCTTCGCTGCGTAGCTCCTGTGGTGCAGTCCCCCACTTTCCCAACGCTAACTCTGGAGTACGGCCGGGGCGTGTTCCCGGAGAGGCCCTGACACGCACTTAATAACACCCTAGTACTGGAGGATATCAGAAGTGGATAACCTGAGGCAAGTGCTCCAGTTGTTGACGGGCTACATCGCACAGTGGGGTGGACGTTGGTGACATCGTTGCTTCTGCCGCGTATGGTACCCTGCACTAATCGCAAGTAAGCCCCATCGGCGGGATCTGCATACATCATGGCGGGGGTCGCAGCACGAAGGCAGCGCTTCAGACCAAGCTGACGAAATACGCCTGGGAGGGTGGCCCCGGCGCGAGCCCCAAAGGAGGACCAGCCATATCCGACAAGTCGGAACCCGGTGGGAAGCAAAAGGAACCAACGTTGCAGGACATTCTGGAAGCCATCACCACCGTTCGTACATCTTTGGAGTCGCGAATTGACACGGTGTCAACAGAGGTGTCCCTCATTAGAGAAGATATGCGCTCAATGAACTCGCGCCTGAAAGATGTTGAAATCAAGGCGACCTCCCTAGTGGAAGACACGTCCGCATTGCAAAAAAAAGTGGACGACCTGCAAACACACGCTGTGAAGCTGGAAGCGCAGTTGGATGACTATGAAGGGCGCTCCAGGCGCAACAACGTCCGCATAATTGGGGTGCCGGAACGAGCAGAGGGGCCATCGGCGGACCTTTTCATGGAAGATCTGATCACTACCTACCTCAAGCCGCGGGGACTCTCCAGTTTCTTCTCTGTGGAAAGAGCGAACCGGGTACCGGGCGGCCGGCCGAGGCCTGGGGCCCCCCCGTGACCACTCCTTGCCAAGATCTTCAATTTCTGCGACAGGGATGTCATCCTGCAGTGTGCCCGCTCCGCCCCGCCAGTGGAATTCCAAAACAGCCGCATCACTTTCTTTCCGGACTTCACCCTCAAGGTGCAACGACAACGGCGCGGCTTCTTGGAAGTGAAAAAAGCGCTCCGTGACAAGGATTTGAAATATGCTATGATGTTCCCGGCCAAGCTGAGAGTAGAATCGGAGGGGAAATCCTGGTTCTTCACCACCCCGGAGGAGACCTGGGACTGGCTGGAGGGCTGGTGCACAGAGGGTCGCCGCACCAACCCTCGTCGTGGCATGAGGATAGACAAGGACGCCCGAGCCTCTGGTGGTGGCTCGCCACGGCAGGACTTGAATGAGGCGGCAGGGGATGCTGAATAACTGGTCTGTATATTTTCCCTTTGAAAGCTGGAATGGTCCAGATAGACGGAGAACTGTGGGGATAGAGTCACCTCCGCCAGAGGCGTCAGACTTTGTTATATTGAGTTCTCCAGTCACACCTGTCCTGGCTGGGCTGATCTCCCAGAACTTTGCCTGTTTCCCGGCTAACCATGTGGGCGTAGTGGGGTGTATTTTAGGCCCTAGCTGATGCTCTTAATATAAACATGTTTTGATTATCAAGGTTATTGACGGTACAACTGAAACTTTTCGCAGATAGGTGCTCGGTTCGACTGCACAACCCCGTACGTTATTGGAAGGGTGGGCGATAGGCACTCTGCTAGTTTGGGGGGCGGGAGGTTTTGTTACCGCCGAGCAGGGAGGCAGGGAAGGGGGAGGAGGGGACAGTATTTTGGGTTTGCGGGGTGGGTGGGCAGGGATGCATTTGTGTTTTGATTTTAGTATTGATTTTGGTTAGACATGGCATATTCGATTGGTTTCAGGTGCACATAGCGACAGTTGCCGTGTTCGTAACACTCTCATTGTCCGAAGCGCTTGGAAATGTCGCAGTATTCTTCCTCATCTTCCACAGGTTGTGCTCCTCTCTAGATTACCTCATACCTCTGAGTCTGCAGATGGGCACTATGAGTAGTCCGACACTTACTTTGCTCTCCTGTCAGATGCAGATACTGATAGCAGCAGGCACGGCGTCAGCTACGCTCTTGTGGATCACAGTGCTGGGAAATGTAATGATCTATTTCTTTGTCTTTCCCCCGGCGGGCTCCCCCCGGGGCACGTCGGACTTTTAATTCAGAGTGATGGGTACTATGGGTAGACAGAAGCTTCTTTTGCTCTCATGGAATGTGATTGTACTGGGGGACAGAATAAAGAGAGGAGTGGTTCTCCAATTTCTGAAACGACATTCACCGGATGTCGTGTTTTTGCAGGAGACCCACCTGTTGGGCAATGGTTGTAGGGCCCTGTCACGATGGGGGTTTCAGTTGGTGGCTCACTCCACTTTTGGCTCCGGTTCTCGGGGAGTGGGCATTCTAGTTCGTAAATCCTTCCCCTTAACGATTAATGAGGTTCGTACGGACCCACTGGGTAGATTTGTAGCTCTGTCTGGAGCCTGGGAGGGAGCCACCCTCAACTTGGTTTCAGTATACATTCCCCCGGGCCTCCATACACAGGCCTTTATTGATCTCGGCGACCTACTCCTGGATTTGCTGGATGGGCGGTTATTGATCGGGGGAGACTTCAACTCCATTGTCTCAGATTCCCTGGACCGCTGGCCCCAGAAGGACCTGCCACTATCCCGTAAACGGATCCATAGTTTCTTGGGTGCAATGGGACTGGCGGATGTCTGGAGGTGCCTGCACCCAGTGAACCTTCAGTACACACATCTCTCGGGTCCCCATGGGACCATGTCACGCATCGATTATGTGCTCACACTCACACATCATCTCTACGCCGTCAAAGACATACGTCACTTGGCCAGGGGCATATCGGACCACTCCCCAGTTCTGTGTAGATTGGAGGTTGGGGAACCCTCAATCGGCAGGGTGGCACCGATCAACTCGTGGTACCTCACGACCCCCCCATAAGGGACAGGGTTCTGTCTGAAACTGAATTGTACTTCCAAGAAAATCTGGGGTCAGTCGACTCCTCTGTCTCACTTTGGGAGGCCTATAGGGCTGTCATTCGAGGGGTGGTCCTGGGACAAATCGCAGGGCAACGCAAGGAGAAGGCCGCCGCCATAACGCGAATAGAGGAGGAGATCCTAGAACTGGAACGCACAGTTAGATCGCAAGACTCGGCAGAAGTGCGCCAACAGCTCCGTATTAAAACCAAGGAGCTTCTGAACCTGGCCACTGATGCGGCTAAGGCGCAACATCGGGCTACCCTTACCAGGGTTTATGAGGTAGGCGATAAGGCGGGCAAACTGCTGGCCTGGCTGGATCACAGAGATGGGGCGCGGCGCGTTGTGGTTGAACTTGCCACTGATTCTCACTCCCACATCACGGCCCCGCAAGATATCGCAGACGCATTTGGTAGTTATTACCACTCCCTGTACTCCTCCAACACGACCTCTACAGAAGAAGAGGCTTCTTCCCTCCTGCGTGACATACGGATGCCGGTTGTTACGGAGGAGGAGAGTCTCGATCTAGACCGCGATATCACTGTCACTGAAGTGGAAAGGGCCATCCATGATCTGCGGGGAGGGAGGGTGTCCGGCCCAAACGGGATCCCTATAGAGTTATTTAAGTTGACGGCAGGGATGACCGCCCCCTTTATCACTGCTATGTATAAACAAAGTAAAGAGCTAGGAATTCTTCCCGAGGATCACAGACTGGCCAATATTATTGTTATCCATAAAGCGGGTAAACCCGCCGACTTGTGTTCCTCATATAGGCCCATCTCGCTCCTCAACTGCGAGGTTAAGATCCTTGCAAAAGTCCTTGCCACTCGCTTGTTACAAGTTCTTCCCACCTTGGTACACCCGGACCAGTCCGGGTTCATGCCTGCACGAAATACGTCTCTTAACCTCCGTCGACTGCACGCAGTGCTCTGTAGGGCAGATACAATACGCGAAGATGCTGTGGTGGTGTCTCTGGACGCCGCTTCGGCCTTTGACACCATTGAGTGGCCCTACATGTTCGCGGTGCTTTCCAAGCTAGGATTTGGTCCGGAATTTATTAAATGGGTGCGTCTTTTATATCATCAACCATTGACGCAAGTGGTCGTAAACAATCGGAAATCTCCAGTCTTCTCTCTCAATAGGGGCACCAGGCAAGGTTGCCCTCTGTCGCCACTTCTTTTTGCCTTGGCCTTTGAACCCCTTGCAGCGTGGATCCGGCAGAGCCCCGCCATTCGGGGCCTTAAATGGACGTCTGGGTGGGAGGACCGTATATCGCAGTATGCGGATGACATCCTGCTTTATCTCGCCTCCCCGGCGGCGTCTCTCAATGTGGTGATGGATATATTCCATGTCTTTGGTAAGTTCGCGGGCTATCAGATCAACTGGTCCAAATCGGTGCTTTACGTTCTAAATGGGAGGAGACCTCGACTTCCCCGGAATTGCCAGCTGACGGAGGCCGGTGAGGGCTTCAAGTATCTGGGAATCTGGGTATCTAAAGATCTGACACGATTTTATGACACCAACCTCCGGCCACCACTAACGCACCTCAAATCCAATGTCCAGCACTGGAAATCACTCCCTTTGACTCTCCTGGGACGCGCTGCCCTATTCAAAATGATGTCCCTCCCCCGCCTTCTGTACGTATTGCAAAACACTCCCCTTCCGGTCGCGGCGTCGTACTTTAAAGAACTAGAGGGCATAGTGCGCAATTTGCTATGGGAAGGCAAGCCACCTCGTATTGCCACACGTAAGCTCACACTGGGGTGGTTCGACGGGGGCATTGGACTCCCCGACATGAAAAGATACTACTGGGCCTCGCAGCTCGCTGCCATTAATCAATGCACCTATAGGCGGCACGACGACCCGGCCTTTCGGATTGACCGATGGCTCCTCCCTGGGGGTGGGTTTGAGGGAGCGCTGTATATAAAGTCTCAGAAACATGTCTTGTCCGGCCCGACCAAGCACGCCGTGCAAATATGGAAAGACGCTACAAAAAGCCTGGGGTGGGAGGGCAGACTTACGTGGGCTACGCCACTTTGGCATTGTGACCAGTTGGGTCGGTTATCGCGCTCCTTGGGGTTCGACAAATGGGATACCATCGGTATTTCCAGAATTGGGGACCTTTGGAAATCCGGAAATGTCATACCATTCTCCCAACTCAGTAGCGAGTTTGAAATGACCAGCACTGAAAAGTTTCGTTATCTCCAGATTCGACATGCGCTGCTCTCGGCCCTCCCCAGGGGAACGGACCTCCCAGAATCTTCCCCTCTTGAGGACAGGATTCTAGATGGCGATTTGCCTGAAAAAGCTGTATCCCTCATATACCAGAAACTTATCAATAATATGACCGATCCCCTGGTTCGGCTAAGAGGCAAATGGGACCACGATGTGGCAGGTTTGGATGACGAGGAGTGGAGAGCCGCAGTGGCTTCCCCGCGAGGTTGCCATCTCCTCTAGACTCCGACTGGTTCAGCTAAAAATCCTCCATAGGACGTACCTGTCTGGCCCCTCGTTGGTTCATATGGGATACATCCAAGATAGCGGTTGTATACGGCATTGTGGGCAAGAGGGAACCTTCATCCATACACTTTGGGAATGTGAGATGATTCAGAAATTCTGGGAGCGGGTGGTATCAATGATGGAGGAAGTATTGGGGCAACAGTTGCAATGCAACATCAAATTGATTTTGTTAAACATATGGGACCCCACTGACCTTACGGCCAGGGAGAGGCTATGGGTCACTTTAGGCTAAATGGTGGCCAAGCGGAATATTGCATGACTGTGGAGGGCTCCGACGTTGCCGAGCATTGCGGACTGGGCCCGAGACATGGATTGGTGTATGGTGACGGAGATACCTATTTATGTTTCCAGGGGATGCCCGAAGAAGTGGTCTCAAATTTGGGGGCCTTGGAATACTTTCCGGGGGGACATATGTGAGCCACCGGGGGGTCGAGGAGATGGGGTTGACAATATCGAATGATGTGATTTTCCCGAATACATTCATGCTGCACTGTGGTGAAGAGGTCTTTAAGGTTTTGTCGCAATGTACATTATTATCTGTTTGTAGAATGCTATGTCCTTATTGTTTGATATGTCATTTTCTTAATAAAAAGAGTTTAAAAAAAAAAGAAAATACAATAGCTGAAATGCATATAACAATTGGACATAGTGCAATATGGAATGTGCAAAAATGCTTATAAAGTGCAAATAGCAATACATAAGTAAAAACAACTCAATGCAACTACATGTGAAGAAATCTCAATGTCAAGAAAAGCATATTTTTTGCTGCTCCTATATGCCGTTAACCCCTGCTGTACATAACGAAAAATACCCCCACAGCTGCTCAAACGTGTCTGTTTGGTTATTCCTCTTGGCATACATATATTCTAGATGACGTACTCTACTCATTTTAGTTTGCCATTGGTCAAAAGATGGGCATCTAGAAGAATTCCAACACTGTAGAATGTGTGATCTAGCAATTGAATCTGCCATAAAAATTAACTTCTGTTCAGATTGCATGATAGGTTTATTATCCATCTATACCCCAAAGAGTGCTACTTATAAACCTGGCTCCACCCTTTTAGATATTCTTTGAGATAAAAAAATAAATATCTGGTAGCAAAACTAATACAGGGCGGGACAAGCAAAGGAAATATTTTCCCAATCTCCCTGCGCTATTGTGGTACATCTAAAGCAGTTATTTGGGGCACTAGGAAAACTTTTGTTTAACATCTGGGGGCTATGATAAAGAGTCCATCTAGCAAAAAAATGAATTTCTTTAAAGGTGTCCACCCTAAACAGTTTATGACCAAAGACAGAAATGTGCACCCACTGATTTTGCGAAATAACACATCCAGTAACTGATTCAACTTTTTGGAGACGTTTGCAATATAACACTGGTAAAATTGCAGATTCTACACTTTGAATTAAGATTCAACTCCAATCATATTATGCTTGTAAAATTGCTTTAAAAAAGTCACAATAAATGGATCAAGATCAGGATTAACATTCTGCAAACTGTTGGAAATTTGAGCAAAACTGAACCACTGAGACAGAATCTCAAACACTGGCTAGCCTAACTGCTGCCAAGTCTCCCATCTCTCATTAGTACTAAAATCAGAATACCAAACCCCAATCTATTCTGTAGTGCAGTTGTGGATTGAGGGATCCACAAACTCAAACTTTCACAATCCTGTAAAGGAAAAAAGGATGACCATCAAAAATCTTATATTTTAGCCCTAATTCATTTTTACGCAAGATTATTGCTTGTAACATTTTATACTCAGTTTTCTTAAGGCTGCAACCCTAGCCCCTGCACCATCAATCTTAAAAAAAAAATATCAGATGAGAAAGGATCAGCGTACAGACAGGCATGATTATCAACAAAGGCTGCATGGTAATATTGATAAAAATCAGGTAGAGCCAACCCGCCCTGGGCCTTGTCTAATTGAATAACCAGTAAAACAATAAGTGGGCGCTGTTGTTTCCATATAAATCTCCTAATTAGACTGTCCACTTCCTTAAAGAATATCTTACTAAGTCGAATATGTACATTAGAAAACAGAAATAAAAAAGAGGCTGGATCAACATTTTAATTAAAGCAACTCGGCTTATAATGGACAAGGGCAAAACCCTCCAAGACTCCAACATTCTCTTGACTTTATCCATCATTACATTATAATTTATCTCATACAGATCGAGAATGTTAGAGGTGACAAAGAAACCAAGATACGTAATAGGGCGAGGAGGCTCCCACTGCTCCCTAAGTGCAATAGGAAGATCCTCAACGGAAGCATTAAAAAGCAAGATTTCTGATTTATTGTGGTTGATCTTATAGCCCCCGATTAGCGTATACTCATTAAATCTGTTGAGTGTTATTTTAATATTAACTTGATCTGCATCCAGATACAAAATAATATTGTCCACAAAGAGCTTTAGTTTGACTAAACCAGAGACTGAAGGTAAAATAGAATTGTCATTTCGTAGAACAATAGCCAACGGCTCAAAGAAAAAGTAAATAAAACCGGTCAAAGAGGACATCCTTGATGTGTGCCACGTGAAACAAGAATTTGCCCTACGTTACTTGAATTGATACTGATCATGGGTACTGCTCCTGAATAGACATTCTTGAGCAGACTTATAAATTGAGTAGGAAAACCAAACCTCTTCAAAATCTCAAATAGAGCTGACCAACTATCCAGATTGGAAGCCTTTTCTGCGTCAACCATAATTATAGTCTCTTTAGTATTATTGACCGAAAATTAGAATATGGCCTGGATAGATAGTTGGTATTAGCTACCATAGATATATTTGGATGGAAGCAATTTTCATCCCCATGTATTAGTTTCTGGGCAACAGGAGCCAAACGTTTAGTTAAGATCTTCATTAAAAGTGTATATCCCACATTCAACAAACTAATAGGCCTCTACAAATTAGGGTTGAAAGGCGATTTATCTTTTTCAAAAAACTTAAAACAATAGATTGAGTAAATAATGGAGAGATCGGCCCACCTGCGGTTATCTAATTTAAAAGGTTATCAATTCAATATATCTTGGAAAAGCATAGCAAGTTCTTTATAAACCTCGATGGTAATACCATCTGATCCTGCTGCCTTAGCGATGGCCATTGGGGTCAAAGCCATCTTAAATTCTGTTTCTGATATTGGATTTACTAGGCTTTCCTGCTGTTCATTTGATAACTGAGGAAACTGAATTGTATTGAGGACATTTGGAATAGCATCCTTTGGAACCTCAGATGATGCCTGATAAAGAGTGAAATAGTGCTTAAAGAATATTTTCCGGATATCTTCCCATCTTCCCCTCTATCAGTGGTACTGTTAGTATTGGGATCTATCTGGTCTGAGATCCGATTTGCATTGGCCATAGAATTTACTGACCAAGCCAAGACACAGCCCATATGCTCACTTTCCTCGCAAGCTTGCTGAAATGCATTCTTCGTATTCACTATTCCCTCATTCAAAAAGAAATCCTGAAGATTATTTTTAGCAACTTTTAATGCTTTACTAGGAAACGGCGAAGATAGACTTAATCAACCCTTAATCTCACTCTCTATATTGGCCTGCATTCCCTGAATCAAGACCCAATGGGTCTATATTGTGTTAACTTTAAACACGATGGACCTGACCACGAAAGCAGGTATTAAACGCTTCCCAAACACTTAGGGCGGGATTACGATGTCGTCCGGAAAGCAGTCCAACCGAATCAGTTTGGGAATGGTTTCCAAACGAGTCGGGTTCGGTGAGTCCAACCGACCGATTGCGATGTGTCTGAACACCGTTCGGTCAGACTCCCATTGACTTCAAGGGGAGCCTGTTTTCCGAACGAGAACACAGGCCATTGAGAAAAGGAGTGGTTGGGGAAAACCTTGCATGCAGGGAAAGGGGGACCCATTGGTACCCCCACGGGCCCGATTCGGAGGGTGCCGGGTGAAGGGGGGCCTGCTACGGGCCCCCAAGTCAGATTCCGGCAGCCGATCCATGTTGGAACAACTGACTCGGAAAGGCTATCCGAATACAACATCCTACTCGCTCGTCCAGAAACATGTCCCATAGACCTGTACGAGTCGGCTCCGAACGACACCATTACTCTGAATGCCGTTCGGAACTGAGTCGGACAGTTCAGACGCTTTCAGGACATCATGATCGGTCGTCCGGAAATGAGTCGGAGTTGGTCGGAAACAAGTCTTCTGAATCAGATTCGTCTGAATCGGATGCCGTTCAGAGCCTTTCCGGACGGCATCATTAATCGACCCCTTATTAACGAGGCCAAATTTGCATTGAGTCTAAAAAACTCAATAAAATGTGCACATCATTTTTACAGTTATCAAGCAATAATAAGGACCTATCTAAACCCCATCGACAGTCTGTCGGGCGGTCCCGATTTCCAATACGGTGTCCACCCGCCATCGTAATCAGGCCCTTACTTTTTAATGTTTATTTATTTTTTTATTTTTTATTTTTATATATATTTTTTTTTAATTGATAGCTTGTGGCACTTTTTCTCTGGTAGGGGTCGCTAGTGAAATAGGGCTTTTGGGTTGGGGAGTGTATTAATACTCGCGTAATAATTTTTATACCCAAGTATTAATTTATTTTACTTTTATAATTAGGTTTAAGTAATGTTAAATTATTTTTTAAACATCAGAAAGAGGATCTGACACTTTTTCTCTGGCATGGTATCCCCGGTAAATAGGGGTTTTGGGTGGGTAGTGTATTAGTACTTGGGTATTAGTTTTAATACCCAAGCATTAATTTATTTTACATTTATGTCTAATTTCAAAATAATATTTTTAAACAAATTGCTAAATAAACCTAATTTTTTTAAAGGGCTGACACCTTTTCTCTGGCATGGGCTGCCAGGGAAATATGGGTTTTTGGGTGGAAAAGTGTATTAATACTTGAGTATTCATTTGAATACACTGGCATTAATTTTTAAGCTTTGCTACTAATTTTAAACTAATTTTAAAACAAATGTAAACATTTTTAAGAGGGTTTGACACCTTTTTTGTCAAACCCTCTTTGGTATTAATTTTAGTGTCCAAGTATTTTTTTTTTTTACATTTGATTAATTTTAAAATAATATTTTTAAACAAATTGTTAAATAAATTTAATTTTTTTAAAAGGGTTGACACCTTTTCACTGGCACGGGATGCCAGGGAAATAGGGGTTTTAGCGCGGAAGTGTATTAATACTTGGGTATTCATTTTAATACATGGGTATTAATTTTTTTAGGTTTGCTACTCGTTTTAAACTAATTTTATAAAAAATTGTAAAACAATTTAAGAGGGTTTGACACCTTTTGTTCTGGG
Source organism: Calotriton arnoldi (assembly GCA_963921515.1). Taxonomy (NCBI): domain Eukaryota; kingdom Metazoa; phylum Chordata; class Amphibia; order Caudata; family Salamandridae; genus Calotriton; species Calotriton arnoldi. Next base: position 3,267,473 of record CAWUFW010000586.1, on the reverse strand, counting down.
ACGGGATGCCAGGGAAATAGGGGTTTTGGGCGAGAAAGTTTAATAATATTTGGGCATTAATTTTAATACCTGTGTATTTTTTTTTATAGCTCTCTTACTAATTTAAAACTAATTTCTATAAAAACTTTGAAAATCTTTAAAAGGGTTTGACACCTTTTCTCTGGCATGGGATGCAACGGAAATAGGGGTTTTGGATGGGGAAGTGTATTATTACTTGGGTTTTAATTTTAATACCTGTGTATTACGTGTTTTAACAATTACTACTAATTGTAAAATATTAAAATATATTTACATTGATTAAAAATTAAAATGGTAAATTGTTTAAAAAAATCAGTAACATTTATTATTAAAAAAGCAGTATTTTTATCATATAGAAAAAAAGGGGACAGTGGTTCTTTTAAAATATTATATAATGTAAAATATTTGATAAATCATACATTAGAAAAAATAAATAGCTATAACGGGTTGTATGTATACAGTAACATTTTCAAATAAAATAGTATAACATATAACAATTCAAATTCATTTTTTAAACTTTTGCATTAAAAGAAAATAAATAGGACACTCAAAATAATTTTTTTATTTAAATGTTTTATTTTAACTTCGAATTTTTTAATAAGATTACACATGTATATTTAGATATTAATTTACAAAAATAAAAAGTATTACAAAGATGTACATCTACAATTTTCAAAACACTTTTTTTTACATTTTTCCCAAGGGTTTTCAATTGTATTCAATGGGTAAAATTGTACCCTTTTCCTTTTACAGATGATGTACGCGGTTGAGCGTTTGTTTCTACAGTTGGTGGAGCATCGCGGTCAAGATCGGAAGCAAGTAAGAGCTGCGGTCAGGTAAGAGAAACTTTATTTATTTAATAGACATTGTGGCTGGGATACTTTATTGTAAGGAGAGTGGAGGGAGGTAGCTAGATAGATGTAAGTATTTAGGAGTGTGTTTTTAATGACAATTTTATTCCTAAGCAGTTGTACACTCACATTGGGGTGATTGTTTATTTTTTACACTGTTGGTTAAAAAAAGGGAACTCTGTGGACAGAAGTATTTATATTTCTTTTAAACCAAAGTGTAAAAGAAGCAATATTTTTTTAAACGTTTTTTGGTGTGTCACGTCTTTTTTTAAAAGGCAAGCGTATTCATGGATCTTCGACTACATGGAATTTTGGACTATGCAGATGGCATGGTTCGCCAGAACGAAACTTATGGTCATTTTGGAGTACTTTTGTTAATGTTTCTTTTGCTATGTGACTATTTTTGAAGCATTCAAACTTTTGGGTTTTAATTTCTCACACACCGTGGAAAGAAAATCGATGGAAAGAGGATTGCAACGCTGGATTTATTGTCACGTTTTTTGCCAATGATTTTTACTTTTTCGGGATTTCTTTGGGGGGGATGCATTTTTTTAGTTAACACAGATTTATTTGCAGCATTTGATTTGCAGATACAAATGGCTATGCCAATATGTGACTTTTTTGATAGTTATGCACGTGCTTTGGATTGGATTGTGGATTATGGTTACACAGTTTGGATATTTTGGGAGCTGCAGATTCTTGCTGGACTTTGGATTTTTACAGAGGAACAAGAGTAGAAGAAGGAAGACAACTGAAGGTAGGATCCTGTTTTTCTAATGTTTGTAAAAAAATTGTTTTGAAAAAAATCCAATTTCATTTAATTTAAAAAATCGTAAAACAGGCAAGTAAGATAGAATATGTGATAGTTAGAAATGAAGCCACCATCAATGAAAACTGTTGGATTTGTCCCAATAGTCTCTTAGATATTTCTTTTGTTCTTTTTGAAATTCGTGGGTTCAGACTACCAGCCAATGATTGTGCTATTCTCATTTCTTGAAAACTTTGCTCCTTCTTCAATATTTCCAAAAAATGATCAAAGTTAGGGTGTGGTTTTCAAATTGATTTATTGAAGGAGTTGTGCCATCCCTCTATGGCATCATTGGTCTTTGCTCCTCCCTCTAAGCAGGTCGTGTAACAGTTCCACCACATGACAGGAAACCTCAGATTCCTTCTGCAACCCGACCTGCTTAGATGGCCAATCCAAGTGTCTTTGAAGTAATTTAGTAGGGTGCCCAATTTGTCTTCATTTGTACTAAAATAGTATGATTCAGTAATTGATGTATAGTATTCACCCACACAGTCAGGAGGAACAAAGCACAATGCTGTTAGTTTTTTTTAATTCAAATTGCAGTTTACTGTCTGATATGTAATCCTCAACTAATTATGTTTTTTGAATTTTTCGACAATTTGCCTGTGAAAAGTGAAAAAAGCATCCTTGAATTTGGGTTTCAGGATACATTTTAGTTATGGTGTTAATCATTGATAATTTGAAATCAATTATTACTTTTCTCGGACTTTTGTTTTGTGTTTTAGTCTTTAGAACTGTTAAAAGTTCAGTGTATGTTGAGGTTTGCTTATCAGGGAGTAAAGTATACTCTAAGGGAACTACAGTGTTATTAATGTAGGCATGAATAGTGTATATTTGGCTAAATGGATGGGGTGTGGATTTAACCGTCTCATCCATCATCCAAATATCACTAGTCTCCAATTTGTGAAGGTTACGGGGTGTGCTAAAGATTAGTATTCTTTTTTAGGGTTTTTGTTGTCGTGCAATAGAAAGGTTTCATTAGTAACAGTTCAGGTGGAATGTTAATATCGGAGTATGTTTGGGGTGTTACACGTTGGGGGTTACTTGCCTGTTTTTTCCTTTGAATAATTCTTCTTAAATTAGGGGTTAGGGGCATAGAACTAGCTACATGCATAGGAATGTTTTGGGATACCTCCCTGAAAACTGAGCCACAGGGTTCATTGGAGGTGCATGCAAGGTCTTTCATTTGATTAATGTTTTCTCTAACCTCTATCTCCATTGCAGAGGCAGAGTGGTTATGCTCTGTGGTCCTTTCAACAGTGTCTCCAAGAGTAACCGCTCTGCCTGTGCAATGGGATGAGTAATATTGCACACACCTCCAAAGACTCATGGGCTCAGTTAGTCTCTCCTTACAATAAAGATAGCCACCAAACTTTAGGAGACGATTTTCTCTTTGGGACTTAAGATAGCTGGCTTGTCTTCTTGATGCCAATATGTTGTTTTCTGTAAAAGACGATTGAAAAAGAGTTTTTGTTTTATTGCTTTTTTAATGAATTTTTGACCTGCAAAGAAAATGTTATTTTTATATGTATGTTTGTTGACATTTCTGAAATCATGTTTTAAATTATATTGCTGTTATGTGCTTATCAAGTTTGGCATTGTTTATTGGTTACAACCTGTAAAAAACTGGTTAATATGTTTTTGGTTGCCTATTGAGTGCACTAAGAACATGCAGTTTATTTTTCTGCCTTGGTTTTGAGTTTGCCAGGTTTCATTGTCTACTACGGTTTGTAGTTGGTTCCTTTGAAAAGAGAAATAGGCATTTTTAATTGTAAATGTAGTTTGCCTTACCTTAGTAAACTTGCTTTGTTTGCTTGTTTGTTCGTTTGTTGGTTTTGGTTTTTTGTCAACTGATTCAGATGTTTTACTTCCTTCTCTTCTGAGAGAGGTTGGGTAGGTCTGAAAGGTAAAGTGGATTTTTACATAGATGTTTATAAAAACATTGTAACTTTTGCTTCAGTTTGTCAAATTTTATTTGGATTTCATTAACAGATTGTTGTTTATTTGGCTTCCTGCTTGGTTAGAAGAAATCTTATGGTTAGTTTTGGTTACAACATAAGGTTTTGGAATCATTATGCCTGTGATAGGCCTTCTGCTTGGATCACTGTTTGGATGATGGGTTGCTGTCCAGTTGATAGTTTTGATTGCAATGTTTTTGCAGATATTTTAATTAACCTGTGAAAAAAAAGTAGAAGGACTTTATGTGTTTATTTTAATTGATTACATTTCGTAGAGCAACTGACCAGCACCTTCCCTGAGCAAAGCACCCTACAGTGTTAGAATAGTAATTTTGCCCCTTACCACTGAGCAGCACCTTCCCTGAGGCAAGCACCCTGCAGAGGTAGAATACTAATTTTGCCCCCCACCACCACTAACCAGCACCTTCCCCGAGGCATGCACTCTGCGGAGTTAGAATAGTAATTTTACCCCCACCAATGACCAGCACCTTCCCTGAGGCAAGCACCCTTCGGAGTTAGAATAGTCATTTCTCCCCCCACCACTGACCAGCACCTTCCCTGAATCAAGCATTGTGGGGAGTTAGAATAGTAATTTTCCCCCCCACCACTGACCAGCAGCTTTCCTGAGCAAAGCACCCTACGGAGTTAGAATAGTAATTTTGCCCCCACCACCACTGACCAGGACCTTCCCTGAGGCAAGTACCCTGTGGAGTTAGAATAGTAATTTTGCCCCCCCACCGCTGACCAGCACCTTCCCTGAGGCATGCATCCTGCAGAGTTGGAATATTAATTTCCCCCCCACCACTGACCAGCACCTTCCCTGAAGCATGCACCCTGCGGAGTTAGAATAGTAATTTTGCCCCCCCCCCACTGCTGACCAGCACCTTCCCTGAAGCATGCACCCTGTGGAGTTAGAATAGTAATTTTGCTCACCACCACTGACCAGCACCTTCCCTGAGGCAAGCACCCTGCAGAGTTAGAATAGTAATTTTGCCCCCCACCACTGACCAGCACCTTCCCTGAGGCATGCACCCTGTGGAGTTAGAATAGTAATTTTTCTCACCACCACTGACCAGCACCTTCCCTGAGGCAAGCACCCTGCAGAGTTAGAATAGTAATTTTACCCCCACCACTGACCAGCACCTTCCCTGAGGCAAGCACCCTTCGGAGTTAGAATTGTTATTCCCCCCCCACCACTGACCAGCACAATCCCTGAATCAAGCATTGTGGGGAGTTAGAATAGTAATTTTTTCCCCCACCACTGACCAGCAGCTTTCCTGAGCAAAGCACCCTACGGAGTTAGAATAGTAATTTTGCCCCCACCACCACTGACCAGTACCTTCCCTGAGGCAAGTACCCTGTGGAGTTAGAATAGTAATTTTGCCCCCCCACCACTGACCAGCACCTTCCCTGAGGCATGCATCCTGCAGAGTTGGAATATTAATTCCCCTCCCACCGCTGACCAGCACCTTCCCTGAAGCATGCACCCTGCGGAGTTAGAATAGTAATTTTGCCCCCCCCACTGCTGACCAGCACCTTCCCTGAGGCATGCACCCTGTGGAGTTAGAATAGTAATTTTGCTCACCACCACTGACCAGCACCTTCCCTGAGGCAAGCACCCTGCAGAGTTAGAATAGTAATTTTGCCCCCCACCACTGACCAGCACCTTCCCTGAGCAAAGCACCCTACACAGCTAGAATAGTATTTTTGCCCCCCACCACTGACCAGCACCTTCCCTGAGACCAGCACCCTGTGGACATAGAATACTATTTTTGCCCCCCCACCACCACTGACCAGCACCTTCCCTGAGACAAGCACCCTGCAGAGTTAGAATAGTAATTTTGACCACCACCACTGACCAGCACCTTCCCTGAGACAAGCACCCTGCAGAGTTAGAATAGTAATTTTTACCACCACCACTGACCAGCACCTGCCCTGAGTCAAGCACCCGGCCGAGTTAGAATATTAATTTTGGCATTCACCACTGACCAGCTGCCTCTCCATGTTTTCTTTTTCTCCACCTCTACAAGTTTATTTTTTAAAAATTTTAAAATGTGATTTTTCTTGGAATATAAAAATTAAAAATATATATTATAATAAAAGTCGTTTAAGAATTTACAAATCTTAAATTAGACTTTTTCATGTTTTTCTCATTTAATTTACAATCAGATTTATTTGAAGTATTCACTTACTTTAGTTAGTTAAGGGGAAAACTATTGCTGGATGTTTTCAACAATCTGCGAAAATATTAAAATCATGGTTTTATTTTAGGTTTGCCAATTAATTGTTTTCTATCTAATTGTGCTTCATGTTTGACGTACACTTACTTTAGTCAACAGATGGCAGTGTTTTAAGTCAAAAGTGGCAGTTTTCTCCTCCAACTCCAGATGCGTCTGGTTATCAGGAAAGTCTGAGAACCACTGAGGACAAAATGGTGGTCGGCTTAATTTATACGTTTGGTAGGGGTAAACAAAAATGTTAAAGTGATTTTTCCTTGTGATTCAGAACCTGACAGAATGTATATTTATAATATTGTGTGTGAAGGTTTGGTTTTTGAATTCCGTTTTAGAATGACAGCCATTTTGAGTAGAGGTTGGCTTGGCTGCTGTAGTGGAAATAGTCAAAGGACACCAATTTTCTCTTGCTTTGCATGCCGTGTATGCCTTGTATGTGGATGCTGCTATTAAAAATGACTGCTGTGGGTTTTTAAAAAAAAATGTGTTGTATATCTACATCAATGTGAAATATATTTTTTTGTAAATGAATAGATTTAAAAAAAATATATAATAATTAATATCCAGGTATTAAAATTAATACACAAGTATTAAAATAAATACCCGGGTACTAATACACTCCCCCACCCAAAACCCCTGTTTACCTTGCATCCCGCCCCAGTGGGTGGGCGACAAAAAAAACAAATGATTATAATATTGTAAATTACTTTCCATTATGCGTTGTAATGGCATGCGTTGTGCTAGTATGCGTAGTGATGGTATGCGTTGCAATGGTATTTTCAATGTATCCCTATCTACATGCGTTGTAATGGCAGGCATTGTAAAAACATGTGAAGTAATGATAGTCCTGTTTTAAAAACTGTGTTGTAAAAGTAAGCGCTGTAATGGTATGCGTTGTAACATCATATATTCGGTGCAGCCCCTTCACCAGCATTACCCAGCCTCCCATCCCCCTGTTGACCCCCTTCAAAAGGAAAACTACCCACTGCTTCCCTGAAACACATATCTCTAACTGGCTCTCTGTTTCTGCACCTAGGTCGCTTCTACCCCTCCACCTAGCTGTGGATAAGTATCCCCCACTCTACACCCGAAATTATTATCATATTATAGCGTGCAATTAGCAGATTGGTTCTTAGACTTTTTTCCCCTCATTGGCAGCATCAGCCAGCTTCAAAATAGTTGCCAGCATTGTGCCTGTATCTCCAACTTCAGCAAAGATTTGGAACTGTCCTTTATAAAAAAATTGAAGCTTTGACTGCTGGAACTCTGAGATCTGATCGCCAGCAGATCTAAACTGACTCAAAAGTCCTTGGAACTCCTTCCATCGTCGAGTCACTGTTATTGACATGTCCAAAAACACACAAAGTTTTGACTTCTCCGTGATGGCAAATTCTTTATGCTTAATTGTAGCTGCCAAAATCTGTTTTTTAATCCTGTAGTCATTGAAATTCACTAGGATAGTTCACAAGCACTTCATATTTGGAGGGCATTGAGCAGGTTCTCGTTCTGCTCACATGATTGCCAAGCCTTTATCAAAGCCAAGTAAAATATACATGCCCTTATAAGCTTTTCCATCAATTGTTCTGAATTGGTGTGACCACCCTGAGTCTCCTCTCCAGGGACACCCAAAAAGTGTAAATTGGATCACCTAATGTAATTTTTGAGATGTTCAATCTTGTTTGACAGTTGTCAAATTTCTTTCAAGGCTTCCATTAATTCACCTCCTTGCACCCTCATTTTATCTTTCAGTGTTTAAATTCTTTGCTCAGCTTCCCACAATCTCCCAGGGAGCTGTGACAGAGCTACTTCAGTTTTCTCTAACCATTGACTAAGCGCTGCAATCTCCTCCCTCTGTGTACATTTCAAGTATCTAATATCATTAAGAATGTTTGCCAAAAGATCTGTCAGTGACTTAGACCAGGTTCTTGTGTATGTTGGCATTTTTTGGGCTCAGGCTCACTGGGCTAGAAGAGGGATCTTGAATCACTCTTTACACAGTTTCCTCCTGACAGTGTCCCTCATTCACCTGTCCCGGGAGTGCAGTTTCTTCATGGTTTTATCCATTTCCAATTGACTAAAAAGAAGACTGGCCGTCGGATTCTCCTCTAGCTCTGTTCGCCTTTCACCAGGTCATTATGGCTTTGAGAAAAGGGGATACTCTTTCACTCTTATCCCTTTCTTTAGATCAATCTCCCTCTGCGTCAACTGATTCAATAAATCAGCTTGCCTGCTAGTTAGCTCCTTTACTGAGTGTTCGTGGGCTATAGCCCCCTTTTTTGGTCTATCTGAGCCCATCCCTTCCTCACTCTCTTCTTCTGCAACTGTGACCCCGTAGACGAGATATCCAGTTCAACAATCATTGAGGGGGCTCTTAACACATCTGAGGGCGAAGTAGCATCAAAACTGATAGGGTTAACAGAGCTTTCCCAGTTTCTCCCTCCTTAGATAGAGCGGCTCTAATTAAAGCAGTCTTCTGTGCCCCAGATTTTATAGAGGGAGTTTTCTTAGCTTTTGCAGAGGTTAATCTCCCTTGGATTCCTCGTCTTTTCCCCTTCTGAAAGACCATGGTCATATTGTCGCCTTGGGAAGTGTCCATCAACTGTGACCTCACCATCTATTTTTTGCCTTGTGTTTGCTATCAGTCTGCTGGAGTCACAGCCCTTATACCTCCCAGGCTTCACTCAGCTGGCTCTCTCTGTTTCTTTTGACAATGTAAACATTCAATCAAACTGAGTTAAGCTGCTGTCAGAACGCCACGCATCTGCCACGCCTACTACTGCCTCTGCCTTTTGCCCTCAGTTAAACACTGCAGTACAGCTATATGAGTGCCAGATATCCTTTCAGGGTGGAAAATTGAGTCCAAAAACCACCAACGACCCTGTTACCTGAGTAATCGAGGAGAGGGGGAGTGAGCCGTGCATGTTTTCCTTCCTCACCACTGGGGACTTTGTTTCCCGTGAGCCTCCTGGTTCCTCTAACATGCTGAAAATGTGCCATGCAACCCCGCAGCGTGGGATGCGCTCGGGCGAAGCCCGGGCCAAGGGCAGCGCTGTCCACGCCCATCGGAGCCCAGCGGAGGCTGGGCTGGGCCCCCCCTCTAACCTTCACGTTCTAAGGATATTAGACTGAATAGGAGGTACTATGGGGAAATGGAAACTGAAGACTGCGGAGCAGGGTGTGGACAACATCAATACCCTGGATTCATTTCTCTGCAAAACAGCGGATGCCTTAGCGAAAGAGATTGAAAATGCAGAGCGCAGACTCTTGATTGGAGAAGTAGGACTAATACCATCTGCTCTTGACATTGTACCCTCTGGAGCCCTAACTGTGGCTGAGATTGATTGGACTGTAGATATTGTTTATACCAGAAGTAAAAGGTCGAGTACGACATGTGTACCTGCTAGGGCTGGTACTATCAACTCCCCCACGGAACCGCCAAATAAGAAAAAAAAAGGGGGGCCCAAATAAACCTGCATGTGGGAAAGTAAAAACTATGACCCATTTACGCTCAAATACTATTTCAAATATACCATCTGATTGTGATCATTTATGCTCCAGGCTGGAACAGCCGTTCAGCCAAACTATAAAACCTTCTTGTGGAGAGATTACCTAAAATTGAGGACACCATAGCTATAATCCTAGCTACATTAACCTCACAAGGGGGTACAACCCAAGGGACAGAGCTACCAGTACAGGCATCTTATTTGCATATTATGTCAGAATCCGCCCCTCCCCAATGTATTTCCTTATCCAATCATCCAGTAAGACAGGTACGGTCACAGGGGGGAGATGACCGAGGGTCGGATATAGCGATAAGAGGAGATAATTCCAACTCCCAACCACACTTGGGAACCCACATACAATAGATAAGGCCATCATGCTGGCCAACTCAACATTCCTTTCCGTTACATGCTATCCTTCCTGTGAATACCAGTGTACCCGCTTCACAGGGAAACGCACTGAATTTAGAAGGGCAGCCTAGTAATGTATCAAGAGTAGGGGCTTCTTTTAAGGACAGAGGCATCCCTCCCCAAGAAGGGCGGTGAGAGATAACACGGGTAAGATACTTACAAGACTTGATTTACTTCCTGCAGCTTGCCCATATGTGGTGATTCTGGTAAATGTCCCAGAGTTAAAGAATTCCCACAGAAACCACTGAACAATTAATGATTAAAACTCTTCACTGGCTGAATAACCATTCTACAGGAGGGCTCCAACTTAATACACACATTAGCATGCCAAGAAGAATAGGGTGGATAGGTAACTCTAAGAAATCTATAAGGGGGAACTGCATAGTCAATCAATCAATCAATCATTTGTAGAGCGCGCTACTCACCCGTAAGGGTCTCAAGGCGCTGAGGGGGGGGCAGCTACTGGTCGAACAGACAGGTCTTGAGAAGTCTCCTGAAGGTCAGCAGGTCCTGGGTCAGACACAGGTGGGCGGGGAGGGTGTTCCGTGTCTTGGCGGCGAGGTGGGAGAATGATCTGCCGCCGGTGGTCGTTCGGCAGATGCATGGGATGGTGGCGAGGGCGAGGTTGGTGGAGCGAAGCTGGCGGTTCGGGTTGTAGAAGGACAGTCGTTCGTTGAGGTATGCTGGTCCGGTGTTGTGGAGTGCTTTGTGAGCGTGAGTGAGGAGCTTGAAGGTGATCCTCTTGTTGACCGGGAGCCAATGCAGGTCTCTCAGGTGGGTGGTGATGTGGCTGTGGTGAGGTAGTCCGAGGATGAGGCGTGCGGAGGTGTTTTGTATGCGTTGGAGTCTCTTCTGGAGTGTAGCCGTTGTTCCTGCATAGAGGGCGTTGCCGTAGTCCAGCCTGTTGCTGATGAGTGCTTGGGTGACCGTTTTTCTGGTTTCGGTGGGAATCCATCTGTAGATCTTGCAGAGCATGCGGAGGGTGTTGAAGCAGGAGGAGGAAACAGTGTTGACTTGCTGGGTCATAGAGAGCGTTGAGTCCAGGATGAACCCCAGGTTGCGTGTGTGGTTGGTGGGTGTCGGGGCAGCTCCCAGCGTGGCCGGCCACCAGGAGTCGTCCCATGCGGAGGGAGTGGAGCCGAGGATGAGGACCTCCGTCTTGTCTGAGTTCAGTTTCAGCCGTCTAGTCTTCATCCAAACTGCGACGGCCTTCATTCCCTCGTGGAGGTTGGATTTGGCGGTGGCTGGGTCCTTGGTGAGAGAGAGGATCAGCTGGGTGTCGTCGGCGTACGAGACGATGTTGAGGTGGTGTGCTCGGACGATGTTGGCGAGCAGTGCCATGTAGATGTTGTAAAGGGTCGGGCTGAAGGATGATCCTTGGGGTACACCGCAGATGATCGTGGTGGCTTCGGAACGGAAAGGGGGGAGGTGGACTCGCTGGGTTCTGCTGGTGAGGAAGGAGGTGATCCAGTCCAGGGTTGTGCCTCGGATCCCTGCGTCATGGAGGTGTGTGCGCAGGGTGTGGTGGCAGACGGTGTCGAAGGCGACCGAGAGGTCCAGGAGGATCAGGGCCGCGGTTTTGCCTTTGTCCAGTATGGTCCTGATGTCATCAGTGGCGGCAATGAGGGCGGTTTCGGTGCTGTGATTGCTGCAGAAGCCGGATTGGGAGGAGTCCAGAACGTTGTTCTCCTCCAGGAAGTGGGTCAGTTGTCTGTTGGCGATCTTCTCAATGACTTTCACCGGGAATGGGAGCAGGGAGGTGGGTCGGAAGTTCTTGAGGTCCTTTGGGTCCGCCTTGGGTTTCTTGAGTAGGGCGTTGATCTCGGCGTGTTTCCAGCTCTCTGGGAAGGTGGCGGTCTCGAACGAGCTGTTGATGATCTTTCGGAGTTGGGGTGCGATGATGGAGCTTGCCTTGTTGAAGATGTGGTGGGGGCAGGGGTCGGAGGGTGAGCCGGAGTGGATGGTGTTCATGATTTTGATGGTGTCTTCGTCGTTGATGTTGTGCCAGGAGAGCAGAAGGTCGGTGTGTCTGGTGGGTGTTGAGTCGTGGGTGTTGGCGTCTGTTGCCGGCGTCTGGGAGTCGAAGCTGTTGTGGATGTCTGCGATCTTGTGGTGGAAGAAGGTGGCCAGGGAGTTGCAGAGTTCTTGTGACGGCAGTACATCATTGGAGCTGGAGCTGGGGGTGGTGAGTTCTTTCACGATGTTGAAGAGCTCTTTGCTGTTGTGTGCATTGTTGTCGATGCGTTCCTTGAAGGAGGTTCTTTTGGCGGCTCGGATGAGTTGGTGGTGTTTGCGTCTGGTGTTCCTGAGGGCTGCGCTGTTGTCTGGTGTCTGGTCATTGCGCCATTGCTTCTTGAGTCTTCTGCAGGTGGTCTTGGAGTTCTGGAGGTCGGCGTTGAACCAGATGGCTCTCGTGTCGGTGTGCCTGTTGGAGGGTTTCCTGATCAGGGCGAGGGTGTTGGCGCAGTTGTCGATCCATTGTCTGAAGTTGTGGGCTGCTGCGTCGGTCTCGGAGGGCTCGGGTGGAGGGTCTCGGGCGAGTGTGGTGATGAGCTGGTCTTCGTTGACTTTTTTCCAGTTGTGGTGTGGGATACGTTGCGGTTGGTTGTGTGCGGTGTGTTTCTTGAAGGAGAAATGGATGCAGTGGTGGTCGGTCCAGTGGAGTTCGGTGGTGTGGCTGAAGGTGACGTGGTCGCTGGCGGAGAAGATGGGGTCGAGCGTGTGTCCGGCGGAGTGGGTGGGTGTCGGGACGAGTTGTTTCAGTCCAAGATTGGCGAGGTTGTCGATCAGTGTAGTGGAGTTGCTGTCGTTGGCGTTCTCGAGGTGGAAGTTCAGGTCTCCGAGGAGGATATAGTCTGTGGAGGCGAGGGCGGGCGTGCTGATGAGGTCGGCGATGGATTCGCTGAACTGTGGTCAGGGTCCCGGGGGTCTGTAGATGAGGGTTCCTCTGAGGGTGGTGTTGTGATCGACGTGGATCTAGAAGTGTAGGTGTTCGGCCATGCGGGGGTGTCTTCGCTGCTTGTTGAGATTCTGATGGTGTTCCTGTGGACGATGGCGATTCCTCCTCCAGGTTTGTTGTTGTTTCGGTCCCTGCGTGTGATCTTGTAGCCGTCCGGGATGGCTATGGCTATGTCAGGCGCCGAGGAGGTGTTCATCCAGGTCTCCGTCAGGAAGGCGACGTCTGGGGCGGTGGAGTCGAGCAGGTCCCAGAGTTCGATGGCGTGCTTGTGGACTGAGCGTGTGTTGAGTAGTATGCAGCTGAGATGGTTGTGGCCTGCAGTGTTGGGATGGGCAGGACGTGCAGGTGTGCGCTGTCTGGTGTAGCTGCAGTTTCGGCAGGTGAAGGGTCCGTGGGTGAGCTTCGGGGTGGCCTGGAAGCAGGTGGAAGTTCGGCCGGCATTGAGTGCGTGGAGGGTGTTTGCATCGTAGCGGCGTCGGGTCTTGTGATGGTCGCGGGGGCCAGGGGGTCTGGCGCTGGGCGTGGTCCAGGCGCAGACGGGCTTGCCTTCAACGCGCCAGCGGCGTGCCCGCTGCGCGCGTCCGCTGCGCAACCGCACAGCGGTCGCCATTTGTAGGGGAGGGGGGCGGGAACCAGAGGAGGGGAGGCGGGAGCGGGGCTGTGTCGGGGGGGGCCGCGGGGCTGCGGCAGCGGGAAAAACGGCGGGAGAATCAGGTGAAGACGCGAAGGAAGGCAGGGAGGGAAAATAAGCAAAATTACATGTACACCCACCAACAGTACAGTACAATTATACAGAGTAAAATCACAATCACAACAGACAACAGTCACCAGGCGGATCGGGAGGACAGGGGGGGCGAGAGGCGAGGGAGGGAACGGGCCGGCAAAGGGGCGGGCTGCAGGAGGAGGCTGCAGGCGCTGCTGCTCTGCTCTGAGTTGCTCTGGGCATAGTGGCTAATTTGAAGACCTTTCTATTGGCACGGAAACTACTGAATGTATTACCTAGCTGCACATCCTTTAATTCACAGATTCATGCCCTACCCCTAGGTTTCTTTTATAGACCTACAAACAGAATAGTTATTCGATTGGAAACTAGGAATAAGCTAACATTCCCCCTGGCTTCAATATGTCAGGATTATGAACCACATATAAACCCCCGATAATTACCAATAATCGATTTGCATCCTTAGAAGACCTTGAGGCCTGCGATTGACATAGGGTGGATAAGACAATTTTAGAAGCCCCACAGAACCGTGCCAGTACCTCCTCAATGCTCCCCCCGATATCCAAAGACAGAATGGAGTGGCAGAATCTAATTAGTTGGAACGTAGCAGGGTTAAGGTCTAAATTAGCAGACCAAAATTGGATCAAATTCATAAATAAATATGACTTAATCTGTTTACAAGAGACATGGGAAACTGGCCCGGACTATCTAGATGGTTTTCAATCATACTTTACCCCAGCTCTCCCATCTAGATCAGGGCATGTGAGTGGAGGTATTTTAACACTGGTAAGAAACACTTTAAAATTTAAGATACTGGCCTCCCGGGATGACTCTTTATACTACAACCTGTTGCTGTTTAAGAGCCAGGAGGATGATTTTATACTTTTAATTAACTTTCATAATAATTATTTTACAATAGAGGAGACAAGGGTCTTGGATGCAGTGGAAAAAGCAATTGAAGACTATAGCAGGGATCATAACAGCACTATAAATATTCTGTGGGTGGGAGACTTTAATGTTCATAGCTGCTATAATACGACAAAACCAATATGTGGACTTACCAACGAGGAAAGCACTTAATAGAATGCTCATCAAAAAGAATCTAGAAATTATCAATCCGGGAGATATTAATACAGGCATATTATATAAAACATTTGGAGGCAACCCGCAGGGTTGTACCATCGACTATCTGATAGTATCAACAGCACTGAAAGCCTTTTTTATAGATATAGAAACACACCCATCATATTTTAGTGATCATGTGGCTTTAGTGGGTAAGATGAAATGGAAAAAATCACACAGTACGGATACCAATTGTATCCCTAAAACGATTATAGGGGGAAAAATGGGATATCTCTTAAATGGGGCAATATCGATAAAGATAAAGTGGTTCCGCTGGTCATCACCAGGACTTACTCTGAGATAATGGCCTGCCTTAGTTTAGATTCTCCCTAAACAAATGTGGTGGCTGCTTTTAATTTAGTTATGAAAGAGGTGAAATCTAACTTTGTAAATAATGCCTCTTCTCGTAAATACGAGACTGGTTCGACTCAACCTGTTCCACAAATTTAGCCAACCTTCATAAAGCTCTTAAATCGAACCCTAAGTACCAGATATTGGTCAGTTTCTCCCATAAACAATATAAAGAGGCCAGAATTAATAGGCAGAAATAACTAAAAGAGAAGGCTTGGGATCGCCTTCACCAGACCGCACTTACAAATAATTCAAAAGAATTTTGGACTGTAATTAATTCTCCCTCTTTGACAAATAACCTGGATCCTACCCTTGAGACTCATGTGGATAAAGATACTTGGGTTGAACATTTTCAAAAAAATGTTGGTCTCATTTCTAAATGATTTGGAACCATGTTCAAAAGCCCCCCTAGTAACATCTAATACTTTTTTATTCTTCAAAGAGACCGAGGTCAGATATGCCTTAGAGCAGTGTAACAGGAATAAGGCTCTTGGACCGGACGGTGCACCAATTGATTTCTTTTTGAAAAACCAGACCTGACCTTTTTAAATAATGTTTTTAATGCAATAGCTAGAGTTGTGCCACCAATCTCTTAGTCCAAATCAATTTTAGTTCCAATACACAAGAAAGACGATACATTTATGCACAAAGATTATAGACCTATTTCATTGATGGGCGGCACAGCCAAAATATTGGGACGTATCTTATTAAATAGATTAGAAGAATGGGCTAATCAGAGAAATATTTTGATCCCTGTGCAATATTGCTTTAAGAAGTAAAAAGGTACTATGGATCAATGTCTAAATTTAAGTCTGCTTGTTTCTAAATACACCCTAGTCAAAAAGGGAACGATCTACATGGCCTTTATGGATCTGTCAGCGGCCTTTGACTGTGTTTTCCATTCACAATTATGGCACATCATGGAAGAGATGGCCATTGATAAAGCAATTATTTCCTTTATAAGGCAATTGTATGCACAGGCTACAGCATGCGTACGATATGGAAATAACGGAGAGTGTACCAGATGGTTCAAGATTGAAAGAGGGGCCCCTTTTTTATTTTCACTATATACCAACTGTGTGGAGAAGCCTTTGCTGGATCCTACCCTAGACGATCCTATGATAAATCAGTATCGTATTCCCATACTCCTTTATGCGGATGACGCAGTGCTAATTGCCCGGACGGGCATGGCACTGCAGAAACTGATAAAGGAGTATGTGAAATTCATGAAAAAGTTGGAGCTACATGTAAACGAGGCTAAATCTTTTGTGCTAGTGGCTGGCCATAGAGCTAAAAAAAATTCTGTCTTTCACAAAGATGGCTACAAAATTGAACAAATTGATACTTTTTCATTCTTGGGTATATTATTTAACAAAACCGCCTCTTGGAACCACATGGTTGCTAGTAGAAGTCTCGTTTTAGAAAAAAGTATTAATGCAATTTTTACTTTTATTAAAAAATGTGGTTCCAAACCACTGGATGTTATTAAAAAGATATATAGGGCCAAAGCAACCTCTGTTGCGACATACGGAGCTGGAGTATGGGTATATGCAAATGTGGAGCTACTTCAGTTGATAGAAGATACTTTCCTGAAAAAATTATTAGCCCTCCCTATATCTTGCTCCACTTTTTATTGTCATCGCGTGTTGGAAGTACCTTATTTATCTGACCAGGTTCACCTAGCTCCGATCTTGCTGTGGCACTCAATATGGAGAAGGGACTCTTTACCTAACACAATATATTATTAAGGCTTGTCTTTCCCTTAATAATGCTCATACGATCCCATGGATCTAGTATGTCAGACATACTTTTACTACCCTAGGTTTACAACATCTTTTTCAGACACCATCTTACATGTGTATCTATCTCTCAAAAAAGAATGAAAAAACAATTTTATGTAAAATGGAAAGAGAAAGATATAAACATAATCATAATAAAATTACAGTTTCAATTTATCTGAATATACCAGCCTTCCTGAGCGATCATATACCTACTTGACATTTGTAACTAGTTCTCAGCATCGATTTGTACTGTTACGGTTCAGATTATACCTTGTATGTTGGGTTATCCCTCTGGCATCTGTGCACAGTATGCTAGGCCTCCGTGTCCATGTGATGGAGTGTCGACACAAAATGATCTTCACTTTTTCTTTTTCTTAAATATTACACACTGTATCGAAAACAATGTATTCTCCCTGTTATGCGCAAATATATGTTTTTAGGCAATGTCGACCAGGTTTATATTTCCTGAAAATGCTCCATTCTCACTATGTCTGCTATTCGGTAGCATCCTTTTTATGTCTATCGCTAAATGCAAGAAGGCTTACTAAGTAATTATGACATATAGTAATTTTATGGATATATTTTACTTGATCTATTTATTGCTTTCTTTTAATGTGCACCAATAAGATGATGAATATTTGAAAACAGATGTTTTTATATGAAAATTATGTGATTTGTGCTTTTATGATCTATGTGTATTTTAGATCGAATACAGTATTCTTGACTTGAGTCAGAAAATAAACTGCAGCTAAGTTAATCCGTTTTATGTTTACAGGAGGGGGGAAAAGCCAAAGCACATCATTTGCTCACTGAGCGCTATCTGTTTTGCTTACTGTGGGCATGATACTGGCCCTGAAAGTAGATTTTTTTTGGCATGTGTTCAGAAGTCGCTGATTATGGCAGTCCAAGCCCTGCTGTTTCTTTTTGGCGCGCAGCCCCCGGCGGCAATTACAGTTGATCAGGGCTTCACAAACGGACCCTGGGGTAGGGTGACCAGGTGTCCCGGATTTGCCGGGACAGTCCCGGGTTTTCAACAGTTGTCCCGGCAGATTTCGGTAAAATTGGCTTATGTCACGGTTTTTTGAGAAGCTAAACTGAAAACAGTGAGAGGCACTTTTTTAGGTGTTCCAAAGCAGGGCTAGTTAGCAGCTATTATGAGTAAGCAATTTATTTAACAGGTATGATGATGGTTTTAAAAACTAAATTTTTATTTTCTTAGTGCCTCCTCTGTGTTTCTATGAGAATTAGCGCGGTCCTTCTTTGCCAATTAATTGATGCAATATTGTAGTCCTTCCTCTATTTTGTCCCGGTTTTTTGGGTCGCACGATCTGGCCACCCTACCCTGGGGTCTGCCTCTCTATTCACAGGCTTCACTTTTCTTCTGGTCACCAGTTTTAGGGCCTCGTGGCGCAGCAAATCGAGAAGTTTGACTCTGCTGCACTGGCTTCTCTTCCTCATGAACTCCAACTTCAGAGCTTTGCGGTACAGCGGATGAGATACCGCACACCAGCTCTGCAGTCTGGTGCAGAGTGGGAGGCAGGAGGAGGAGCTACCTCATGACCAAGCTTTGTAGGCTTGCCTGCCACACCCAAGTCTTGATGTCGGCTCCGGGGAGCAGAAAGAGTCATGCAAGAAACTAATGTCACTGTATAGGATTGGCACTTATCTATATCTCCTCTCACTCATTTCCGGGGCACCCCTACCCTGATGAGACAACATTTTCAATCTCCTGTTTTCTTTAAATCCTAAACCTTGATTATCTCAATAAATATAACCTGACTTCAAAATTTAGATTCAAGTGCTATAACGCAGGTAAGGCACTGGGCCGCTCTCCACCCCAGTTCCCTTGGAGAAATATCTCCTTACCTTGGTGCATGGGGTCCTCGGAGGAGCCGAGTCTAACCAACCATCCCCAATGCACCTTCTGTTGAAGAACAGCCCAAGAGAAGTTGGATGTATTTGTTTATTCTGTGAAAAGCGAAAGAGAGTCTCCCTCCCCTTGTAAGCATTGGTAACTCCACGTTCAATAATTAATGTCTTTATTTTATATTATTTTTACAGAAACGTCTAGCAAACATTATATGCTACAGTTTTGAAATAGTCCCTTCTCTCTGGAGAGACAAAAAAGGAAACCAGATGCAAAACATAGTGGCCTGAAAAATGCTTCAGGAATAAAAACATTAAGATGGTAAATACGCAGTTTCTGGGTACACATTTTCTACTGCCAATATGGAAAGGAGGTTTTGTAAGCCTTTCCACATAATACAATATTGTAAAATAATACAAATTGGCATGAAAAACAGGTTATGATGTTTCGTTCATATCAGGGGCACGTGCTCCGGAAAACCTGGCAACTCATGAAATGGGGTTCAAAGTGACATGGTTACACTGACCAATGCCAGTGCAGTCTGGTTGCCACAACAAGTGCCGACAATTGTTCAATGTCTACTTTTTAGCCCATTTCAGTTCTTGGCTAGGACTATGGTATGTGATCCCCCTTCCTGGCATTGAATGCGTCATGCAGGGTACACCTGTTTCAGTCACGTTAAAGTAGACTCCTCGAATATCCCTCCATTGTTTCTGAGACTGGGAGGGGCTCTAATTACGGGTGGGCAAAAGCTCATGTTACCCTACAAGGCAACAGAAGTCCCTCTTGTTAAGGAAGGCATGCACAGACTACAGGCCCCCTTCCCCGGGTTTCATATTGCAAATTGCACTAAGCACCCCTCCTGTGCACACTTTGGGCTCGATTACAAGTCTGGCAGTCTACGGACTGCCAGACATGCCGGGGCATGGTGGTGGCGGTCTTCCAACTGCCCTATTACAATTAGGGCGTTCAGACAACAATTGCCCCACTACAGCCGTCGTTCCCTGGCGATGGTGCGGCAATGTAGAGAGAGCAATATGCTTGGAGGGACCCCTGTGGTCCCGCCAAGCATATTACAAGTTTCCTCTCCGCCACAGTTTACATGGCGGTTTCTCCTCCATGAAAATGGTGGCAAAGAGGAAAGAAAGGGGGCCCCACAGGGGCCCCGTTGCCTCTGGGCCATGGGGTGCATGCAGGGTGGCAAAACACATGCCCCCCTGTGTGCATGAACCCAAGTTCCTGCACTGCATAGACTGTACAGTTCAAGCCGTGCAGAATCTGTTTTTGGCGTTCCCATTGTGGTGCCCATTTTCTGAGGCACTGCCATGGGAATACAAATAAAAAAAAAACACAAGACACGAGAAACACTCGTAATCTGTTGCCAGCCCAACCACGGATTTGGCACTGCGGCATCAGGGCGGACCCAGCACTGCCAAATTCGTAATCAGGCCCTCAAGGCCTTGGACGCCAGTGGCGGCCGACAAAAAAAAAATAACGGCTGGGCGGGTGGAGGGGGTGGGGGGATGGGGGGCCAGCGGGAAGCATGGAGGAGAAGCACACGGGGGAGCGTGTGGCGGGGGAGACAGGTTAATGATAAAAATAAACACTTACCTTGTGCTGCCTTCTGCCTCGTGCTCCCCTGCTGTAGTTCCTGGAGTCCCTGCGAAAGCATCACAACTCCCATCCAATCCCTGTGCTGCTCTCATATGAGATCAGCATGGGAATTGGCCTGAACGGGCTGAAAAGACTCTCCGCTCAGGACAGGGAGTCTGTGGGGTTTCTCAAGCCCAGCTGTTCAATACATCCGGGCTGGAGAAACCTAAGTGGGCATGTGTGTTTGGCCCGCCTAAGACGGCCGCTATGTGCTATGTGCACTTAAAAGTGCACATAGCACTCCTCCTACCCCCTCCCCTGCTCCAGTCCGCCACTCCCTGCACAAGCTTGCTCAGAGCCGGCAAAGGAAATGTAAAACGATACTAAGATATCGTTTTATTTTTCACCTGCTGGCTCTGAGCCAGAGGGGCGACACTCCTCCATTGCGAGGAGCTGCCGCTGTTGGACGCTAAGGCCAGAAAATCAAAAACTCAGTAGAGACTTGCATTAGGGTAACTTAGGCCATTGGGGTACACTTGGAAAACCATGCAGGAGATGTTACAGTTGCAACAGAATGCACTCGAAAACAAACAAAAACAAAAAAATAAAAGCAAGTGATGAGAGGAATGCTTCAATAAATCTCTTAAAATAATTTGGTACTGATGTTTCAAAATATGTTGTCATACAGACAAAATTTGCAATGAGGAAAATACTGAACATATATCCCATTATTGCCATAATTTGTGAAAGAAAGGGGAACAGATCTTGCCTTCTTTCAGTGGAGGCCCAAAGTACAAGCAACAGTGGTAAGTAGATAGTAGTAGACTTCCAGTAAGTTGACAAAAGGCACGATGTGCATATGCATGGAAGTGGTCAGAACAGTAGAGTGGCAGAAAACCAGACAGCTGACATGATGACAAAGAGGCCACCTTCATTCCTAGCACAAGGGGTCACAGAGAGGCTCAAAGAAATCAACTCTGTTATCAAGTGCAGAGCAGGAAGGGCATTGGGAAAGAAGCACACCAAAATCTCCCAGTTTTATACTTTAGATGGGCTCTGCTTAGAGAATGAGCCAAGACTTCTCACAAGGGAAGGAAAGGACTGGTTCAGAGCTCAGGGCGTGTCATACACAGAAAGCCAGTCACGGTTATACAGTGTCAGAGAACACAGAGAGCTTCACTATAGAACCCACCCAGGGTGACAAAGTGTAGGGAAAACTAAAATGCCTAAGATGCATGCAGGAAGCCCTAACAAATAAGACTGATATTCTCCAAATGGTCATTCATCTTATTTGTGATGTGTTCACAAGAGTTGATTCTTACCCTCTCTGACATTCAGTTCTCCATAGTTGGGACTGTAGGTTTCCGTCAATGGTGCAATACACAAATATGTGCATCAGCCAGTGAGATGTCCTAGGCATCTCCGCCTACAGCAAGGCAAGTCAGTGATGTCTGGCATATTGTGAAGCACCAATATTTTCACCAAAGTGGTACAATTGGCTTTTCAGAGGGGTACCACTGTAGTCCACAACTTGGACACTGTTTATGTGCAATGCCATATGATATGGAGGAGATCATAGATAGTCTGTCATCATTGCCAATATTCTGAGTGGGAAGAATCCTTGCTTTATACAAACCTAGTATGGACCAATACCAATTGTAGAGTTATTCACAATATGCATACATGCTAAAAGACACAATTCAGGTGGGAGACTCCTGATTTTTTCTCCTGACTGAAATTGCCTCTGCTTCAATAGAAGTCAATAGGGGAAATGCACTCTCCCGGTTATTTTTATTTTAAATTTCCCACTTTCCTCTTCTAACATGTTGGCATCTAAGAATAAGAGAACTTCAGTCTAGCATCCTGCAGCAGTTTGTCATCGTAGGAGAGCAGTGTGGACCAGTCTTCGCCCCAGAAATCAGAGTTTATTGTTGCGTGCCAAAAAATCCTGAGCACTAGAATGGCAGGCCTACAGGATAGGCTATCAATAATCAGAGTATAGTCCTGATACTAATGTTTTCTGTTGGCCACACACATTTAAATATGTAAATGTCTGGTACAGTAACCAAGACAGCTACTGAGGTAATGAGATAATACTGCCTCAGGAAAACAGACGCAGCTCAAACTCAGCACATGATATTGGAATAGATTTGAGCGATTATTCCTCAATCAGCTGTTATATACTTTTAATCCTGTGGGTGACTTTTTCACCCATTTAATAGCAGCACCCCCAACCATTATTCCTTAGCTCCTCCTTATAGGAGCAGACTCAGAGCGAGGGGTCCACTCCTAGGATTTTAAGGATCATCCTCCAGGTAGTGATCATGGCCTTCATGACCGGGTTTCAATCAAAGTTTGGAGGAACTTGAGTTCGTAGAGCAGAGGCAAACCCTCTTCCATTGTAGAAGTGTGTAGTACAAAAACCAGACATACATAGAAGGATAAGCGGACTGTGGTACCAGATAAACTAATTTGGATAGTTGGCTCGCTAAATATTAGGATCCCAAAGTCAATTGGTGTACCCTCCCTCAATGCCCCTAGATTCGGTATGAGTAAACAACTTACTGGGCTTGGTCCATGATCTTGATCGTCCCCACATGAAGGACTTGATATCAGAACTGATTCGGGACAAGATCATTCTATGGATTGGTAGCTGCAACATCTCAAATTCATAGTTATATATTGGGGCTTTAATTAATAACATCCGCTAGTAGTTACTGCAGCCATGTTCTCATCCATCATTTTATTTTTTCATTCTATGATATATATGTCATATGTAAATTAATCTCTGTCCTTCATTGGGAATAGTCAAGTCTGAAGGCCAGGCCAGGTCTCCTAAGGGCTGGAATGCAAGCAAACCCAGACTGGTTTCAATATTTTGGGCTTCATCAGTGAGGTGGACCATGAGCCCAATTGCATGGTAAACATGGGACCCGAGTCTCTGCATACCCATTGCACTTAGGACATTTCATGTAGACATTTTTAAAAGTGACGGGTAGAATGTGTTAAATTGCTACCGAGGGATGTGAAATGGGATAGAGAACACTTCTCGAAGCTGGCCAGTGAAACATTGCACAGTGACTGTTACCCAGATCTTTCAATCAAGGGCATGTTGTGCAGAGTTAGGATAGATTGCGTGTCTTTGTTGAAAACAGCAGCAGCAGTTACTGGTTAGTTGGTTGCTATTTTTGAGGTATTAGTCTATGATATCTTGTTAAGAGGTAACAATGAGGGTGAGGTGTAAAGCTCAAAGATTCAAGTTTTTATGGTCTCTTGGAAGGCAGGTGATTTTACACTTCCTTTTGTAGAAAAGCAGAGAGTTTCACTATTTGCTATATTCGGCTCTGGGGTCAACCACCTAATTGCAATTTGCTAAAACATTTCACTTTGATTTTTTCTAAAGTATTGAAGCAGATACTGTATTGAGATCAGGAGTATATACTTTTGCTGAAGTTGTCTTCCTACAGTTTCTTGGAGTGCCTGGTGCATTCAGTAGAGAGCCATGAAGGCAAAGCCAGCGAAGTGGCAGGGGGGTGTCGGTACTGTGATCCGTGGATTAAGAAGCACCTCAAATAAGTTGGAAGATGGCTTCTGTAAGGTAGGCCAAGAAGCATTGCACTGCCTGACTTACTGGCGGTTCTGCATCAGCAGGAGCAAAAAGGTGCGTTATATGCTGGACATGCAAGAGTAAAGCTAAACTAGTGCCAGATGGAGATCAACTT
This sequence comes from Calotriton arnoldi, assembly GCA_963921515.1. Lineage (NCBI taxonomy): Eukaryota > Metazoa > Chordata > Amphibia > Caudata > Salamandridae > Calotriton > Calotriton arnoldi. Next base: position 3,243,577 of record CAWUFW010000586.1, on the reverse strand, counting down.
GAAATCTTGAAGGCACATTTCCTGCTTAAATCGTGAGTGTGCATACCCAGTAAATTGCGTGGTTGGGGACAGAGATGCAAGACATCAGTGGTGGTCTGAGGACATGAACCAGTAGAACAAGGAGTGAGTAGGCAGGCGAAGCGAGCAGTAAAGAGCCATGAGACACATGATTCAGTTTCAACCTGGCCACATTCCTGGAAGCACCCACTTTTGGGGTGAGAGCATGTGCTTCTCCTTTCTGCTTGATCTGCAAGGTTTAATAACAAATTGGAGAGGCTGAAAAGATGCAAGATCTTTATAGAAAGTAAGGCTTATTTTTCCCACCTCCTCGAAGTAGAGACTGTCAGGAAAGCTACCGTATCCACATAGGTAGACTAAGCTACTGTGGGATATGTGTGGTTACATGGATGAGGATAAGGCATACAACTGCATCCGGATTCTGTCAATTTTATTGCAGTAGAGGGTTAAGTGTATTTCGAGTGCACTTCAATGAATTTTCCAAAAACTGCTGTAAGTTTATGAACTTGTCTACACTTTACTATTAATGAAGGTTTGTTTCAGAGATCCCGGCTGTACAGCAATCTGCAAAATATAAGAACATGGACTGGATTAATCCAAAATAATAACTCGAAAATTGACATTGATAATTCAAATGAATTCTACTGAGCAAGAGCTATCAGGGATTCTCAGAAATCGGTCAAAAAACATCTGAGCTTAATATATAAGTAATGCTAGCCAAATTATTGAACACGTTTGTCCTTCTTCTATTCATCCTAAAGGTGTGTCCAAAGGCAAATCTCCTTCAGCAGAGAAAAGGTGTGATGGAGGGCGGAGGTCGTGGTACTATACCTCATGTGAGTTTGGCCCTAAGTGGACTCAAGGAAAAATGAGTGGAGGTGAAAAGACAATCACAAATGATTAGCACAGGTTGCTGGTGGTAAAATGTTGTAGGTGGGTCATAGGAGTCAAGGTATAATTCTCACTAAGGAATGGGTGAGGAGGTTGTATCACCTCGTTCTGATGTAATGAAAGCAAAAAAGAGCAGGTATGGCAATAGCTCGACTATCAATAAATCTGAAGGGGTGGAGGATATTGAACTACGGATGTGTGCGATGGCTTAGAGTCAGTACTTACTGGGAAGATGGTAAATGTCAAAAGGAGAATCATAACAATCCTAGCGAGGGTCTCATTTCTGATTATAGTCCCTCCATTACCACGGTGAGCCAGTGCAACATTCACATCAAAGCGGTGTTAAAAGGAGCTATGGAAATTGAATTGGAGGTGGCAAGTGACAGCATTTTCCTGTGCTTCTTTGTTCAACTGCTGCAACCTGATATTGAGGCCAAGCTGCCAAATTCAAACCCATCAATTACTGATCCTCATTTGCTTCACAAAAGGCAAACAAAGAATCAGAATGACCTGGGGTGCCCCAAAAAATAAAGAGAGATGTCAGAATAGCAAATGAACAAAGAAGAGAAGCCGAGTTGGCGTTGCAGCGCGCGCAATGTAAATTGTTTTATGTATTTATTTATTTACATGACTCCGTTGCTCCGTATGCCGGAGTTTAATACCCCCCACCCTGCCCCTCCTCCGCCCCGCCCTACCGCCCCGCAGCATTCCCTCGGCGAGCCGCCACTGGAAGTAAACAACCAGGGACCCCATGATTATGCATTATATATCTTCTTGGGAAATTCCTGGTATAAGCCACAAGTGATATCGAAGAATATAGCTTTGAACAAAGCAGTCCCAGAGGTAAAAAGAAACCAGGTAGGTATGAGAAAGCACCGAATGAAGAAATATGCTCAGCAGCCGTAAATGTGAACCAGACCTGTGAAGAGACCTCAGTCAAAAAGCTAATGAAACGGATACTGAGCAAGGTTACTGAGATCAAAAACACTCAATGGGTACATGAACAATTAAACAAGAAGGTGGATGAATTCTCTAATGAAGTTAAATTGGAAGTTGAAATGATCACTCAAACAGATGAAAAAGTGAAAAATCCAGAATCTGAGAATTCTCTAGATTCGAGAATAAAGATAGCAGACAAACAGATGAAGCAAAAATGCGAAAAGATTAGAACAGATCTTATTTTTGGTTGGCATTCCCAAAGGCTCAGAGATTCAAGCGGATGAGTTTTTGTGTATAAAATGGGTGGTCCAAGTAATAGAAAAAGAAATACTAGAAGATGGGAATAGTAATCTGGAAATATTAGAGAGGGCACATCAGGTCCTGGTTTTACCATCAAACTGAAACCTCGCCAAGAAATATTGTTTTTAAAAAAGATTATGTGCTGAAGGAAAAAATATTAAGGCCTGAATAAAAAGAAAAAATACAGCTTCTGCTGGGTATAATTTGTCCACATTCCCGGATTATTTTCACTCCATGGCCAAATGTTTTAGAGATGAGATGCTTGCAGTTCAAAATGGAAAGAATGGGCATTTCTGCATCCATATCAGCCGACTAACATAATGGTAGCCTGGTAAGGTAACTTACACGGGTGTCATGAACTTGAGGAAGTAAGAAGCGTCATGCTGAAAGTGCACAAAAAAATATAAATAGGCATTTATTGAGTAAGTATTGCACCAGTGTAGCTCTAAAATGACAGGAAGGAGGAAACGTAAATGACATCTCGTTTTAAACAAACTACTGAAGGAAGAGCAAGAAGCACAACTTCCCTGGGTGCTGTCAGCTGCATTCAGCAAAATCCAGGAAGGGACAGAACCGGGCCTGATGGAATCTTGGCAAAGATCAGGCCTACAGGGCTGGCACAGAAGGGACAGGAGGGGGTGGAGTGATGCTGAGGAATTGATGATCAGGAGAGAACAAGAGAAAAGATCCACTGAACTGATTAAGAATAATGGTGTATGCTTAAGGTTGTGACTCTAAATGTTAATGGCTTAAATAATGCTTGCAAAGACTATTAGATATTTTCCTGTTTACGTGATGTTCAAGCACTAATTATATTTATTCAAGAAACATGAATTGAAAGGAGAAAGCAATTAAGATTAATTTGAAAGATATGTATAATTGGATTTAGGAGATAATAGTTTCTAGTGCCACTGCATTGCATAGATGGACAGCTTTCTTTATTCCAGGCATGCAAACTACTCAAATAATTAAGCGTGAGTCCAATCCCAAAGACCGATGGGCGATCATACATATAGTCTGGCGTATTCCTTCAAGCACATTAGTTTCATACTATGGACCAACTACAAAAGATCCTCAGGCTTTGAAAGACCTTGAAATTGCCCTAACTGATTGCCCAAAAACTATTATCATGGGGGAGGGGGGGATTCTAATCCAATGCTTTGTCAAACAGATTCTTCAAACAAACAACAACGGATAAATAAAGGGAGAAAACACGTCAGAACGCAGGTGCCCAAACTAACACGGGATTTTGGATTAAAAGACATTTGGGAGCAGTTGCACTTTAATGCATCAGTACACATATATAAGTCTGCTGTTTTCAACTTTGGATACAGTTGATTATTTCTTGATTTTATTAGGTTTCGTCTGCACAGCACAAGCTTGTGAAATCTCTTGTACTTAATATATCTTAAAAGTGGCTCCTATCAGTTCCCAACTCCAAATTACTGTGTTCATTCGCTTTTGTGGGGAACTTTTGTTTTAACTTCCTCAGGCTTCAGGCATTTAAAATACTTCTACTAAAGCAGTTCACACTGTTAAAGCCCTATTCATTGTCATGATAAGATCTCTTCCCACGGAATAGGCAGACAGCTTCTAACAGTATGCTGGAATGCTTGCTTTTTATTACTTAGTTGTGTAAAGCAGATGCTTTAGCCTTAGACCATTCGTGGCATTCCTATTCATGCCTCAGTACCTTTCTTTGCACTTTGTAGGCATTATCGGATTGATTGTACAACTTAATCTATTTGGTCATTATGATCAAATTCTAAATGTTCTACAAGAACTATGCTATATTTTACCAATAAACAGGTAGCCACAAGTGCAATTACCTTGCAGACAACAGGGTCACGATTTGAACGGTGCAGCAGTTGCAGTAGAACCGGGCCCAAAAGTTGTCAGAACTCCTCTAAACACATGATATTGCTGTATTAGACTACTAAACAGGCAGTCACAATTGCAGTTACTTTGCAGTTAAAAGGGACTTGATTTGAATGGTGCAGCAGGTGCAGTGGCACCAGGCCAAAAGTTCTAGGGACCCCACTAAACCCAGATCATTGCTAAAATATAAAACCAAACAGGCAATCACAAGTGCAGTTACGTTGCAGACAATCGGGTCATGATTTCAATGGTGCAGCAGGAGCAGTGGCACCAGGCCCAAAAGTTGTCAGAACTCCTCTAAACACCTAATATTACTATATTTTACTACTATACAGGCTGTCACAATTGTCGTTACCTTGCAGTTAAAAGGGGCTTGATTTAAATGGTGCAACAGGTGCATTGGCCCTGGGACCAAAAGTTGTCATACCTCCACTAAACACCAAATACTGCTGTATTTTACTACTAAACAGGCACAAGTTCAGTTATTTGCAGGCAACAGGGTCATTATTTGAATGATGCAGCAGGTGCAGTGGCATCGGGCACAAAAGTTATCAGAACTCCTCTAAACACCTAATATTGAGGCTGTCTAACCGACACGGTTGGATTGCGGTCTGACCGCTGAATTACTATGTCGGCGGTCAGAGCGTGAACCGGTGGTCATTGCAGCGCGGTTCTGACTGGCTCTCGGAGTATTCCGACCGGTCGGAACCGCACCGCAATCCCCTATGAATGGCGTTTCCGCCGTCGGGATTTCGATGTCGGTTTCCCACAGTCTTTCAGTGCCAGCTTTTCCGACACGGAAAGGCTGTCGGAAAGTGACTTTGGGGGCCCTTAGAAGGGCCCCCTTGACTCTGCTGCCTACCGTTGGTGGTCGAGGGTGTACCTAGGGTGCCCCTCTGCAAATCCATGCATTGTGTGGCAGGCACCATGGGAGGCCTGCCACAGGGTGCCCGGTTTTGCACACACACACCCATTTCTTTATGTGAGCCTGTACTACGGCCAGTTAACGGCTGTAAGACGGGCTCCCATAGAGAAATGTGAGTATCCGACCGAACAGTCTTCGGTCGCATCATAATCAGGCGGTCGGAACTGCCGACCGGAGGTCGATCGTTCCCAAGACCGAGACGTTGTCAGTTCGAGGCAACTCCGACTGACATCGTAATAAGCCCCATAATGCCTCTACTACATCAATTAATTATATCATTTCCCTCTTTCATTTCATTTTTCAAAATTTTGCTATTACTTACCCACAATATACCTCTAGTAACAGCACAATATATTGTCTTTTTGTACATAAACAAGTCATAACACGTTAAAAGACTTTCTGTAACTTATATTGTACAACTACTCAGCAAGCTACAACTTACAACAAAAAACTGCTTATTATGAATCACATAGGCATAACCTAATGCATTTACCAATGCTTGTTAAAGACGTTGAAGCTCTATGGATCTGTGTGTGGATCATTGTATGGTTGCATTACAGAATGATTGGGGAGGCATAGCCCATATGACCCTTGGATCAAAAACAATATGGCACACTATAATGAGATAGCAAGAATCAACCCTTATTGTAAGATAGTAATAAGAAGGCCTGTAGTCTGGGATGAAAGCAGTTTTTATAGGAATATATATAGCGACTGCTGATTTAGAGAGAACTGAACAAACAAGTTTAATCCAAAGTCATGTTAGACATTTAGAAGAGGTTGACACTCCAGTAAGGAAAAATTAGGCTAGAAATGAGATTAAAAAACATTACGCACAAGAAACCTAAGTACATGCCTGACATTTTCAACAAAGAATATACGTTCGAAGTAGTTACTGGCGAAGCAAACAAAGTATGTGCAGATAAAAACGAAATTCAAAGTATTGAGAACCTGGATAATGGTCGATTGATTAGAGGTCCATAGGAAATTGTGAAGATTTTCCCAAAATATTGTATTAAAATATATACAGAAATCAGTAATCCTAAAAGACATGAGATAGAGGATTTTTTTTAAATTAAATATCTCCCTAAAGTGTTTGAATTCATCCCAAACAGAAATGTTAGCAAAACCAATCTCTAGAGATGACGTTATAAAAGCTACTAAAGATTTGCTGGTATGTAAAACTCCTGGTGGTAATGGTCTCTACAGTGAAAATTATAACATTATTTCAGATCGGCTGGAAGATTGTTTGGTTAAATTATGTAACTCTGTTTAGTTACAAAAAGTCTGTGTGCACTGTCTTTTAAAGACTGAATTCTACACTCTTTTCTAATACTCAACAAAAGCCCTAGGCAATGTAGTTAATATCATCCTTCTACTCTTCTCAACACAGCCTATAAGATTTATATCAAAATTCTGACCTTACATGACATATTTTTGGTTGAAGCAATCTTATTACTGTCCCAGCAAAATCAAGCAGCCTTAAAAGATATTTTAGATGGCAAAAGGCATTTTAACTTGTTAATTGGAAACATTTATGGTAGATATTAAGGAGAATGTGCGTATCTCACCAATTAATGAACATTGTTGTAAATTCCTAAAAAAGTATACCTGAGAAGTCTGAACCCATTATTTAATTTGCGGAGGAGGGATTTTGGTGTCTATACGTAGGCAAGGTGGGAGATTATGGAAGCCATGTGGCTTGCACTTTGTGGGGAATGTCTGGGTAAAGGAAAATTGGTTTTAAGATTCTCAGCCAACTAAAATATGTCACTAAGGTGTGCAACATTGCAAATTAAAATACATTATTTGAGGGTTAGGGAAATAGTGGATGAACCCCCACCATACATAGGAACTACCAGTCACTGGGAAATACTAGTGTCTAAAAAGTTATATTCTTGGAAAACTATTTTTTCAGATGTGTATATACATGTGCAATATGTGGTCTCACAGCTAGACTGCCGACTTTGGAGCTGGGAAACCAAGGTTTGAGCCTCGGGGTCGACTCCACATCCTGGGATTCTGGGCAAATCACTTAATCTCCCCGTGCCTACCCAAAAAAAAAAAGAATGTGTCCTTGTGTAACGTAACTGGTGCTCATGTAAAGCTCTCCAATACCTTCGGATCGAGTTTGTGCTATATAAATCTGCACAAAAAAAAGGGCAAAATGCAGTCACTCAAAGTGAAAGCATTAAATGGCTGGTCAGGTGAAATATATTTCTGCTGTGGTGGGAGGAAGCATTATTTGAGTGACATCTCAACCAACCATTAGTGAAAAGGTGTTGATTTGGGAACCCCCTATATATGTATGATAGTTTTTGGAAAACATGAGCCTGGCTAGATAGCTAGAGCTGTCTTTAGGCCAGAGCTAACAAGGAAGGGCAAAGTGGGGGAAATTGTGTAATGGTGAGTAAGAGGCAGAAGGAAAAAGGGATGGGTTCTGAGGTCCCTACATAAGAAATATGAACATAAGAGAAGAGGAAGGGTATGAGAAGGGGGTTGCTGTGAAGGCAAAGGTAAAACAGGAAATGATGGACTTCATGATGGTGGGATTGCCATAGAAAGGAGGAGAAGAGGGATGGGATGTTTCTAGAGGCAAGTGGGTATGCAGATGGGAGGTGATTTTGCAAGGTCAGTAGAAGTACCAGGGAAGGAGGGGGGAGTACAGGATAGGTGATTTGCTAGAGTTGGATTTACAGGGATACAAGTGGAGGAGGCTGAATGAAAGGAGGGGCTCATGAAGCCACTGTTGCCTTCAGGTTTGATCAGCTGTGACAATTTAAGACACAAGATAAGGGAGGAATTTGCCGAAGATGGAACACCACATGTAGGGAAAGTGATGCATCACGAGAGAATAGAAGTTTTCTTAGTTGTGGCTCTGCTCTTGTGTATGAAAGGGCAAGGACAGTAATTGAGGAAGGTGTGTCAGGGTGGAGAACTGTGCGACCATGGGGATGAGGAACAAGGTGGGAGTGAGGTTTCAGCAGGTGTGGGTAGGGAGCAGAGGCAATGTAGTCTCTGACCCATTTTGAGCTAGAATACCTGAAGACCTACCTGCATCATTCTGTGGCACCAACACCCACTGAGAGATATTCTGAGGGACTAAGAAACAAGAGGAAGTTCTTTGTGACCTAGAAATAACAGGTACTGAGGCAGTGCTTTTATTTTCATCCTCTGTAGAATGTAGGTAGATAGATGGTTATAAGCTCAGTTTACACACCCAAGTAAAAAGAACACTATATACCTTGCATTACTTGTTCAATTATTGCCTAGTTGGTCTGTATGTTGAAGATTTGTAGTTTTGAATTGGTTGGAAGGCAGCACAAATCATTCGGTACCTCGACAACTCCGAGCTTTGAGGACAGTAGCCCCACTCCCATCCTCTTGTTCTCCAAGGTCATTCAATGTAGCACGAATCAATGACCTTGTGCCACAAAGAGATATAGATGCAGTAATAGGCCCTTTCAAGCAACTTATCCAGGAATTACTTTTTGGTGCTCAGTGTGTAATTGTTCTGCTTATGCTTAACAAACCCCCTTCTCTAAATAGGCTTTGACTAAATAGGACGGTTGCTTAAAACTTAAAATTATCTTTATTGTTGGCCGAGAGCTTGTAGTTTTTGAATGATTACAAAAATAAGATTGTTTCTCAAGTTTGTCCAAAAAACGAGGGCGGTGACACTAAACGAAAAGCACTATCAAAGCCAAAAGGCTTGGCTTTTCTTTATTACTAGTACGCTTTTGCCTACCAGCACAGATAAATCACAAATATGTACTCACATGCACACAGACACAAAACGCAGACACCCATTTACAGGGGCCAGCAGATATACGGGTCCTCATGCGCGCAAGCAAATAAAGATTCATTCACAGACCAACATCCAGATATACCTTATGCCTCAAGAGAGCAATAGGTGATATGCCCAGTGGAGCACAGGGTGCTGTTCCTCAGCCAAGCATAAAAAGAGGCACCTCAATCAGCACGCAGGAGAGCTGTTACATCCTTATTTAGGTATAATGCATTCTCTCTCCCTAGTTTCCTTATACCTGCTGCTCAGCCAGTGTGTGTGTGTGTGATGGCGAAGAATGTTTATGCATTCCTGGGAGATCAGTTGGAGAGAGTGGGCTGAGCAGCAGAATGCTGCTCCTGTGGGGCGTTGATATAACACCTGTAAGCAGGCGCGCAACGCCCATTGGGCTCAAAGGGCTTCAGCCCCCCCCCCCCCCATCGTGTGTGGCAGCCCGGGCTGAGACAGCTTCTCGGGCACACACACAGCCGCACCCAAGTACTTCACAGGTCTTTAAAAGGCCATTTACTTTTTAACGAGGCTTTGTTGTGTTTTCACTCCTTCTTAGAGCCCCTGCATCTTCACTCTACTGATTGCTGGAAGAATTACCCCCCCCCTGAAATTTGTATTAGCCCCCCGAAATGTCACTCTCGTTGCGCCTCTACCTGTAACTAAGACTATTACCTTCAAATAAACTTCATCACAAATCCTGCGCTACCTAGGATCTTCCTTTGATTGCAGAAGATCCCTAGCATGTGTGCCTCAGAAGCACTTTGACCAGTTCTCATTAGGCGGCACTGTGTGATGTGTCTCAGAGTAGCTTTGGGTGATATGATTATGGGGAGTGCGGACAATGTGACTCCGGGAGCGCTGGATGCTGGATATAAAAGGAGCACTGGGGTGAGCAGGACTGGGTTACGTACAAATCAACTCAGTGGCAATGTGAGATGTGGAAAAGGGGACATAGTCTGTATTTGCTACTAAAAGGGAAAACTGTAATGCATGTCATGAACTTTTGCAGACGATTGCAATTCTATTTTGTGAATTTCATCATTTACCAGGTACAGTTGTCTACCCAAAACATACATGTGGTGTCATTGTAAAAGGCAAATCCGTTTTCCATTATTCTGCTACATGTGACATAGGGCCAGATGTATCAAGCAAAATTGCGTTCGCAAACGCCGAACTTCGCAGAATTTCGGCGTTTGCGAACGCAATTTTGCTTAGTGGTATGTATTAAGGCAAAACTGCCTCGCAAAATAAGGAATCGCAAAATCTGCGATTCCCTATTTCACGATTGCATTTAAGGAATCGCAAATTGCGATTCCTTAAATCCAATGTAAGAAGCACCAAAAAAGTGCAATTTGGCCTTAATGAATCGGAAATTACCATCAACTTCAAGTTGGTGGTAATATGGGATTTCTTTGAAAAATGCACTTTTTAGCATTTTAAAATGTGCCATGTGGCGCACATACATGCCCTTAGGGCATGTATGTGCGCCACATGTGCACCCATACATATTTCAGGGGTGCAACAGGGTGTCAAAAGGACACCCTGGCACCCTTGAAATTGCATTCTCAATTTGCGATTCTCTAATTGCGATTCGCAAATTGAGAATGTCTTCCTATTCATTCCTATGGGCCTCTACGCGCATAGGAATGAATGGGAAGGTATTCCTTAATTGCGAATCGCAATTTGCAATTCGCAATTAAGGAATATTAAGGAATCGCAATTATTATTGCGATTCCTACATACATAGCATTTTGCGATTCCTTTATAGCAATTCGCTAAAATTCGCTATTAAGGAATCGCAAATGCAATCCTTGATACATCTGCCCCATAGAGAATAGAGCAAATTGTTCTCCTCTATATACATTTTTTTGTTGCAGCAGGGCAGAAAATGAAGTAAACTGTTTAGGGAATCATTGCTAAATAAGTACCACACATTTGCTGCTCATGAATAATTTTGCACGTATAATAGATATTGCAACAAAGAATTCTTAATCCATGAATAACGGATTAAAAAGTAGACCACACAGGCTTTGCACCCCTTTTAACTTACATATTGAAAAATGAAACATACTGTCTTTCAACAAGACCATCCCAATTTCATATTTTACCTTTAGAATAAGTATTTTCTCCATTGTTATAATAATTTTTAAAAAAAGATGAATTTGGTGTGTTCCTTATTTTGTCATGGAGCAAAAACAAAACTTTAGCCTAGAGCAAATACTATTTGCACTGTTTTCCATTACCCAAACGTGTTACAAATGCCTTTTTCACAACCGTGCAAAGTTTCTGCAAAATAACATGTTTATTATGATTTTGACATTTTCCTTGTTTTTATCTTTCTGCTTCACAAGAATTACATATCGTTTATTTTCATATCGACATTTTCCCAGCATTTCCAATTTTCAATTAGTAAACTCCATTGCCGAAGCAAGACATTAGCATATCTCTTTCAGCCAATTGTAATATGGGTTATTCTGCCTGTATACTGAAAACCAAGGTATTCTGCGAGCCAGACAAAGTTGTGGTTGCAAATGTAGGAAGCAAATGGAAGGAAAATAATACATATTGATCACTAAACACTGCAGCAGGGAGTCTGGCAAATTAGCAAGCTTGTCATAGAGACAGTTGGGCTTCTAAGAAGCAGGCATTTAAATCAGGAAATATTGAGGCACCCGGTATAATGGGAAGAAGTCATGATTGTTGAAGCCCTGTTTCACGAAACCTTTTCATAAGTGACACTTACCAAGTGAAATGTAACTTGTTGGTGGCTTGCTAAGGCAAAAATGTCTATTAACAGTGAAGTGCTGCTATCTACAGGTGAGGACCATACACAAAGTATACACAATTTACAAATGACATGGATGTGGAGCAGTGGTATGCCAAAAGCTCTGTGAATGAGTAACCCTGCCCCCTTAACTTGGGTAGCATAAACGTGTAAATCCATTTCGACCCTTATCCACACACATTACACGTTAATTAGAAATTTTGTGGACATGCGTCAACAAATTTTGTGAAGCAAATAAATGCTAGCAGTGTGTAGTTTGCATACTAGAAGCGCTTTCCATTTATGATTTTATTTGTGAATCTGATCTCAGGAGTATGCGGCGAGTGGGAGGGAGGAGGGACAGGATTGCCAGTATGAAAGTAGTGCTTGAGAGCTTGAAGACAGACAGGCCGAACCCACCTGACAGCAGAGTTACAGTACTTCTTTTTAGCACATGCATGCAGGTTAAACCTCTTTACTAATGCTACTTCAGTCATGCGATTCAGGACCTCGCTGCTATCACTACATCTGACACAGCTTGTACAATGTACTAAAAGTTGATAAAGTCCTTATCGCAAGAGCATGCAAAGTTGGGCAAACCAAGCTCACAAACGCCATTAATGAAGCAATAATATGTTGTAGAGGCAGGTGCAGGGGTAAAGCCATGACTCATAGTGCGCTCACTCATGCAAGGGAGATGGGGTCAACCACTCTTACAACCTGCGCGGTCCCCTCGCCCCCCACAAAGGCAACAGACTCCACTTCTTGGGTTAGGATGTAGCAAATTTACTTCACATGAAACAAGGTGGTATAATAACCACTGTAAACAAATAACATTACACTATAGAAAATATCACAAAATACAGAGCAAACCCGAACACGGCATTGCACACATCCTATTTACATCCCCATTTGGGGGCAACATAGTACAGAAAGACCAGGTGAGAAACTGACACATCAAACATTTCTGACATCTCCAGAGACCGCATAGCGCATTGGTCCCTGCTGGGGCATCCCATGACTCTTGGTCATGCCCCACATAATCTCTAGGGTACCCGAGGTAGGGCTAGAAGGGTAGGGCCACCAGCAGGTCAGCCCTCCTTCCAACCAGCCTCACCACTGAAAGGCTTCTCCCGAAGGAGGCGGCCAACTGGGCAACTTAGTGCCCTAATCATTAGTGCCATTACACAGCTACAATGGGCTCCAATGTAGATATGTTGGGGAGGGTGGGTGACAAACATTAAGTTCAGCTCCTGCAGCCCATCAGGGGAGAAAGAGGGGGTCACTGGGGGGTAGCCCACTCTTAAAGGGTTCTACTCTGCCCCCTCCCCTCTGTCACATAACTCATGACCACTTTCTTTCTTGACCCACTTCCTTGGTCACCCACCCCTCCACGGTGGAGCGACTAATGACGCCCGCCTGGCCGATGGGCTCTTGGCCATGACAGTTGTAATAGCCGCTCAACAAATCTACACGTCTAAAAGATTCAGACAACATCAGTTTTGTCAAAGCTAGCCAGAAACATCACCATTTGGATTCTATCAGTGCCTAAAGGTGAACAGACTACAAAAGGGATCACAAAAATTGCAGGGGAAGTCAAAGGTCTCTAAATAGGTACTATTTAGTGGTTGTTAGAAATTGGGCTACTGGCTGAATGGGGTGTGAGCCCTGGTCAAGCAGCAACCACATCCTTGTCAGGATAAGGCACAAGCAAATCCCATTTTAACCTATGCTCAACCCCTTAGTATCTTGGCACAAAGCAGTCAAGCTTAACTTAGAAGCAATGTGTAAAGTGCTCCTGCAACACTTCAAAAAGTAAAACCGTGAAAACATCACGGAAAAAGATCCCACACCAGGTGAGAAAAGTAGAGCTTACTTAAATAATCAAAACAAGACTGAAATGAGAAAAATCCAATTAGTCAAACCTGAGTGGTGAATTTTCAACTAATAAACTGTAAAATAGTGCCTAAAAGCACAGGGCGCCAACCGCGGCTCTTTGGTTGTGCTGGACAGGGTCAAAGTCAAAAGCTCCTGCCAACCGTGATGGAGCGCAGGGTCGGATACAGTCCCAGATTAGTCCGGCTGAAGGTTTACCTTCTTAAGTTCTGTGCTGTGAAGTGCCCAAAAGTGTGACTTTAAGAGCTCGAGAGCCACACCAAGGGCCCAGGATTTGAGAGGTGCCTCTTGGGGCCAGGAACTCGCTGAAGACGGGTCCAGGAGTGGTGTGTAGACAGGATACACTTGGTTACTTCTAGCCATATTTTGGATATATTCATAACAGTATTCTTTTGCCATTTTTTAATTATACAATTTTACAAGAATGGAGTGGCTAAAACAGTAGCAAATGTCTTTAATATGACTCTTCTGGGCAGATAAAATTTCCATTATGCTTAGGGGTTTTGAGATTTCATTTAATGGAAATGATTTCATCAAACCTGCTTGTTGCCAATAACCAAAATGGTACTGTGCCTCTGCTTTTTCCTTGCTAATCATATACTATGTAATCCATTGACAGTTTATAATGTGATGTTTCTCATAGATTATGCCATATTTGGCCTTTGTGGAGACCCAAGTTTGTGATATAGAAGGAAAGAGTGTAGCTCACTCTGATAGTTTATCCTCTCCATGGATTTTGGGGATTTTTAGGGTGTGGGACATTGACGTTCTATTTTTCCTTGTCTCAGTTAACAACTTATCTCTAATATTCGATTTTTTGGAAAAGAAAATCTAGGTATTCTTTTGTAACTGTTTCTAACATTGTCACTGACATACGTTTATTAAGAGAGTGATCACAACCGGGTAATGTATAACATATTTGATAAAGCGCTAAGGCTGCAGTGTAGTATAGATGCAAACCAAAGAGAGTTTACCCACTCTGCTCGGTGGATAAATAGAAGTTCCCGATACTAAGTCGGGTACTTTTTTCACAGACCACATAAAACTAGTATTCATAATTTCTACTTTAGCAAAATATTTTGACTGCAAACGACAGGGTAATGTGATGAACAGATATATAAATAATGGAAGAATCAACATTTTTATGGTTGTGACGACTCCAATAATTGAAATGGAAAACGCTATCTATCTCTCTAATAATGTTACTGTTTTTGAGAAGGGGTTGATAATTATTATGATAGAGATATTCACATTTTTCCATTACCCAGGTTCCAAGGTACCTTTTGGGTTTTTCGGAATATCAACTTTGCCAGTAGTTTGGAAGCACCTCTGTAGAGCGGATAGTAGAAAAACCTCAGTTTTGCTAGTTTTAATAATACATCAGTCCACTTTGGTGACGTTTCCAATTTTCTGGATTTCATTTTCTAATTTTCTACTTGTGGTTTCTAAGAAGGGGACTGCAATCATCTGCATATAATTTTAACTTTAGTTTAAAACAGAAAATGATTCCATCGAAGGCAGATAGATGGTATAGTTGCATATGTACATCACTAACAGCCTTTGAAGAAAGCAAACAATATGTGTGACATTTAGCATTCCAGACATCTGCCTATGGTAATATTAATTTCTTCCAGTATCTCAGAATTAACTATTATTGAGGCTGTCGAGCTTAGTCTTGATCAACAAATTTACTTTGGACAGTGAAACTTATTCCTTTCAAAGATGGAAAATAGACAACCCAAATGTATTAAAGCAAATGCTTTCTCAGCATCTAACGGTGTAATGACAGTTAGAATCTTATTGGTGGCGGTGTTGTAATAAACTATTGCTTCTGTCAAACAAAGGGCATTTGTTGGCAGCTGGAAAATATCCATTCAGGTGAAGATGAATTAAATATGTATCTATTTCACTGAAGCTACATGCTAACATTTTCGCCATTATTTTGTAATCTGTGTTTAATAGCATTATTGGTTGATACGACCCAGGGGTGTGGCTGGTGATTTAACAGGTTTGAGAAAGCTGTACCTCTTCTAAAAGAGGGAGGCATCCTACCACCTGCAGGAATGAGATTGTATAGCCTAAGTAGTGTGACTTTTAATTGGTGCAAAAAGTTCTTATAAAATTCAAATGGGTAGCCCCCTTCAGCACTAGCTCTGCAGCTTGGTAAATCTTGAAGAGTATTAATAAGTTCTTGTTCTGAGAGAGGAGCATTAAATGTATTATGCATTTGATCTGTAATACGAGGCATTGCTAGAATCTTAGGGTAATTGCTGATCTTGGAGTGATTTCAGTTTCTAGTTTATAAACGTTTGCATAATGAAGATGCATTACATTCAGCCTCTCTGTGGAACCGGAGGTGATAATGCCTGTTTCTGGGTTCATTAACCTGGAAATTATTTTTTTCCTCCTTAAATGAGAAGGCTGCAATTCGTTGCAGCGTCAGCTTTTTAATAGCCCTTCTGACCTATTGTGTTACTGTTTACTAAGATCTGTTGTAAATAACAATTAGGTTTCCATCTAGCTCTTACCTAGGCTAATTGATCTTTTCAAAGCCCTGTTCAGATTCATAATTTTCCTTAAGCTGTAAATAACTGTTTGCAATTTTTCTTGTTTTGCGTAGAAAGCAATCTCATTACCACTGCACTGTGGAGTGAATATTAGCAATATTTAAAATTAGAAAACAATCAAACGTAGATGCAGTGTTAATCTGGCTGAATGATATGTGAATTCCCAAATTTGGGACTTTGCTGAGGCAAGATGTCTATTAACGCTAATTTTCTCATTATATTTACATATTTTGTAATCTTTCTTTTTGTTTACATCTTTTTGGATTTGGAGAGTCTAGTTGTGGGAATATGCACAAAATTAAAGTTCCCACGTATAATTACTTCTGAGTTAACAGATGCTATCTCTAACATTAAATCATATAAGGGTTTGAGGGGTTATCGTTAAGCGGGCCATACAAACTTACTAATGTCAATAGTTAATTTTCCTATTTACCCATAGCATAAACCCAAAGTCCTTCATGACCTGATTTTAAGGAGACTGTTCCTAGCAGGAAATCCTTTCTTGCCAGTATAGCGACCCCCTGTATGGCACAGAGGCAGTGGAGCAGGGATAATGTGACATCCAGCTTCAGTGAATTGGGTTTCCTTTGTAAAATGTTTTTTATGCATTAATATTATTGAGGGAATTATATACTTGTAGCCATGGCGTTCATGCTTGATGGTTTTTACATTTATTTAGACTATCTGAGATTAATTGTATATTTAGTAAGCTGAGCTATCACACAAACACACTTGTAATATGTTTCTAAAAACATTATTGTTGTCTAGTCATAAATGGTAGTGTGTTTATTCATAGACAATCTAATATTCGAAATCCTTTGTCTATTGTTTCTTCCATTCACCTGCCCCAACAATCTCTGACCCTTTGAGTCTTCCTTCCCATCCTGCTTCCTTTACCCTTCTCCCTCCCTCTATTCCCTTCCTTGTATCTAGCCATTGAGTCCATATTGATGGATTTCAATCGGTGAGCCCATCAAACTCACAGTACCTTGGTTGCACAACAGCTAGTTAACTTTGTAACCTGCTCACAAGGTGCAGGTGAGCATTAAGCACCCCCAAACAAATTCATGATCATCTTAAGAGAGATAATGATCGCATGAAGATAGTAACACGATGAGTCTTTAAGTCACAAACTTGCATTGTAATAATTTACAGTTGACTTTTGTTAGCAAATTTAGTAATTCCCAGGCTGATTCTGTTCCTGAAAAGATCTCGATGTTTCCTAAAATGAGGACCTTCAGGTTATGCTGTCATCATTGCCTTTACTCTTGCGTTGCAAATTAATGTAATCAACTTTTTAATTTCCCTAAATGTTTCAAT
This sequence comes from Calotriton arnoldi, assembly GCA_963921515.1. NCBI lineage: Eukaryota > Metazoa > Chordata > Amphibia > Caudata > Salamandridae > Calotriton > Calotriton arnoldi. The sequence goes on along the minus strand of CAWUFW010000586.1, from coordinate 3,226,280 downwards.
AGACATGTCCAAATAAATTTTCAGGCCGAATTGATTGTTTGTTTGGAATGTTTTGATTTCATCACCTTTATTTGTATCATGTCCTTCACCCAGAAATTTAGCAAATAAACTAGTATGGTAGATGGCTGTGAACCTTGTTTAGGTTATTGGAATGGAACTCTGTGTACTCGAGTGATGCTCACATTCATGTCACAGTTCGTTACTACAAAGCTTCTAATTATTGATTCTACCGGTGCACTACCGGATGACCCATCGTCTCTATGTTCTGTGATGCCTAGAAAGTGAAGATTATATCCTTGTGATCTGTTTTCCAGACCCACTTTCTTTTGATTGATTCTTTCCATATGTTTTATTATCACTGCAGTTTGAGTTTCAATGTGGGAGTCTGCTGGATCTGAGATATGCTGCTCTAATTGAAGGAAGTAACTGATGAAGTGATCCATTCTATAATCTAGTTCCTCAATCTCATCATTCATCAGAGCTGTGGTCGTTTGATGGGAGAGGTGTATTTCTTGCATCTCCTGGAACTTTTTGGGTGAGGCTCACTAATATATCTATGTGGATTCTCTGGATCTGTAATTTTATGAAGGTAGTAGGGTTTTATATATATTTCATGGGTCTTCAGAGATTTATGCTGAGCAGGAACTGTCAGGGTGAAGAAAGGCAGTATAGTTTTCTTTGCTGTGCTCTACTGAGAATATTGGGAATCTTGTGGATCTCGTAGACTTTGGCTGATACCGCAGATTTCAGGTCTTACGTTTTGGCTCCAGGATCTTGTTCAGTAGGTCTCTTATTTGGACTTGTGATTCTATTGTTTGATGCTCCTTAGGCTTAGACTTCTGCTTCTCTCTAGACACCTTTAGGTAAGTGTTGGCAACTATGTTTTTTGTCACTTTGATACCAGATTCCTTGGTGTGGGAGCTTACAGTGGATTTCACTTTGGAGTGCTGATGTGTATTCCTGCCTGGTTATAGGCTTGTAAATCTGTTTAGCTTAAAAAGAAGATTTTGCTTCAACTGAGCAGAGATTTTAGATTTTACAAAGTGAACCAGTGTGATTATTAAATGGGAGGTATTCATTTGCTCCCTCTCCCAGAAGATCTTGTGTCTTAGAATTATATGTATTGCTCTTGGAAAGTGGCTCATTTTTGGAGTTCAAAACGCTGAAATTAATCCTTCATTTCCATTGTTGGCGGCATTATTAACAGATTAAACAACCTCCTGCGTTTGGCATGCATGTTTTTTTTCAAGCTGTTTTCGGATTATGATGGTTAGAATTAGAGATTGTGTAATTTGCCTGTGCATTGTACTCTCATCTTCAGCCATTAATGCACTATGCCCCGAGTCTTGCTTCACCCCCAAACACCTTGGTCTGTTTGTGCTGTTTTGCTGCTTTGCATAAGAGTGGTTTGAATAAAGGCACTGGATATCCTCCTGCTGGGTTCGCCCTTTTTCCTAACAATCTTTTTCAGGGAACTCTCACAGCAGCGGTTTCCTCATTTGGGCGTGGGGGCCCCGCCCCCCTGTAGGTTTGCCCCATATCAAATCATGGTTGCTGATTTTACTGTTAATTTTCTTTTTAGATGCAGTGCGTGGCGCAGCATCACCCAGGCAAAGTTTTCCTTTTCAGGAGAGTGAGGCGAGGGGGTGAGGGGGACTGGGAACTTGAGTAATTGACAGGTCAGGTGCCCGGCCTCCTTGGGGTGAAGTGCGCATGTCTGGTTGGACGGCTGCCTTGCTCTGCCCAGCCCAACATGCGCACTTGATCCCTAGCATATATTCACAATGTAGGGAGCCTCGGGATTGCTGCCACAGCCCCCAAGTCTCGTTTGGAGCGTTGGCAGTGTCTGACCAAGCCAATCCTCGCGCTGCTCTTATGCTGTTTCCTAACATGAACAGCAGGGAGCAGAGCTTAGATTGGCTCAGGAGTCGTGGGGGTGGGACTGAGGGCCAAGCTAATGGTCACAATCACAAGCTCGATGCACGCATGCCTGCAGGGGTCCACAAGTGTTCTTTGCTGTCTCTGACTGATCGCCTAGGTGAGTGAATGGGTGCATTAAATAACTTTGGTACAGTGGCTCCACCAGCATTGATCAGAGTAGCTGGTCAAGCGGTTCTAAAGGTCGGATTCCTTTTCTGCACTGCTGCGAATGCACTGCCCTCAGCGAACATGATGATACTGTGAGCATACAGTACTTGGTGATATTGTACAGGGCCTTGAGTTGTGATATAGTGAGTACAGAGTTCCTCATGATACTGTGAGCACACAATGCCTGGTAATACTGTACAGTGCCTCGAGACACTGTGAGCACACAGAGCCTGGTGACACTGATCCTGCAAGCACATAGTGTCTGGTGAGACTGCCAGCACATAGTGCCTGCCTGGGGTTACTGTGAGCTATGGTGCATGGTAAACAGTTCCTCGTGATGCTGTGAGCACAATGTACCAGGTGGTACTGTGAGCACACAGTGCTTACTGCTACTGTACCATGCGTTTTGATACTATGCGCACTCTGTACTAGTGATACTACACAGTGGCTTGTTATACTGCGTCCACGGTGCCCTGCGACACTGCGTGCATGGTGCCTCGTGATACTGTAGAGCGCCTTGTGTTAGTGCGAGTACAGTGTCTCGTGATACTGTGAGTATTGTGTCCCTCGTGATGCTGAGAGTACGGTGCCTGGTGATACTGTAGAGTGCTTTGGGTTAGTGCAAGTACACAGTGCCTCGTGATACTGGGAGTACACAGTGCCTCGTGAGACTGTGAGCACGGTGCCTGGTGATACTGTAGAGTGCTTTGGGTTAGTGCGAGTACACAGTGTCTTGTGATACTGTGAGTACACAGTGCCTCCGTGATACTGCGAGCATGGTGCCTAGTGATGCTATCATCCGGAATGATGGCTCAGCGGGTTAAGTGCCAGAGGCATTCTGCGATTTATCTGCTGATCCGAAGCCCCACTGCCCCTGCCACATGACACCACTTGCTGTTATTGATCCTAATTAAGAACAGGAACCGGCATATTGTCAGTATTATAAATATAAAATATTATTTGTTCCTCTCGCGCCCTCAGGGGAAGTCAGCAACTGGAGTCCATTTTAAAGTCACAGATCTAAGGACGAGATAAGGAGAGGAGAGTGGGGAGAAACGGATGAGAGGTGGCGAGGATGAAGTCTGAGGAGAGAGGTAAGGAAGAAGAATGGAGGAAAAGGACAGAGTAAGATGTGAGAAGAAGCAAGAACGAAAAAGGGCAGGAGGAAAAATAGTGACTGCTGCTTGTTTGTGACAGACAGCAATAAGAGGGAAGGAAGTGACATCAGTGAGAGGTAAAGAAAGCAACAGAGGATAGAAGGAGGAAGCGACAGCGGTGAAAGGTGGAAGCAACAGCGCTGAGAGGGAACGAAAGCGACAGCGGTGAGAGGGATGGAAGCAATAGAGGTGAGAGGGAAGAAAGCATCAGTGTGAGAGGGAAGGAAGTGGCACTGGTGAGAGGGAAAGGAAGTGACAGTGGTGAGAGGGGAAGTGACAGTGGTGAGAGGGAAGAAAGCAACAACAGTAAAAGGAAAGGGAAGCGACAGCGGTGAGAGGGAAGAGACAGCGGTAAGAGGGAAGAGACAGTGGTGAGAGGGAAGAGACAGCAGTGAGAGGGAAGGAAGTTGCAGCAGTGGAAGGGATGCGCGGATGCAGACCCGACTGAAACTCACCGGAAAAGAATGAGTTTACATTTCACCCTTTTAAGAAACCTTTAATAACTCACTCGGGTTCGGGCTTTCATGAGCTGTAACCAGTATAGCTAATCTTCACTCCAAGCATAGCCATAGACACTCCTGAGTCCAGGTTACTGGGCTTGCCCTCGTGCTTTTTAGGTCTCGCCTAGGCAGCGCGCATGCGCTGTCTCTCCGAGACATCAAGTAATCTGTATGTTGGGTGAAACTCCGCCCATTGCCGGGAAAATTGTCCTGCCGCTTGCCATTAGTTTAACTGTGGCATTGCTCTTCTTAGATGCCTTTTCATTGGCTGTTGATCCGATGCTAACTTCCGTTTATTCCAGAAGCAGCACCGCCTGACTACAGTCTCGTTACGCTTAAAGCATGGTAATTGTTCTTTGGAGAACTCTTTGTTAATTATTGCTTGTGGCAATGTAATCGCGGCACTCCGGTGTGCAGGTGGCAGATGTATTTTACTGCTCCTGCTGCTGTGTACGGGGGCAAAACTGCCCGTGAGAGGGTGCCCCGGAGATACAGGATCAAAGAGGGTAGAGACACACTGTACATTAAATATGCATGGGCGCGCGGCGCCCGCTTATTTTATTTTCATTGTTTCCTCCCTGGCGCTGCGATTTAAATTTAGCACGGCGCGTGCTTTGATTGTTTCCTGCCTCGCGCCCAGTTTCACCATGGCGGTGCATCACCAAGCATTGCTTCGTTACGCTTAAAGCATAGAGTGGGTGTATGTTAATCAGTCAGTCAGGTTTCAGTGAGAATGAATCAATGTTGTGCTCTAACGCATTATCACGAATTTAGAAGGTTTATTTTAATTTTCCTTCTGATGCTTAAGACTCCTGAATGTTTAAAGGCATCAACACTTCCACCACCCACCCCCTCCCCTGTCCTTTCTACGTGACCTCGTCCACTGGGCATTACAGATTTTTCCTTCCTTTCATGACCACTAGCCAGCGATTGAATTTTGTTTCCTTTGCCCAATGCTTTTTAAGAGTCCCCTTTTGCCAAGTAAATGTTGCACTCTCTAACGTAGATCTCTGTTGAGCTGTGGTTTTGTAAGTGTTCTATACTTTAGCCAACATTATATGACGTAATATAACCCCAAGCTTCTCTGTGCAATGCTTGAAAGACGGGTTTACGCTACATAAAGACCTCTAATTAAAACTATAAAACGTCGACCATGCCTGTGCATTTTGTGGAAGCGGGAGCCCTGTGTATAAAAGTAAGGCACTCGCCCGCTTCTTCCGACCTCAAAATTGCTTTGTCAGTACGGCCGGGTGCTTTCCGGCAGCTGCGCTTTATATTTAATTAAGATGGAGGAAGCGGGCGAGTGCCTTACTTTTTTTTTGTGTGCAACATCTCGACTTTCATTGGCTATGTGTTTAATAACATGATCAGGCTGAACACATTAGGTCCTGCAGCAGGGGTTTCTCGTGTCACTGGCGGTACTTGTGTGTGTATGAATGAATGTAAGCATGCCTCGTGAAAAGAAGGGTTGCTGAAAATGACTCTTAAACAAACGAAATTGAACAGGGGCCGCCGTCTTACATGTTGGTCAGCGGGCTGCACAGGTATTGCGTTCAGGTGCGCAACGCCCATTGGGCTCAAAGGGCTTCAGCCCCCCCCCGTCGTGTGTGGCAGCCCGGGCTGAGACAGCTTCCCGGGCACACACACAGCCGCACCGAGTACTTCACAGGTCTTTAAAAGACCATTTGCTTGTAAATGAGGCTCTGTTGTTTTTCCACCCCTTTTTAGAGCCCCTGCATCCCCACTCAGCCTATTGTTGGAAGAGTCAGCCCCCCCTGAAATGTTTTCTTAGCCCCCTCCCCGAAATTTGGCTCTAGTTGCGCCTCTGATTGCGTTGGCTCATTGGCACTTTTCATCGATAAGCTCCTCGTTTTCGAATGGATACCCTAGGCACAGCAAACTTCCATCGGCCGATGCCACGGCAGCGCTGCCCTTATGTAACCCCTGTGTGACAGCTTCATTCCACCTTCTCTGCAAGGTACTTGCCACTGGTGGTGGTGTGGCTTCTGTTTGGAGTATGTCTTTGTAGTTTGGATACAAAAAGGTGTTCTTGCATGACTGCATCTGTAGCTAGTGCACCTGTGAATGAGGTGTTACGTGGAAGTGAACGTGTTGAATGAAGTGCCACACCTGTCCAGATGTTGAAAATGAGTAGCCATCGAGAGGTTCTGTAACCTTATGGCTAGTGAGTGACCTACATGACCTTAGAACTCCAAGTGACATTAAGTAATCTTGGGAAAGTTGTATGTTGTGATACTCTGTTCTAATAAATGTGGGGTATCATGCTGTTCTCAACATCAGTCCTTAACAGTTCTCTTTTTTGCGTAGGTGAGGTGGGCTAGATTTATGTATGAGAAATGAACTGTTAGCTCTTGTTAGATTTGGGGGTCTCTAGTTGGCAGAGGTAGGTACCTTTGTCCAAATAGGGACCCTTGAGTCTAGTCAGGGAAAGTAGGTACACTCCCGAAATAACCCCTGCTCACCCTCTTGGTAGCTTGGCACGAGCAGACAGGCTTAGTTCAGAGGCAGTGTGTAAAGCATTTGTGAACACATACAGTAATCAAGTGACAACACTACAAATGGACACCACACAGGTTATATATTTATAAAAATAGGTATACTTTATATAGATTTATCACAAGACCATAAACGACAAAAATAATCCACAATACTGTCAAGAGTGCTTAGTTCTGATCAAAAAGGCTTAATTCAAGGGTCTGTGCGAGTCGGTAGCCTCCTCCGGCTACGGCGATGTTGAGAACAAACAGAGTCTAATAAATCCAGCTGACCGCGTCGAGACGGGCCAACACAGCGGAGACAGACTCGGTCACAGTACCTTTTACTTGAAGCGGCAGGCACGGGCGTGCGAGCCGGATGGCTGTTCGTCGCGGTCGCGATGCAAAAATGGAAGCGTTGCAGGACGCGTTGTCCCTCGATGCGGTGCAGGCAGCGGCTCGTTGACGGCGTCGAGACGGAGTCGGTGAGACCAGGGCCGTGCGTTGCAGGGTGAGACGGTGCTTCGATGCGGTGCTGGCAGGTTGCGGTGTGGCGACGGAGCCGGATTCAGGAGCTGGCGTTGATCAGTCCGGACAGCGGTGCAAGTCGGGCGGTGCGTCGCAAAGCGTGCGAGCGGTGCCCAACTCCGGTGCGGTCACAGGACTCGAACTCAGCAGCAGTGACCGTGTCGGTCGGACCAGTACGATTCGGCGTAGCGAAGCGTTGCAGGACGCGTTGTCCCTCGAGGCGGTGCAGGCAGCAGCTCGTTGACGGAGTCGGTGAGACCAGGGCAGTGTGTTGCAGGGCGAGACGGTGCTTCGATGCGGTGCTTACAGGACACCGAGTCGGTCGTGAGAGTCGGTCACAGCTCCCTACCTCTGTAGCCACTGAAACAGAGTTTCCAGCAGCAATTCACAAAGGGGGTGAAGTCCAATGGTCCTGGGACTTCGGTCAGGGGGCAAGCTCTCTTCCAAGCCCTTGGAGATCCTTCACAAGTTGATGAAAGTCACAGCAGAGCAAAAGTTCCTTTCTCCTTTCTTTGGCAGTCAGGCAAACCACTGCAGGCCAATCCCCCAAGCAGCACTTCAGCTTAGGGATAGTCTCTCCTCAGTTTCTTCTTGGTTCCGCTCCTCAGCAAAGGTTTCTTCTTGTTCCCAAAAGTGATCTAATTTCCTAGGGGTCTGGGTCCCCTTTTTATACCCAGTTTCTCTTTGTTCTCTGAAGGCAGAGAGGCCTCTGCCTAGTCCAAAACCAGTTCTGGTCAGTTCTGGAGCACTTTGTTTTTCTGACTCCTTCTTTCCTTTCAGAATGTGGGGCAGAGTGCTCAGCCGCCCGGCAGGAGGTGGAGCCAGCATTGTGGAAGGCAGGCACAGCCCTATTCAGACCCAGGTGCAACTCCTCCCTCCACTCTGGATGCAGATCTTTCTATTCAGCCCTGCGCTGACTCGCCCCTATCTCCTGTAGCCACCCCCAGCCCCTGTCACTCAATCTCCAGACAAGGAATACACAACCTAGCAGAGGCAGGCTTGGATAGTTAGGCAAGAAAATACCCACTTTCTAAAAGTGGTATTTTCAAACACAGAATGTTAAAACCAACTTCACTAAAAGATGTATTTTATCATCCTGAGTTCAGGCATACTAAATTCGTTTTTCTACCATGTTCCCTGGGTCAGTTCTGACTATAAGGTGTAATAGTCAGTCTGCCCATTCTGGCCTATGGGGAGCAGGTAGCCTTGCAATAGTGAAAAACGAAAATGGCTGTAATTCACTATTAGGACATGCCGCACACACCAGGGCATGTCCCACCTTATACTTACAATGCACCCTGCCCTAGGGCCTACTTTAGGGGTGACCAACATGCAGTAAAGGGAAGGTTTAGGGACTGGTAAGTGGGTGCACTCACCAAGTCGACATGGCAGCCCTAGGCTGCACACAGGCTCTGCAATGGCAGTTCTGAGACACACTTTACAAGCTGCTTCTGTGGGTGGCACAACCCGTGCTGCAAGCCCACCAGCAGCATTGGATTTACAAGCCCTGGGCACACTCAGTGCACGGTACTAGGGACTGACAAGTAAACCAATCATCCAATCATGGAGTCACTAATACATACATCAATTTACGATAGGGAGCACTTGCACTTTGGCACTGACTAGCAGCGGCAAAGTGCCCACGAGCATCTAGTCCAGCAAAAACATATCGGCAACAGTGGAGGCATTACGAAAAAATGGAAGGGAGACCCACGCCAAGGATGCCAGGTCTAACACGTGTCCCCTCCAGCTGAAATGTGGGGAGAACTATCCTAACCCTAGGGAGTTCTCATCGCTAAGGCGGAAAAATCTGGACAGACCATCAGCATTGGCGTGTTCTGTACCAGGGCGGTGTTCCACCGTAAAGTCCATCCCCTGTAGGGAAATGGACCACCTCAACAGCTTTGGATTCTCACCCCTCATCTGCATCAACCATCTGAGGGGCCTGTGGTCTGTCTGAACCCGGAAGTGAGTCCCAAATAGGTATGGTCTCAGCTTCTTCAGTGCCCAGACCACAGCAAATGCCTCACGCTCAATAGCACTCCATCTCTGTTCCCGGGGAAGTAACCTCCTACTGATGAAGGCTACAGGTTGGTCTAGGCCCTCCTCATTGATCTGTGATAGAACAGCCCCTACACCATGCTCTGAAGCGTCGGTTTGAACAATGAACTCATTGGAGAAGTTGGGTGCCTGGAGCACAGGCGCCGTGCACATGGCAGTCTTCAAGGTGTCAAAAGCTTTTGACAGGCGTCAGTCCAAATCACCTTCCTGGGCTGCTTCTTGGAAGTCAGCTCTGTCAAGGGGGCAACAATGCTGCCATACCCCTTGACGAATCTCCGGTAATACCCGGTGAGTCCTAGGAAGGCTCTCACCTCTGTCTGGGTCTTGGGGGCTCCCAAGCCAGAATGGTATAAATTTTCGGTTGGAGGGCGCCACCTGGCCGCTCCCAACCTGGTGTCCCAAGTACACCACAGAACCCTGCCCAATCTGGCACTTACTCGCCTTGATTGTGAGGCCTGCCCTCCGCAGCGCCATCAACACTTCCCAGAGGTGACGCAGATGTTCTTCCCAACTGGAACTGAACACTGCGATGTCATCCAGGTAGGCGGCACTGAAATCCTCCAGTCCAACCAACACCTGGTTGACCAACCTCTGAAAGGTGGCAGGGGTATTCTTCATCCCAAAGGGCATCACACGGAACTGGTAGTGCCCATCTGGTGTGGAGAATGCTGACCTCTCTTTTGCCCCATCAGTCAAGGCGATCTGCCAGTACCCAGACGTTAAGTCAAACGTGCTGAGGTACCGCACAGCCCCTAACCGATCTATGAGCTCATCAGCTCTGGGGATGGGGTGGGCGTCAGTCCTGGTGACGGAATTGAGTCCCCTGTAGTCCACACAGAACCGGAGTTCTGGTGTGGCACCAGGCGCGGCAGCCTTTGGAACCAAGACCACTGGGCTGGCCCAAGGGCTGTTAGAGGACTCAATCACCCCTAGCGCAAACATCTTGGAGACCTCCTCCTTGATGCAGGCTCTGACCCTGTCAGTCACCCTGTAAGCCTTGTGCTTCACAGGAAGACTGTCCCCAGTGTCCACATCATGGACGCACCAATGAATGACACTGGGAACCAGGGAGAACAGGTCAGGGAACTGTCCCAACAGTTGGCGACAGTCACCCTGCTGCTCAGGTGTCAGGGAGGTAGAGAGGTTTACTCCCTCCACTGATCCATCTTGCTCTCGGGCTGACAGGAGGTCAGGAAGAGGCTCGGTCTCCTCCTCCATTCCATCATCTGTAGCTAAGAGCATGCCCACTTGGGACCTCTCCAAGTGGGGCTTCAGACGGTTCACATGCAGGACCCGCAAGGGGTTCCTGGGAGACTGCAAGTCCACCAAATAGGTAACTGGACTCTTGCGCTCCACCACCGTAAAAGGGCCGGTCCACCTGTCCTGGAGCGCACAGGGCTCCACAGGGGCCATGACCCACACTTTCTGACCAGGCTGAAGCTCTACCAGAGTGGCATTCTGGTCGTACCACCGCTTCATCTCCTCCTGGCTGGCTTCCAGATTTGCCTCAGCAAGTTCTCTGAAACGCCTAGTCTGGTTCCTGAAGGCCAACATGTAACTGTATACATCCTGGGGAGGTTTCCTGGGAGATTGCTCCCAGCCTTCCTTGACCAAACTCAGAGGTCCTCTCACCGGGTGTCCATAGAGGAGCTCAAAGGGACTGAACCCTAGAGACTTCTGTGGCACCTCCTGGTATGCAAACAACAGGCATGGTAAGAGGACGTCCCATTTACGCCTCATGGGTTCTTCCAGACCCATAATCATGCCCTTGAGGGTCCGGTTGAATCTCTCAACCAGCCCATTTCCTTGAGGGTGGTAAGGAGTGGTGAACTTGTAAGTTACACCGCACTCCTGCCACAGGGACTTCATGTACTTGGACACGAAGTTGGTACCTCTGTCAGACACCACCTCTTGAGGGAATCCCACACGTGAGAAAATTCCCATCAGTGCCCGTCCCACCATGGGGGCCGTCACTGTCCTCAGAGGGATGGCTTCAGGGTACCGGGTGGCATGGTCCACCAAGACCAGGATAAACCTGTTGCCCATGGCTGTCTTGGGGTCCAGTGGCCCCACAATGTCAATACCCACCCGTTCAAAGGGGGTACTGACCACAGGGAATGGCTGGAGAGGAGCCTTGTGCTTCCTCCCACTCTTTCCACTTGCCTGGCAAGTCTGGCAGGTCCTGCAGTGAGTGGCGGCACTCCTGCGCATCTGGGGCCAATAGAAATGGGTAACAAGCCTGTCAAAGGTCTTGTCCTGCCCCAGATGTCCTGCTAATGGTACATCATGAGCCAACCCCAGTAGGAAGGCTCTGAAGCGCTGGGGTACCACCAGCACACGGGCTGACCCAGGCTCAGCAACCTTAGGCTCTGAATACAGGAGACCATTCTCCCAGTAAATCCAATGTGATCCAGACTGATCACCTGCTGCCTGGTCTGTGGCCTGTTGCCTCAGACCCACGAGAGAAGGGCATGTGTTCTGCTCCTCGCAGAACTCTTCCCTGGAGGGTCCTCCTTCTTGCTGCCAATGGGTCAGCTCAGGTAGGTCCCCCAGTTCAGCTACCTGTTCCCCTGTAGGCTCCAGGGCATGCCCCTCAGGGTCTGCCTCCTCCTGGACCGTGGGAACCTCGGGGGCCGGTTTCCCGCGCCCCCTGCCTCCTCGCTCTCCGGCAGGCACCTGGGCCTCCCTCTCAGGCTCCAGGTCCTCTTGAACACCTTTAGCTGCCATTGACCGGGTGGTCACACATGCCCAATCAGGCAAGCCCAACATTTCTAAATGTGCACTCCGCTCCACCTTAGCCCAAGGTGAGCTCTCCAAATCGTTCCCTAACAAACAGTCAACAGGCATGGCTGGCCTCACAGCTACTTGAAGAGTACCCGAGACCCCCCCCCACTCAAAGGGAACCTGAGCCACCTTGCAGTGACTCTGTGTTGTCAGCGGCAACAACCGGATAGAATGCATCAGGGATAACCTGCTCCTTAGACACCAGGTAACACTTGACAGCTGTCACACTGGCTCCTGTGTCTCTCAGAGCCTCCACCCTATGGCCATTGATGGTCACCCACTGCCTGTATTTCTTAGTGTTCTCAGGCAGCGGGATCCTAGGGACCATCTCAGAGTCTCCTAATGAGACAAGGGAAAACACTGTGGGATCCCCCACCTTGGGCACCCAACTCCTCCCCCAGGGCTACACTAGCCAACTGCCGGGGGACTGCACTAGTGGGTGCTGGTTTTCCATGCAAAGGGCAACGAGGATCGTTTGCCTTGTGGCCAGGGCGCCACACTTGTAACATACCAGTGGTCCCTGGTGAACAGGGGGCCTGTCAGGGCCACTGGCTTCTTCTCAGGGGGAGGCTGGGAACCTTTCCCTTGGTTCCCTTGGGGTCTACTTTGGGGCCCTTTCTGGAACTCCTTCTGTTTACCCTTGTCCCCCCCCACTCTTCTGCTGGGGACCCTGCCCACCCTTGGCGGAGTCTCCCACGTGACCCTTGTGGACCCGGGTACTCACCCAGCGGTCCGCCTCCTCAGCAAGATGCCTAGGGTTAGTCAGCTTACTATCAATCAGGTGCTGGCGTAGCTCAGGAAAACAATTACCGGGCAAGTGCTCCCAGGCAATCAAATCAAAGAGCGCCTGAAAATCAGTCGCTTTGCTACCCTTTACCCAACCATCCAAGGCTCTGCAAAAGAAGGTCACATATTCAACCCAGGTACTGCTTTCAATCTTACTACAGTTCCTGAACCTTTGCCTATAAAGCTCAGGGGTCAAACCATACCTAGTCATTAAGGCATCCTTCATGTGGCTGTACGAATTATAGACTTCAGAGGGCAAATCTAACAAGGTATCCCGCCCTTCACTGAGGAACCGTCCCCACAACCCCGCCTCCCCAATCCTTCTCAGGGACCCGGTGGGAAGACATGGCTACCTCATAGGCTTTTAAACCACTGCCCAATGTCATCATTTTTAAAAACTCCTTCACCACATCTTTGGGAATATACACCCTAGCTTCAACAGGCACAGGCGGTACACTGCCACCAGAGGGAGTAATCTCTAAGCTTTTGGCCTTCAATTCCAACTCCCTCAAAACTTTCTCATGTTCAAACTGCATTTTCTTTTCCTCTAGGGCTAATTTCCTAGTTTGCATTTCGAATTCTAACTGCCCATTCAGCTTGAGCTTGGTCAGCTCCATTTCGTGCATCCTACTCTCTTTCCTGTCCTCCAACTCCTCTGGAGACAGTCCTCTGGCAGAAACACTGCTACCTACTGGGGAAGGTGGTCTTCTAGCCCCTAGACCCAATAGCCCCTCCAGCTGCCCTTCTGCATTCTCAGCCCCTCCACAGGGGCACTCTTGATTCGACCCAGGCCCTAAGCGCCTTCTGGAGGTCCTCCTTCCTGGAGAGCCCGGTCATGGACACTTTAAACTTTTGCAGAATTGCCTGAGCTGCTTAAGGGTGTAGCATTCTAGCCTCTCTTCTTCCCAATCACACTCAACAGAGGCTACTGATGCTGGTTTCTCCATAGTGACTGAACTTGGCATTTGCAAAAATAGGAAATCCCAGAAAAATGCTATAAAAGTATGTGGTTGCGTTTTGGTCTGCACTCACTAAGTAGTGTTCACCAATCACTGTACATGAGTCACAAATGCAAGTCCAGAATCCTCACCGCTGACCACCAATGTTAGATTTGGGGTCTCTAGTTGGCAGAGGTAGGTACCTTTGTCCAAATAGGGACCCTTGAGTCTAGTCAGGGAAAGTAGGTACACTCCCGAAATAACCCCTGCTCACCCTCTTGGTAGCTTGGCACGAGCAGACAGGCTTAGTTCAGAGGCAGTGTGTAAAGCATTTGTGAACACATACAGTAATCAAGTGACAACACTACAAATGGACACCACACAGGTTATATATTTATAAAAATAGGTATACTTTATATAGATTTATCACAAGACCATAAACGACAAAAATAATCCACAATACTGTCAAGAGTGCTTAGTTCTGATCAAAAAGGCTTAATTCAAGGGTCTGTGCGAGTCGGTAGCCTCCTCCGGCTACGGCGATGTTGAGAACAAACAGAGTCTAATAAATCCAGCTGACCGCGTCGAGACGGGCCAACACAGCGGAGACAGACTCGGTCACAGTACCTTTTACTTGAAGCGGCAGGCACGTGCGTGCGAGCCGGATGGCTGTTCTGCTCGCGGTGCAAAAATGGAAGCGTTGCAGGACGCGTTGTCCCTCGATGCGGTGCAGGCAGCGGCTCGTTGACGGAGTCGAGACGGAGTCGGTGAGACCAGGGCCGTGCGTTGCAGGGCGAGACGGTGCTTCGATGCGGTGCTGGCAGGTTGCGGTGCGGCGACGGAGCCGGATTCAGGAGCTGGCGCCGATCAGTCCGGACAGCGGTGCGAGTCGGGCGGTGCGTCGCAAAGCGTGCGAGCGGTGCCCAACTCCGGTGCGGTCACAGGACTCGAACTCAGCAGCAGTGACCGTGTCGGTCGGACCAGTACGATTCGGGCGTAGCGAAGCGTTGCAGGACGCATTGTCCCTCGAGGCGGTGCAGGCAGCGGCTCGTTGACGGAGTCGGTGAGACCAGGGCCGTGCGTTGCAGGGCGAGACGGTGCTTCGATGCGGTGCTTACAGGACACCGAGTCGGTCGTGAGAGTCGGTCACAGCTCCCTACCTCTGTAGCCACTGAAACAGTTTCCAGCAGCAATTCACAAAGGGGGTGAAGTCCAATGGCCTGGGACTTCGGTCAGGGGGCAAGCTCTCTTCCAAGCCCTTGGAGATCCTTCACAAGTTGATGAAAGTCACAGCAGAGCAAAAGTTCCTTTCTCCTTTCTTTGGCAGTCAGGCAAACCACTGCAGGCCAATCCCCCAAGCAGCACTTCAGCTTAGGGATAGTCTCTCCTCAGTTTCTTCTTGGTTCCGCTCCTCAGCAAAGGTTTCTTCTTGTTCCCAAAAGTGATCTAATTTCCTAGGGTCTGGGTCCCCTTTTTATACCCAGTTTCTCTTTGTTCTCTGAAGGCAGAGAGGCCTCTGCCTAGTCCAAAACCAGTTCTGGTCAGTTCTGGAGCACTTTGTTTTTCTGACTCCTTCTTTCCTTTCAGAATGTGGGGCAGAGTGCTCAGCCGCCCGGCAGGAGGTGGAGCCAGCATTGTGGAAGGCAGGCACAGCCCTATTCAGACCCAGGTGCAACTCCTCCCTCCACTCTGGATGCAGATCTTTCTATTCAGCCCTGCGCTGACTCACCCTGTCTCCTGTAGCCACCCCCAGCCCCTGTCACTCAATCTCCAGACAAGGAATACACAACCTAGCAGAGGCAGGCTTGGATAGTTAGGGAAGAAAATACCCACTTTCTAAAAGTGGTATTTTCAAACACAGAATGTTAAAACCAACTTCACTAAAAGATGTATTTTATCATCCTGAGTTCAGGCACACTAAATTCGTTTTTCTACCATGTTCCCGGGGTCAGTTCTGACTATAAGGTGTAATAGTCAGTCTGCCCATTCTGGCCTATGGGAAGCAGGTAGCCTTGCAATAGTGAAAAATGAAAATGGCTGTAATTCACTATTAGGACATGCCGCACACACCAGGGCATGTCCCACCTTATACTTACAATGCACCCTGCCCTAGGGCCTACTTTAGGGGTGACCAACATGCAGTAAAGGGAAGGTTTAGGGACTGGTAAGTGGGTGCACTCACCAAGTCGACATGGCAGCCCTGGGCTGCACACAGGCTCTGCAATGGCAGGTCTGAGACACACTTTACAAGCTGCTTCTGTGGGTGGCACAACCCGTGCTGCAAGCCCACCAGCAGCATTGGATTTACAAGCCCTGGGCACACTCAGTGCACGGTACTAGGGACTGACAAGTAAACCAATCATCCAATCATGGAGTCACTAATACATACATCAATTTACGATAGGGAGCACTTGCACTTTGGCACTGACTAGCAGCGGCAAAGTGCCCATGAGCATCTAGTCCAGCAAAAACATATCGGCAACAGTGGAGGCATTACGAAAAAATGGAAGGGAGACCCATGCCAAGGATGCCAGGTCTAACAGCTCTCATGTTAACACTTATCAAATACCACCTGTTAATAAACACTGCCTCTGGTGGTGAATGGTTCATTGGTGTGGCATATAGTGTGGACTCAACAGAACTGGTAGATTGTTTTGGTGGTGCAAAGAAAGCCCAGGGCAGTAAGTGGTGAGAGAAATTGAGTTGGGGTGGATGGGTGGTGAGGGAAGTGGAGCAGATGTGTTGATGGGGTGTGGGTTGGAGTCAATCCGTTTCTGAAATGGATGGCAGAAGAGTTGTAGTGACTCCTTTACTGAAGCAAGGATGGTTGGTTTTGGTTCCAGTGAGTTGAATGATGTACCATAGTCAGGTGTCTCGCAATTCTGTACAAATGGGCTCCTGTATGGGTGAGGTTCTGTTTCTATAGAACTTGAAGTGGTGGATTGGTTGTGCACGAGGAAGTAATGGTTCGCTGCAGAGGTATCTTGGTTTCTCTGTTTAAATGGCTTTGTGGGCACTACAGAGATAGTTGAATTGTAATCAGTTTGATTCTAACCGTGTTGCTCCATCATAGGCCATCTCTACCTTTTTCTTGTAAGATTTCTTGTGGTGTCATCTAGTCTGTGATTGTGGAAAGTTCTTACTTGGTTGTGTATCTGTATAACCAGCCATCAGTTTTGCATTACTCACCTTAGTTGTTTTGTCCGCTCTGCACTTATGTAAATATCCTCACCTCCTGCAGCAACATATTGGCTCTGCGCCTGTAGGAATAGAACACATGGATACTGGCCGTCTAAGATTGTCCTTCGTAAATGCTGGCGTCTTGACTGCCCCTCAAGCTGCAGAGATTGTACAGATCCAGGCTTCATAAGTCAAACATAGCTATTCCAAGTACACCGGTATTATAAGTCTAGATGTTTGTGTTAAGAACAGCAAAAATTGTTCTTAGGTTTAACAAATGATAGCTCATTTTATTATTTAATGCTCAATATTTAGGTAAAGGTAGCAGTCATTAAGAGTGAGAGTTTAAGCTATTATCATTGTAAATGAAAATGCCTTTTATGTAGGTTTTAAAAACCAAAACATAAATAAGAGACATTGTCATTTACAATGCCAATGGCTCAAACTCGCATAAATGCGAGACCTATTGCATTGCAAATGCTTGTTTAACTTGCTATTGCGGTGACTGGTGAAGTATTCTGAGGACCGGTTGGTCCATAGGCAGGCTCATGGCACCATGCCATATATATTACCCATTAAAGTGGAAAGTGGTCTTTATGATGAATGCCATACAGCCGAGAACGAGTACTACTCGTAAATGTTTAACCGTTGTGATTAGATTTACATCGCCATCATGTTCTTTGCTAGCGCTGTGTCTGTGCTGTACTTGAAAGAAACCTGTATTTTTCCTGTAAACAAGCTGTTGTGTGACCGTTCACCCCCCAGGGGCCCCTGCTCACTCTTTCTGCTCAGATGTGCGCCAGCTACATCTTTTTCAAGCTGTGATAAATTTAATAATACATATTTATCTAATATTAGACAATGCGCTTAAATGCATAGTTATATCTGTCCCACTGAGGGCATGTTTGTTGAAGGCCATATTTTAATTGTATCGAGAGCTCCCTTAAACAACAGTGAGCCTACACAGATTGTTTTAAAGGGCTGACATGTCTGCACCTTTGCATTCTGGGACTTGTAGTTCTTGTAATGCAGTCTGCAGAATGCACAGAAAAATGTACCCTAGCTACTCTGGGATGGATCTGGAAACCTATTTAATTGATATGAAAGGTTATCATTCGGCACAGGGACCCAGACTCTCACAAGTACACCTGTGATGCTACGTAGGGTAGAAGTCTTTTTTTGCTCAGGTGAAAAGACACTGCATTCACGTCATGCCAGGGAGGTATATTTAACAGCAGATTCAACTTGACATTCATACTAGTAGGAGCTGAGATCGGAATGCTCAGATGGAGGAATGCCGCTGACAGACAGGCCGGGGCACTACTTGCCTTGCCATGCCTGCCTGCATCTTTTCCAAAGTGTGGCTGTGACCATGTGACGTGATCTGTATGTATCAGTCTCTCTAGATGCATATAGTGATGATACATAGTTCAGCGAATGACTGAATCTGGGGTATCTGTTTATGATGCAGCTGAGGATGAAATAAAAAAAATAGATGGGACTGTGATTGTTAGCAGTGCTACTTAGCAGAATGTACTATATCTCAAATCTGCCGCCACATCTGTGATGTAAGGCGGCGTGAACCATGCCAGCAGCATGAAATTCAGCTCTCTGTTTGTATGGACCTGACTCTGTGACTGCATCCTGCCTGGCCTCTGTGTGCAGGTGGCAAGGCTGGAGGCCAACACAGTCAGTATGTACATGATGTACACTCCCAGTGAGTCACTGCAGGAAGCCGTTTTATGCCCCCATACATGCCGATAGAGGCACCAGATGTAGTGTCTTCAATAAAGGGGCTCGGTTAACATTTCGAACTGGCCCACTCATTATCTAATTAATGTGCTCAAATACGTCTGACTGCAGTCACAGCATAGGTCGTGTTAACTTTCTACACACTGTCGAAATCACATGCATGTCAGCAGCACACCAAACAATCCGTTAGGGAGACGGGGCCAGCTTCATTACATGATTTGCATTGTTGGTGCTTCCCTTACACTACAGAATTGATATTGCAGACAGGGACATCTTAAGGATTTTGGGAGCCCTGGGCCAAACGGATTTTGGGGGCCCCTGTTCAGAACAACTTTGAATTTAAGATCCAATTTCAGATTTTTCATGACCTCTTTGGCCAGGTCACTGACAGCACAGAAGCACACTCGTCCAAATTTTAAATGTGTTTACATCTAATATTTAGGGATAGTGACTTGTGTTTACAATATTTAACACAGCAGCAGCTAACTAATATATCTGCAAATAATCTCTATGACACCCTCCAATTTTGAATATGTGAGGTCATGTTTTGAGCTAAAATAACCTTTTTATGGATGTTGCACAAAAGTTAAACACAGCATTTCTCTTCAAAAGTTCCCTTATACACTCTCTCGCATCACCCACATTAAAAACAAGTTAAAGTAAAACGGTATTTAAAACTATTTGTTTAAGAATTACCCAAGGTCACCAGGCTAATGCTCTCTGCAGAACATAGCTGGCTCCATAAGGGGGCCCCCTGAAAGTCTGGGGCCCTGGGCCAGAGCCCACTTTTCCCATGCCTTAAAACATCTCTGATTGCAGAAGAGGCATGCAGCCGCCTTATAAATCAGTTGACTCGAGATCCCAGGCCAGAACGCATCGGAGCAGTTTTTCATTCCTGATCACCCATCCTTTGAACTGAGTCACATCAGCAGCACTACGTATTTATGCTGCAATTGAGAGCTCTGGAGCTGAGGCTGAAGGCACTGCGAGTTTCTCACAGTGTGTGCCAGTCAGTCAAAAATGTGTTCAGAATACATGCCCATCCAATCCTTGGCCTCTCTGCAGCGAGCACAGGGCAGTGGTCATGTACTCCTGTTGTAATTGTGATTCTGTGCAAATGGGTGTGATGGGACGCCCATTATGGGGGTGCACAGTGTTCAAAATAATAACAAGGCGAAAGTACATGAAAATGCAGTGCTCGCTCGCTACTCTAGTCATCCCTAACTTTTACGCCCCACCACTTTCAAATAACACCAGACGCCATTGGATATCCTTGCCCCTGAAGTAAGACAATAGGGCCTTATTCACACCTAATTTGATATTTCGCTCAATCTGTACATAAAAGCCCTACTCTCCAGACACCCTGAACCTCACTCACCTGACCTGCCTGCTTTAACATTCCGTAGTTCAGCACAGCGGTTCTTTCTATCAAGGTTCTTTAACACTTCAGTCAAGCTGTGAGGCTTTTCGTAATTTCTGTTGTATGGAATGTAGCAGTTATAACTACCATGGGAGAATAACACTCTTTTCAATAACTCCATTCAGAGGCAGGACAGGAAACAAAGCAGCCCGATACCCATCACCCCTGATTAATTTCCTCCTCCATTGCTTCTCCATGGTGCAGACACTACAGACCCAAGTCAGAGCAGAACTGGAACAGACCCTTGTGTTGTGCATTTTCATGCTTTAAATTATTTTAACTAATATTCGCCTTAGGGTTGCTGCTAGCATAATGTGGTGATTTAAGCTTAGTTTCAGCCCTCCAGTGTACATACCCGTTCAGCGTCATCTTAGGTGATTCAGCGGGGCAAGGTTTTAGAAGGCTTTTGAGTGCTGAATCTCCATCTCAGATTGCAGGTGGTGGAGGAGGGTGTGACTTACCTTCCTCCTAACCAACAGAATTGCAAAGTTGACATGCTCCACTTGCAACGTAAGCCTCCCTGAATTTCCACATCTATTTAGCCATCATATATTTAATTCACATTTTCAAGCACTACAATTTATCAATTAAAAATATGAGGAAACGGGAAGCTGCAGACAAGAAACAAAGCATTGCTAGCTGCTTTCTGCTATTGTGTCTTTGCCTGGCTTTCAGCTCTTCTCTTGGGTTTGTTCACAAAACGAAATCAGTAGAATACAACACATTTTTATATAAAACAATCATGTTTTAGGCAGTGGTGGAAATGATGCTGAGCCCAAGATACAGGGGAGACAATTTCCTTCCATGTTCTACCCTTGTTACTCATTTGGAGCAAAGGAGGGATAATACTTTAAGAAATATTTCTCATATATTGGGCCATTGCAGCTTCCATGAGGAACTTGGCAGTCAAGTAAACTGAGTTTCTAAGATACCCACTGTAACAAACGGTGTTTTCATTTAGCACATTTGGTGTTGAAGTTGATTGTATTTTCGTGAATTGCTTGAATTTCTTTTTTGCCATAGCACCTGATTTAGGCGTGGTTTACAAACCGATAAAATGGTCTTAATTGCACACCCTTATGTATTCCTGGTACACCTTGGAAATGTATCATTGATTCCTAATATTCTGTCATAGTCTTAGGCAGTTTTTTCCCTCATTGGTGTTTATAGATGTCATCAAAATGGCTGAAATTGCTGAAAATTCTTCACACTTCCATTGACCCCTTGTGATATCAATGGGTTTGATCCGATATCTGACTATGCTGCTTAATAGCCTCATGATTTCTGCTAAGAAGCAGTGGGTGGGCAAATAATACAAATTACTGAAGGTACACAAAGCTTTGTTTATGTTTTGCTCCTCTTGCTACTTTTATCATCTCTATGACCTGTAGTATCAAGGGCAGTGATGGGGATACCAAAAGACAAGTCACGGTGAGCAACTGCTTTCTTTGGCTCACCGAATTGCAGCCGCGGTCCGTGCAGGTAACAGCGGTGGGGCAGTGGGGCCGCGTGGCCGCGTGGGGGGGATTTCGAGGGACGATGCCGAGGGAAAAATAAATATTTATTATATTTTCCCTCTGCATTGTCCTTCGAAATCCTCCCCAACCTGGCCCCACCGCTGTTACCTGCACGGATAGCGGCTACCGAATTGATATCGGTATGTGTATTCAAAAGAAGAACTCTTCCCATTTAATGGAAGATGGCCAGAGTTTGGCAGTTTCACCGGTACCTATAATTTTATACTGGAATTGATGAAGATAAGATAGGTCACAGATGGCATGGGGAGCTCTGCAGGAGTTATTTCGATGTGGGTTTGCATTTTTTGTTGCCCTGCAGTTTAAGTTAGAGCTAGCTTGTGGACTAGTGCACCCAGGCAAATGGGGTATGGTGGTTGTTCAACTCAGGGAAAATGTACTCTTGGTGTACATTGTGCTACTAAGGTGAATAAGTTGACATTAATGAGTAGCTCGCTTGGAGGAACAGAAGCATCCCTTTGTCTGGTTAGCAAAAGGACAGTCCAGTGGCGTAGCAAGGTGGGGGGGTGGTCCACCCCGGGCGGCACAAGTTTTGGGGGCGATGGCCTCCCCTCCTCCTGCTCTTACCTGCGGTCATCGCAGGGGGGCCGTAGAGGAAATCATCAGCACCCCCATTCCTCTTCCCCCCGCTCTGCGGCTGCAGTGTGGCAAATGCAGGGGCCGCCATGGGCGGCCATAGGTCTAGCTACGCCATTCGGACAGCCTCTGCTCTTTCGCTGGGAGACCCCTGAAGAAAGGGTTGCTCATCTTTCTCAGCCACTTGGCAGCTGGCTTTGACTTCTTAAAAGTTATAAAGCTTATACTAGGTTACACACACACTTTTATTTACAATGTAGCTGCCCGTATCATAAAGATGGTGTGATATCTTCAAACACACAAAAGACGATGGGAAAAATGTTTGTAAATAGTCTAACCACTGGCAATCTCTTGGGTACCATTCCAACCCATTGTCCTTATGACCACCATGTCACCTCAGATTAAACCCAGCCATAAGAAATCAGACTTGGTCCTGCTCCAATAGGAATAGTACATCCCCGAACTGCCAAGCCAGGTTCTCTCTGAACCAGAGCACAAGCAGCCCGAAACTAGTTTCACCTATTTGGGCCTCTTCTTTGGGGTGCAGCCTGGTTTCAATGGCACAGTGAGCATGAGGCCCATGTATGGGCATACCCTTGGACACTTGGGCATTGCATGAAACGCACAAAAGGTGATGGAAGGAATGCTTTCAGATAGTCTAATCCCTGGCAATCGACTGGGGGTAGCATTCCAACCCACTGTTGTTTTGATCACCATACCACTTAAGATTAGATGCAGCAATATGGAAATCAGCCTTGGTTCATCTCCAATAGGAACAGTCCAACCCAAACTGCCAAGCCAGGTCCTCTTTGAACCAGAACACCAGCGACCCAAAACTGACTTCGGCCTATTTAGACCTCTTCAGTCGGGTGCAACTGGGTTCCAGTTGTTTGTTCCTCATACTCCTGTGTACTTAATGGTAGGATCTGTATGTTAACAGAATGTTATGTAACTATTGTAATGTGAGGAAGGACACAGTAGGAGGTGTCTTGACTGGAAGTAGAAGTGTGTGGAGTCTCACTGTGCATCTACTTAAGCAGCTTCTATTTACATCCTGTGCCCCCACACTACTTTTACAGTACTAGAGATAGTTGCCTGTACTGTTCAAGTAGGCATATGACTTGCTCCCTCTGCCACATGAATGTACCTCATTGTAAGGTTACACATACAATGCCAGAGCTAGGTGAGACCAAGCTAGTTGTGGGCCGTATTTCTTCAAGCCCACTCCTTAATTTTACTCCTGTTCAGATTTTATTTTTGCTCAAAATTTCCATAATTTCCCTACTTTGGCACATGCTTTTCTATTTCTTTAAAAGTCATAAATGCCTTCACTTTATTTGCTTTTGTTTTTATTGAGCTTTTTCCATTTCCTTCTATTTGTTTGTACTAAGCAGGACATGGCCACTTTATTGGTATTTTTTATTTCAGTTATCCGTTTTTTTTTGCCCAATTTCTTTCTTCTTTATTCCTTTTCCATTTATATTCTGATGTCATTGAATTAATTGTTCAGGAACAAGAAGAGTGTCCCTTCATCCCTCAGCTAAGCGAGCAGACATCAGATCATACATATAAAGATGTCCACTGCATATCCTTGGGTTGAGTACCTGACTGGCATTCTTAAGGAAATCCTGTCTGTGTCCTTCCAAGCATGGATGGCACCCCTGATTCCTGCACACCCTTATAAGCCTAACCAGCCCCTCAGTGTCCTCAATCTTTTCCCACTCACCATCAAGTAATCAATCTCACATTGCTCACCAGCATTATAAATTGAGAGCATGTACTGATTACCCCAGCCCTGGCCGGATGAGTTATAAAAGTTATCCTCCTTACACTGTCCCTCTTTAATGTGCAACACTGTTCTATGTGATCACAAGATACTACAAAAAGATTGATTACATATATATTAGGTGACAAAGCTTCCCAAGTTCATCTCCAGTATTTGAACATCAAAGTTACCTCATACTCCCAAAGTCTTGGGGCAAATATACTTTCTCAGTTCAATTCTGCCAACAACTTCTAAATGCATTTTCTTTTACTTTATGTTGCTCCAGGTACTTCCCATTTATTTTTTAAATGTGTAGAGCTTAGTTCTCAGTATACTGCCCAATTTGATGTATTCTAATATTTGGTAACCTAGACGATGGGATTTGTCTTCCCACTCTACTCTTGATGTATTCTACTGTATGGGCTTCTCTGTTCTCCTCTGTTCTTAATCATTATCATTTAGTGACCACAGCAGTTCACGACAACTCACCCTCTGGTCATCTGTTACGCCCTACATTTAGCTCCATTTCTCTGGTTTCAATGAAGAACATTACATCTGAAATGATCACAGTGGATTTCATTCCAAATTAAATTATCTTCAGATCTTCACTTCCAAGACTTCTAAATGCGTCCATCTTCTAGAAGAAAGTTACATCTGATCTTTTCCTACTAAGTATGATAACCCATGTAACATTGAAAAGCAATCCACATATGTAGAGCTGAGGCTTTGGCAAGGTTAGGGTTATATCCTGCATGGCAGGAGTTTACAGCGTGGGGTGGTTTGCAAACTATATCAGTCGTCCTTGAACTCTTAGCGGTTGGGTGGATGATGGGCAAAATGAATTTGGGGCAACTATACAAAAGTGGCATTTGCAGCACCATTAGCCCCACAGGAAGAGTCACAAAGGGTTGTAGGATTTATAGACCATTTTACTGGAATGCGTGTGCTTGCACTGTGTTAGAAATTGGGTCTCTAGTTGGCAGAGGTTTTGCACCCTGTCCAAGTAGGGACCACAATCCTAGTCAGGGTAAGTCAGATAGACAACCTAAATTAACTTGTGTTCACTCTCTGGTAGCTTGGTACAGAGCAGTCAGACTTAACTTAAGAGGCAATGTGCAAAGTATTTGTGCAACACTTTAATTACAGTAACACTGTGAAAACACTGCAAAAAGACTCCCCACCAGTTTAGAAAAATAGAAAATATTTATCTGAGTAAAACAAGACCAAAACAACAAATATTCAATAAGTAGATCTTGAGATGTGAATTTTTAAAGAATAAACTACAATAAAGTAACTGAAAGAGAATAGCGCTTAGGGATTACTTGAGGTTGCGCTGGTCCGTGGTAAATTCAAAGTTCAGGCCGACTGTGATAAAGAGCAGGCCGGCTACAGGACCCATTCAGGGCCTGCTGAAAAAGTACCTTGGATGGAGCAAACATCATGGTCGAAGACTCAATGTGTCGGTTCTGATCCACGCAATCGGGTAGTTGTGTCAGTTTCGAGCCTCACAGTCGGGTCCTGTGTCAGACCATGAAGCTGAGCTGAGATGTCCTCGAGCCGGCGCTGCGTCAGCTTCGAAGGGCACTGCGTTGGTGCCGATCGGTGCAAAGTCATCACTGCATCGATTGTTTTAGAAAAACAGCTGCAGAATCCACTTTCAAGGCCCAGGACTGGATTAGCATCTCTTGGCAGGGCAGGACTCACAGTTGTCAGTCCAG
Source organism: Calotriton arnoldi (assembly GCA_963921515.1). Taxonomy (NCBI): domain Eukaryota; kingdom Metazoa; phylum Chordata; class Amphibia; order Caudata; family Salamandridae; genus Calotriton; species Calotriton arnoldi. The sequence continues at coordinate 3,200,997 of CAWUFW010000586.1, read as the reverse complement.
CAACTGAAGGAAAGTTGAAGGAAGTCTTTGATGACCCTGAGACTTCAAAACAGGAGGCAAGCCAGCAAGCCCTTGGAGAAACTTGGGTTCAAAGATGTAGAGAGCAGGTCTAGTCCTTCACACTCGCAAGCAAGAAGCAGCAGACAGCAGACCAACACAGCAAAGCAGGTAGCAAAGTGGCAGTCCCTCCTACAGCACAGCAATCAGCAGAGAGCTGGCCAACACAAAAAAGCAGTTGGCAAAGTGGCAGTCCCTCCTACAGCACAGCAGCTCTTCATCCTGGCAGACTGTCCTTAGTTTCAGCAATGTTCTTAAATCATGGTGTCAGAGGCCCAGTACTTATACTTATTTGAGCCTTTGAAGTAGAGGAAGGCAATATGTTTGGGGGTGACTGTGCAGAGGGGCCATTTCCAACACAATCCTCCTCCAGCCTAAAGCCAGGGTAGACTAATAAATACCTTGACGGACTTCCCTGCTTAGGGTGATAGAACATGGACAATGACCCACTACTACAGGGGCACTTGCCAATTCTATGCCTCCCTGAACCCAATTGGATCCCTCTGTCTATACTCTCGGGCCCACTGAAATGACCCATGGGGAACCCTTTTCCTCACCTGTGGACCCCATCTGTGCAGCTCCTAACATTACTTTGCTCACAGATGCATCCCAGAAGGCAGACAGAGCCACCATGGGCAACAGTGTGATGTGGTCCATTCCACCCCTTGGGTCTGGCTTCTGTCCTCAACTCAGGGAAAACTATGACCACAAGGACAACAACCAACAGAAGCCACTGACAGCTGTCAGTGTCAAGAGCCAGGTCCCAGGCCATCCAGGGCTTTCTTACTTCTGTGGTTTCTCAAAGTGTGGGTCAGTAGCCCCAGGTTCCTTGCTCCCTGGTTCTATTTTACCTCCCACCAGTTCAGGGGTCGTATCCTGAGACTGGCCACCCAGTCCAGGGTCTGCACCCTGAAGCTGAACAGGTGACAGGGGTAGGCTCTCTCGCACCCTGCTGCTCCATCTGAGGTCCTGTACCATCCGCTTGGGAGTGGTACTCCCAGAAACCTGAACTGTTAGGGCACCTGTGGTGGCTGCCCCTCCAAGTACCCCAGACACTGTGGGCAACCCATTCCCCAGAAGGCACTGTATGGGCATCTGGGAAATAACTATGACCCTCCTGTGGGTCTCCTCCCCACCCCACTCTAGGGATGCCAGGGCCATAGGGCAGAAGAAATCCTGCCCATGGCTGAATTTACCCTACACACCTGGCTGGTGTACTGCTCTGGGGAAATTATACCTTCCACAACCATGGCCCGGCTAGCCCTGGTGTCTCTCAGATCAGTGACTAGGGACACTATCCACTGTAACCGGGTGGAAGTAGTGACTCCCACCCTCAGGGATCACCAACTCACCCTCTGAGCTTACCTTCCTGCTAAAGGAGATCATGGCATGGTCTATGACCTGCTCCTGGGGACTACTTACCCCTAAGGCCACATTGGCCACCCGTGTAGAAGTATCACCAGAGGATGGTTTCTTAGGACACACAGAGTCCCTCTGCTTGTGACCTAGCTAGTTACAATCAAAGCAGCAGGGTTGGAAATGGGGCGCTCTGGGCCACTGCCCACCATAACCTCCTCCCTGTTTCTCAGAAAAGGCATGACATCCCTTTCCTCCCCTCTTACCCCAGGACCTGTCTGTGTATCCCTCGACCTCCCCCTCACCGTTCTGGGGGGAGCCTGAACCACCCCTCTCGGTATAACTCCCAGGTACCTTCCTTTGGACCCTGGTGCTGATCCAGAGATCTGCCTCCTTAGCAAGCTCCATGAGGTCAGAGAGCCTGCTGTTAACAAGGTGTTGGCGCAGATCTAGAGAAAAAAAACCTCAACATGTGCTCTTTTGAAAACAAATTATACAGCTGCTTTTAGTCTTTTACCTCACTGCCCTTCACTTAACCAACCAGTGCCTTGCCAAAAAATTCTACACAATCCACCCAGATCAGTCGGGATAGCTTCTGACTGTCCCTGAACTTTTGCCTATACTTTTCTGCAGTTAAACCAAATTTCCTTATTAGGGCCTCCTTCCTGGAGGGGGTATACCTCATCCTGTCACTCCCTTCTAGGGCTAGTAGAGTGTCCCTCCCCTCACTAGGGATATAACTCCACAGACTAGCTCCTCATTCCTCCTCAGAGACCTTGTGCATCTGTAAAACTATTTTGTAGGCATCCAACCATCTGTCTATGTTGACTCCACCACAAAGTGAGACAACAGACCCTTGGGTATGTGGACCCTCCTGTTAGAGGGCTCTCCAGAAATGCTGCCATCATCTCGGTTAAACTCAGCCCTCGTGGCTTTAATGTCCAGCTCCCTCAGGCTCAGCTCCTGAGCCAACATCATTTGTTTTCTTCTATAGCCAATTTCTTTTTGCTTTCCTCTATCTCCATGGTTAGCCTCTATGGCCTGTTTCTTTTGCTCTGCCTCTAGGTTTAGCTTGGCAAGTTGTACCTTTAGATTCCTCTCCTCCCTCTTGTACTCCAGTTTCTCTTGGGACAGGCCTTTAGAGGACACATTGCTTCCTGCCCTGGGGAAGCATCTAACCTTGCAGGCTGATTGCTCCTTGTCCCCCAGGCAGTCCCAGATTATCCACTGAATCCTGGTCCAGCTCTTCATCATCCTCTATTTCCTCATCCTCATCCTCTGAGGTTTCTCGTGCTGCATCTCAAGATTCCAAACAGGCCCTCATCGCCTTTTGCAACTTTAACTTTTTAGTGAAGCCCTTGATAGAAACCTTAAACCCTTTTGCAAAAATCCTCGAGTTGGGTCACTGTGTACTTCTCCAACTTGGCTAACTCAAAATCCATTCTTGCTAGTGCAGATGCAGTTATGGGACCTCCAATCAGAGACACGATTGCAGGAAAAAGCAAAACTGGCAACTAGGGGAAATGGAAACATTAAAAATGCCAAGTAAAGAGAGCAGGAAAAAAATACCAAATGGGGATCAGAGACAATTGATTCAAATTGGTCTTAGGTGTGGATAGTAGTCTACACCAAATTACTGTAAGGTACTCCACAAACACAAGTCCTAGCCCATCGCTGCCTCCATTGATAGAAATTGGGTCTCTAGTTGGCAGAGGTTTGTACCCTGCCCAAGTAGGGACCACATTCCTAGTCAGGGTAAGTCAAAATCACAAACTAAATTAACCTGTGCTCACCCTCTGGTAGCTTGGCACTGAGCAGTCAGGCTTAACTTAAGAGGTAATGTGTAAAGTATTTGTGTAAAGATTTAATTAAAGTAATACAGTGAAAACACCACAGAAAGACTCTACACCAGTTTTACAACAATAGAGACTGTTTATCTGAGTAAAACACGATCAAAATTACAAAAATTAAATAAGTAGAACTTGAGATATTACTTTTTAAAGAATAAACTGCAATATAGTGCTTAAAAGCAAATAGCGCTTAGGGGTTACTTGAGTATTGCTGGAACGGGGTAAATCCACACTTCAGGCTGACCATGATGGAGGGCAGGCCGGCTTCAGGACCTACAGAGGGCATGCTAAAAAAGTACCTTGAATGGAGCAAACGCCTGCATTGTAGACTCGATGCCGGGGTTGTGGTCCATGTGGTCGGATAGATGCATCGGTGTTGAGCCTCGCAGTTGGGTCCCACTTCGGCATCAACCCGCTTACGATGCAGGCGCTGCGTTGCCAACGAACTTCGCAGTTGAGTCTAGCATCATTGTCGTGCCATGCAGGGATGTCCCTGAATCTGCGCTGTGTTGGCGTCGAAGTGCACTGCATCGGTGCCAATTGGTTGCCAGTCTGTCACTTTTGGAGAAAAGCAGCCGCGGAACACACTTTTAAGGACCAGGACTGTATTGGCACCTCTTGGCAGGGCAGGACTCACAGTTGGCGGAGTCCAGAAGCTGAAGCAGCATTGAAGTTAGTCTTTGGTGGCCCTGAGACTTCAAAATAGGAGGCAAGCCAGCAAACCTTTGGAGAGACTTGGGTTCAAGGATGTAGAGTGCAGATCCAGTCCTTCTCACAACCCAGGCAAGAAGCAACAGGTCAACACAGCAACGCAGGTGACAAAGTGGCAGTCCCTCCTACAGCACAGAAATAAGCAGGCAGCAGGCCAACACAGCAAAGCAGTTAGCAAAGTGGAAGTCCTTTCTACAGCACAGCAGCTCTTCTTCCTGGCAGAATGTCCGTTCCAGAAAGGTTCTAAAATCATGGTGCAGAGGTCCAGTACTTATATTCATTTGAGCCTTTGAAGTAGGGAGACTTCAAAGAGATGCTTTGAAGTGCAAAAGGCCCTGTTTTTCCTGCTCTGGTCCGAAACTCACTATAGGGGGTATGCAACCATTTGGGTGGAGAGAAGCACAGCCCTATTCAGATGCAAGTGTCAGCTTCTCCCTCTCATTCTGCCTCAAGATGACCCTTCAACATGCAAATGGCTGCTCAGTTGCACCTACACTTCCTTTGTGTGTGGTGGTCTAGAGGGGATGCAGGAAACCAGCTGTACTTCTCATTGGGGGCAAGATTACCTGCACAATTTGCGATATGTTCCTCTTAGCACCTTTTGAAGACCCAGTGTCCATGAACCTGAGGTGAGAACGTTTTGTTAATGGAATCAGTAACAAGAATTACATACACTTTGTGGCGTGCGTGCATGTGTTTGCAGCTGCAACAAGCAATTTTCCTAATTAGTTTTGCATTTGCATGGATAAAACATTTCTGGTCGCTTCTCTAGGGGTGGCAGGCTGTTACCTGCCATCCTCCATCTGTGTCACTGGCCTAGCTATTTCCGTTTTTTTTAAATAAATTCTTTATTGTGTCAGAATTAATCAGAGCACATATATAATACTACAATGAGAAAAAAGGGAAAGTACTAGGAGACACAGCCCCTTTGACCAGTAAATGGGAGCACATCATTAAAGCAGACATTAATTTTTCCATTTGAGATGAGATAGTAATGAACAGGTATAGGGAGGGAAATACCAATAGAAACAAAAGAATTCAATGACCAGCATATAAATAAATATAACACATGCAAGGCAGACAGAAAGTGAAGTACAAAAAGAATAAAATTGTACAATTTCGGCAAGAGTCAAAATGCTGCTGAATCTAAAGACCCCAATTGAACCCTACCAATGTTCTCTCAAATTTCTTAAACGAACGAGCACTACTTGTTCTAGCTAGAGCCTGTTCTCAGTCATGTATTTGCTGGGTAGTTGCCCACTACTCAGTAACTCATTGGGAAACTACTGAAACCCAAGATGTAGCAATGCAAAGTCTAGCAGAGACTATAAGTATAGACAGCAGCCATCTTAGCCCAATATCATATTCCATTCTGTATCCTAGCATCATCTCTGTAGGAGTAAACTAAGTTTGAAATCCTAAGCTTGCCGTAACCAATTGAGTCACCCCATCCCAAAACTCCTTAAGAGCGGGGCATGAATATAACATATTGAGAATGTCTGCTGCTTGGCATCCACACTTGGGACAACTAGCTTTATCCGAGATAAGATTCGCACCCCCACCTCATGAATTGTTACGACGTAGGGTAAAACATGCAAACAGTCTTGAATTAAAGAATGCACCACGCCCTCCACCGTCTCCAATGCCCGATATATTTCTGACGGTAAGACCTTGCAAGAAAGCACTTTGCTCCATTTAGCTGCCAACGGAGGCTATCGTCACACCTATGCTCACAAAACCATTGATATGTCGTACTAATCAGAGATTTCCAACTAGTTTTAAGAATATTTGACCTAATAACGGAGCATTCCAGATTGATTGAAGTCTTGTCTACGGTGTGGAAATAGTCCCTCAACTGTAAATAGTTAAAGAAATGGGCAAAGGGGGTTAATTTACATTTCTTCTAGGGTAGCATAAATCTTTGCACCAGTTGTCCATTACTCTCAACATGTTTAATGTGTCGTTTGCATGCTGTTGAGGACGTTGTATCATTAAAATCTCTCTTGCAAAGCTTGTAAAACTAATAAATATGTGGCTTCCTTCAGAGCTTGCTTCCCTGAAACTAAAGGTTAGTCACCTGGAGAGGAGGCTTGGAATTCGCTGGCAGCTCTTTGAGGAAAACCTGCCTGCAAGAATGTGCTTGGAAAAACTGATTAAAAGTGAAAAAAGTGCCATTTAACGTGAATAAAGTTTCAAGGGAACGATTTAATGGTATCTCTGACAAGTCTTCTCCAAGTTCTCAGACTGTCTTAGTTAAATCTCTTAGTTAAATTCTGAGTGTTCCTTGGTGCCGATCTGTCATACCACTTCCCCTAAGTAGAATAAAATTGTAAAGACATTCAGAAGGAGAAGGTTCTGTGTGCAGATCTAACCTGTTCCGCAGTGTGATCCTCTTTAGACACTTTTTTCCTGCTCTCTTAGTAGCCTCTCTGTACCATCTCCCAATCCTTTTGTACCTAGAATCCTCAAAACGGTAGCTTCTACTAAACAGACGGATCTGGTTAGCTGTGTTGATAGTTCCTTATTCGATGAAATTGTGCCTCAGTCTGGAAAGTTTTTGGTTGTTAGCCCCTTTATAAACACCCTCCTTAAATATAGCTGGTCTTGGAAACTTTGTGTGTGATTTATCAGTAGTCTTTCAGAGCACTACTATGCTATGGCATAGCTAGAGCTGAATTTCAGCCAGTGGAGGCCACTGGCACTTGTCTTTCCTCATCAGACATTTCCTGAGCGAAAGATAGAAAGGAGGAGGAAGAGGAAGACAGAACACCTTCACAAAAAGCAGCAAAAGTTAGATAAAGGGGCAGAGAGTTTCTGGTAGTCCATGAAGGACCAGGAGCTGTATTTAAACAGGTCCTGCACACAAGCTCCAAATTGAACTGTGTATCAAGAAGGTGTGCAGTTCCTAGTGAGAGGAACGGGAAACGGGAGGTCTTTCTTCGTGATGCCCTCACACACCCCGAAGGATGTCATGCTACATCATTGGGCCCAGCTCCTCGTCGGGCCAGCGCTGCAATGCCTGACGGGCTCCCGTAAACGGGGCTCTTTGGCGGAGATCTTTTGAAGAAGCAGTAGGGTGCGTGCGGGTGTGAGGGCTGGGTAGTGCACAGGAAAGTGGGTTAAAATAAGTCTAGAGCTCTCCTACTCTTATATGTTTTTATTAATGTGGTAGCTCAGGCTTAATTAAAAGATATTGGTGCCCTAGGTGGATATAATGTTCCTACAGGGCTATCGTGATGTGGTGGGTCAACATGTTTCGTGCCTGTTTTGCCCCTAGCGGGTCAGGTGGCACTTCATCAGGACCATGAAAAACTAAAAGTGAGTGGTGCACTATCGATGGTCTGGTTCTCGTAATTAAGACTGATGACCAGACGTGGTGGAAGGTACCCTAGTAGACTTATACCGGGGTAGGAGCCCAGAGCAAGGGTAGGATAGACGAAAGTCGGCTGCCACCCTTTTCCACAGAGCAACGACGTGCTCTGCCTCCCCCGTCAGCTGTAGGCTTCCATACCACGGGTCTCCTACCCCGGTATAAGTCTACTAGGGTACCTTCCACCACGTCTGGTCATCAGTCTTAATTACGAGAACCAGACCATCGATACTGCAAACCTTCTTGATACACAGTCCATGAAGGAGGCCTGAGGTGTGTTCTGTAGCATCCTCCCCGGCCCGGAAGCAATAAAATGAATACCCCACACAAGGAGCTCTGGATTGTACGTCTTTATTCCTCCACATACAATCACACTGTTCTCTGAATATGTCATAACCATTAATAACCACACCTTGACAACCTCCCAGAAAGTTATGTACTTCCTCTGTTGCGTCCGTCAAGAACCGCATGGGTCCTACCACACACAGCCTCACAACACTTCAGTTTTCAGGCTGCTGAGCCTTGATGTTTGCCGTGCTGGCATTTAATATTGCCGGCAACGGTCTTCTGAGCTACTGTTTGGGCACTGGCACCAGGACCGGACTGGGAACCAAAACTGGTCCTGGCAAAGTGCTCAGCCGGCCCCACAGGGGGTTGGGGGTGCAGCTGAGCTGTTTGCCACTGGGCTGGTTTCGGCCGATTTTGTTACAGGGGCCGATATTGCAGCTATGCTGCAAAAACGGCCCTGTAACAAAAACGGCCTCCGATGGGCCCAAAACCGGTCCCCACCCTGGCGGCCCACTGGGGAAATGCCCGGTACCTGCTACGGCCAGTCCTGCCCTGACTGGCACTCATTATTATTCAAATAGGGCCCTGGACACAGCGCTAGACTTATGCAGGGAAGTTTTTTTTTGTCTTTTTGAAACTTTATTGGACAACGATGTGGCCATGGTTTTAGTCTTGTGTAAACTGAGTATAGAGGAACACAAATTCTGTTAGATCTTTCAGCATTGTTTGTTCCGTTTGAGAAACACTTCCAAATTGTCTCTCCAACCTTGGAATAAATGGGGTTGCACAATATCTATATGTTAATCTATAAGCTCCTGCATTGCCCATACGACTCCTTGAGCTATAAAATGAGAGATCCCATATGGCTCTGAGTTTTCCCCACAACTATTACTGAACTTCTATTTTTCCTCTTTTGTTTAATAGCAACACGGAACACACTCTTAATTTGAAATCTACACCAGGGCAACCACAGAATTCTTTACCTTCTTCCTCAGTTTAAATTGAAGCAAGTCAGACGATCTCCTATTGAGAATTCTTCACTCAAACTATTGATGACTATTGCCAGAATCTGTGAACATCTATCCTATACCAACCCACGTAGTTGGACAATTTAGGATTAAATATATTAAGGGATTAATTAAGGGCATCCTAACTCTGAATGCTCAGATCCATGCGGTCTGTCGCAGCTGTATATTTGTGTTTTTTTAAATGAAGCTGCAAAAACAAACTTGCCTTTAGATTTCAAGACCCACATGTTCTCCCAATACGCACCTCTCAAAATGAGCTTCACAGTGTCCCATGCTTGCACCCTAGAGGATGGCAATTTTATTCTTATTCATTTCAAAGTTTGATTGCAATTCCTCATATAACACCCTTCGGAATACAGAGTCGATTGTGCGTCTGCTCTGATTCTCCATTTAGCAACCTTAGGTCTTCTTGAACACACCTCAGCATAACTTCTCTTCCATGTCCCTCTGTTTCTCGTAACTCGTATTTCTTGCACACCCTTCCAGTTTTTCATGCCCGTTCACAGACTCACCAAGCATCAGTCTCTCTCACTACTGTTATGCAAATATTCAATGGCGATTTTTCAAACTTACACTGGTGGGAAAAAACTGTTCCTTAATTTGGCAATTTGAACCTAGAGGGCTTGCTGAAGGTGTCTGAGGAAAATCCTAAGCAGGTTTCTAGACTTAAATAATGCAGTGACGATTTCAAGATGAAATCTTGATTGATAGATTGATTGGTGCTTTGCAGAGAACATGGCAATTGATAAAAAATGGTCTAGTGGTTCTGAAGAGGCCTACAGAGTGAGTGCAGAATAAATTACTTTTAGAACAAAGGGGGGTTCAAGACGTTTTTGAAAAGTGGTCAAGCAGAGGTGGGGGGTCAGACTGGAAGAAAGATTGTTCCGTGCCTTGGAGGTAAGAACTGGGAAGCTCCTACCTTTGATTAGAGATTTCCTAAATCTGGGGCAACGAGGTAATTGGCAGAGCTTAAGAGCAATGTTTTAGGGAAATCGAACTTTGAAAAGAGAAGACTTGTAAGCGGATGATGTTCAATGTGTCACTTTGTGACATAAGCAGGTGCCCTTGAAGATACATCTCTAATTGATGGATAGCCAATGAAGAGGATTCCGGTTGTGAGAGATCATAGATTTGCGATTAAGGCTTAGTTTCAGGTAAACTGCGGCATTCTGAGTGCAATAAATGTTGGCTAGAGAATAGAGAGGCAAACCTGGTAAAAGAGCATTGCAGTAATCCAGATGGGGAAACAAAAGGGTCTGCACAACTGTTGTCTGGTAGTTAGGGTGGAAGAAGAGGAAGGAGCTTCTTATAAGCCTTGAGGTAGGAAAAAAAAAAAAAAGGATTGGAGAGTTATAGTTTAGTGGGAGCCTCCTAATCTTGCAAAATCCTCCTCAACTGGCAGGTCTGGCAGTCGACGGCAGGTAAGCAGTTCCCGGGCTCTTTGGGCTTGGTGATGCAAACTCTGGGTCATGTATGGTACTGAAGTCCAGCGGCCCCCCTTTCCTGGCAGATAGGGGAGGATGGCCCCAAGGGTTCACTTGGTTCCCAGAGCAATGGCTATGACAAAGATCTTGGGTGGCATTCCGGTGATCCAATGGCAATGGCCCCCAAACAATGCTAATGAGCGCTGTTCCCAACGATGACCCTGGGTGACAGCCCACAACACACAGGCATACTACCCTTGGTGCACTGTGGTGGTCCTGCAGCTTAGTCAGTCCCGATGGACCTTCTGCCTCACCCTTCACTCACCAGGATCCTCATCTCCGGATCCCAGCTGGGCCCCTCTCCCTCCAGGCTTTCCACCTACTCACAGAGCACAATGGTCTTGGCAGTCAAGCAGGCTGGCGCTTCAGGCTCAGTGCTAGTGTTCTTGGTGTCCTGATCAGTGTCACACTACACAGCTGGAAGACCAGCAGACCTCAATCCCCTGTCCATGTTGCAGTACCTCAAGTCATGATGATCTTGTCACAGTGCTGAACAAATGGGTTTTCATCTTCCACTTGTATACCGTCTCTCCAGACACAAATCGGATTTAGTACCTTGCCCTTTGAAATTTGTGTTGTGGTTGTAGGGCTCTTTGAAGTGCCTGCTTCTTGGTTCTGTTCTTTGTCCACTGGCCCATCTGCCCAAACAGGGGTGGCACCACAGTTGCACCACAGGTCATGGATGCAGCAAAGGGTTAGTGTTGGGTGTCAGCCTACAGTAACATATGCATCTAAAGTGTTCAAAGGATTAAACCTCTCATCTTTTATGATTTTGTGTTCCATAAATATTGTGATCTGGCCGTCCCTACCCAGCACCCTTCCTGAATCATAATATGCCATTGCTGTGCACAAGGGATGCTCTGCTCCCCTTCCATTGTAATTCTTCCAATAGCCCCAGGAAAGTCAGCTATAACATCACCTGTCCGTGTCTGCTGTCCACGCCTCCATTGTAGGATTTCCTAGTCCCAGGGAAATTATTAGTAACTAAACAGTTGACATTGGAAAAAGCTATGGAGATTACAAAACTGTTTGAGTACATCTCAGAACATTTCAAACCATAAGAAAGAATTGAGGTGGAATAATGTAATGTGGAAGACGTTAAACCTAATAATGTTATCTTCCGCTCTAGTGGAGGTGTGGCTTTCAGGGGGTTTCCTAGGTGCAAAAGAAAAGAAAAAAAATAGAAAGGATAGAATGTCTTTCAAGAGTGGATATACTGGTCATTTAGCACCTGACAAATGTTTTCCAGCAAGCAGACAAATCTGTAGGAAGTGCAATCAAAAAGGACATTATGCGTGTATGTGTAAATGAAAAATCGTCGAAGCGCAATGAAGCAGAAGAAGACGACCATCAAGATGAAGAATTTGTTCTTCATATTTGTGGTGCGGGGTGGAATAGGGTGCCCCAATTTGTGAAATTCACATAAATGGTAAACCTATTCGGTTGATAGCAGTCAGGGGCAAGGTATACTTTGATAGGCAAACTCGTGGTACAAGTGTATCAAAATGAGAAGTTAGATATATAAAAAAAAATGGTCTACTTCAGGAAGCGAATCAAAGTCGGAGAATGTTATGAAGCAAAAATTAGTTTAAGGGGAGAGATTCGCAATCTAAAATTATTGTAGCCACCGGATGATGGGTGCTTATTATGATGGCCTCAGCTGCAAAATTTAGGCATAACTCTGGATCCCAACCATCCTGACCGGGTATTGAGCACTGAAGTGGACAAGAGAGGAGAATTGTACAGTAAGTGGAAAAAACACAGAAATGTTAAGTGATGAGCTTGGGCTGTTAAAGACATTTAAACACAGAATCATTTTAAAGGAAGGGACAAATGCTGAAGGTTCACATAATTAGGCCACAGCCTTTGGCATTAAGAGCAGAGTTAGAAGGCCTCTGTAAGGAAGTAGTATTTGTTGGTCTGAAGAAGGATGTTTGTTAAGCACTTTTTCTCAAACCATTGGCCATGTGTTGCGAATCAACACTAGTGACAGGTGCTAGTGATTATGGGTTGGGGTGGTGCATAAGCAGGTGATAGATGAAAAAAATGTAATAGTATCCTATACATCCAAGACATTCAAAAATGCTGAATTCAGATACTTGCTGAATTCAGATACTTGGTGGTGGAAACGGACGCCCTAGCTGGATGGTGGGTTGTCAATCATTTCAGCTAACATGCGTGGAGGACGGATTTTGTCTGGTGATTCATAGGCCACTGGTAGATCTATTTACCACAAAGGGAGTGGGCAAGGTAGTAACTCCACATTGCCATATGGTTATTCGGCCTGCAAGGATTTGCTGTTGTAGTTGAGTATGTTCTTGGATTCAAGAATGTGGCATGTGGTTGTTTGTCACATCTACCAGAGGAAGATGATGATGAACTTGTGGTCACAGAGTTGTGGGAAGTAAAACAATGATGTATTTCTTGTGAGGAATGGATGAAGGAAGGAGAAGGTGATGACACTTGGAAGTAGATTTCTTTATTCAAGATCTTCTCTTTTATAAAAAACTTTCTTCTTTTATTTTGAAGTTGGCTACTTCAAAATAAAAGAAGAACGTTTTTTATGAAAAAGAGATTTTGTATAAAGAAATCTACTTTTATAGAAAAATCAAGATGCAGTCTGTGCATTATGTTATCTGAGTGTTACTTAACTGTATAACTGTATTTAATTGACTTATGCATTATCTGTGATAAGTAGTGGGTGCTGAGTCATTTGTCCAGATAGAATTTACAGAGTTTTCTCCTGTGCGGAAGATTAAGGTGACTGGTCTTCCAGATTCGTACACCACTGTTTTATACTACTAAACCCACTATAGTGATAGGTGCGTTTTCTCATTGCCTCAGTCTCTTTTTGTAAATCATTGTTGGGTCTTGAGCACTGTAGTGTAAATGTGCTTTCTTCCTTAATTAGAAATGTTAAGGAAGGGGAATGTGTAGCATCTTATTTACATGTGTGCCGAGTCTGATTTGGCAGTTTGATGGCGGTCCTTCTCACAGAAGGATGTCTTCTGCTTTAAGCAATGAATATTTTTAATAAGTATAATCACAGAGTGGTCAATTCACGCGCATTGAGGAGCAGGTCTTTAACCTATAGGACGATTGTTATTTAACGCGTCACGGCCATCTCAAATCAGGCACGCGGCCACCAACCACTTGTTGAAAATCGCTGAGAGCCGCCACTAGTGCCGGTTAACCAAATAGGCAAAGTAGGCACCGGCCTATGGGCCCCACTCCTTTCAGGGGCCCCGCGACAACGGATCAAAATAATATTGATTTGATGTTGAAAGAAAATTACCATCAAGCTTTCTTAAATATTGTTTCCAAAAGATACAAAAAAGATGAATCAACTCAAAGAAACGAAAACTTTACATTAAAGGCTCTACAGAGAAAATACTGCATTAAGGTGATGTAAACATTAGCAAATTAAAGTAGGTAAACCAGACACATCTGATTCACATAACAATTTGTCTCTTAAAAGCTCATCTTCCGGCAGCTGTCAGTTTGTAAAAACAAATCCGGTGCATTGGGTATTAGGAGGTAATTTGCGAGGGGGGGCTCCGAAATTTCTACTGCATAGGGGACTTCACAGGGTTATTCCGGCACTGTCCGCTATTGCATATTAAGGTGAGGAGTCGGTGTCTGATTGAACATATATTAGACTGATACAGCACACAAATGTACCAGTGCCCCAGACATGTTCGCATCCTCTGACTTTCACGTTCGGTTGAGAGACGATGCGCTGAGATCGTTCTTTCTTTGTCGTTACCAAACAGCTGAAACGACCTGTCTTGTCCCATCCCTTTCTGTGTTGGTGGCTCCTGGTTACGAGGATGTCTTTCCCTTTCAGTCTCGTGGTTAACTTTCTATTAACACGCTTGTCTGGTTGCGTGCGGGCATTCTGTAAATGTTTCTGCCTGCGCCCATCTGTCTGTCTGTTTCTGTCTATTCCCGTGTAAGTGTTTCTGTCTGAGTGAACGTCTGCTGGCTTATTTCACTATATATGCTTCTGTCTGCATGTTTATCTGTCATGTCTGCATATTGCCAGTGTATCTATGCATGAAATTGCAAATGACAAAAACGCTGCCAGGCTATCCGGAGAGCAGCAAGCAGTGCGCTTTTAGCAGCTTCGCATGTGGTGCTGCTGATAGGGGGAGGGGCAGGGGCGGGGGCTCCGGCTCTTCTGCTATCCTGTTTTTAGCATTTCCTGTAGACTGCTGTCTCTCTCCTACCAGCCTTCATTTATCTATGGCTGCCAGTCCTTGTACACCCCACATGGGGAAGAAGGGAGCAAAACCGAAACTAGAGGAGCAGTCCGGTACTAAATCTGTTTGTGTAGGTAAATGCCACTCTGTGGCAGAAAGAAAGGCCCGACACCTTAGCCCAGGGGCGTAACGCAGGCCCCTGCAGCACAGGGTGGCCCCCACACCTTCAGGGGACCCCATTCAGCCCAAGGCTAATGAACATCTGTGAGACATAGGAGACTCATCGGCCCCTCATCACATTCTGCAGAGAGGCCTCAACGTTTTCCTTTCCGCCACTTTCTTAGCTATATGTGTACATCCCAAAGTTGCATCATTGTTTGTCCTGCCCCAGTTTGCAGGCTTTTGAAGGGGAGCTCAGACTACTGTTGGTCCCGGCAAGTCTGATGGTACATTGAGGTCTTTATTTTTCTGCTGAGCTTGTAAGCTCTTGTCCAGTGCTTGAAATGGAAAAATAGAAGTGCAGGTACTCTGTGACAGAGTACCTGCTTGTTTCTGAGAAGTGCCGGTACTCTCTTGTTAAAGGTATTGCATTTCTCGTGAGAAGTGCCGGTACTCTCCCTCTCAAAATAAAAAAGTGCCGGTACTCCGTACCGGACAGTACCGGCCCATTTAAAGCACTACTCTTGTCCAAATTACAACCAAAAAGATGTGCTTACTTTGTAAAGAATAACTGCCAGGGCCCAAAGTTCTGCTCAGAAGTTCACCACCGGTTCTACCGAAGTTCCTGTTGTCGATCACTGTCTGCCTAGTCTTGATCCAAGCTCATGTTTCTTTGATCCCCGACACTCACTGCCTCTTTAACTCACTATTTCAGGTTCTTTTTCATCTCAGCGTTCATCCTTTGTCATTGCTTTTCCGTCTTTCTCTTCCTCCTCCGTTCTACCTTTTGAGATTTAGCTCTCATGCTATGGATCAAAGTCTGCTGAGGAAAAATAAGTTCCGGTTTCCAAAAATGAGGGCCTATAGGCCCCACCTGCAACCACGGCTCAAATTAAGCACTGCGGGGAGGTTCTCCTACAAAGCAAGAGGTTTGGGAGATAAATAGCCTTTCACAGTGAAACACCACCCTCCTGTACAATGTCAATACATATCCATTATTGACTCCTAATTTTATCAAGAAAAACACCTCTTCAGAACTCTAAATTCAATATTCTTTATTTTGTACAAAATATTCTTATATGTATCTGGATGTAAACATGTTTTAAAATTTACACGTATATATCAATTAACTTAATTGTTTAAGCTTATGAGTGTAAACCGTACAACATACAACACAAGCACAGATTCTATAAAAACACATGGATAAAAGCGTGTACAAAGAACGTATCTAAAGAATACAAACATTTAATATAACTCACGTTTACCAATTACTGCAAATGTATTTTCTATCACTACTGGTTTTGAATTAAATGTGTGAATACTCATTTCCATTTGATGTGCAGTCTGAACTTTACGAAGCTATGACTAGTTGTGCTGTACGATTTTGCACAAGTTGAAGTTGTTTTATGGACGTTTTGGGTAACTGGATTATATGCTCTTATAGTAGTCCAGCCATGGAAGATGCAACAAGGCCCACCCAACTGTCCTAGAATCGTAGAATAGCTTCCATGCATGTATGGCAGAGGCTCACCAATCTAGGGGGAGCCGTGCCTATGTCAGGGACCGGGGGTTGCGTCGCAGGTCGCCGCGGCCATTGGGCAGGGTCAAGTGTGGGACTGGTTGGCCCCAGGTGACATCGCCTTCTTCCTGACCATATGAGTAGACACAGCTGAAGTGCTGCAGGTGTGCGCATCTCGTCACAGGCCCGAACGAGTGAGGGTTTGTTCGAAGATGACTCCCTGAGTTCCAACTTAGGTAGCAGGAGTTGGAGAGATGGGCAGGAAGGTTATCCAGAGTCACGGGCAGTTGGAACAGTACTTTGCTTTGGCTCACCTTACCTAAGAGTAACACTCGAGTGATCATGATTGACTTCTTCCTTGTCCTAGTTGATGACTTCTTCATAAGGGTGAAGAGTCATGGAGTCTACTCCAGAGAGCCAATATCATTGCTCAGTAATCTATTGCACCCTGGTTTGAATCTCAACCTTTCATTTCCGTGACTAATAAAATGAGTCCCCTTGTGTCGGGTAATAATGTTAAATCTTTTCAGTTGAAGTCTCAGTTGGCTTTGACTCAGCTTACCGATAAGCAGACCATCACTGTTTCATCGGTCGAGGCAGAGGGGCCTTTCTTGAGCATGAGCTTGGCATGCAGAGATACTTAGGTGGCTCCCAGGACACTCTGGAGCCAGTGAATGATCAGCTGTGGTCAGAATAAACCTGTAAACAGAGACGTTTTAAGGCATGGGCAAAGTGGGCGCTGGCCCAGAGCCCCAGCCTCTCAGGGGACCCCTGATTGAGCCAGCTCTCTTCTGCAGAGTTTTGCCCTAATGACCTTGAATAATTCTTAAACAGATTGTTGTAAATAGCGTTTTTCTTTAATTTATTTTTAATGTGGGTAATGTGTGGGAGTCTATTACAGACATTTTGCAGATAAATGTTTGTTTCATGCAACATCAGTAAAATAAAGTTTCTTTTAGATCATACAGGATCTCATGTGAGAAATGGGAAGGGGTAACAGCGATTATATGCAGTAATATTAGTGAGCTGCTGCTGTGTTACAATATTGAAACGCAGTCACTATCTCTGAATATTAGATATAAACACATTTGGAATTTGGACCAGTGTGTCTTTGCGCTGTCAGTGACCTGGCCAAAGAGGCATAAAAGAGCTGTAACTGATCAGAAATTTAAAGCTGTTTGGAACATGGGCCCCCAAAATGCGTTTGGCCCAGGCCCCTAACATCCTTAAAATGTTGCTGTCTGTAAGGCTATTATTCTGGCCAAAGGGTGCATGTATGTGTAGAAACTGCAAAGTAAAGGGGAAGAACAAACCTTGAGGGGCCCAACCGAACAGATGAATAAAAGCACTGTCTCCACTGCTTCTCCCAGGGATAGAGTGAAGAATGTTATCAACCTAGGCCCAGTGAGATCTTGGTGCACCTTATGCTCACGAACACACAGGAGCCTATCTGGCACCCCATGCTGGCACTGCTTTACAACTGCCATGTTTAGTTTCCTTTAATTGGCACTCAAGTGTTTAGATGTAGACACAAACGATGCAGCTCTGCTGCTTTATGGTAGCTTATGCTAGTGGGAGTTCTCTTCCAATTCACATTTGTCAAATGAGGTGTGGAATGTAATTAAACACGGTCTGCGGGGATTAAAGAGCAGTGATTAACATTGAAGTATCGAGTGAACACGTTACAAGTGAAGTTAGGAGCAAAGATAAACACTTGATCTCCAAAACTATGCAGAAACTGTATGTATATTGTACACAATTTGTACATATGCTTCATCCAAAATATATAAATCAACCTAGAAAGTGGCATATATTACACATCAATGGAGGTTCAAACAGTATATACACGCAGAGCTTCTGTCAGGTGACCCCTCTGTCCAATACTTCAAAATCTCTGAACATATCGCAGATACAGAACAATAATAGCTTTGGAAATTGGCATGACATTCTAGAGAATATTGTATTTTATACAACTATAGTTTCTGCTATGCTTGGCGACACGTTCCATTATTTTTGAGGGTGAGTGAAAGTGCAGTCACCTGTTACTTCAAAGGATGTTTTATGTCAAGGTGTGGGATTAAAGTCAAAGAGATACTTGACTCCATTCTACAAAAGGTGTGCTCATAACTGAGAGGCAGGCAGTTGGGCAAGTATGTTTTTGCTAATCTAGTTATTTGGTAAATTGGATTGCCACTTGCTTTTTAAAAAAAAAAAAAGAGAGATCAGAACATTTCAAAGCAGATTGTTGTTGCTGTGGCCGCCTTATAAAAGGGGAGCATTGTGTCAGAGGCCAGCATAATCATCATTGGGTAAGGGCTCCCCTTACCATCACAGACCTTGCCCGAACTGCAGGGGCCCAGCCGCTGCCATTATCGATCACTGGGGACTCGCAGTCCCACAACCCCCTTCGCCTTATCACCTGCTCACAATCTGCTGCATTTAAGCAGCTCCACAGTCCTGCTGTGCGGGAAGCAGTTTGTTGTTGCTGTGGCCGCCTTGTAAAAGAGGAGCATCCTGTTAGAAGCCAGCATAGCCATCATTGGAGAAGGGTTCCCTTTACCATCACAGACCTTATCCGAATTACTGGGGGCAAGCAGCTGCCATTATCAGCTGCTGGGGACACTCAGTCCCATTACCTTCTCGTCCCTCCGTCGCTTCCCTTCATTACACACATGAGGCATTCCTGCCTCACCAGACACCCATACCACGTGATGAAAATCCATATAAAAGCCCCTTCAACCTCCTGTTTTTTCCTTGTCTCACCTGACGTGAGGAGCGCGTACCACGTGCCAGCCGTGTGCGGTGCTGCAGTCGTTTCTGAGATTTTTTGATGGCTATTCATTGTTGGATTGGGCATGGCAGGGCCGACCTGGTCTGCAGAGTGGCCTTCCCTCACTGCGCCTGGGGTCGCGGTGCTCTCTTGGCAGCTGAGCAGGCTGAGTCCGAATGACGGAGTCACCGGCTCGGTGTGGCTGGGCCTAAACTTCCGGGTTGAAGGCCGGATTGGGAAGCAGCAGCATACGGGACAGCGTGGCTCCTCGGCTGTCTGCTTCTGGGTACTGTGCACAGTAAGGGCCTTGAAAAAGACAATTTTTTATCGTTTTTGCTGTAATTCATGTAGATTTGAGATTGGATGATTGTTTTACCGTTGATTATTGGAGGCTGGGGTTCCTTACCAGTTTGTAAATGCTATCCTGGTTGGTCATTTTGTGGGGGGGTTATACCAATATCTAGGTGTCTCCCTCCTGGGTTTTTTACTGTGTGTCATTATGGTGGGGAAACGTACATCCAAGCGCAAGATGAAGGACGTGGCCCTTAGGGCCCATCCGGGGTAACATACAACCTCCTGCTTTGCCTTCCCAAGAAATGAAGAGTCGGTCAGACAGTAGAGAATACAAACATACATTTATTAGCAATACTCTGCAGAGGAGTCCAATCTGACCTGCACCCTAAGATGTCTGCCGAGGGACTAGCTCCCCCATGGCCGGCAGTGCATTATCATTCTTCCAAGAAGCCTCCAACCACGCCCACAGTGGAAAGTTACCGGCCTGAGCCGAACATGAACAAAGAGGGCACAGGAGGATGGGCTACCACCTGCCAGATGGGTACATGCTATCTGCAGCTCAAGGCCACAGCGCCGAGTCTCAGCGTCTCCAAACGTGGGAGCAGAACTACACACTCGGATAGGCATGCAGGGGCAGAATGGCCTATTCATTAGTAAGTCGGGAAGCAGCCTTGAACAGAGAGAAAATAATAACAAAATACAGTGTTCTGCTGAGGCAAGCAATACGAATGATGAGGCCTAGTTCAGACACAGCCTAAGCAGCCTAATAGGGATTACGAAATACAAAATGGAGTCGCACTGGCTAACTACGGGAAAACTTGCACGTTGCAGGGATAACTCAGTAGGTTGCATAACGTGAATACAAATGGCGTATATTTAGCCACACACTGCTAACCTAATATGGCATAAAACGAGTGCGTTGCAGGAATGGGATTTTTAATCCTAACAAAGAATGTGCTGTCCTCTTCTGACTATGATGAGCCCATTCCTGCTCGCCGGAGCAGGTCCAGGGGTCCGGCGGATTCTTCTGCCCTACTCTCAGTTTCTGAGGTTCAGGCTATGATTGAGGCTGCTGTGGCTCGTGCTCTGGAGTCCAGGGTTCCATCCAAAAGAAGGGGCTCTCATTCTGCAGTGGGTCCGGTGGATTCGTCCTCTGATGACTCCTTGGCTTCTGAAGCTAGCCGTCCCTCTACCTCTACTGGTAAATTTGTGCATAGAGAGGAAGTTCCGGATATTCTGCAACATATCCAGGAAAACTTGGGATTTGCGCCTTTTTCACCATCTCCGGGAGCAGAAGGCATTTTTCACCAGTATGTTAAGCCCCCTGTTTTTGCTATGCCATTTCAGGCTTGATGGCTGGTGAATGGCATGACCTGGAATGCTCTTCAGTTCCACGCTTTCTACAAAAGCTGTACTCTCTGGAGGAGGGGGAGGACTCTCTTCCTCACTCTGTCAAGGTAGACGCCATGTTGGCCACTCTGATTGGTCGTACGGCAATCAATCCGGAGGATTGTTATTCTACGGATGCTAGGGATAAGAAAGTTGATGGGGCTCTGAAGAAGGCTTTTTCTGTGGAAAATTTGACTTTAAAGGCAGGTATCGATTCTGCTTATGCTGCTCAGTCCTTGGTGTTGGACTTTGAGAAACTGGCCACGGCAATTCAGGAAGAGACTGATTGCTCTGACTTACTGGTTCACATGGAACAACAGGTGAAATTATTGGCGGACATCTCTTTGGATGTCGTAAAGTCTTCTGCCATGGTGTCTGGTTCCATGATATTGGCATGGAGGAATCTATGGATGCAAGACTGGAAGGCAGATTTCTCTGAAAAATCTTCTCTCCTTAAAATTCCGTTTGAGGGTAAAATGCTGTTTGGGGAGCAATTGGACAGCATGAATACCAAAGCTTTCAAAGATCGAAATCATGCTCTTCCCTACAAGGAGAAGACTTCATCATCTTCCTACTCTTGTCTATTTTGGAATCCTCCTTCTTGCTCTTCTTCCTTTCATTCCTCCCGTCAGCCCCCAAGACCTTTTTGGACCATTGGCGTAAGTTCCAGCCCAAGAAGGCCTCTTCCTTGGCAGGCACCAAGGGTCAACTTGATTCCTTCAAGCAGAAGTCCTAACAACGATTGCGGGGCGGCTTCAATGCCCGTGGGCAGGAGACTGTTGTATTTTCAGGAGGCTTGGAGTCGGGATGTGAGGGATCATTGGGCTTTGAACATTGTCAAGAGCGGCTATCATATAGACTTTGTTGCTTTGCCTTCCAGCTGGGGCACCATCAGTACTCCTTTCCCCAGGGATACAGGGAAGATACGGGCTCTTCTGGATGGGGTTCAGGCTCTTCTGGAAAAGAAGTCGATCATTCCTGCCCCCCTGGAGGAGCAGGGAATGGGTTGCTATTCCTTTCTTTTTCTGGTTCAAAAGGTGTCTGGGGGGTTCAGGTCAGTTCTTGACCTAAAGAGAGTGAATGGGTGGGTCATAACCATTCACTTCAAGATGGTGACTTTACAGTCCATAATTGCGTTGGTAGGGGTCCAGGCCTTTATGACATCCATAGACCTCCAGGACGCGTATATCCATGTTCCCATGGCACGGGAGCATCAGAAGTTTCTGCGTTTTGCGATAGGGGACTGCCACTTCCAGTTCGCTGTGTTGCCATTCGGGCTGAAGTCTGCTCCCCGGGTCTTCACAAAGCTATTGGCTCCGTTGGTGGCTTTGGCTCACCATCAGGGGATTTTTCTCCATCCTTACCTAGATGACTGGTTGGTTTACGCTCCCTCCTTCATGTTGGCTCTCAGTCACACAGGGGTAGTTCTGGACATTTTGCAGGAGCACGGTTTTCTTATCAATAGGGGAAATTCCTAGGGCGTGGTCTGGCGCTAGCAAAGATGGCCGCCTAGGGAGAAAGCTCCGTCCGGGCAGAGCCCCCAAAGCCCGTTAAATCCGTTCTGGACCTGGTCGGAGTGACCCAGGTACAACCGCTGCGAGGAGGAGCCACCCGCGGTCCGGATCGCCGAAACACCGGCAGCGAGGGACGCTCCCTGCCCGCTCCACGCCGTGCGGAGACTGCGGCCGCTACGGAGAGGGGCCGTGCACGGCCTGGAAGCACGGACCGCTGCCGGTCAACCGCCCACTCGGCGAATAAGCCGATCTGTTTGAACTTGCCGGTGCGGGCCCCCACCCCCCTCACTGCGATCTCTCTATTTCCTCCCCCCCCCGCCGCCCCCTGTGTCTGGGAGCCGGAGCGGCGGATTCTCCAGAGAACGGAGGACCAGCACCCCACGAGGTCTTGGGAGGCCGCGCCAGGAGTGGAGTAGAGACGCCCGGGGGACTGGATAAGGTACGCCAGGAACAGCGTAATTTAAATTGAGAGGCCGCGAGTGGCGCACGACTGCGAGTTACTGCCCGTACACACCCGCTCTGTGCCCACTCCTTCACTCGACAGGGCTGAGCAGGGAGCCAGACGCCATATTCAAGGAGCCTCACTGCATTGTGGGGAGGCGGGGTGAAAAGCTGCGTAACAACCCAGGGCGAAAATACTTGGACTAGACGCAAGTACTGGGAGTGCTCCATACATCTGCAGAGCGCCCTTCACGCTGCAGTGGATACAGGGAAACGCACGCAGGAGGGGTAGCCAGAAGATTGTGCCCACTGAATGGATCAGACCCCCCCCACACTGAAGAACTATATCTATCGCTCGCATAGGAGCGCGGCACGACCTGTAGAGGCATAGGGGAGACCTATCTGATAAACGGTGTGTTACTGCTGCTATAACACGGCCATCGCTTCACTCCGGACCTCTACACGCAACGGTATTGTGTTGAGCGGCGGATTCGTGGGCTTGGTAGTCGCCACTGAGCTGTATAAGTTGGGAGACGCAGAGGGCAGACGTCGCCGAGAGGCCGAGGCGTGGCACGCGGGCTGCACACCTACTCCCTTACAATGAAGCCCAAGAGTGGCGCAACGGTGCAGGCAAACAAGCTGGATAAATACACAGTACCAAAGCAAGCCCACACAGACGAAGGAGCCCAGGGTGGACAACCTGAAGACGCGGAGCCCTCCCTCACATCCATCATGTCGGCCATCCAGGTGCTGGGGGTCACATTGGAAACTAAAATCGACAAAGTCTCCATCGAGATGAACCTTCTCCGAGCGGATATGAATAAAACCTCGGACAGAGTCAAGGTCAACGAAGAGAATGTCCTAGAACTCCAAACCTCCACGAAGAAACTAGAGGCAAGGGTGCAGCAACTAGTTCACCAACACCGCCAGATGGCCCTCAGGCTCGAAGATCAGGAAGGGAGGGCATGCCGGAATAACATACGCGTGGTTGGGGTCCCGGAGGGCTCAGAGGGACCAAGTATGGACCTTTTCCTTGAAGACTTGATCCTAAACCAGCTTAAACCGAAGCGGTTGTCGTCACTATTCACAATTGAACGGGCGCACCGGGCACCGATCCCCAAGCCCAAACCGGGGGCGCCCCCTAGAACTATTATTGCAAAAATCCTCAACTACAGGGACCGCGATGCAATACTACAGGCAGCCCGGACGCAAGGCGACGTACAATATGAAAATGCGACAGTTCGATTTTTCCCTGATTTCACGCTCAAAGTCCAACAGGAACGACGCTCCTTTGACGGAGTTAAGAAGGCGCTCAGGGATAGAGGACTTAAATACATGATGTTCTTTCCTGCAAAACTTAAAATCATGGTGGACGGAAAATCGTTGTTTTTTGCGAACCCGTCGGAAGCGCAGGACTGGTTGGACCGCACGGCCACACAGAAATCGATGGCGAACCGGGGTGGTAGCTGGAGAGACACTCGCGCTCACTCACCGGGCTCAGCGGATGGCGGACCGGACATCGACAGGCGGAGTCAACGTTCCTGGAGGTCGAGATCTAGTAGCCCGGGAAGGTAGCATCCCAAAGAGACTAAAAAGTGACTTTAAAACTCCGAAAAGAGACTACGGAAGCGGCGACGACACACTGTAATGTATCAATGCTTTTCAAGAAGGTGTGGGTGGGATATTGCATGAAGTGCCTGTCCGGTTTATTGGTGGGATCCTCTTTACTGTATCCTCATTCACGGGTGGGGGCATGCCTTAGAGGGCCAGAGCTGGTGCTAGCCCGTGTTCCCCCATAACAGTTGTAAATGTTTTTTTCTTTTTCGGGACTCGTAGGCACTCTGCTATTGGGGTGGTGGGTAGTTCTGAACCTACTAGGCAGGGATGCAGGGAGGGGGCAGGGGCTCCGTCTGGGGGGGGGAGGAAGGTTACTATTGCTAAATGTTTCTTTGTATAGGAGATATGTTGTTATTGTTGAAGGTTTAATGGTTCTAGATCTGCAATTCTCGACATACAGTCATTATGTAGCTGGATTTATACAGCTCTTTACTGCTCACCATGTCACAATCCCCCACATTCCCAATGACTTCGACTGACCCAATGACGCAACGCACCACACAGCCCACGTTGCCATTCTTCTCATGGAATGTCAATGGACTGAAAGACAAGATAAAACGGGGACTGGTGCTGCAATACCTGAAGCGAATGTCCCCGGCAGTAATAATGCTTCAGGAGACACACTTGATGGGCCCCATGTGCAAAGCCCTCGATCGCTGGGGGTTTCAGTTGGCAATACATTCAGAGTTCACCACAGGATCCCGGGGGGTAGGGATACTGGTGCGTAAGCGATTTCCCATTATTATCCACCGCACCTATAAGGATGACCTAGGCCGATTCGCGGTGATATCGCTTCAATGGGAGGGTCGTGTGTTTAACTTCGTATCTGTTTATGTCCCACCTGCTCTGCAATCCCCAGCCCTACAAGCACTAGGTAAATTCCTTCCCACGTTACCAGAGGGAGATTTGATAATAGGGGGCGACTTTAACATGACCGTAAACGACGCAGTGGACCGTACACCTACACGCCCGCAACACCGTGCCAGTACACCCCTGGCCGAATTTCTGGAAGCCCATGGCCTATTGGACATATGGAGGTTCCAAAACCCGCAGGAGAGACAATACACTTTCCATTCTGGAGCGCATAATAGTCTATCCCGTATAGACTACATACTCACGGCAGTGGACAATTTAGGACGGATTGGGGCAGCCACACATTTGCCCAGAGGCATCTCAGATCATTCCCCAGTCAGAGCCGAAATAAGATCGCACAGTGCTATTCAAAGGCGCATGTACCCCATCCATCCGGGATTCCTCCTGAACACTAAGATTAAGAAAACATTAGTCACTGCGACCGCGCACTACTTCCAAGAAAACGCAGCATCAGTCCCTTCTCCAGTGACACTATGGGAAGCATACAAACCAGTGATAAGGGGTCAGGCCATCTCTCTCATTGAAGGGCATAAAAAGGGGAATAAATACACAATGGAGAACCTGGAGCGGGAGGTGCAACAGTTAGAATCCCAACACGCAGCTGCACCCACAGATGAGACAGCACACGCATTGCGCCTAAAAAGACAGGAATACCAGGACTATCTATGGACTGATACCAGGTCCCATATGCAAGCAGTCCAATACCGGATCTATGAATCTGGAGACAAGGCAGGCAAGCTCCTCGCCTGGTTAGACAAGAGGGAACGGGCGCAGAGATGGATAGCACAAATTAGAACAAATGATGGAGAAATCACGTCCGACCCCCAAAACATAGTAAATGCATTAGCGCAACACT
Organism: Calotriton arnoldi; assembly: GCA_963921515.1. Taxonomy (NCBI): domain Eukaryota; kingdom Metazoa; phylum Chordata; class Amphibia; order Caudata; family Salamandridae; genus Calotriton; species Calotriton arnoldi. Next base: position 3,175,219 of record CAWUFW010000586.1, on the reverse strand, counting down.
ATGAACGAATTTACACGTCTACAAGTAATACCACTGTACAAGATGCACTCGCCTTCCTTAAAGACATTCGTATGCCACGGCTTACACCTCAAGACACCGATAGTCTAGAAGCAGATATTACGGTGGATGAACTTAAGATAGCCATCTCCAAAATACAATCTGGCAAGGCAACTGGTCCGAATGGCATCCCCATAGAATTATATAAACACACCGCAGATACGACAGCCCCGTACTTGCTAAACATGCTTGAAACAAGTCGAAACCTAGGGATACTCCCTAAAGACCAACGGTTGGCAACCATTGTGGCCATACATAAGCCGGGTAAACCAGTGGAGGACTGCACATCATACCGTCCGATCTCTTTAATTAATGCGGAAGGGAAAATACTAGCAAAAACACTGGCGCTGAGACTTACACCCCATCTCGTCCACCTGATCCATCCGGATCAATCGGGCTTTATGCCTGGCAGAAACACAGCATTAAACCTCAGGCGCCTCCATGGCGTATTGGGTAGGAAACACACTATACAGGAGGATGCTGCGGTCCTATCCCTGGATGCTAAGATGGACTTTGACTCAGTGGAATGGGCCTTCTTATTTGCAGTCCTTCAGCACTTGGGGTTCGGACCGAAATTTTGCTCCTGGATACAACTACTCTATGCTGACCCTGTAGCCCATGTGGTTGCAAATGGCCACATCTCGAGGGAAATTACCTTGGGTAGAGGGACGAGGCAGGGCTGCCCCTTGTCACCACTGCTGTTCGCATTGGTCATAGAACCATTGGCGGCGTGGATAAGGTGGGACCCCAGGGTTAGAGGCCTAAAATGGAGAGAGGAATGGGAAGACCGTATCTCCCTCTACGCTGACGATGTACTCTTATATATCTCTTCACCCACACGATCCCTCCACGCATTACTTAATATATGCGCTGTGTTTGGCTCCATATCTGGGTATGCCATTAATTGGGATAAGTCTGTGCTGTACATTTTACATGGATCGCCTCCCCGTCTTCCAAAGGACTGCAAGGTTCGAATAGTCACAGATAGCTTCAAATACCTCGGCATACATGTAACATCGGACCAAGATACTTTTTTTGCACTTAACCTGCAAGCCCCTTTGCTAAAGCTGAAGTGCGACATTAAACACTGGAAGGCACTACCACTCACCCTACTGGGTAGAGCGGCTCTCTTTAAAATGATGGCTCTGCCCAGGTTTCTATACGCTCTACATAATACACCATATCCAGTCCCAGACTCCTACTTTAGAGCAGTCAATTCAGAGGTCGCTGCTCTCTTATGGGATGGTAAACCAGCCAGAGTAGCAGCAAATAAACTAGTGCGTAGTTGGTATGATGGCGGGATAGCCCTACCTGATATTAAAGCATATTATTGGGCCTCACAACTCACAATAATCAATCAATGGCTCCATGTGCCGGAAACTGACCCGGCCTACCACCTGGACAGAATGACCCTAGGGAAAGGGGGTGTTAACAGAGCACTTTATAACAACCGAAGGGCCCGTGACCTTATAGGCCCAGCGAGACACACTGTCGGTGTTTGGCGCACGGTAAACAGTCACCTGGGCTGGTTGGGTAGACTTACACAACACACGCCCTTGTGGGACTCAAGCCGACTAGGAACTCTGGGTAATAGTAAAGGGTTTTCCAAGTGGGATCTGATCGGCATCTCCCGACTAGGGGACCTCTGGCATAAGGGAGAGGTCGTAAGTTTCGCCTCCTTGCAAGATCAGTACGAAATGGCCCCGAACGAACAGTTCAGATATATGCAAATTAAACATGCGATAGAGGCAGTCCTCCCCCTACTGAGACACTCCCGGAGTCATCCCCTTTAGAGGACCGAGTGCTCACTGACTATTTGCATAAACGAGCGACCTCCCTAATATATAGGAAAATCATAAATAATCGGGCAGATCCATTGGCCCGGCTCAGGGAGTGCTGGCAGTCCGAGGTGGGAGACATGGATGACTCTGAGTGGCAAGAAGCGACAGCATCACCCAAAGAGGTGGCAATCTCCTCTAGACTACGACTGGTGCAATTTAAAATAATGCATAGGACTTATTACACACGGGTTGTTCTACACAAGATAGGGAGAACTGCTGACCCATGTTGCCTGCGACTGTGTGGAGATGTGGGTACCTTTATCACACCTTATGGGACTGCGTAAAACTCATACCGTACTGGACGGCAGTGGTAGGAACCATCATAGAAGTCACCGAGAAGCATGTCCCGCTAGAACCTAAATGCTGCCTTCTTAATATTTGGGGACAGACAGATCTCAGCCACGCTGAATGTCAATGGGCAATGACAGGCATCACAATAGCAAAACGGAATATAGCGCAAAAGTGGGGTATAGAGAATGTGCCTACATTATTGAATTGGTGTAAAGACATGGATACGGTCATGGTAGCGGAAAAGGCCACATTTATTAATAGAAAGTGCCCCCAAAAATGGGGAAAAGTATGGGGGAAATGGAACATATATATTTGGGGAAACATCTGCACACCTCCGGAAGAAGATAGAGACTCGGAAGAGGATGGGTAACGGGGGCAGTGATATGTATGCGCCCATTTATCCATGTATGATGACTGTGTGAAGAAAAGTAACATTGAAATGGAAAATGTATAAGCAGATCATTGTTGTTTTCAATAAAACTTTATAAAAAAAAAAAAAAAAATAGGGGAAATTCCTGCCTTTTTCCATCCCAGGACCATCTCTTTATTGGAGCAAGATTTCTTACAGATTTGGGGGTGGTCACGTTGCCCGAGGTTTGGGTGCCCAAGACACGGTGTCACATTCTGGATCTCTCATCCGGGCAGGTACAGGTGGCGGCTCGTTGGCTCCAAGTTCAGGGGGATCTGGCAGCCACAGTGTTTCTGGTTCCGTGGACCCGGTTTCATTTGCACAAGCTGATGGCACACATTCTGGCGCATTGAACCCCATTTTCTCCCCCTCTCTTCTCCAATACCGGTTTCCCCTCAGAGCAGGGAGGATCTGGGTTGGTGGCTGGTTCAGGATCAGCTGCTGTTGGTGTATCTCTCTCCCCTTCTGCCCCTTTAGCGGTCACCACAGATGCCAGCCTCTCCGCGTGGGGGTTCATCGGACCAGGGGCTTCTGGTCACAATCCCAGAGCAGGAGGTCTTCGAATTGGAGGGAGTTGGAGGCTGTTCGATTGGCTCTGCCGGCATTCTCGCAGTTGCTGAGGGGTTCAGTGGTCCTGATCAGGACAGACAACATCACGACCATGGCCTAAGTGATCAGGCAGGGGGGACCAAGTCCCCTTCTCTGGCTTTGATAGCAGAGAAGTTGTTCTGTTGGGCGGAGTCCCATCTGTTGGTGCTATCGGCGATTCATATTCAGGGGTGTCCAATTCTCTGATGGACGCTCGCTGCAAAGCCATCCCGTCATTGTGGATTTTTGCCTCCGTCTGGAGTTGTTTGTGGAGTTGAGGGTGTGCTGGGGTTTTCCGGTGGTGGACCTTTTTGCAAGCGTTGCCAATGCCAAAGTGCCCAGATTTTGCTTTTGGAATCGGGAGAGTTTGGCTTGGGCTGTGGACGCTTTATCCTGCCCATGGCCTCTGGGTCATCTGTAAGCGTTCCCTTCCTTTCCACTGCCTCTCCCGTTCCATCTCCGGGTCCGATATTTGGGGGCGGCGGTAGTCCTGATTGCCCCGGCTTGGGCGCGGGCCTCTTGGTTTCCTCTTCTGGTGAAGATGAGGTCAGAATTGGAGTGGTTACTGCCCCTGACTCCCTCGCCCTTGATGTTCCCTGTGTTGCAACAGGATGTTCTGTCCCAGATGCGCTTGGCGGCCTGGAGATTGAACGGTTAGGGCTGCTGCACAAGGGGGATCCAGCAGGTTTGACCTCGAATCTGTAGGTGGCTAGGCACTCGTCTACCAACAAATCTTATTTAAGGCACTGGTGTTCTTTCAGTAGGTTATGTTGAGGTAAGGGTTTGGATCCTGCTTCCTCTACCTTGTTTGAGGTGATGTTGTTTCTCCAGGATGGGGCTTCTTTGGGGTTGAAGGTTGCTTCCCTTTGACTTCAGTAGGCTGCGATTAAAGCTTTTCGGAGTTCTTGGGACAATCTGTTTGACCCTGATGGCTTTTCAAGGAGTTGCGTAATGTTCTTCCTTCCCCTAGGCAGCACTTTCCTTCTTGGGATCTGTCTTTGGTTTTGGAGGCCTTGATGTCTCCTCCGTTTGGGCCTCTGGTTTCTGTGGATTTGCATTTCTTGTCTTTTAAGACCTTCTTTTTGGTGGCGATTTCTTCGGCTCGCCGTTTGAGTGAATGGGGCGCTTTGTCTTTCAGGCATCCCTTTTGTAGGGTTTTTGATGACAGGATCATTTTACAACCGGTCCTTTCCTTTCATCCTAAGGTTGATTCCCAGTTCCATCGGGACCACTAATTGATCCTGCCTTCCTTTTTTGATTCTCCTTCCTCGGACTCTAAGGTGCCGCTGCACTCGTAGGGTGTCAGGAGGGCTCTCCTGATCTATATGGAACGTGTAGCTTCCATTCGTCTTTCTGATTCCCTTTTTGTGAATCTTGGGTCAGTAAATTGGGGGTTGCGTCCTTCCACCTCTTCTTTGAACTAAATCTACCACCAGTGGTTGGCCATCATAAATGCAGCAATTGCAAAGCCTGCAACCTTTCCTTGGTGTGCACATCATTCACCCATCATGGTCAGACGTACTGCCTAACACAGCATACTAATTGCAACAGCAGAACATCATATATGCCATCAGATGCCCCTGCCAGAAAGTATACGTAGGCCAAACCACACAAAAAGTTAAAACCAGGATCCTGCAACATTGCAGTAGGATCCGATGCAAGGAGCAGGGGGCCCCACTAGTGAACCACTATTCCGCTGAAGGCCATACGGCGGACAACCTCCAGTGGTGGGTTTTGGAAAAAATCAACCCACACCAAAGGGAAGGCAACATACTCTCTGCTCTTAATTTTAAGGAGTGTAGATGGATCCATACTCTGGACTCGGTGAATCAGGGGCTCAACGAGCAAGAAGAGACTTACCGTCAGATGGTCAGGCTATAAATGTCTCTATACCTGATTGAACTATTACCAAAAACATACCTGGTTTTAGGGCATATATCACATGTAAATACACCTCTCTCGGTAGCCCCATTATGTCCGTCATGTCTGTGTTTCCATAATGTTTTATATATCATGTCCATGAATCTTGGTAGCATGTGATCTGTGAATAAGATGATGTATTGTAAGCTAAATTCTCCCCAAGTGTATGATATCATCTATGACAGTATACATGTTAGATATAAAGACACTCTACTAAATACAACTGTCCCCATATGTATGACTTAACCTGAGACAAGCCATACATCAGATAGATATATACTCTCGCTATGTAATACATGTAATATTACACGTACATGTATGAATTTGGTTGTTTTGTATATATTCCTTTAAATGCATAACTAGGGTTCAGACAGTGGTACACTAAGGGACTGCTGCGGTACATTTTTATTAGATCCCTAGGACGGGAGTCGGAATACACTGTCATTATGTGAATATGTCCCTGTGTATATGTGCGCTTCCATTTACCCGTGATTCAAACACCAAGCACTTCCTTTTAATTTGTGGTTGACACGTTGCTATCTATATTAGCTCACAACGTCCAAGTGACCATCACGTTCACCTAGTCCGTTACATACTTTGGTTTTCACACTTGAGCTAGTGAACGAGCTCTTTCATCATTCGTTCACGCTAGCTCCATTAAGCTGCTGCACTGCCACGCACACGTGGAGAGACGAGGCGTGCCTACGTCAGTGAGCTGTCAAATACTGACAGTCTCCAGCGCGGCCGCTCTCGACGATTAGTCCAGTCAGACGGAACACACAACGGGTCTCTAGAGGTAAGAGACACTTGCATTTCGTGAGCGCGCGTTGCTCATTTATATCCCAGCCTGACTTAGCACTAAAAGAATCATTTTAACCCACAGTGAATGATCGCTACCGGCGGCATCTAAAATTGAAGCAGATTCGGCACCGCATGACTCCAACCGACTGGTGGAGCTTTTGTGCCACAACAGATTTATCCTTAACGCAAGTATGCCTCATAACGTTGCTCATAGTTAGTATGCAGTTCCTTTAATTAAAAACACGCCGTCTTCCAGATACCGATTTTAATTTTTCCTTGTAGACCACAAACTCAAGGTGCTGGTCGCCTGTTACTAAATTTCACCGGATGGTGATTTCGACTAGATCGTATTAAGCTGGAGCCACACTATACCCTGACCTTGCAGCAGGGTTCATGGTAAGGCCAATCATCACTTTACCTCAGGAGCAGGTGCACACATGCCACCTCAGCCAGATTTTCTACATTAAATGTACTCCTTTGATTTCTGTCCCCCTTTCCATTATAGTACTCGGATTTCTAATAAGTAAACATTAGGATCACAGACATCGAGTCCTATTCCTTCGGACCTTGTGGTAAGCATAACCTTTGCTACTGCACCACATACAATAGTCCTAATTAATCCCATAGGCTGTCCACACCCCCTTCGCAGTCCTGATGAAGACCCGCTTTTGACGCTTAATAACCTGCGCTATTTTCAAGGGTTGAAACGTCGATGTTACTGTCATACTAGTCCATACGGTCTCCTTGACCCAAACTAAGAATCACACTTGGGTCTTGTATTCATGTATAAATTAATGGACAGAAAGAAATAAGTTCTTGAATCCACTGCATTTATGAGACTCATGTTTGTTATATCTGTAAAGCACTGTTGATCTCACGTATCACTACGTCACTTATTCTGCACTACAGTCACTATTGTATCGCCGTAATTCAATGTTTCTATGACAGCCACATTCATTTCCATTGTAAATAACAAAATAGTAAACAACTCTATCCTTGACAAATTTCTTTGTTCTCCTGGTGTGTTTTCCTTCCTCTTTTTAAAAAAAATCACTTGTGGATAACTCTGAATTGAAATTTCCATTTGTATTATATGCACAGATCAAAGCAATTGTAATTCCCAACAGAACCACTTGTTTTATATATTATAAATACCCAGGTTCTGAGGGACACAGGGTCACTCCATTATCGCTAATGGTGTCCTCCGTTTGGGCCTCTGATTTCTGTGGATTTGTATTTCTTGTCTTTTAAGACCTTCTTTTTGGTGGCGATTTCTTCGGCTCGCCGTTTGAGTGAACGGGGCGCTTTGTCTTTCAGGCATCCCTTTTGTAGGGTTTTTGATGACAGGGTCATTTTACAACCGGTCCTTTCCTTTTGTCCTAAGGTTGATTCCCAGTTCCATCGGGACCACTAATTGATCCTGCCTTCCTTTTTTGATTCTCCTTCCTCGGACTCTAAGGTGTTGCTGCACTCGTAGGATGTCAGGAGGGCTCTCCTGATCTATATGGAACGTGTAGCTTCCATTCGTCTTTCTGATTCCCTTTTTGTGAATCTTGGGTCAGTAAATTGGGGGTTGCGTCCTTACACCACTTCTTTGAATTGGTGGGTTCGGACTCTGATTTCTCTGGCTTACAAGTCTGCTGGGCAAGTTTCTCCCTTGGGGGTCAGGGTCGGTCCACTAAGTCCATGGCGACCTCTTGTGCTGAGATCCAGGGGGCTTCCATTTCTGAGATCTGTAGGTCTGACACCTGGGCTTCCCCTTTGACGTTTGCCTCTCATTACCGGATTGGCCAGGAGGTTGACCGGTCTGAGATTTTTGGTTCCAGGGTTGTTTCCGCTATGGTTCCTGAATAGCGGTGCTTCCTTGTAGTCTGTATTTTTCTAATAAACCTGTTTTTTGTTCATATCCAATTTGGTTGTCCTGTTTGGCTTTGTACATCTCATGTGTATAATGAAGGGAAGCAAGGGATAGATGAGGAGGTAATGCATCAATTACTTACTTACTAGTAATTGCATTACTCTGAGTCCTACTCCCTCGCTTCTTTCATTACATCCCTCCCTCCCTGGTAGTCCAGGCCAACCTTTTTGGTATGGTTTCAGATTATGTGGTATTACAGGAGGTTGGAGGGGGGCTTTTTATACGGATTTTCCACACGTGGTATGGGTGTCAGGTGAGGCACGAATGCCTCAGGTGTGTTATGAATAGAAGCGAGGGAGTAGGACTCAGAGTAATGCAATTACAGGTAAGTAATTGATGCACAACCCCCTTCACCTCATCACCTGCTTGCAATTTGCTGCATTTAAGCAGCTCCACAGTCCCGCTGCATGAGAGGGGCGAGTGCTGCACCCATGGCAAAGCCCGGGCCAAGTGTAGGCCCATCCGTGCCCGTCAGCCGCAGGAAGAGGCAGAACAGGGCCACACCCCTTGGTTCTGCAATCCAACTTGTCATTGTGTTGGGGGTAAGATCTTCTTTACATCATCACGGCACACTGCATGTGTTACTTGGTAACCCCATTTGCATTATCTACCTTTTGGAAAGATACATCATTCACACTGCTGCCATCAAGCTGGACTTACTGTACTAACTGACATCTAGTTTAGCCTTGCTTGCATCTCTCTACCTGTGAAACTCTGTTCCTTGTTTGCTATTGGTGGGGGGTGTCTTTATCATTCTATCATCTGGCCTGTGTTGGAATATGAGTGAGCAAGTGTTCCTTTTAACGGCCAAGCATAGCAAACCAGTGTCCCTCCTTCTCAAATGGGCCAGCGTAAAGCCACCGAAACCTTTCAGGGGAAGTAAAAGAAGAGCTACAAGCTGGCTACTAGTGACCCTGCGGCCGACTCCAATGCAAACACAACGTTAGAAGATATTGACTGCCTGATTGAGGAGGTCGAAATGCTTCTGGGGGCAAAAATGGAGAAAGCCTGGTACAAAGAAGGGGGGGAATCGCATCCATATTTGCAATTAAAATGAGGGACAAACTGGCTGCCACCTACAAGGGCCCAGCTGGGACAGAGGTCTCAATTCCCGAGGCATTACAGAAACCCATGAGCGACACTTCCGCTGACTGTAATTCTAAGGGACCTTTAACTTTGCTTGCTGAACCTTCTATCACATGTGCTGAAAGGTATTCCATTCATGCTGATTACCAGCCATATTGTTCAGACAGAGGGGGGAAAGAACTGAGCAGCCCATGGCAGACCATGAGTACTATGGTCCCTGACGCAGGGCCTTCAGAGGCTATGAATATTACTGACACTTGTGAGTTGGTTAAATATCTATGCAAAGAGGTACATAGGTTAAAACAGCATGTAACTGCTTTGTCATACAAGGTTGGGAAGCTGAGGCAACAGGGGAGTGCTCTGTGTCCCAAAAGCCCTCCTAATATAGCTGCTGGTGCTTACACTACTCTAATTGGTAACCAAAACAGGCAGAAATGAAAATAGTGATAAAATCGGGCACTTTAAAGCGCCCCGGAGGGCAGGCGTGAATTTCCTGGCCCCAAATCCATCCCCTCCAAATAGGTAGTATAGAACATCCCTCCCTTCAACTAGCAAGGTTGGGGCTGTCAAAAAGGACACTGGGGGTCCATGTACGATTGAAGTACAGCATCCTGTGGTCAGCCTCCTCCCCTTGGGATCAAGAACAAAGATTGACAGAGGAAGGGGACCAGAGAGCCATACAGGGAGATCGAGTAAGATTTTTATGACCAAAGGTCCCAAACTGAGCCTGGGGGTCAGCGAGGTTATGGACACATTAATAAATAAGTGTACCCACTGTGTAAGAATGGTCCATCGATGCTATTCCCTAATTCGATCAGATATCTTACATGCTAAAAGGTTTAATGACTCATCAGCAACTGAGGGTGCCTTTGATTATATCGAGCTTTGTATAAAACATAGCCAGATGGTAGAAGGGCTTGTGGGGTTGGAGTTGCACAACCCCCCCACCATCTGGTTCCAAAATTAATTTAAAACGTAACCCCTGTGCCCCCTGCCGTCCCAATTCATCACCAACCTTTAGCTTCTGCTGATGATCTGGGAATGTTAATGGTGGATTGACTCAGCAATGGTAGTGAGTATACTCCTGCGAGAGGAAAGGAATCCCCTGGTACCGAAGATATACCATCTTTGAATGTGCCACACGAGGATGCCCCCCTAATGTTTTTCCACCATCAATATCGTTTTCTAGGATAGTTGGAACCCAACCAATGGTTCTGAATAACTTAAACATCCTGTCCTGGAATGTGGTGAGTGTTAGATCCAAGCTCGGTGAGCCTGATTGGGGTCTGTTTATAGATCAGTTTGACATATGTTTCCTACAAGAAACATGGTCCATAGATCCTGTCTTTAGGGCAGGTTTGTCGTGTAGTTCCTATAGTACCCCTGCAGGACCTGCGCATTTGGATAACATATACTGTGGGCTTGGTGGCAGACTGGCTCTGTGCACCCCCACCGCGTATGTTAGCCTGGTTTGCATTAGCTAGCTCACAGTGCCACTAGAATCTCCTCTTATCAGGGAGAGATTAGTTTCTGGCAACCTTAGACCAAGGCAACCCAAATTCCTCAGAATCGTGGAAACAATGTACTACCTTTCGCTCAGTCACTCGTGCTTACTTATTCGGTTTGTCTCAGAGAGTTACACAGAATAAACAGTCGGGCGTTTCAATAAGTATTTATTGAACAGTTGTTATTCTAGTGTAAAATATATGTGCTGCAGAAACCAGCATACAATAGCAGAGATATATTATCAGCAGTACGATAAAAGCAAAGGGATAGAGCAGTTCTACCATAGTGCAATAATCATGAATACATACATGAATATAAAAAGCATTATGCAAAGTGTGCATACTCCTACGATGCCTAACTAGATGTACCTGAGTGTACCTAGCATATGTGTAGGTCTAAAAGCCTAAGAGCCAAGAATCCCTCTAGGATTTAGTCAAACCCCCATACCTGAATAGAGAGAGTGTGGGACACCGTCCTGGTCTCGAGTTGGACACCCCGCAAGGGCTGTGTCAGACCGCTGTCAGCTGGAGCGACTGCATACAGGAGCCTCAGCGTCTCTGGTCAGTGTGTCAGCATGGAAGTCTCAGTTCCCTCTGTCTTACCGGGGCAAGATGTGGTGTATTTATACCCTAAAGAGTCTCGGTCCTCAGTTTGGATTGTATTGTTCTGTCGTTAGACATGAGGAAGACGTCAGGGGTGAACTTTGTACATGCAAATTATGCAGGTGGTGTATTCCTAGAGAGCCATGCATAATTGATGAGTACAGTGTGGGCCTGTGTTTGGGAAAAACCCTGCTGTATTCAAAACCACAGGATAGATAACGTTCAGCCCTCAGAGCACGTTGTGTACTAGTAAGGACCAATGTAGGTGAAAGAGCATGCCTATATAAGGAATCATGACTATAATAGGACATGTACAGTTATGACCATGATTGGGCATATGCGGCTATGACCAAGGACAAGTACGAGTATGACCATATTAGGGCAAATATGAATACGTCCATTTTAGGGCATATATCAACGGGTCTACATTAGGGCCTCTATACGGGACATAACAGGTTATGTTAACTTTTTTGTTCCAGCTAGTTATAATAGTACAGGGCATCCCTCTGGAGGCCTTTTACTTTGGGTGCGCACTTCGCTCAATGTTAAACTGTGTTTACTTGATGTTTCTTCCCCCGACAATCGAGGTATAACCATTACAAGAATAGACAATCTCATGTTTTATTTTGATAACATGTACAATCGTGGGTTGAGAGGGGGAGTTGAATCACCCACACTAAAAGCTTTTAAGACTCATAGGGAGAGCTTTAACACACACAACACTTTATTTGTTGCCGGTGACTTTAACACCACCTTTGAGCCACTTAACGACAAAGGTCACTTATTTACTTTGCGAAGGATGAGGAATGGGGGGTACCCATATTAGATATTAGAACATTGGAATGTTGGGAGCTGCTCCGGGCTTATAATGGCTGGTATAAGCCCGGAGCTCCAACATTCCAATGTTTCTTTGTTCACAGCTCTGGCTGTGAACAAAGGCTTCAGGGAGCCTCAGGGGATTTCAATCCCCTCGCGCTCCCTGAAGCCGTTGTTTTATTTGTTAGAACATTCTGCCCTCTAGTGGCAGAATGTTTTAATAGCCTTATAGCCCTTCGTAGCTGGGCTATACCGGCTATTAAAGTCCCGCTCCCTTGTTAAAGGCCCTCGCCTTCGGTTTGGGCCTTTAACGCTGGAGCGGGCCTTTAATAGCCGGTATAGCCCGCTACGGCGGGCTATAAGGCTATATTCAACCCCTCAAGCGATGGACTGAGGTAGCTTACTAACTTCTCTCACTTACACTCCTGTTCAGATTAAGGGCATGAAATGGGTGCACGAAATCCGATCTTCAAGCGCTTCCCACTTTTAACTGACCAGGATTAACCCGTAGGATCAACTCTATATTAATTGCCCTTCCTTTTTGGCGCTCTCTAGACGATATGAGGGCCGTCCCCAGAAACAATAGCGATCAATGCCATGCACTGCACACTGTCTAACCTTTTTAACCATCTGAAGGGTGCTCCCCTTTCGCTCTCCATCGGTTTGTCCGCAACGAATAATGAGCATAGACTCAAATGGCCTAAGGTTGAAATGGATCTAGAGCATAAGGCCATTATGGATAAAGCTCTCCCAGATGGCCTGTGGAATCTAGACACTTTACGATCTCACCAGGATAGAATCTCTGTGGTTTCATCCATTCATGTGAATCTATACAATACTATAGGCCAATGCTTTCGGGGTAAGCCACATCGGGGATTGATGCCACCTAAAACTGGCAGTTTATGGCATAACAAGGTTTGTAGGCAGGCTAAAAACGCATTACGCCATGCTATTTAAAGTGGTAATGTAAATGACATCAGACAAATGAGGAAAACTTATAAGCAGGCCTAGGCTAGAGCTCGAAGGAGCTGTGAATCCCAAATATAGGAAGACCTATTTGAGACAGCTAGACAGTTAAGAGGCTCTGGGGGATTGTAGCTAATGGGGCAGAGAGTGGGAAGTCCAATTTAGCAAGTACCATCAGTTTGGACATCTGGTTTAAGCATTTATCTGACCTCTTTGGACCTCCGTTGGGACTTGAGGAGGCGTTAAGCTCCCCATCCTTCATTGAGGCTAGTGACTCTTTTCCCCCCTTATCATTTGATGTAAACGAAACCAAAGATGTAATCAACAGCATCACTCCTGGTAAAGCTGCCGAACCCTATGTGGTCCCGGGGGAATTGTGTCACGCTGACCTAGAAAAGTGGGACAGCTATATTGACAAGTTGTCCAATGCAATTCTGGAGAGTGCTTAAATTCCCATTAGTTGGAAAGCAGCAGAGACAGTTCTTGTCGACAAGAAGGGTTCCAGGGCCTCCCTCCTTAATTATAGACCAATAAGCCTCAATGACGTGACCCAGAAGGTCTTCTGCAGGCAGATTCTAGACAGACTTGATCTTTGGATAGAACACAATGCCCTATCTAATTTTCAAGCCAGTTTCAGAAGAGACGTGAGCATTATAAACCAAGTCTTTTGATTTTTCACCATCTACTGGAAGACGGACATCCTGCAGAATTCACATCTTTACTTAGTGTTTGTGGACTTGAAGTCTGCATTTAACCTGGCTGCCCGCCAAAAATGATGGGAGTTTCTGAAGACAAACAGGGTCCCTCATGATCTGTTGAGTATCCTTGTGAGTCTGCACCAGGATACTTATGCCCAGGTGCGGTGGGGACCCCAGGCGGAGTTGACTGAACTTATCGGGTCTCCAAAGGCATTCGGCAGGGATGTATACTTGCCCCTACCTTGTTCTCCCTATACCTTAATGGTGTCTATTTGGATGTTTGTGGCAATGATGCACCGAGGGTTGCGGGCATAAAAGTTCCTCTGCTCTTATTTGCAGATGATACTTTACTGATTTCTAAAACACCAGTTGGCCTACAGGCCGTGGTTGATCAGTTTGCTGCTTTTTGTACTGACCGTGGGCTGATAATTAATCATGCAAAAACTAAATTTGTGTTAATTAATCCCCACATGTCGTTTAGGAGCTCCATCACTCTTGACAGAAACAGTCTTGACAGGGTTACCTCCTTTGACTATTTTGGAATAAGGCTAACCCAGTCTATGCAATGGCTCCCCCAAGTCAAGAAAAGCATTTTGAACTCATGCCATCATGTATCTGGCATCTTGAAGCTGTTTCGTCCCTCAAAGATGAGACTTATTTCACCAGCTCTAAAGTTTTATAGGGCCAAGGCTGACGGCAGTGCCCTATATGGGGCTGAACTATGGGGTACAGCTGGTTGGCATCACTAGGAGTAGCAGAGAATAATTTTCTATGGCCCTTGTTGTCCCTCCCGAAAAGTATACCCCTGCTCCCTTTAAGGTGGGACATGGGTATCCACTCCATTTCCTCTAGGGCGCAGTTACATCCTCTTTTGTTTTGGCACAGGCTCAAGTACACCCCAACACTTACTACATACTATAACGTATTCAGGGACATAGTAGAAGCAGATAAAAGCCATAGAATAAATTGGTTATGTTATGTCAGGGGCATGCTGACCCGAATGGGCTTAGAAGCGTATTGGCGTGACTGCGAAGGTTCCCCTCTTCTTTCTAAACAGATCCTAAAGAACGCCTACTGGGCCAATGTGTGGCATCTTGAATTGCGCAACAGGTCTCATGGGCCGCTCACTGCCGAATTTTTAGATTTCAAACTACACTGCCAATTTGAATGCTTCCTAGATTTTAACCCACTTCATGCTGCTGAACTTCTGTACATTAAGTTTCTCCATGGTACTTTACAGCTCCAGACTTTTTGCTCTAGATGGAAATCAAAATCTGCTGAAAGCACCACGTGTCCAGTCTGCTACTGTCCAGAGGAGACTTCAATTCAGTTCTTTTTTTTTTCTGCCCTGGGTATGCTAGACCGAGAAAGGCTGGCTCCTTCGGATCTGCTGCACTTAGGCTGCTGAGTGTTGACATTAAATAAACTATTGCTTGTGCTGTTGCCAAATACCTGCACTAGTGTTGGAGTATTAGAGCCAAAGCACTGGGGAAGTAGTACCTTTATGATTAGTTGGGGATTGGAAATTAATGTTTATAAGGTCTTTGTAAACTCCATACTAATCTTGATTCTCGCCCGATGGCCCTTTGATCCTCCTTTTTATCTACCAAATCATTTTAATGTATTTATCTACTGTAACAATGTATTGCAGACGTTGCACATTAATATGCTATTGATTTTACAGGAGTGATCTTTTAGATTCATTTTCATTTTTTTACTGTGTATTTGTTATGCACTTTTATGGTTTATTCAATCGAATAAAGTACATTGACTGACTGACTGATCTTCAAAATAGCTGACCACTCGACCTAGAAGAGGTTTACTTAGATTTGGTGAAGGTTAGGCATACCATTTCAGGCCAATTGCATTTCTACCTTCTTTCTGAAGATATCATCTAGACAAATGAGTGAAGAGTTTGCCATATACACTGAACATCTTGTCTCCCATTGGAGACGACCAGAAGCAACAAGGAATACAGGGGATTTCGGTTTACAGTGACCAATCATTTCTTCGCCAAAAAGTCAAAAGTGACAGAGTTCTTCTTCAAAGCACACCTCGTCATCGAGCATTCAACAGAAATATAAGCATTTATACGGATAACAAGCCTAGAAAGTGGTAACATCGTCTGGATCTTGCTAGCACCCAAATGACCTCTATTCACACTTGTATTGTGTGGCAGAGGTGATGTGAATCAAGTCTCAGTGCTACAAAGTCAAGGCAGATGTCCAGCAATACCCCAATAGGACTTCGTTTTCTGGTCAGAGCTGATACTTGTGGGTCGGTATCTCCATGCCCGAAAACTGACTATGTATAGCCTGTAGGTGATTCCTCTATCATATTCAATCCATCGAACCCAAAATAAGAGAACTTTGCTTCCACTAAACATTCAGCCTTCAAATGTTCCAGCCAGGTGCTAAATTACATGCCCTTGGCTATAGGAAAACCCAACACCACCCCACTGCTCATCCAGTCACCGACACCCCTTATTCCCAAATCACATAACCTGCACTAAATATCACACTTCTGCTGTTTCTAGGCACTGTGAGTAACCGATATTACTATTACCTAATTTATGATCCTTAATTTAAGCACATCAGAAGACTGAACGTACCCTATCAGAGTCCAAACTCATGACCTCTAGGCACCATATTTTTCAGCAGCGAATGTTCAGCTCACAGAGCCATTCACATTTTCAAAAACTGGATTGATTTTTAGAGCAACCTGTGCCAAAGTGCCCAGAAAGTAAAATTATCTAGTAGAATAAAAATGAAAAGCAAGGGTCTGTGAGGAGTTCTGGGGTTTCCCTTGGTGTCTTTGGCCTAAGTGACTGTCGTCTGTCAGTTGAAACGTCAGTGTGGGGTTGAACAGTAGCATCAAACACAACATTAATGTTAATAAATATACACAAAATGTTCAAACCAATTTAGTTAACAAGAAACACTTTAATGATTAAATCAAAATAGCAGAATAATGAAGCCAAATCTAATGTGTGAGTCATGAGATATCCCAAAAAGCATTGGCCAAACCAATACGTCTCAGCAATGAAACCTACTGGCTTTGCCATCGCCTTTTTAGGTCGAGCATTCGAGACCTCTTGTATATACTTTAGTCTATACTTATATATTAGTATATTCTTATATGTGTATGCACTTTGTGGGCTCTGGAGATCAGCCCTAGGACTTGTCTGCTTCCGCTTAGGGACTTTTTTTCAGTTCAACTGCCTCTATTTAACTGTCTTAATAGAAAAGGACCAGTAGAGGTCAGTAAAATACCAGAATTGCTTTCTGCTGAGGGACTTTCTTTTTTAAAAAAATTCTGGCAACTGCCTCTATTTAACTTTTTTGATAGAAGACGACCAGCAGAGGTCAGTAAAATACCAGAATCACTTTAGTATTCTCTAAATTCCAGTCCGTAGAAATTGTCTTCCACAAGCACCCGTAGACAATAATATTTTTTTCAAATCTTGTATTTTCAGTGACATGACCACCGAAGGCCCTGATTTTATATTAAAAACAGAGCATTGGACTATACCATTTCCCGCTGAAAGGCAATATTTCTCTCCATGTGTTCCCATATCTGGCGTGTCACGCAGTTTGGTGCTTACTTTTCCTCCGTGTTAAAGAACAATAGATGTTTCAGCACCCAGGCTAATGTGCTGCAGAGCTAAATACATATAAGGTCCCAAAGGCGAGACCGATTGCATTGCAAATGCTTGTTTTTGTTCACCATCACAGATGCTTGGGCATCCATGGTGTTTATCTTTAAATGGGTTTGTCCAAAATGTCAAATGGGTTCAATTAGGGCCCCTGGTGGTACAGACACATTCATGGCAGCCATCTTTGAATGGACCTATAATGTTTGAACAATCCCAGAAACACATTTCTTGGTGCCCATCACACACTCACAAATACGGGTTTTATCTGCCACAGATTAAAACATCATGAAATGGGAGAGGGGCATGGAAGGGGGATCACAAGTTGAGAGTGTTTTGGGGAGCAATGTAGTAGCTGAGGTGGGGGAAGTGGGCTGAAAAAGCATGCAGGTTGAGAGGTGGTCAGCAAAATAAAGGGAGAAGCAGCACACACTGGACAGAGCAAGACAATTCATGCAGTCCTATACAGTGTTTAAAGTAAAAGAAAAAAATAGTTCAGTGAAGGCAAGCTGCAGCAGAAGGATACAAATCATCTAATCAGAGCTGTGTGAAACAAAAATGATCCTTTGCAGGACAAACACAAGGATAAACACAAGGATAGCGATGAAAGACATTGAATCGAGAGGAGACAACGGAGACAGATAACAAAGCCATCCAATCAGGTAAGGGGTTGACCCAAAACCCACTCTATATATATTGGAAATAATTAATCTGGCCAAAACAAAGCCACAGCTGTCTGTAGTGAAGACCAACCAAAAGTGAATGTTTCTTACAGCTGAAAGACTTTTGGTGCAACAATTGAAGCACAACAGGACCTGAGTGTGTCTTCTCCAAATTGGCAACAAAGGAGCAATACATTTGTTTTCAACACGGAAACATAACAAAGTCCTGTAGTGAAACTGTTTTAAATTCGTTCATTTTTTAGAAAATGTCTTTTATCCAAAAGCACAGTCTTTCTAACTTGCATTATGTATATGTACAATACAATTTGATATCGCGTGGGAATCACCCCTACAGGGGTATCTTGGCACTCGGTCAACTCAAAACTGAGTGAAGGATCTAGAACAGTTCTGTTTTTAGTGCTTTCTTGAAGTTGCTGTAGTCAGTGCAAGTTCGGAGAGAGAGAGGCAAATTATTCCAGAAGGTGGGAACCAAATAAGAGATGGCTTTGTCACCACATCTAGATCGTCGAATGCGTGGTATCACAGGAAGCTCTTTATCACTGGAATGCAAATTCCTAGTGGGAAGATAGCGCTTGAGTTTCTGACAGAGGTATTGGGACCCTTTTCCGTGAAGAGCTTTATAGGTTAAGCAGCAAATTTTGAAAAAATTATTTTCTTTACTGGCAACCAGTGTAAAGATTGTATAAGAGGAGCTGAGGGCAGTCTGGGAGGCTGGTTACAGATCAGCCGTGCAGCCGCCGTGTTTTGCACAACTTGTAGTTTGGCTATTTGAGATTCATTGACAGAAGCCAGTAGCACGGTTCCGTAATCCAACCGACTTACCACAAGTGCCTGTACCAAGGTCTTTCTGGCTGTCAGAGGAAGAAATGGCAGGGCTTTCTTTAGTAGGCGTAATGTGGAAAAGCAAGTGCCTGTGGTAGATCGAACCTGCTGCCTCATACCTTAACTCCGAGGTTTTTTGCTACCTTTGTTTGTATGTATGTATAAGTTATTTCTAAAGTGCAAACCTAGCCAAAAGGCATTGGAATGCTGTACAAGGTCAAAGACAAGCAGAAAGTCAATGAGTGATAGCAAGGCAGCTGACTTGTGAATGGTTAGTGAAGTATGATAAAGTGTTCTTTAAAGAGATGCGTCTTCAACATTTTCCCAAATTTGAACAGCGTTGGGGTGGCCTGGTGGATACAGGGATATTATTCCCGCTCAGGGGCACATAGATAGAAAATGGCTGCTGCCTTGTTTTTTCTTTTTTACACCACTTCTTAGTCTGAATCAAATGGTGTCCTGGCTGTGAGTGTGCTAAGAACCACCAGAGATGGTGAGCTTGTCTGGAAGATAAGTGGGTGTGCTGGTTGTGATGGCTTTGTAAATGATGTAGCTGGTTGTGAAGATGGTGCAGGCTGGTAAGGAGAGCCATTGGTGTTCCATAAGAAAGAGAGGAGATGTGATAATATTTCTTCAGGCCCTGCATGGGACGTGCTGCGGCATACAGGATGCCCTTAAAGGATGAAATTGTGAAGTCTGGGAGGCCATGAAGCAGGGCATTTTCACCATCCGAGAGTACGAGGACTTGAACAACAGATCTGAGGTTGCTTTCTGGAAGAAACTGTTTCATTTTCTTCAGAAGAGAGAGCAGCCGGTACCATGCTATCTTTGTGTTTTTTGCCGATGTGTTCCTTGAGAGTGAGGTTGCTGTCCAGTGTGAATCCAAGTGATTTGACTTTTGGTGAAAGTTGGGGTTGTATGCCATCACGGTTCATGCCATTGAAACAGTTTTGTTCTTTTTAATGTTTGTTCTTGGCAAATAAACAGGAATTCTGTCTTTCTTGGCTTGAACTTCAGCTAGGCTCTGGACATCCAGGTCTGGATGATGTGCAGGAAGTGCTGAGGCATTAGATGTGTGAAACAGAGGAGACCATCACGCAGAGCAGCAAGTGAGAACTGAATCGGGAGGTCTCCGGGTAGTCAGGTGTTACAGAGTTCCAACTGTGTCAATGGGAGCCTTTTACCTTTGGTGTCCAGGGACCTTTGACTAATGAGCCCAAAACTGAGCAGTAAAAACACCCCATTTAAACTTGAGGTTCAAGTTAAAGAAGCATAACAATGTGAAGACCCAGAGTGGTAGCATGGGCTAGGAATTCAGATAAAGTACACATAATACATCTATTTCCAGACAGTGCTTCTCTTATTAAAAGAAGTGCTTTTATCTTCACATTCAGCTCAATACTGCACACGGGGAACTTCACAAATGATTAATGAAGTACATACGAATTCTGCAAAGTGGACACAGGGATAGTCCAAATCGGAGCCTATGGTGTATGTTCTCTAATTCTGGTGAACCATCCACCCTTACTCTTTCAGCACAGAGAACTGTTGTTCTAAAGGATTCTTCACCTTGTGGTCCCAGCTACCAAAGTGTGTGTCTCAAGAGTGCTACTTGAGGTAGCTGATTCAAGAAGGAAGATCTTCCAGCCAATGCTGCTATTTGAGCATGCAAGCTCGGTCACATGGCACACTTCAGGGTTACAGTCACATTGCGATCACGGTAGAAAAGAGCGGCTGCTCGCCGCAGGAAGACACAATTCCTGGTGGAGCCGCCTCATTTGCGGGCACCACACTGATCGTCTTTCCTAAAGATCTCTCTGCCCCAAAAATACCAATGAGGGCAGCAGTGAAGCATTAAATGCATCAAAACAAAAGTGTTGCTCTTTGGTAAGGTGAGTCCAAGCTAACTACCATTCCAATACCAACTTTATTCTCCGTCCTGCAATGGGATGTGGTAAACTTGAACAACGCATGGCAAGCTTCCGCTACAAGGCGGGCATTTGTTAATCCTTTGGGTATTTGTCTGGGTTAGTGCAAAAGTGGGTTCATGTGCCTTCCTGAAAAGTTTATGAAATATCATTTCCTTCTGACTACACCTTGGCATGAAATGTACAGATAGCATAATATACACAAAATTATTATTAAACTGCTACCAATTAATAAGAGTCAATGGATTATGGGCAACTGCGCATAATCCACAATGCATGCTGAAGTAGGTTGCCTTATGCTTGAACATATTTTGTTGCCCTTACAGACTAGCTTACAACTAAAGGTCAGCTATCGAGTACACATTCACACCAGCAGCATTCAACAAAAATGCCATCAGAGGCGAACCTTTGGAGGTAGAAAACTCCTAAGCATAGGACAAAGAGATCTTCTCCGAGTCAAGAAGTCTATAACTAAGAGTTAAAAAATATTATTTTCTCCCATACCTTCTTAGTAAATTGTATTCAGTACATAACAGTCACGAAATACTAGTAGAAATTCACGAGTTTGCCCAGTGTCATAAACATTTGCATGTGCCTCGAGATAAGCCAATCAATTCCCAGGCCTGACGAGCTAGATCTGCAAAGTGAAAACTGTAAAGAAACCCACATAATTTCTTTTTTTGTCTACTTATGTTCTTCTATCCCTATATCTTTTTTTAAAGACTCCGGTCTCGCGCCTGGTACTGGAATTAACTTTCAGAGCGAATGGAGAGGTCTGTCCTTCAGCAGCTATAGACTGGTAGAGGTAAAAGTTTTATAGACATTGAAAATAATATAGACATTAAGCAAATTAAACTTTAATTTGAATCGTGAATGGTGCCAGTCACTTGACAAGCTGGACAGCTTTTTCAATATAGCTTGAATATTTCAGCACTTTTATTGAGAGGGCTTCAGTCTTGCAGACTGCACAGCAGTAGATTACTATCGGGAATGCTAAAGTGCAGGCTGCATCTGAAAGGGATTTCCATTTTATCAACCTGTCTGCCTCAGCGAGTGGGACCAAGTACGGTCCTGCCATCACACTTAAATGGTTTGCGGCTGCAGTCACAGCATGAGCCCCAAATGGGGCACAATATATTTATGAGGTGGTGTGATAGCAGATTCCAGCATCATCCAGGTCACCCGCACATTGTCCTGATTATCCTACCTCCCTACATATCCAGCAGCCAGCACCGTGCTTGGTGCGCGAGGACAGACTCATGCAAGTATCCACGCTCCAACAAATAGTTACCAGCACTCGCGGGGGGGTAAATCCTTGTTCGGATTTAATGGCACATAAATTTACAAAAGAAACGCGTTTCAGCGGTACGCCTTCCTCCGTGTTGGCGGCCGCCGAGTTTGGACCTCGTCATATACACATCATCAAAAGTGGCTAATTGAAGGTCAGGCAAGGTATGTCATTACAAGGCCAGGCTATCCGGCTCACATTGCGTCCTGTTACCATGGTGCCTCATTGAACGAAGTGTAATTCCGCAAACCCGTACATTGCACTTCTAACACTCGCGCACAGTACGTGTGAGATAGTTTACATTAATGCGCATATGCCGCGGCGATCATTACCGATATACATTCAGATCACTAACACAATTGTATCAATGCAGCTTGATTACGCCTTATATGGGCTGACTTCCCCTCGCGCTCAACATTACAACATATTGACATTTGTGATTATATACAAACCATCTTACGTGTCACATATTTGTGCCCTGAATGGGCCATGTACCAATGTACATTACCAGTGCGTCAGAAGGGTTCCCTAGCTGCCCCACTTGTATGTGGGCCTCCTAGTTGCTGCAGCGTGCACGGCAAGATACCACTCCACTACCTAACAAAACCTACTCTGCCTGTTAACCTTCAAGTGCTATACATAATTACAAGTGGACCCCAAGTTCCTCCCCCATATTCAATCCTAGCGGTGATTTAGTTGCCATATCTAAAATATAGCGTGATTCCAGCCTCCGCAAGCGCTTCTCTCTGTCTCCCCCTCTCAGGTCACAAGCCACGCGATCGATACAGAGGTATTTCACTAGTTGCCTATTGGTATTATGGTGCGACTGAAAGTGTCTTGCCACAGGGTAACTTACATCCTTGTTCTGAATAGCTTTCTGGTGCTCCAAAATACGGTTTTTGTAGGATGGATAGTACTGCCCAAGTACCTTAGGCCACACGGACATGTTAGACAATAAACTACAAATGATGTGTTGCAGTTCATGAACTTTGAGATGCGTATAGGGTCCTTTAGACCCCCAATCATATATGTTGTTACCTTGCTGCAATTGGCACACGCCTTGCACCTGCCACAGGAATAAAAGCCTGTAATCCCTTGTAGCCCTCTTTGGACCTTTGGGAGTGGCAGGTGACTTTCAACTAGGTGATCTTTGATGGACCGTGTTTTTCTAAAGGTCAGCAAGGGGTATGTTGGTAGATCCCGGCCTATAACAACATCAGACTTTAGTATATTCCAGTTAGCCTGAAGTATTCTCCTCACCTTGCTAGCTGTGCTGGAAAAACTTGTTATCAGTCTGACATTGTCTCCTGTCCCTGGATTTTCCTTTTTGGGCTGATCTTTCAATAAGTCTAATCTAGACTTCTCTTCTGTTCTATTCATCGCTCCTTTCAGGATCCCCTTCCGGTACCCTCTCGCTTTGAATCTCTTTATGCTTTTCAATGCATCTCGTCTGAAATCATCTTCCCTAGTACTATTGTGTTTAATACGCAAAAGTTCTCCATATGGGATGCTGTTCTTTAAGTTATCTGGGTGACTACTACTTGCGTGTAGTACTGAGTTCCCAGCCGTAGGCTTCCTAAATAGAGCTGTCTGGATTTTACCATCTGCTACATAGATCCTCAGGTCCAGAAATGTAACCTTGGTCGAGCTTATATTGCTCGTAAACCGAAGGTTAAGATCGTTGGAATTTAGATATTCAATATATTGGGCTGCTGACTGCCTTGTGCCACGCCAGAGCAGGAAGAGATCGTCGATGTAATGCCTCCAACTGACAGTGCTCTCTATCCATCTATCACAGGTGTCTGACCATGCGGCCTGCTTCTCCCACCAGCCTACGAACAAGTTTGCATAGCTGGGAGCGAAGCAGGCTCCCATGGCAGTCCCTTGCCATTGTTTGAAGATCTGATCCTGGAAAATAAACATATTGTTGTGCAAACAAAAATGTAGGAACTCTAGTAACATTTCATTGTGCTCGAGAAACCTTAGAGGGCGATTTCTCAGGAAATATCTGGTGGCCGAGATCCCATCTTCATGCGCTATGCTAGTATATAAACTAGCTACGTCAAGAGTTATCATTAGGAAATCTGGTTCCTACACAGTGCCCTCAATATGTCTCAAGAAGTCCTTTGTATCCCTCGTGTACGAAGGTAATTCCAATACCAAAGGGAACAAAAAGTAGTCAATAAATCTCGACAGCTTTTCAAGAAGGCCACCAATCGACGAAATTATTAGTCCTCCCGGAGGGTTAAAATTGTTCTTATGAACTTTTGGTAAGTGGAAGAATGTTGGTAGCCTAGGGTAAGGTGTCGATAGGAAGATGAACTCTTCTATTGAAAGCAGGCCTCTAGTTTGCCACTTCAAGATCAATTGTTCATATTCTTTTATACTGTTCATATATTCCATGGCTGTGATCGGTAAATAGTTCTCTTGGTTATTCAATTGGAGGAGAGCTTCCTTGCAGTAGTTGGCTCGAGTTTGCAACACCACATTTATGCCCTTATCTGAGGGCTTGATCACAATGGCGGCATCTGCCTCCAGATCTTTGAGCGCCTGTCTTTGTGCATAAGTTTAATTCCATTCGCTTCTTGGTTCTTCCAAGCTCTGTCTCAGTTTTAATAGATCTTGGATTACTTTGTCGTAGAAGATATCTATCGTATCCACTGGTGTTTGTGGACAGAATTTGGAGGTAGGTCTGTAGGGGCTTAGTGCTCGCTCTTGTCTGATCCCCAGATTAGCAGCTTGCTCCGGATGCATGTCTTCTCTCTGGGTTCCCTCATTGCCCAATTCTTCCAGGACAGCTAGCATTTCTAGATCTTGCCCACTCAAGTTATCTGTTCCTGTGGGCTGTGTCATACTGGTGCCTGATCCAGAATCAATACCCCTCATTTTGAAGAATTTAAATAATTTGATCTTCCTCATGAATTTGTAAACGTCGATCCTTGTTTGAGCATATTCAAACTTGCTTGTTGGACAGAATGAAAGTCCTAATTTTAGGACAGACTCTTCCACCGGTGTCAGTTCTTTTGGTGTCAAGTTAATGATCGTGAGATTCTCCTCATCAGTCTCATTCTCTATTGCCTGAATTTCAATTTGAGTTTGGGGCGGGTGTTCCTTCCTGCATTGCCCCTTCCTCAGTTGCCATCCGCCCCTTCTTGTCCGTCTGTTGTTTGCTGCTCCGGGGGTCTTCCTTTGCCTCCCTGTAACCATGTCTGCCATATGAGGTTGAATTCCTCGTGAAAATGGGGAGGTGCTGGACCACTTGCTCTTGCTCCACCACTTTCCTCCTCTTACTGTTCGGCGTTTGAGACCTCCGATTCTGACGTATTTCTCTGTTCTACCACTTTGCGGGACTTATTGTTCCGCAGATCTCGTCTGGGTGCGTCGTACTTTCTGGCAAACGTTAGGATTCTGCCCTGCTCGTAATCCCGCGCATCGCGGTCAAACTTTTGCTGTTTCTTTTGTTTAATCTTAATTTCGTAATTTTCCAGGCATTTTTTTATTAGTGCCCGCAACTCATGAGTGGCTTTGTCACCCTCACCGGTGATGTTTTTTTCGGCTTCTTCTATTTCTTTTACTGCCTTGTCTCTGTCACTCCAGGCAAACTTCACGAGGATTACCAGCATCCCCTTTGAAGAATCAGCCGTGTATTCCGCCCACTCGTCTAGGAGCTTGGGGTCTGGATTTTCGTAGGCCGGGACTGTATAGATTCTAAGTCCCCTAGGCACTCTGTTGACTTCAATGTAGTGTTGTAAGGAAGTGGCCTCCCATCACTTCCTTATCTCTCTCTCGTATAGCCGTTTTAAATGCAAGTATTTAGATTCTAAGCCTTGCAGGGGTTGGTTTGGGGTCCCTCCATCTCCCACAGAGCGAGACCCTGGTCTCGTTCTAAAAATGTCCGAGGCCGCTTCACGGCGGGCCGCTTTGCTGAACATTAGAGCCTGTCAAGCACAGAAATCTGTAACCTGCACTCCCCCCTCGCTATGCCTCGTTGCTAATCACAGTCCTGAATGGTGGCCAGCAGTGACAGTTAAATTGCAGTTCTTACTGCATCCTCTATGCGGTCTCAGCTTCAACAGCAGTAATCCTTGTCCCTCACTGGCCTGATCCTTCGGCAACGGGGCGGTGCGGGAGCTTTCTTTAATGTCCACGCTCCACTCTCTGCCAAAAGCTCTCGCACTTGCTAGCGGGTGCTTGGTGTGCAAGGACAGACTCGCGCAAGTATCCACGCTCCAACAAATAATTACCAGCACTCGCGGGGGTAGATCCTTGTTCGGATTTAATGGCACATAAATTTACAAAACAAACGCGTTTCAGCGGACGCCTTCCTCAGTGTTGGCGACCGCCGCGTTTGGACCTCATCATATACACATCATCAAAAGTGGCTAATTGAAGGTCAGGCAAGGTATGTCATTACAAGGCCAGGCTATCCGGCTCACATTGCGTCCTGCTACCATGCGTTTGTTTTGCAAATTTATGTGCCATTAAATCCGAACAAGGATTTACCCCCCGCAAGTGCTGGTAATTAATTGTTGGAGGAGCGTGGATGCATATATATATATATATATATATATATATATATATATATATATATGTATATTACCTACTGGCGGTCGCCAGTAGGTAGTTATAGTTAGGACCTATTTTCCATAGGAAATTCACAACATTCTATTTCCAATAACTTTGGCGCCGGTTGATGAATCTTCGCTAAATTTTCAAAACTCGTGGGCGCTCTGGTCCGCTCCTATCCTGAAAGTCTCGGGGTGATTCATCAAGTGGGGGCCGAGAAAAAAGGGGGGTCCCAAAACGTGTTTTCCCCATGCAATTTTCCATAGGAACCTTTAGTCGCAGCTACAGCCCGAACTGCTGAACGGAATTACACCAAATTTGGCAAAAAGGTAGCCCTTGGTTCAGAGTCATGCCTTTTGGTTAAATGGTGTAAATCGGTTCAGTAGTTCCTGAGAAATTTGAAAAAGAAAACACATATATATCTGGGTGTCATCGTGAGATCTGATTGGCTGTCAGCACTTCATCCTGGAATTGCTGGCAGCCATCTTGGGACCAATATAAATGATAGGACCACATTGAAATGCATTGTAGTGAATCGAAGATTTTGAGGGTTACCAAAAGGAGAACTATAAAGGGTGATAACAGACTTTAGTTACATTAGAATTCATTTGTTGATGGTACCATACTAATTTCAGGAATTGTGGTGTGTTCTAAGGTGATTTTACCCTGTGAAAAACCTTCTGCTGGGATATCATGAATCATGTTTGAGAGAAAACTATTTTCACATGCTTGTCCCATACAGTTTTGGAAGGTGCTCCAGAAGCTAAAATGAGAGCATATTTTCTGTAAATTCACATTATCTTTCTCAGTCATGTGAGAATGAAGTCTGACATTCTCAGTAAAACATGTACATCCAACAAGGGCAGAGACTGTCAGTTGATTCCTTTGTGTTCTACTGCAGCTTCCCAGAGTGTTCTAAAGAACAACTAGAGTGCTAACAGCCTTAC
This sequence comes from Calotriton arnoldi, assembly GCA_963921515.1. Taxonomy (NCBI): domain Eukaryota; kingdom Metazoa; phylum Chordata; class Amphibia; order Caudata; family Salamandridae; genus Calotriton; species Calotriton arnoldi. Next base: position 3,147,834 of record CAWUFW010000586.1, on the reverse strand, counting down.
TTATGACAAAAGTATGGCACACCTGAAGCCATCTTGATTGGAATAAACTGGTAACACTTAAAACATTTAATTTAAAAAGGAACAAAATGATGGGGTTCATTTTGTCATAGAAATTATGGTTAGTGCTGTAGAAAGAAAAATTAGGACATGTTTTAAGTGAGATCTCAAATATCTTCCTGTTATATTTCAACAGGAGCAGTCTGTCAGTTGATGCCTTTGTGTTCTACTGCAGCTTCCCAGAGTGTTCTAAAGAACAACTAGAGCGTTAACAGCCTTACTTATGACAAAAGTATGGCACACCTGAAGCCATCTTGATTGGAATAAACTGGTAACACTTAAAACATTTAATTTAAAATGGAACAAAATGAGGGGGTTCATTTTGCCATAGAAATTATGGTTAGTGCTGTAGAAAGAAAAATTAGGACATGTTTTAAGTGAGATCTCAAATATCTTCCTGTTATATTTCAACAGGAGCAACCTGTCAGTTGATGTCTTTGTGTTCTACTGCAGCTTCCCAGAGTGTTCTAAAGAACAACTAGAGTGCTAACAGCCTTACTTATGACAAAAGTATGACACACCTGAAGCCATCTTGATTGGAATAAACTGGTAACACTTAAAACATTTAATTTAAAAAGGAACAAAATGATGGGGTTCATTTTGTCATAGAAATTATGTTTAGTGCTGTAGAAAGAAAAATTAGGACATGTTTCAAGTGTGATCTCAAATATCTTCCTGTTATATTTCAACAGGAGCAGCCTGTCAGTTGATGCCTTTGTGTTCTACTGCAGCTTCCCAGAGTGTTCTAAAGAACAACTAGAGCGCTAACAGTCTTACTTATGACAAAATTATGGCACACATGAAGCCATCTTGATTGGAATAAACTGGTAACTCTTAAAACATTTAATTTAAAAAGGAACAAAATGAGGGGTTCATTTTGTCATAGAAATTATGATTAGTGCTGTAGAAAGAAAAATTAGGACATGTTTTAAGTGAGATCTCAAATATCTTCCTGTTATATTTCAACAGGAGCAGCCTGTCAGTTGATGCCTTTGTGTTCTACTGCAGCTTCCCAGAGTGTTCTAAAGAACAACTAGAGCGCTAACAGTCTTACTTATGACAAAAGTATGGCACACCTGAAGCCATCTTGAATGGAATAAATTGGTAACACTTAAAACATTTAATTTAAAAAGGAACAAAATGAGGGGGTTCATTTTGCCATAGAAATTATGGTTAGTGCTGCAGAATGAAAATTTAGGGCATGTTTTAAGTGAGATCTCAAATCCTCTTCTATTTCATTAGAAAATTCTGACATGCAGACTGAAACAATCACTTTCAATACCAGCAGTAGGCTTCCAGTTAACTCCCTGGTGAGCAGTAGCTTTACTACAGTGATCTAATGAACAACTAGAGTGCTAACATTCTGAATTTATGGCAAATGTGTGACACATCTCAATGCCTTCTTGATGGAATCAAAGTAAAAAACTGAAAGCATTTCCTACTGAGGAGACTGCAGTAAATGACGAAATTAGGAAACTTCATAACAAATAAGTCTCCCAAGATGGCCACCAGAGAAAAAAGAGCCCAAATGTAGCACAAATATCACCCAGATGTAGCCCACATATAGCCCAATGACAGAAGTTTGCAAAACACTTTTTATTTTTAGTTTTTCTGCAGTTTTATATAGTGCAAACTGGTCAGGTATTGGAGCGTTACATCTTACTTGGACCCCATATTGTGTATTTTGCACGAAGTACATGAGACTGATCTTGCTAAACATTGAACTTTACGATTCTGTTAACCTGAAGTTGCTCTGAACCGGGCTTTGTAACACCCGTTTTTACCTACTGGTTTTAATTAATTCTCACGGTATTGTATTAGGAAAGAGGATTTACTGTTTTTATGTACACTTTTATGATCTATGTTTCTAAATCAGATCAAATAAAGTTTAATGAATTCTATGGCAGGACGGAGGCGAGGATTATGCATATCTTTCCTCACTTTATTTGCATAGCAGTTCAAAGAAAACGTAACACAACAATCATTAAACAAAAGACTATACAACCCATGAACCATTAGGGGTAGTCTCCAAGGCAACTATAGTCCAATCATATCACAGTCCATCGTATATAATATCGTGACGTCCCTTCCGCTTCCTCTTTCTTCACTGCTCGTCAGTTAAGTGCATTCCTTACATTCTTGGCTTAATCTGACGTTGTTGCTGTTTGTATAGCGGTTTCTTGTGCACGTTATTAGCATTATTGCCTTGGTATTGTTTCATATTCCCTGCGCAGCAGGCTCTTGCCCGAGCGCGTTCTCCCCCTCGCAGTTTCTCCCGCTGTGTGCTCTGCGCGCGGTGAGATCCTGTCAGGCACGTCTGGTCCGAGCGAGGCAGCTCCGTCGAGCGCTCCCGCTGGTCTTTACGCGTGTTTGGGAATCCGGTCACTCCTTTAGTGTCCGCTTGATTCCCGACCAACCCTCGCCTAATTTTGACACCGCTTCGCGGTGATTTCCCCACACGGCCACGTTAGTGACCAGCGCCACCTGGTGGTGGAAATTGGTATTGCGTCTCAGTCTATTCTTATAACAGCTTCGGGGAAAGCCCAGCTGTTGGAGCACCGGCGAGGGGGCTGTCTTAAGGATTTTAAGGGCATTTGTTCTGTGCTCACACCCTCTGCTATCATGTCTTCTCCAGAAGACCATGTTTACTCCTCCTACCAGGAAGTGGAGGAGGAATGGCCCCCCAACTTCTCCATCCAGCAGTGGACCAAGCCCTCTCTCTGGCTATTTCTAGGGCGCTGGCTCCTCTTAGGGATCAGGTTGATAAGCTGGCGAAAAGCATCCCTGGGGTGTTCAGTGACCCAGATCTGGTGGTGGCGGGTCCAAGTAGCTCCCACATGGGGAATAAAAGGGCCGTTAAGCATAACGCGGGGCACTTGGAAGGATTTGATAAACTTACGGAGACCTTCCTCAAGAGTGCGCAAACGCTAAAACATGCACCCTGCCGGGAGGAGGAGGGGCCCGGAGAAAATTGCGACACTGTCACCACTATTGTAGACCCCGATGGCGGGTTTCCCTTAGAGGGAGAGGGTGTATCGGAGGACGATTTCTCCTCCGATGAGGATAAGGACTCGGGGCGTCCAGAGTCCCACTCCTCTCAGTCCCCAGTTGGGGACGGGGTCCACTCGGACATGTTCGAGCCTACCCAAATTTACCATCCTAGGTCGGCAGAGTGGACACCTGACGCCAAAGTGGCAGAGTATGTGGTGGGGAAAATCCATCAACCCCTTGAAAGGGAGGTCAGGAATAGGATGAGGGGAGAATGCCCCAGGCCCTCACTGAAGGGGAAAGTGGCACACACGCCTGAAATTGATGAGAAACTATGTACCTTTTTCTCCAAGTATATGAGGGATCCCAAGAAAGGAATTGATAGGCCTTGGACGTGGTAGGGCCCTTGACCCAAATTATTCAATTGACGGAGCGTTCCAAAGAGTCAGGATCCCCTTTGTCCACGGATATTGTGGCTGGTTGGGCGCACTACCCTAAACCCTAAAACACTACCCCCTCCACTACCCAACACCACTGCACTACCCTAAACCCTAAAACACTACCCCCAGCACGACACCCTACACTACCCAAACATAACTGCACTACCCTAAACCCTAAAACACTACCACCAGCACGACTCCCTACACTACCCAAACACCACTGCACTACCCTAAACCCTAAAACTCTACCCCCAGCATGACTCCCTACACTACCCAAACACCACTGCACTACACGAAACCCTAAATATACCCCCAGCATGACCTCCCACACTACACAAACACCACTGCACTACCCTAAACCCTAAAACACTACCCCCAGCACGACCCCCTACACTACCCAAACACCACTGCACTACCCTAAACCCTAAAACACTAACCCCAGCATGACCCCCTACACTATCCAAACACCACTGCACTACCCTATACCCTAAAACACGACCCCCTACACTACACAAACACGACTGCACTACCCTAAACCCTAAAACACTACCCACAGCATGACCCCCTTCACTACACAAACACCGCTGCACTGCCCTAAACCCTAAAACACTACCCCAGCACTACCCCCTACACTACCCAAACACCACTGCACTAACATAAACCCTAAAACAATACCCCCAGCACATCCCCCTACACTACACAAACACCACTGCACTACCCTAAACCCTAAAACACTACCCCCAGCACGACTCCCTACACTACCCAAACACCACTGCACTACCCTAAACCCTAAATCTACCCCCAGCATGACCCCCTACACTACCCAAACACCACTGCACTACCCTAAACCATAAAACACTACCCCCAGCATGACCCCCTACACTACACAAACACCACTGCACTACCCTAAACCCTAAAACACTACCACCAGCATGACCCCCTACACTACTCAAACACCACTGCACTATCCTAAACCCTAAAACACTACCCCAGCACGACCCCCTACACTACCCATACACCACTGCACTACCCTAAACCCTAAAACACTACCCCCAGCACGACCCCCTACACCACCCAAACACCACTGCACTACCCTAAACCCTAGAAAAGAAACCCCCACCCCATGCCCAATCCCCCTTACTTCTCACTCCTCATGGTTCCTCTCTCCTCATGGTTCCTGCTTCACGTCATCTCTGAGGGGCGGTGCACGTCGCTGTGAGGAAACGGAACAGCCTCTGTTTCCTTACAACGACATGGATCGTCTACATGTTTTTTAGAACGCATGGTCATTTACCATACATACCTTTACAACAAAATTCGTTGTAAAGGCATGCATGGTAAATGACCATGCGTTCTAAAAAATGCGTAGTAATGACTTTGTGATGTACAACGCATGCATGGTAATGCATGCGTTGTAATGGTATCGCAAAGTAAAAAGTCGTGGTAACGGCTGTTTACCGATCGAAGCTGGCCCCTGTTCTTCAGTGAGACGTTTATTTGATTAATTAGGAGGAAGGAATGTGTTTTTTTTACCGAAAAGTGCATTCCCGGCTGTTGTATTGTGAAAGTGTCCGCGTGGCCTGGTTTCACTTCCGGTGAGAGAGTGGAAGAGTCTGTTTGGATCTAAAGGAGTTCTGTTGTTGTGTAGTGTAGCTCCTATTTCCCAAATAGGCTCTGCGCATTGGAATAATATATCCTATAGGTTTGACATAGGACTAAGGTCGGTATGTCCCTATCGAGTATATTAAACTTAATTACTTGTGCCAGCTAGCTCAGAGGCCACTAGAAACTCCTTGACAACAAGAAGGGAGTAGTTTCTGGCAGCCGCAAAACATGACCAATATGTTTTCCTTTTAGAATCAGAACATGTCCCAGAGTCGTGGAAACACTAGATAACTATTTCACTCAGCTCAGTCGTGCATGCTTAGTTTTCCTCAGAGTTACACAGAAATAATAGACAGGCGTTTTCAATAAAAGATTTATTGAACAGTCTTGTTTCTGGTGTAAGTATAATGTGCTGTTACGATCACAAGATAGTATGCAAGATAAATAATGTACAGGGTGAGCAGTAGAAATAAATAATACTGCGATAGCATTATTTTATAGTACAAATGCTGTTACATAAATAACACAGACTAAAAATGCGAGTACTCATACGATGCGGTGCTAAGCTAGTTCTACCCCAGTGTACCTAACCTAACCTAGGTCCTTCGACAAGGTATGAAGTAGGTGAAGTATTCCTTACTATGGTATACTAAGAGTATGTTAAGTCTAGTATGCCTAGTATGCCAAGAGTCCCTCTAGGTTCTTATCAGCTCCATACCTGAAGAATGAGAGAGGTTGGAATCTCTTTGCCAGACTCGAACTCCAACACCCCGCAAGGGAAGTCAGATCACTGGAAGCTGGGCTCTCTGCGTGCAGGGAATGGCAGCGTCTTCTCAGTGCGTCAGGCCGGGATACGGGCTCCTCTGAAGTCGAGGTCTCCTCTGGTTTACAGGGGCTAGGGAAGGTATATTTATACCTGAGAGTACCTTAGGAATGTTAGCATTGACGTGAATTGGACAACGAAAGACGTCATGAATGAACCCCTAAGGAATAATGGTTCATGCATAATATATGAGTCCTTGAAGAAATCAATAGTCCTGGACTAGGGAAACTCCCGCAGCCTAAGGGTCTGTTCTTCATGAACTCGTTGTGACGTTAGGGTGGACGGATGTCAGAGACCATGCCTGTATTTGGAGTGCACGGTTTAATGCCTAAATAAGGCCTGGGATTCTATGCCTATATAAGGGCAGGGCGAATTGTGCCTATATAAGGACAGGATATTGGAAAGCCCGTTATGGACACCCTAAGAGGAAATACAACACCCACTCCTCTTTCGTGTGTATGATAATACTAAAATGCTAAACATTAAAAATGCTAAACATTAAGAATGCTAAACATTAAAACGGAGTACCGCATATTTCTAAAATTGTTCATAAAACCATTTTTAAAAAAGGCATTTCTTTAAAAAACCTATTAGAATGCAAAAGGTACTGTACATTTGAAGCATTGCTTTTCATTACAGGCATAAAATTCGAAAATAAATGCAATTGAAATGAAATAAGCAGTAATATTTACATTTGACAAAAATTGATCGATAAGTTATTAAAAAATCAAAGTCATTTTATGTCATGAAAATTAAATGAACTGTTTTTAGACACATAAGATGACTAAATGTCTTTGGAAGGACCGCCAAGTCTGTACTATAAGGCTAGTTCTACTTTAAGCAGATTGAAGTACCATTTTCGTTCGAAAAATGGGAAAAAAGTTCAATTTTGGTAGAGTTCCAAGTTTTTGAAAAATGAAGGCCAAATTGTTGCTGTATTTCTGGAACACTGTATGCTGAATCAGAGTCAGTTTACGGGTCTGGTGTAAACATTAGATCATCTATTTCTATAGACAAAACATCATCCACTGTAGTTGGTGTGAGTTGGAACACCTCGTGAAGTAGGTTAATTGCACAGAGATGTGAAGCATTGCTTTCAATTGTTGCAACGTTCGCGTCCGTTGTTACCTGTGTGCCTGTAGTTCTTTCTCATACCTCAGCAGCTGCCGGAAGCGTCTGTGAGATCTCAATGAATGCTGTCATCAGGATAGGAAGCCGCTGGGGACAACACATAGCATGGGCCGTTATCTGGTCCAGCAGAGTATCGACGTCCGTTGGCACATCCGATGGAAATGTTAGACAGGTGTCCAACACGCATTCTACACCGCATAGCAGGCATCGTAGAACAGGTAAGATGCAATCTTGCCAGATTGGTCTAAAGGACAGGAACCATGTGGTATTAAGGTCCCGTAGACGATTTATGCCCAAAAGCTGTACTATTCGCTCACGGCACTTTCGTTCAAGGAGAGCTTTCTCCATGTCGCTCGGAGTGATGTTGGCGAATTTGCTGGCCATAGCGAAATAGCAGGAAGAGAAATAGAATTCCGGCAACGAGTGCTAGAATTAATGGTATGCCACCAAACACCGAATGTGCAAAGTTCGGGATGATTCCGAGTATTGCCTGGAAAGGTGCTAACAGACCCGAGCAGATGCCCTTAAATACATGTACAATTCCTGTTGTATCAGACATGTTGAAAATTCGTCCTATCATTTCCACGAAATGTATAGGGCAGTTTGTACGTATTAAAGTCTGTATCTCAGCCGAAGTCCTTGCAATTTGCAGATCATAGGTTTCTATGGCCGAGGTCAGAGGCACTGTTTGTTGTAAAAGCATGGCTTTCATTCTGCTTAAAGTATCAAATCTTATAAAAGAGACGTTCAGCGAAGGCCATAAAGGCGACTCCCTGACTGTGTCTATTGGGGCAAACAATACTTGCATACATCAAGTGACCCTGGAGTTGACCGTTAATAGATATGGGATGCCTGGCAGCATGCCACAGCAACTCTGATCATTCAACATGAGGTAACTCCCATTAGAAATTTGTCCGAACGTTGGATTAATCACAGCAGCTGGTGTACCCTGCTGATGGCAAGACAAATTTGCCACAGAACCATTACAAGCCCCGTGCAAGGAAATGTCCTGACATACTAGTGAACCGCTTAGTGCACGTTTACAGTTTTTACCGCTTAAAAACACTTCACGATCCCCGCTCCAACATCTATATGTATACGGTAAAGCCCTAGATGTCTTAATGTATTCCTTACCCAACCTTTCATATTTGCCTGCTTGCATTTGTCTGAGGCAATACTGAAACTGAAAGTAGTCACAGGTAGTGCAATTTTGCCATGAATAAGCCATTCTGTAGCTGGTTTTTCTGCCACTGTGAATGGTAACTTTTCCAGTTTTTCAATGCTCAGCACTGTATACTTTGCTCCTCTCTGTGCCATATCGATCTGTTTATCAGTTAGATTGTATTCTGCAAACAGAGCTGTTGTGTTGATGAAACGCCAAGGCACATAGCCCGCTCGCAATGATTGCAGCGTCCAGCTTAATAACATAATAGAACGTATTTGAGATTGGCCTTGTTGTAACATCGCCAAATCTTGTTCTAGAATGTCGATAGCAGAGGATACAATGCCGTCCAATGAATATATTCTGGAGGACAAAGTTGTTAACCCATTGTCGACCACAGAGAGTGTTTTCTCTAAATTAATACGATCAAGTTCACGTATTCGTTCTGCGGCCTCTATCTGTGACACCTTCCAAGCTTCATTATAAGCAGCATAAATGCCGGCATATATGAAACGTTTTTGACGCGGTTTTCTTTGTCCAAGCAAGAAATCCCTAAGATCTGCGTCTTTTGCAAGTAAGGATAAGTGTTGTTTCACATCCTGTAGTGTAGATGTATGCAGCCAATCGAGGCATAATTTCCCTACACTGTATGTTGTTACTACCCCCGGATGTTGTCTTTGGACGTATCTTGGGTCTGGCCTATGAGTAGTAAAGCCCTGAGTTTTATTCAGGAATCTTTCCTGACAGTTATTCGTGTCTATGGGCCAGATCAACCATTTTTTCCAATCAGGATTAGATCTGTTGAGTTGTAGTATATTGTCGACTGTCACCACTGCTTGTGTTACATTATTTTTTGCAGAAGTTGGTACAGAAGGTGTGTTCATCTCTTTGATCTTGGCTAATCCAAGACCAGATGTTTGTTGGATAGTTTCATTCAAAAACATTATTTGTTCAGGGATGATGCAGGCTCTGAATAAAGCTTCTATCCCCTGTACTTGCCATTCTTTAGTACCCCACAACGTTTTTGTGTCTATTGTGTCTTTCCAAAAGTCGAAACCCTGTCTAGACAGTTGGGCATTGAAAAATGCAGAATAAATCCGTTTTGTATTTGTTAACATAATTTTCAGTCCTGTTTTGTTTACATTTTTATAGTAAAACATTTCTGGATCAGATGTATTGTAACCTGAAAAATATGGAAATTTACTGGCAAATGTTTGTGAGCTACCTTTAGGTGGTGTAGGACAATGTTCCCATTGGTTAAACATAAACACATTTCTTGGATATGCAGATTTATGCAAAAAATGATGACCATAGTGATTATAACAATACAGTTCTTCATAGTCTGATGAACCCTCTAAATATTCATTTTTAGAAAATGCAGCAGATTTTTCTAGGTCAAACATAATATCAGTCACAGTCTCAAAGTCCCAATCATCAGAATAGGTACTGGACGTGATTAGATCACTTAGTGACATTTTAAACAAATGTGGAATGTTCAATTCTTCCGTTGGACCGAATATATCAAAATCTGTTTTGTCCCACACTATACCATCGTGTATAGGAACAGCTGTGATGTTCACTGATGACAAGTCTCTTGCTTCACGATGGGAAGATTTATGAGGTTTCAAAAGTACGTTTACGTCTTTTCCTTCAGTGTTCACATGGATGTATCTGCCACTTATAAGCACGCTTACAGTTGTTATCAAAGCTAGTCAGAGCAGGAAAACAAAAAGTCCAGATGTAATCCAGAGTTCAATCCATGGAGAAACCAAATAAGTCTTTTTCAGAAAGTGAAGAAAGTCTTGTATTTGCTGCTTGAATTTCAATGACACTGGCGTCGTTTCAGGTTCACTCGGATCTTCTGAGAACGTATCAAAGTTAATGAAGTAGCCAGAAGCAGTTCTGTCAATTGTTGGAATTGCATCAGGATTTGTTGAAATCACTGGAACCAGTTCTTCACTTGTTACGTTGGTGTAGACAGGTGTATTTGGACGAACTGTTACTTGTTCTTCAAGAGGGATGAGTTCCATAGCGTTGTTGCATAGTCCTTCATTTGTTTCAGCTGAATTCTCGATTGTTATCAGTCTTTCAGTATGAACCTCTTGGATAGTAGCGAGAGGAGTGCGTTTGCTACTAGGTCGGAGTCCACGAGGCCTACTATTTAGTATTGGCCACATACTGTGGTTTGATCAGGTCGATGGACACAAATCTTTTCTCCTTTCTTCCAGCAAGGGGCGGCAGAAGTACTGTTCTTGTTCCTTGAACTGCTAGGACAGGTACTGGTTGTCTGTAAGAAGGTCCAAATTCCTTCTTGTCCGCAATTTTTTCTCTGACTAGATCCCCAACTTTAGGAATCCAGACAGGCCTTGCTGGGACAGCCGGTTGATCCCCAGTGGTGGTTGACTGTAGGAATACGTTGCTTTGTTTCGTTCTTAATTTGTTTAAGTCCTGTAAAACAGCCAAACGATCTCTGATATCAAAGGGTTTATTTTCCACCACTGTGCCTACGTTTTCTAAGTCTGGTACCCACATTCTTGTCCCAAATAGGACCTCATATGGAGTGACCCCTCCTAGAGAACTTCTTGGCAGGTTATTAAGTGCACGTTGAACTCCACTAAGGTGTTTGACCCACCCGTCACCCGAGCCTAATACTCTAGCTGTTATAGACTGCTTTATGTCCCAGTTTTTCCTTTCCACAACCGAATTTCCCTCAGGATGGAATGGAGAGGAGTACCGCAATGCAACGCCCAGACTGGCCATGGCGTCTTTGTAAGCCCGAGAGCTAAACGCAGGACCCTGGTCAGAATGTAGCGTGCCTATTGCGTATATGCCGATAAAGACTCGCAAATCTTTTATAACAGTTCGAGCGTCAGCTGAGCGCTGAGGCCATAACCATAGGAACCTAGATTCAGTATTTGTGGGAATGCCTTTGTCCAGTAGGACGCAGGCGCGTAGATAGTCGAATGCTGTCTAACAGTGGTGTCTGTACTGGGCTGCCGCATTCGCAGCATGGTTTCTGGTGGCTCTCTCGCTGTAATTTACAGTCTAAGCAATTGTTGATGAATATGTGAATTTCTGTATTCATCCCAGGCCACCAGTACATCTCTTTTAAAGTCAAGATAGATTTAGAGATCCCTTGATGTGACAGACCCACCCCCAAATGTGTTTCATAAATCAAGGCTGCTCTACGTTCCTTGTTTGGTATTACCCTATCCCCCACTCCAGGGATTCAAGCAAAAGGAACGTTGTTCGCATCAATTACATAAGAGTACTTGAGTGGAAACTTTTTTGGTAACGCTGCACTGCTGCCTTTGCTTGAAGCATTGACAGCCAACATTATCTCACCGTCTATTTTTGTTTTTGAACGAGTGATCGCAGCTACGGAAGCCGTTTGCACAGCCCCCTTTGCGGCTTCGTCAGCCAATGAATTCCCTGCAAAGTGAACGCCATCACGTTGATGACTCAGTGTGTGGATCACGTGAGCCTTTGGTAGTTCGTTTTTCAACTGAACTACTTGTTCCCAAAGCAATTTGTGCTTTATTGTGCCACCTTTCGCATCTTTGAAACCATTTTCAAGCCAGTTTTGTATATATTCATTATACGACTGCACACAGTAAAAGGAATCGCACACGATTAGTGTGGGGAATTCTCGATCTGTACTTTCAAGTGCCAGTTTGAATGCTTGTAGTTCAGCTCACTGAGCTGTACAATCTCCTAGAGACTGCGTTTTAGTGACCATAGGTCTGAAGATGCCATTTCGCATGCGACCTTTAACGATAGCACACGCTGCACTGTAAGCTTGCTTACCCCTATTGCGGGTTGTGCGGATCCGTCAGTGTAAATTATGAATTCGTACTGATCGAGAGGCAGAATTTCAGTAGGCAGGGGACATTCATGTTCGTACTGCAGGAAGGCTTGTGTTTTTAAATCTGGATCAAAAACATATTCAACATCTGTTGCAGCAAGAGAATTAACCCATTGTATCCATCTTGGATGCAATGCCTTAGCATTTGGAATGCTTGCTTTTGTAACCGCTTCTAAAGCAGGTACTGGGGTTACGATAATAATGCGTTTCCCTTGGGCTAAGGCTCTTTCTTTTGCTACAGCGGTTTGAACTGCTGTTAGAATTTTTTCAGTAGAACTGAAGCGCATTTCCGCTTGTGTGTACAAGTGTGATTTATATGCTATCGGTATTTTTTCACCCTCATTGAAAGTTAAGTAGGTGAATCCGCATTGACCCGAAATTATTCGGATCACCAAATTTCGTTCACTTACGCGTGTTTGTAAGTGATTTGTTGCTAACATGTTAGCCTGGAGTGAACGCAAAATTTCTGTGTGTTCCTGTGTCCAGTTTTTGATTGAAAAATCAGGTTTGATTAATGCGTAGAGAGGTTTAACCCTTTCTGCATAGTTTATAATGTATGTTCTTCCAAAATTTAAGAAACCCAGGATGGACTGTAAGTTTTTTAGCGTTTTTGGAGGTTGGAGCAGCGCACACTTTTCTAAAAAGTTAGCTGCCAAGCTCTTGCCTTCACTTGAAAGCTCATATCCTAGAAATAGGACATTGAGATGGGCAATTCTGGACTTTTTAAAGTTGAATTTGTAACCCTCAGAGGCGAATCCCAGTATAATGGTGCTCACCCTGTTCAAGTGTTTTACTAGGTCATCGTCTGTCAGATATATGTCATCGACATAGGACAATGCCTCATTGTCATAAATTTGTAGTAACTCCATTACCCTCGCTGAGAATAAACCTGGGCTATTTTTGAACCCTTGTGGGAGTCGACAAAAGTGACGCTGGGTCCCCATTATGGAGAATGCTGTTAAGTACCTGCTTTCAGGTGCTATGTTTTGACAAAAGAAACCATTTGAGATGTCCAATGTTGTTTTATATTTTTTACGCACAACGTTATTCATTAATGCTGTGCTATGTGCATTTTGCACTGCAAAAGTTTTAGAACAAGTGTTTAGGTGTCTGTAGTCTAAAACTAGACGATATGTTTTGTCTGGTTTGGAGACAGGAAACAAAGGATTGTTCATTGAGGAGGTGCATGTTTCAATCACTCCTTGGTATTCAAGTTGATCTAAGATCTCCCTGACCTGTTTTTTAGCTTCTTGCTTAATAGGATACTGCCGTTGTGCAGTTGGTTCATGTTTCAGATGTATTTTATGGTGAGGTGAATCCTCATCCCATCCTACATGATTTTTATATAATGCTGGGGCCTGGGCCACTGCCCATTTCCTGGCATATGTATATTTTAGGTGAATTGGAATATGGTTGGAGAAGGCAGGCATAATAATGTCCTCGCCGTGTGGGCACTCCCTGACAAATTGTGGTGGCCAGTCCTTTTCTGCTAGAAGTATGTCATAGCCCTTTGATAGTCTTTCCCAAAAAAGTGCTTTCACCTGTCTAGGTTTGTCTCCCTCCATCCGGAGTGTTATGTCATATAATCTTTGTGGAGTACTAACCCTGGTGTCTACAGTCTCTACTGTGATGTACTCATTCAAGTCCACTATCTCCAGAAGTTCTCTCAGGTTCTGGCGAACTATTGTGACTTCTGCTGCACTGTCCAGCATGGTCTGAGCCCATTCTCCGTTCTTGAGTTGTGATCTCAGTATTCTCGGCATGTCTTATTTTTAGACCTGCTACTTTCTTTTTGGAGAATTGAGGTTTTACTTTAGTTTTTGGAGCGTGTTTGTCGTCTTTCGATGTCACGCGTTCTTCTCTGTGTTCCGTCCGTCCTCTTCTTTCCGAAGTCTGTGGTGAGATCTGAAAGGGACGAGAGGAACGTGTATCAGTATCATGATACCTATCAGGTTTTCTCAAATTATCCCTATTCCTGAGGTTATACCTCCTTTCAGAGGGCTCCTTTTGAGGAGACCTACCTCGGGATTGAGAACGTTTCTCGTTTGATTTTTGTTTAGTAGACTCCCACTTCTTTTTAGAAGTTGTAGGAGTTTGTTTTATTGAGTCCTTTTTTTTTTTTTTTTTAACTTTTTTTTAAAACTTTTTTTTAAATTGTTTTTCAAACAAACATTATATTAAAAAGCATCCATATATGCAGCAGTTGATACATTTCCAGCATGTTATCTTAACAGGCAATTAGTACAGTATTCCAGTTCGCTTGGCACAGCAAGACATAATACAGTATTTACAGAACGTCATATAGGCAGAGGACATTGCATCTATGCAGTATACAATATGCACGAAATGTTGGTCATGATTACCTTACAGCGTTAGTGTGCCATTGCCTACGTTGGTTTTAAGCTAACCCGTACCAGAATGCGTTATGTCTATTACTCAGTTAGCATCTCTGTCTCTCGCATGGGTGGGCACTTTTATTTGTGGTGCGCGCTCTGTGCTCCTTAAGGGGAAATCGCTGCTGTGCTGGTGTTTGGGGTCTCATTTGGGCGCTGCAGCAGATAACATGTCAAGGGGGCCCAGATATCCCTGGGCCTAGAGGCCCTAGGCAGCATTTCCGCATATGTGGTGAGTTGGTCCTGGCAATACACCAAGTCATCAAGCCAGACCTTGAATTTGGGTGCCCTTCCCCTGCCCCATCTGCAGGCCACTCGCCTCTTAGCCATGAGTAGTGCAAGGGCCACATATTTACGATGCGTCGCCTGTATTGGCTGGACGTAGCCCAGCAAGGCCGTCAGCGGTGTTGGTTCAATGTGTGTGTTCGTCATCAGATCTAGAGCGGCAAAGACTTGCCCCCAGAATTCATGCACCCCGGGGCACTCCCAAGCCAGGTGCAAAAAGTCTGCTCCTGGAGCTCTACATCTTTCACATCTGTCCGAGTCTCGTAGATGGTGTCTGTGCATTTTGGCTGGGGTGTAATACAGTCTGTGAAGGAATTTATAGTGTATGATACGCAGCCTGCTGCTGGCCGAAACTCGCTCAGTCTGCAAGCAACAATGCTCCCATTGGTCATCCGTCAGGGCAAGACCCAGCTCTTCACTCCATCTTGTGCGGGACAGTGTGGCCGGCGATTCCCTCTGTATATGCACCGCTCGATATATAAGGGATACAAGGCGTTTTGTCGTTGTGCTTTTGAGCATTATTTGTAGTGGTGCAAGCACCCGTGGTTCCGCAGGGAATTCCGGGGTAAGAGACCGGACTCCCTGTCTTAGTCGAATATATAAAAAAACGTCGAGTGGAGTCTGTTGCAAGCCCTGGAAAACATGGTCAGCTGTGCGGAATTGTCCGTTTTGATATAAATCCCCCCAGGTATTAATGTGCGTGCGTTCTCTAAAGTTATGGAATATTATTTCTTGGAGGAGAGGCATACTTGGATGATAAGTGAGGGGTAGTAATGGGGAGTAAAGCATGGGGACGTTCAGCATGCCTCCCATGCGTTGCCATGCTTTAGTGGTGCAGTTGATGGTGGTCAGCGTCTTACCCCTAGTGCCGGCTATGTCGTACAATGCTCCGTCTATGGGGATGGGGTGTGCAAGCCATTGTTCCGCCGCAACCTGTGGCATATATCGTGGCTGCTTCACCCAGAACCATGCAAAGTGAGCTTGTGCGCTGATGTAATATAATTCGAAATTTGGTATGCCGAACCTCCCTGGGAGTATGGTCTGGTAAGCACGTTCCACTGCAATCTCGGTTGTTTACCCCCCATACCAGTCGCGTCAGCTCAGATCTGAGCGTCTTAAAGAAGAATGCCCCTGGATAGTATGGTGTGTTTAAAAACAGATAAAGCAATTGGGGAAGTATCACCATTTTAATTAAGGATGCTCTCCCCGCTATGGAGAGGGGTAATGTAATCCAGCGGGTCACGTAGTCAGTTATGCGAGTCATTGCGTTTCCATAATTTAGGCGCATCAATTCGTCTCTGTCCCTAGTGACGCGGATTCCCAGGTACCGCAGCTCCTCCTCGCAGCATTCTAATGGATAATCCAACGGAAAGCGGGTTGTCGTTGTTGTCAGAGGGAAAATACAAGACTTCCCCCAGTTAATCTGAATCCCCGATAGTTTCCCAAAAACAATAAATTCTCGGAGTACTGGATTTAAATTATGTTGTGGGTCACGGATATACATGGTGATATCATCGGCGTATAGGGATATAAGTATTTGCCGCATATTGCACCGTAGGGCCTTGTCATTGTGGTGTTGCCGCAGTTTCGCCGCCAATGGCTCCACTGCAAGAGCGAAGATCAAGGGGGACAGCGGGCATCCCTGCCGGGTGCCCCTGGTGATCTGAAATGTCTGAGATGTGTGTCCATTCATGAGCACCTTGGCCACTGGTACTTGGTATAATAATTTAATCCAGGAAAGGAAGAGGGGTGGGAAGCCCATCCGCAACATGACAGCAAAGATATAGTCCCACTCAATTGAATCAAAGGCCTTGGTGGCATCCAAGAAGATGGCAGCTAGGGGTAGGTCGGGTGAGACATTATTCAGAATAGCAAACAGGGTTCTCAGATTATGAGAGGTAGCTCTCCCAGGCACAAATCCAGACTGATCAGGGAGGATCAGCTTTTCCAGCAACAGGCTCAGTCGATTAGCGATAAGTTTAGCTAATATTTTGGCATCACAATTAAGGAGGGACAGCGGCCTATAGGAATCGCAATGTTGAGGCGACTTCCCCGGCTTCAAAAGCGAGATAATGAGAGCCTCTCTCATGGATGCTGGTAGGCAGCCAACCTCTAGCGATTCTTCATACACCTCGCGCAAGATGGGGGCCATAAGGTCTATATATGTTTTGTAGAATTCTATAGGGATGCCGTCTGTGCCCGTGGCTTTCCCTGATTGCATGCTCATAATAGCTTCCCTGACCTCGTCCAACTCGAATGGGGCACATAAAAATTCTCGTTGGGCGTCGCTTAGCCAGCCTAATGTCACATCCCCCAGATAGCTCTCTAGGTCAAGGGCGTCTGTTCTATTTGTGGTATACAGGCTAGCGTAGTGGCGTGTAAAGGCATTTAGGATATTGGTAGTATCACGGTAGATCACCCCATCCGAGTCCTCGAGTTCCAATACATAGTTTGAGTGGCGAGGCTTCCCAATCGTGTTCGCTAGCGCCCTACCAGGCCTCTCTCCCTCTCCGTAGGCGCGGGCCACCCAGAATCTACCTCGGAATCTCGTTTCCCTCTGCGCTGTGTCCATATAATCCGTAAGCGTCTCTCTAAATTTGATTTGAGCGGAGTTGTCCGGGCCTGCGGCCAACCTTGCCTCCAGAGTCTTAAGCTCTACTTCTAACTTATGTAGTGTATTTGTTATGTCTTTAAGGACCCCCGATCCCTTGGAGATGCAGAACCCTCGGAGTGTAACTTTGAATGCTTCCCAAATGGTTTCTACATTGTCCACCGACCCCTTATTCCTTTAAAAAAAAAACGTATCTCCTCCCGCAGCTCTTCCTGAAAGACCGTGTCTAGTAAAATAGGAGCATGTAGTCGCCAAGGACTGCGCGGTGCGTCGAATTCTGAGGAGGATAATGTGAGTATTACTGGGGCATGATCTGAGTAAGTTCTGGCTAAGTGCTGTACCCGAGATATAGCTGGGCCCAGCCCCCGGGACAGAAGCCAATAGTCCAATCGCGCCCACGACGCTACCTGTGCTGTGTAATGTGTTCCCTCCTGTGTTGCGGGATGTGTATATCTCCAGGCATCTATTAACTGGTAGGTGGCTATGGTGTCTTTTATAATCGCACGTGCTTTCGTATAGTGGTGAGGAGCGGGGTGTGACCTATCCAACTGCGGGTTGTATGTGACATTAAAATCCCCCCCCCAAATAATGTGACTGGAGCCTATGTCAAATATTTTAGCCCACAATGTGGTGTAAAACTCCGGGGCATCTACGTTCGGTCCATAGCAACAGGCCAAAGTCACTGTGACAGTCCCCAGTTGCCCCCATGCCAGACAGTATCATCCCTGTGAGTCCCAGGTGGCTCCCGCCAGGCGGAAGGGTATCCGTTTCTTTATGAGTATGGCCACTCCCCTCGCATAGGAGGAATAAGAGGAAAAGATTCTGTGGTCCGCCCATTTGCTTGCAAAGTTATTTGGTTTCTGAGATGCTAAATGTGTTTCCTGTAACATAGCTATGTGCACTCTATGCCTGTCCAAGTAGGCTAATATGTGTCTCTTCTTCCTCGGGTCCCCCAAACCCCTAACATTCCACGTAAGAATATTCAGTTGCTCGGAGTCCGCGTCAGCCATGCATCTGGATATCTGCCCTCAACTTGCTCTGCATCCAAGGGATGCATTTCAGTCTCTGTGCCTGAACACAATATAATGTTGTATTCCAATTGGAATGCTCAAACGCTAACTTGCCAGCTGCCCACATTAAACTGTCAGTGTGGTCATCTTGTCGTGTGAAGGTCATGTACAAACCGCAACATTCCCCTCGTAATCCCTCCCCCACCCACTGAAGCAACCCCAACTTGCCAGAACTAGACACCCACCCGCCCCCCCAGACCCCAACCTGGACAAGAACAAACCCGTAGTCCCTGTATGTAACAGGCAGTACACGAAATCGGGGGAATTCCCTTCGGGGGCCATCTCTAGGTGGCTACACAGTGATCCCTCACCCCCAGAAACCCCCTTAGGTGAGACAATCGGGTTCCGGAGGGCAGAGGGCGCCCGATGTCTATTATATACGGCTCAATGTAGCCCAACATACATTTACCTCTTGTGTTCTTTGGTGCATGGCCTACCTCCCAACAGTAACATAACATAAATCAGCATGAGAGTTTGTAATGACGGTGAGGTTGGTCTCAGTGTGTGTCGTCCTCCGCCCCAGGCAACTCAGAGGATTGTGCTGCCGCCACTTCCCCATCAGTACAGTTCGTGCGCCGTATATGTTTTAGGAATTCATCCACTTGCTGCGGTTTAACAAAGAATCGTTGCCGGCCCTGGTGTGTAACCCTGAGACGCGCCGGGTATAACAACGCATAGTCAATTTGTGCCTTTCTCAATTTGGCTTTGACGTCCATAAATTTCCGTCTCTCTTCCTGGACTGTAGGCGTGAAGTCTGGGTAGATGGCAAAAGTATTCCCGTCATATGATAGAGTCTGCTTGCGCCTCGCTGCGCTCAAGGCCACATCCCGGTCCCTGTAATTCAAAAGTCTCGCTATTATGGGACGTGGAGTGCCACCCGGTGGCGGGCGCGGCCCTAGAGATCTGTGAGCCCGCTCTACAATAAACTGCGTTGAGAAGGATTCAGCACCCAGAGCAGCCACCAGCATTTTTTCCACATATTCTTCCATCTTTCCAATGTTGGTCGATTCTGGAATGCCAAGTACACGTACGTTATTGCGCCTACTGCGCGCTTCTAAATCTTCGTTTTTGGCTGCGATCAGTTTTAGGAGTTTGTCCATGTGGGCAAGTTGCGTGACATTCCTAGCTGTTGTGTCCTCTGTGTCCGAAATGCGCCGCTCCGTTTCTTTGATACGGTCCTCATGGCCTTCCAGTTTGTGTGCTATGGCGTCCATGCGTGTCGACATTCGGTCAACTTTGTCCACAATAGTGGCAAACCCTTGCCTGACCTCTTGTAGGATGCTCTGCACATCCGCATTGTGTGTGGCAGTGTCTCCCCGTGCCTCCCCGCTTCCCTCAGGGTCGCGGTCTTCCTGGGCGGCTCGGGTTACTTTTTTCCCCGTCTCGAATGTCAGCTTCGGTTGCCTGGTGTCTGGTTTCCCCATTATGGCACCTATGTATGGCGCAGCCAGTCGTGTCCCCGTCTGTCGTCTTAGTGGGGTTGGCGCCTCCGGGCTCACGGCTGTTAGCAGTCAGCGCTGAGTTTTAAGGTCCATACACCTCCAAGGCAGCGCAGTGCAGGGGGGGCACCGCCAGTGGTATCAGAGCAAATTCAGCAAGGCCAGCCTCAGGGCGTCGCACCCAGACACACCACACACAGCAATCGCACTTCTCAGCGACTCAGTGGCGCCGATTCAGACCCACCCGGTGCGGAGTTCACACTGTCTCGTGGCAGTACCTCGGAGGCAGGATCTGGTCATCTGCCGCAAGGAATCTATTGCGCCCACAGAGTTCTCCTCCAATATCAATGCCGCATTTTGAGGGGGGTCCCCCTAGCCACTATCTCCCAGGGTGTCTGTAGAGTCTCCGCGCATACGACTCTCTTCGTCTCAGCACAACATGGCGGATCCCCTGCTGTAAAATGGCGCCAAGCAGTGTACAACCTCCCAGCGGGGCACCGCTAGGTTCCCCCTCTCACCTCAGCATGGCAGTCGAGGCAGGCGCAGCCTCCCAGATCTCTAGGCGGGTAGCGGGGACCCACAGCAGCGCTCTCATAGGGGTCCCCGGTTGCACAGTCTCATCAGCGCCCAGCAGTAGTCCTTCGCTTGCAGCGCAGTGGTGCCTGCCTTTGTAGATGGACAGCGTGGGTAGATGAAGGCCCCCGATCAGCATCCGTGTGCCATGTTTTTCCTGCGGAGACTGTGGTCTGAGCGTAGGCCTCCGTTCCCGGTCAGCCTCGGGCTGGCCGCTGCCCACGATTCGCCCCTCAGCTTTCCGTCCGTCCCCTGCCAGCCGAGTTCATCCGCATTCGCTGCACTTCGGGCTCCGTCACCGCCAGGTACCTTGTATTCACGAACGCTGCATGGAGCTCCAGGGCGCGAGTTCCGACTCCGCCGCTCCCGCCTCGTTTCGTGGCCTGGGTGCTTCCAGTGCAGCCGCGGCCTCAGTTAGTCTCGGCCACCGCTCTACGTACCCCTTTTACTCCACAGTATATCTCGGCCAGTATTTGTCGTCGCCGTTTCTGGGGCAAGCTTGCTCCGATTCTCCTACAATTTTCAGCGAGTCTGCCGGGAGGTGATATCTTCTGGCTGGCAGCTTTTCGGACGTTTAAGAGGCCATTGAGCAGGATAAATGATAGGATATATTCATCGGGCTGCAGGAGCCTCACACTTGTGCGGCCATCTTGCGTGTGCGCCACCTAGCTCCCCCCTTGTTTTATTGAGTCCTTCTCAGGACTTTCAGATAGTTTCGGCTTCAGTGGTCTTCCACCCAAACTATCTCTGCCTAATTCTGCATAAGATTGTTCTATAATTCTGGGTAGCTCAGTTTGATGTTCTGTAACATCGAATTCCTCAATTTTTGGCGGCTCGCCACTGCTGCTGCCTCCCCTTTAATATTAGATAATACTATTGTTGATACCTGCTCGAAATTTTTAGTAACTTCATACCTAAATTTAGAGCAGGCTCTGCCCCATATTCATTTTGAATTTGTTTTAGGACATCAGGTATTACCGCAATTGACGGAATACCATGTGTTTTAGTATAGATGGCAGCAAAGACTGAGCCCCAAGTGGTGCAGTCTTCCAGTTGTGGTGTGATCCCCATCGGTAAACTGATTGTTAGGATTCTGTGTTTCTCATGTGGGCTAGTATTTGGAAATACTGCTTCGATTTGAGTAATTTTTGAGCTATCCAAAACGGAATTTGCTCACGTTTTGTGGGCATTTTACCCATGACTGAGTTGAGAGTCTGTGGTGTAATTTTTAGTGTATTCCCCTGTTGGGGAGTTGGATTTGGATATGTCAATGGTGGTCGGACTGTAAAAGTCCGCATGACATATTGGACCAATTGTCTGTATATTTTTATTAACTCTTTTATTTGAGTATGTAATTCCTCATCTGTCATTATATCCAGTTCAGGATGAGGTGTGTAGCCGGCTAAAATCGGCCATGTTGCTCCTGGTCTACCTAGTGGACCGAGCCTGGTAATGTTTTTGTGATGTTTTAGGGCGCCTTTAAACCAGAGCTGATGCTCTTGGTATGTTAATGGAATTTCAATATCCTCGAAAGGAATGTATTCCTCTGGTAGATCATCTTCTTTGTAGAAGTGAAATGTTTGTGATGTTGGATTGCATTCCGGAAGTAGTACCCATGAATAGAATACCTCTGTCTGAAATGATTCATGTGCCTCTATCACGAAAACTGCTCTACCTCCTCTTGGCGATAGGCCATGTTTTATAAGTTTTAGAGTTATGGCTCTTCTTAAGTTTTGAGGGATGTGTACCACACCCTCCTCGGTTTCATTTAAACCTGTAAGGTTAAAAAGTGCTGCTTGGGCTGCATCAGCCGCAGCTTCACCGTTTCCGGCTTCATTGTCACCGTCAGGCATTTTTGTTGTTTGAAAAATGTAGAACAAGTTTCAAGGAAACAAAGATTAGGTGCACAATATTTTGGAACACTGTATCCTTCAACGTTGAGCAAACCAAACAGCTAATATATAGGGTGCTTCCCTATGTAGCCTTGGTGGATACTTAGCCCTGCCCACTCCAGACGTCTTTTGGAGTATATGGGTAGGGGTCTTTGAGAGAAAATAGCACGGCTGAGTTACTCAGTATCTAAAGTTGAATTACTGCCTAACCAAACCGTTGGGCGCCATGTAGTGTAGCTCCTATTTAATAGGCTCTGCGCATTGGAATAATATATCCTATAGGTTTGACATAGGACTAAGGTCGGTATGTTCCTATCGAGTATATTAAACTTAATTACTTGTGCCAGCTAGCTCAGAGGCCACTAGAAACTCCTTGACAACAAGAAGGGAGTAGTTTCTGGCAGCCGCAAAACATGACCAATATGTTTTCCTTTTAGAATCAGAACGTGTCCCAGAGTCGTGGAAACACTAGATAACTATTTCACTCAGCTCAGTCGTGCATGCTTAGTTTTCCTCAGAGTTACACAGAAATAATAGACGGGCGTTTTCAATAAAAGATTTATTGAACAGTCTTGTTTCTGGTGTAAGTATAATGTGCTGTTACGATCACAGGACAGTATGCAAGATAAATAATGTACAGGGTGAGCAGTAGAAATAAATAATACTGCGATAGCATTATTTTATAGTACAAATGCTGTTACATAAATAACACAGACTAAAAATGCGAGTACTCATACGATGCGGTGCTAAGCTAGTTCTACCCCAGTGTACCTAACCTAACCTAGGTGTAGGACAAGGTATGAAGTAGGTGAAGTATTCCTTACTATGGTATACTAAGAGTATGTTAAGTCTAGTATGCCTAGTATGCCAAGAGTCCCTCTAGGTTCTTATCAGCTCCATACCTGAAGAATGAGAGAGGTTGGAATCTCTTTGCCAGACTCGAACTCCAACACCCCGCAAGGGAAGTCAGATCACTGGAAGCTGGGCTCTCTGCGTGCAGGGAATGGCAGCCTCTTCTCAGTGCGTCAGGCCGGGATACGGGCTCCTCTGAAGTCGAGGTCTCCTCTGGTTTACAGGGGCTAGGGAAGGTATATTTATACCTGAGAGTACCTTAAGAATGTTAGCATTGACGTGAATTGGACAACGAAAGACGTCATGAATGAACCCCTAAGGAATAATGGTTCATGCATAATATATGAGTCTTTGAAGAAATCAATAGTCCTGGACTAGGGAAACTCCCGCAGCCTAAGGGTCTGTTCTTCATGAACTCGTTGTGACGTTAGGGTGGACGGATGTCAGAGACCATGCCTGTATTTGGAGTGCACGGTTTAATGCCTAAATAAGGCCTGGGATTCTATGCCTATATAAGGGCAGGGCGAATTGTGCCTATATAAGGACAAGATATTGGAAAGCCCGTTATGGACACCCTAAGAGGAAATACAACAGTTGGACGGGGCCGGCGCGACATGTCATCAGAAAACATAGCTAATGGAAAGCGTCCTCCCTGAAGTGTGGAGCAGTGCCATGAGAGGTCAACGAGTGTGCGTCCCACCGCAGTATGACCGTACCGCGTGACCCATGTGCCGCCTCCAGGGTACGGGAGGCAGAAGCGGCATCGCAGGTCCTCTTGAAGATCGTTGTAGCACTAATTCTACATTTTGGTACTAGGGCATTTTAACTTCGTTGTTCCTGCCAGATACAAAGAGAAGATCCTGTGTTATTCAATGCCCTCGTTATCTTTTTTGTGGGTTGTGGTGCTTGTCACTTCGCTGCCCCGCCGGTGCACACGACTGGGCACCCCACCTCGTGTGCCATCTGCAGGGCCTCTGCCCTCGGATCACTGGTTTCGGTTTCTGGAGTGGCAACATAAACAGTTGCTCCCAAAGGACTAGCCTGAACACTTAGGTGAATATCCCCTGCACCAGCATTCCACGGAAATTCTTTACTAGCTCTCCCACGTCAACGAGCACGGCTCCGCTCGCGACACCGTATGACGTCATCGGAGCCATAAGAGGACCTCGTCGCCGTGCTGACGTCAGTTCCACCCATTTTTCCGTGCCACCGAGGCAAACAGGGGACCGAGACATTTTCACATGTATACATAGTATAATAAATATATATATTCACTAAAAAAACATAGGTTTCAGGCACGTTATAGTTAGAAATTAGCATTTAAAAAACCTTAGAAATTCACTGAAAAAACCATAGGTTTCAGGGACGTTATATTTAGAAATTAGCATTTAAAAAACCTTAGAAATTCACTGAAAAAACCATAGGTTTCAGGGGCGTTATAGTTAGTTGGACATTTCACTCGTACAAAACCATAGAAATTCCCCCGTTATAGTTAGTTCAGCTAACTATAACTCGCGCGCCCGCAATGCACTGCTGATGACGTCACATATTACATCACTCATGACATGGTCAGTGACATCACTCATGACATCACTGACCATGGGACCCTCAGGATTCAAGGGGAGTTAATCCCCCGACTTAAAACGCGCCACAGGGCGCGTTTGCACAGTGGTGAAGGGAGGGCGGGGCTTCAGGTGACATCTGTGCAACGCGCCCGTGGCGCGTTTTAAGTTGGGGATTAAATCCCTTCAATCCTGAGGGTCTCTGGGGCCAACTAGCCCAACAGGTACATCCAGAAAGCGCCACAGAGCTGCGTTGCAGAGAGGTGTAAAGGGGTGTGGCCTCTCTACACGTCTCTGCAACGCAGCCCCCTGGCGCATATTGGAGGTTCCTGGTGGGCTAGTTGGCTCCTAGAGACCCTCAGGATTCAAGGGGACTTAATCCCCAACCTAAAACGCGCCACGGGCGCGTTTGCACAGATGTCACCTGAAGCCCCGCCCTCCCTTCACCACTGTGCAAATATTCTTCTAAAATCATCCGAAATACGAATTCCGATTTACTCACCTGTTATCAGGAGAGACCTCAGTGCTGCATCTTTCAGCCCAGTACTGATCCTCAAAAGTAATTTTAACCGTACTTACCAGTAACTTGAATTTCCTTCCATAGGATATCATTGCCTGCTTTTTGCTGAAAAAGTTTCTAAGTGTTGATTTTTGAAACATACAAATATTCCTCTAAAATCAGCCGAAATCCGAATTCTGATTTACTCACCTGTTATCAGGAGAGACCTCAGTGCTGCATCTTTCAGCCCAGTACTGGTCCTGAAAAGTAATTTTAACCGTACTTACCAGTAACTTGAATTTCCTTCCATAGGCTAACATTGACTGGTTTCACTTGGAAATTCTTCTAAGTGTGGAGTTTTGGAACTTTATAATATTCCTCTAAAATCAACCAAAGTACGAATTCCAATTTACTCACCTGTTATCAGGAGAGAACCCAGTGCTGCATCTTTTAGCCCAGCACTGACCCTGAAAAGTAATTTTAACCGTACTTACCAGTAACTTATATTTTCTTCCATAGGAATCCATTGTCTGGTTTTTAGCAGAAAAGTTTCAAAGTGTCGATTTTCACAAACTACAAATATTCCTAAAAATCGCCTGTATGACTTAAACGCATTCTTTCAACTGTTTACAGGAGATGCACCAGTGCTGGATCCAGGATCCAACACTGAGTAAGAAAAAGTAACGATAACAGTTTTTACCTTCTAAGTGAATTTCCTTCCATAGGATAACATTGGTGATTCTATGAGAAAAAGTTTCTAAGTGTCAACTTTAAAGTACAATAATATTCCTTAAAAATCACGACTGTAACCAAAACGCTTTTACTCAACTGTTTACAGGAGATGTCCCAGGACTGAATCTAGGATCCAGTCCTGTGGTTAGAAAAGTAATCCATAAAGTAACTAATTGCATTTAACTAGAAATTCACATTGAGCTGAATGTTGCATTGTGTTTGAAAATGTGTTGCCCATTGCAACAACTGTAACTACTGTACTTAAAAGTCTATTGCCTATGTGCAAAGTATTTAAACTAAAGTAATTCATTCTGAGAAAGTATTTTTTGTAATGTAATGTATAATGTAATTACAATGTAATTTAAAAATAAAATATGTAAAAAAAATTGTTTCTAAAAATGTAGTAAATCAGTATGAAAAAATGTATATAACAATTAATACATTTAAAAATTGTCATTTACAAAACCTTTGAAATTCACTGAAAAAACCGTAGGTTTCAGACATGTTATAGTTACAAATTAGCATTTAAAAACCTTTGAAATTCACTGAAAAAACCATAGGTTTCAGGGATGTTATAGTTACAAATTAGCATTTAAAAAACCTTTGAAATTCACTGAAAAAACCATAGGTTTTAGGGACAGTTATAGTTAGTTGGACATTGCACTCGTACAAAACCCGTGAAATTCCCCGTTATAGTTAGTCCAGCTAACTATAACTCGCGCCCGCAATGCACTGCTGATGACGTCACATATTACATCACTCATGACATGGTCAGTGACATCACTGATGACATCACTGATGACATCTCAAATGACATCACTGATGACATCACTGATGACATCATCCATGTGATAATTTCATGCATCTTCTCACACCCTAATATAACCTTTGATACACCCACTCTAAATTACAGACTGCCATTCGCAAAACCATAGACACGCCAACACCAATAACTACATACCCACTCACTGATTCTTAGGTCTACACACACACATCCACTCACTCACCCGTACAGTCACTCATACTTATGGTCACTCAGTACAGGACTATCATATGCACTCATACTCCTATATAGACACTCAAACACCGCCACTCATCCATAGAGGTACTCACACACCTAGTTAGTCATGCAAATAATTAAACACACTACCATTTACTCACCTATACAGTTATACACACACCAGCTCACTTACTCATACAAATACTAGCACATTCTTACGCTCTTATACAATCACTGATACAAGCACACACTCATCCATACAGCCACTATCACAATCACTCACTCTCAGCTATAGCTATTTATATACTCCAACACACATATATACTGCCTTTCACATATGTAGTTACTCACACATGTACCACTGGGACATACATTCACTCACTAACACACTCTTACACACACTTACCCACCCATACAGTCTATCACAGATGCACTCTTGAAACCATCCACCCAGTGAATCACCCACTCACACATCTATGCACAGAGTCGCACACACCCCTCCCACACAAACACTCAGGCACCCATACAGATACTCACACAAGCATTCAATAACTCATATAGACACTCATGTAGCTATTCACAAACACATGCAGCCACTTACACAGCAACAGACAGACGGATACAGACATTCACCCAGTTTAGTCACTAACCCATGCATTCAGTAAGATACGTTAAATCACTCACTTATACAGTCAGTCATGCACCTACTAAATCATCCATACAGACACTTACACACCCACTCATTCTTCAATACGTCTTTTCCTATATATATTAAAAATATTTAAACTTTACAGAAACACACAGTCACTGGATGATGTCATCAGTGATGTCATTTGAGATGTCATCAGTGATGTCATCAGTGATGTCACTGACCATGTCATGAGTGATGTAATATGTGACGTCATCAGCAGTGCATTGCGGGGCGCGAGTTATAGTTAGCTGGACTAACTATAACGGGGAATTTCACGGGTTTTGTAACGAGTGCAATGTCCAACTAACTATAACTGTCCCTAAAACCTATGGTTTTTTCAGTGAATTTCAAAGGTTTTTTAAATGCTAATTTGTAACTATAACGTCCCTGAAACCTATGGTTATATATATATTTTTAAATGTGTTTAGCAAGTGTATTTTGCGCTAGGAGTGGCAGACTACCTAATGCCCGGACTGACAAAAAATATATAAGTATATATTTATACAATATAATTTAAAGTATATATATATGTATCTCACACTGTTCAAATATGGCTGCATAATGCTGAATGAAAGTACAGAACACTGGAAGAGGCCGGACAGGTAGTCAATGGACTCAAATGAAATGTTTTCATAGGAACACTTGATGAAGAATTGTTGCGATACTCACGTAAGGCCAAACAAAAAATGGAGCAAACACAAGGAGATGATGGACGGAGCGCTGAAACTTTTCAGACACTGACCCCCAGTCACAGATCTGGGTTGAATCCATCAGCATTCTTTAGCTCACTTCACCACCCCAGTTCAGACACAGCTATATGCAAATCAGTCTTGACCCTGTGCCTCATGGGAACAGTCCAGCCCGAACTGCCAAGCCATGCCTACCCTGGACCGGAAAACAAGCATCCTGGGACCGGTTTCGGGCTAACAGCCCTCATCAGCCAGGCTAGCTTGAATTGGAATATTATTTGTTGCAGTATGTTAAGTGAGTTGAACATCTGTGATTGACATATTACCAGTTTTTTGTCTATTTAATTGACGTATTTTAACGCTATGTAGGATAAATCAAGCTTAGTATTTTTCATGTATTTTTAACATTGTAGCACTGTCCTTTGTTATTATTGATGCATTGAAATTAATTAATGTCTAGGCTTTTTTCTTTACATTTATGACTAAATATTGGTTTATATGTATTCCTTATCACTTTGCTCCCATTTCATGAACATTAGTCTGTCTTCTGTATTCACATATTTGGTGTGGCTATGTTTTTAGCCAATCGTGCACGCTTTTGTTAGGTCTGTCTCTTTTAAAAAAGTTTCCCGGAAATGAAGCGCGTCATGTGATCAAGCTCGCTGTGTCGAGTGAAACGCGTCATGGCAGGCATTATGCCTGTGTATCTCTATGGACTAATTTGGAAATAAACTGCACTGTTTCTCCAAGACATCGAGTCCTAACAACTTTCTTCCGAGTTTGGCTGAGGTCCGTGCCTGTTGGTTCTGCCGGGGATAGGCAGACAGGATCCTGGTGTGTGAATATATATATATATATATATATATATATATACTTTTACATTTGTAAATTTTAAAAACTAAACAAAAAAATGTAATACTATTAAATATAAATTTAATATTATTACATTATATATATATATATATATTCATTGAAAAAACCATAGGTTTCAGGCACGTTATAGTTAGAAATTAGCATTTAAAAACCTTAGAAATTCACTGAAAAAACCATAGGTTTTAGGGAAAGTTATAGTTAGTTGGACATTGCACTCGTACAAAACCCGTGAAATTTCCCGTTATAGTTAATTCAGCTAACTATAACTCGCGCCCCCGCAATGCACTGCTGATGACGTCACATATTACATCATTCATGACATGGTCAGTGACATCACTGATGACATCACTGATGACATCTCAAATGACATCACTGCCCCCTCCCTTCACCCCGTGGCGCGTTTTAAGTTGGGGAATTAAGTACCCTTGAATCCTGAGGGTCCCTGGGGTGCAACTAGCCCACCAGCTACCTCCATTAAGCGCCACAGAGCTGTGTTTCAGAGAGGTGTAAAAGGGGCGTGGCCTCAGAACACCTCTCTGCAACGCAGCTCCCTGGCGCATACTGGAGGTTCCTGGTGGGCTAGTTGGCCCCAGGGACCCCAGTATTCAAGGGGAATTCTCCCCATCTGCAAACGCGCCAGGGGGCGCGTTGGCAGAGTGCTGCCAAGGAGGGGGCGTGGCCTCCGGCGTAGCCCCCTTTCTTTTTCTAATTTATTGGCCCTGGGGACCCCATCCCCCAGGGCCTGCCCCCTAATATTTAAAAAAAAAATTGGAAGGGGGCCCCATCCCCCGGGGCATGGCCTTCTTTTTTTTAAAAAATGTTTTGGAGGGGGGCTGCGTTGCCCCCCTCCTCAGGCCACTTATGGCCCCGGGGACCCCATCCCCCGGGGCCGGCCTTTTTTTTAATTTTTTAATTTTTTTAAAAATAATTTTGGGGAAGGGGGCCACGTGGCCCCCCTCCCGGGCCACTTGTAGCCCCGGGGACCCCATCCCCCGGGGCTGGCCCTCTCTGTTGTGGACCGTGGGGGGTCCCCAATTCCCCCACCGTCCCGCCGGCTCCCGCGTCCTGCGGGAGCCGGCATTGCTTTCCATAAGGGAGCTGCTGACATGCAGCTCCCCTTATGGAAAAGCAATCTGCTTTGCTTCATTGAAGCGGGAGCAGGTTTCCCTGCTCTCGCTTCAATGAAGCAAAGGAAGTTTGCAATGACAGGGCGGGAGCCGTGCGGCTCCCGGCCTGCCATTGTAAACAGCAGTGTCCCGGGGTAGGCACCCCGGGACACTGCAGGATCCGGCCCTGGGGGTGGCGGTCCCCAGGGCCATGAAGGCTCCAGGAGGGGGCTGCGCGGCCCTCCCTTGATTAGTAAAGCCCCGGGGAGGTGGTGGTCCCTGGAGTCTGAGGTCCGAAACGGACCCCACATTTCTTTTGTTAGTGCCCCGGGAGGTGGCGGTCCCCGAGGCGTGTGGGGGGCTGGTACCTCCCACACAGGTCATTTATTTTTTGAAAAAGAAGCCCCGGGGGTGGCGGTCCCCGGGCTGCGGGGGGCCGTGTGCCCCCGCCACCCTTATTTAGTTGAAGCCCCGGGGTGGCAGTCCCCGGGCTTGAGAGGCCTTAGAGGCCCCCCATACATAAATTTCACAAACTCCCGCATGCCCCCGGGACTTGACCCACCCAGGGGGCCAAATAACAACGAAGCGCGGGAGCCCGCGCTTCGTTTTTTTTTTTTTCACGGCGAGATCCGCGCATCCCGCCGATTTAAAAAAAAAGAAAAAATGCTTTTTTTGGCCCTGGGGGTCCTTGTGGGACCCCCTGAGCAGGCCTAGGGGGTCAGGGTGTTTCTACCCTGCCCCCTTTTTGCGTTTTGCGCACTTGTTTCTGTGGCTCGGTTCTACCGAGGCACAAAATGGCTGCCAACACTTCCTGATTTGGAGTGTTGACAGCCAGTTGACAGCCAATTAGCATGCAGCTCGTGAACGGGAGGGTGCGCGGACCCTCCGCGGCCATAGATATATATGTGATTTTACTTTTGATTTTCTCAGGAACTACTGAACGGATTTACCCCATTTAACCAAAAGGCACGACTCTGAACCAAGGGCTACCTCTTTGCCAAATTTGGTGTAATTCCGTTCAGCAGTTCGGGCTGTAGCTGCGACTAAAGGTTCCTATGGAAAATTGCATGGGGAAAACACGTTTTGGGACCCCCTTTTTCTCAGCCCCCACTTGACGAATCACCCCAACACTTTCTGGATAGGAGCGGACCGGAGCGCCCCACAAGTTTTGAACATTTCGTGAAGATTCGTCAACCGGCGCCAAAGTTATTGGGAATAGAATGTTGCGGATTTCCTATGGAAAATAGGTCCTAACTATAACTATCTACAGGCGACCGCCAGTAGATAATATATATATATATATATATATATATATATATATTCTCAAAGAATCGAAATCCGGCGGAACAGATTGC
The DNA here is from genome assembly GCA_963921515.1 of Calotriton arnoldi. NCBI lineage: Eukaryota > Metazoa > Chordata > Amphibia > Caudata > Salamandridae > Calotriton > Calotriton arnoldi. The sequence goes on along the minus strand of CAWUFW010000586.1, from coordinate 3,116,141 downwards.
TCGAGCCCACACGATCAATTTCAGCAGGTAAGTTTATTTGAATTGCAGACAAGGATGACGTATTTCGACCACGTCCGTGGTCTTGGTCACATGACCTCCGCCTCCATTTACAACTCTTTTAAAGGTGCAGTTACAATTGCACTATCATACACATAAAGAAAATAAATGTTTACGTCACATTAAAGTAAAATAAGTGCCAAATTATATAAGTGCAAACATAAAAATAACTAGCAGACTGAGCAGTTGAGTGTGCGTATTTGTACATGTTTTGATAGAGTTAAAACTCTTGGCTCTGGTAAGTGTAGGGAGATAAGTTTAGGTTAAGATCGTCTTGCGCTATTGTGAGTCCTCTCGTTTAAGCGAGAAAGGCGTTTTGGAGGGTCTAGTACCCATTGTATGTTTGGTTCCAATGTGGAGAGAGGGACGTGTCAAACAGTGTACTAAACTGGTTAGATCAGTGAGCACGTTGGTGTTGACCGTGAAAACTGGTGTATAAAAGGTGAAGGTGTAGTACCCTATAGTCTATTTTTAAATAAAACAAGTGACTCACATATATATGTATGTGTTTTTATTTCTATTTAGTATTAAATATTATTTACATTTATTTCATTTACTTTATAATAATGTTATATATTAAAATATTTGATTTACATTTTTAAACTCTAGATATATTTTATAAAATAATATTTTTTAATGTGTTTTTAACGCTATTAGTGTGAAATTATATTTTTGGGGATATTTTTGTAAGTATAGGGGCACAAGATGTTTGTAACTGATTTTTTTGACACCATATTTTTGTTTCACGATATTGTTGTTTTTGATATTGTGCCAGTGATCCGCCAATAGGGAAAGTGCTTCTGGGTCACAGTGAAGGGGTATGGATGCCATGCCTGGCACCGCCCCTTAAGATATAATGGGGTAACCCACAAAAGTCAATGGACCTGGGTACTAATTGATATAGAAAAACAATGGTCCTAGACTTATGTTAAATCTTAGTTGTCTGAAGCAATCATAGACAGCATAGGGTACATATACAGTTTAATTCAATAATGTACCATTAACTTATTTAAAACACATTCAAATATATCCTCAAAATCCAAAAAGAAATCCAAAAAAGGGCACACACAATTGTTTTTATGTGACTCGAATAAAATACGATGCCTGGCACCGCAGCATGTGAAGGGTACTCAGAAGTAATTTGTATCTGGCCCACACAGCCCAATATTTAGTATATGTTAGTTATCTTTTTGGTCTAATCAAGATGAGTTTGCTATCCTTTATCTCCCCTCCCACGTTTGGTAATATGGTAATATGAGAGAGTGGAATGATAAGGCAAGGTAGTAACACTTATTCCTTGAAATTGAACACTGTGATTCATAGTAATTGAGGATAATGACCTACATACTCTTCATAGGGGTGGGCCATGGGCGTTTGATTATGCTTTTAGTTGCACGTAGCAACTGCCCATGACTCCAGGTACTCACGGTGGATACAGAGATTTGTGCACAAATGTTCTAATCATTGACATCTTAGTGATTTGTGGGGCCCTGGCAAAGTATATTTTGGGCCCCCTGTTAGGAAGAATTTTGAATTTATTATCCCTTTCGGTTCATCCAAGCCCTGTGATGCCTAACAATATTCAATTATATGTTAATTGTTCATCCAAATATACCAAATGAAAGTCTGAACAAGCTTTGACTAAGCCATTTCTTTTTGCGTTTGGACCTAGATTTTTTAAGTACAACTGCTACATTTTAAATGGAATTCAGCGTCTAACCAGCTTGTTAATTCCATTGTAGGAACACCATGCTAAGGGTGACATGCTTGATGTTTAGTGCACTAATGCATAACATTAAAATAAGTCCTATGCACATCGCACGTTTGACATTGAAGATTAATCGCTGAATAATTGTAATCACAAATATATCCAACTTCACTACTGTCATTCTTGCTGCAGCAGTGAAAAGCAAAGCGCTGCTCTGAGGATTTTTACCATTCCATTAGTTAAAATCTAATTACATTTTCCCTATTTCACTTCTTCTGGTTTGTCCCTCTTCCCCTCTTGATATGTGTGCGCTTTTCTGACTAGACAGTTACCAGTGGTGCTGCTGAGTAAGAGAAATGGGATGGAGAGGAGTACAGGAGATGGGCAGAGATATAAAGATGTGAAATAGAGGGAGAGGGGGAAGAGAAAGAGATGATGTTGAAAGATACGGAGGAAGGGGCAGAAGTAAACAGAGAAAGGTGAGGTACCAGTCAAAAATATAAAGGGTTGTAGAAAGAGGACCTGTAGATACAGATAGAGATGTACCGAATAGGTAACGTTTTAGAATGTGGTAGAGACAGAAATAGGGAGTAGGAAATGTAGAAAGAAGACGAGAAGTGCAGTACTCCAAGGGGTGAGATAGAGAGAAAGGTAATGCAGAAAAATGTGAATTGGAGAAAGGTAAAGGCACCAAAAGGTAGACATTGAAACTTGATGAAAAACAAAGATGCAAGTTACATAGGAAGAGCAAACTGAGAAGAGGTATAGAAAAAAATGTCAGCTATAGAGTATTAGGGAAGAGAGAAAGGTAGCGAGAGGGGTGAAGGCTAGTAAGAGAAATGTGGTGTGTCGCAAAAAGATGAAGTTGCAAGATGTGAAATAGAGAGAGGTAGAGAGTACACAACAAGAGATTTGTGACAGGAAGTGACAGGGAAGTAAAGTGATCCATAGAGAAAGAGGTTGAGCATGATAGCTGAGTGGAAGGGGTGGGTTGTAATAAGAAAGAGATGTGTTTGTGTGAGAAAGATACTGAAATAGAGAGAAAGAAGAAGACAGAGGAGTTGATAGAGAAAAAAGATTAGGGAAAGCTGGAAATGGGTAAGATGATTAGAGAGGTGAAGGAAAGTGAACAGAGATAGAATGAGAATAAGGAAAGTTGGGGAGGTGAGGTAAATCGACAGCAAAAGGTTGGGCAGTCTGGGTGGGGGAACCTATAATATTTAACAACCCAAAATATTACCTCAACAGTACGCCTACTAACTGATGAATTGGAGAAGGTGTTGAACCCCCGTTTCGTGAGGCAAAGTGCCCTCGCGATGAGGCACCTTTCAACATATCAAAAATGCAGTCAATCAATCACTTTATTTCGGCTCAAAGAACCATAAAAGTACAAAAAATACCCAGTAAAAGCATGTAAAACATACAAGAATAAGAGCATAGTTCATTACAGTCCATATTATAATCAATTCAAAACCAAAATACATTCCTGTGAAACAGATTCAATATGGTATACCTTCATGCTATCTCTGCTACCAGACAACAAAAACCTCAATAAGAGTCCAAAACCTGGACTCAAGAGTGGGTCCGATATGCCGGATAGATATTATAAACCTTCCAGGTTAAAAAGTAAAGTGCATAGTGCACAAAATCCTTGAGAACATGTGTGAGATCAAGGGGGGGGGGCACCCTTGTGGCAATACATTCTCACTAACATGCCTCACCCTAATTTGCCAGATTGAAATTAACAACTTTGAGACTGAGTACACAATACTGCTTCTATTATCTGACTTGCAGACTCTTAGTGCATGGCATCTGTCTCTGAGTCCAAACAGCCGACATAGAGGGGCACTCCAATCTTAACATAAGCGCAATAGAAAAATAAAGTCAATTAACTGACTGCCCACTCAATAATTGTGTTCTAGTTCAGGAATAAATGTAAAAGATGTAATACAAACTTCAAAAGGTATGGTACAGAGATCATAAATGCAAAAGCATAAAATCAAATGCCGTAAAGGGTCAGAAATGTAGGGCATTACAGAATAATGTACAAATCAGTAAAATTCTGAGTCCCAAATGAGCAGCAAAATCAATTAAGAAATGGACAGGATCCTTAGTAACATTGGAAAGTCTTCTGGCTCACCCACAAAATCTTCTCTGTGACCAAAATAGAAAGTGCAGATTGAGCATGATTTGAGCAAAAGATTTTCAGTTTCAGCAAATCAGAGCACATTATAAAATGTCATATTGCCTTAGCACCTAGGCACTATCCCACTCCATGAATTTTGATTCTGCCCACTCTGTGCTAACGTCATCACGAGTTGACAGGACAGACTTGTTACATGGACAACAGCAAAATATTACGAATGAATATGGTACATTGAGTTTGTGACTGGTTCTTGGGGAAAGCAACTTTTCTGTGACCATGTTGGACAGTTTTCATTGAGATCAACAACAACCGCTTCAATGGATATAAATGAACATGACTCTGCTTGACTGTGTGCTGCAGACATAATGAACATCATACATACTGAAGGAGACATTGATTCTGGAATACATGGTGACTATGCTTAAATTGAGGCCTAGTTAACAAGAGCAAAGAAAACACGTTTCTATATGCCATAGGAAATTAATTTCAAGTGTGTGCAATAGCATTTTGTCAGTGTGTACATGTATTATCAAGAGTAAATCCATGTTCTTTGTGTTGATAATAGTACATAAAAGTATCTAATGCACAAATACTCTGACAGTAGTGAGAGAGATATAAGGTGGCAAGAGAAGTGAGGGGAGTAGCGTGGAGAAGGGGCTGATAGAGAGGAAAGGTAGTAGAGACATGGAGAGACCAGTAGAAAGGTGAGGTAAAGATATGGATAAGTTTGTGTGAGAAGTGAAGTTGATAGAGTAGAGATACAGGGAGGCCAGATGTAAAAAAAAAAAGAAAGAGCAGGGAGGTACAGAAAGGGATCAGGTAGAGAAAGGGGTCAGATAGGCAGAGCTGGTTATAAGTCATAGATATAGATGTAGGCACATAGAGTGACAGAGGTCATGCGAGAGAGATTAAGTTGAGTGAGGTATTTTGGGTATATTGAGAGAGAGGAGAGGTAGAGCAAGGTGAGGTAGAGAGAACTGACATAAAGAGCTGAAGATACTTGGGGGTATATTTACAAAGGGGTAGAGCCACCAGATCATCACTTTTAGCGACATTCTGGTTGCGCTATGTCCTTCTCCATATCTACAAAGCGGCATTAAGCCACTTTTTGTGGCTTACTGCTGCCTTGTAAATACGACCCCTTAGCCCGCATCACTTTGCGAGAAAGGGGCAGGCAATGGGTGTTGCTGTGGGGATTCCATAACAACGACCATTGCTTTTTTACTCTGCCCCAGATTTACAAGGACATGGAAATTTGAGGGAGTGCCAAAAACGAACGCCATGCAATAGCAGGCGTTAAAATGGTGAAACAAGGAGAAATATTTTTATTTCTCCTTGTTTTTGCTTTTTCTACATGTGCTGCATTCTGCAGCACACATCGAAAGAGCAAAACGCCATTAATGATTGTTCATGTGCAAGAAGGTGTCCCTTCCTGCACATAAACAATCATTAAATAATGACGATTTGCTACTTCTATGTGTGCTGCATTCTGCAGTACACATAGGGGCCTATTACAAGTTTTTGTCGGAGCGGTGGCACAGCAGTGGAAACCGCCACACCAAACCCCGCCAAAGCTCGCGCCACCTGCCAAATTATGACGTTTTAGTAGTCTGGCAGGTGGACGGCGTGGCGGTCCTATGGAGGTGCCTCTTTTAAAGGTGGCGGTGCCTTTAAAAAAAGGAACTGCAATGGGCCCGCAGTACAAGGTTCCTGCAAGGCATGGACTTGAAAGTCCATGCTATGGAGTAATCTATGTGCATGCACACAGGGGGGCACATGTTATGCCCCCCTGTGTGCATGCACATATGGTTGCGGCACAAGGGGGCCCTGTAGAGCCCCCTTTGTTTCCTCTCCACCAGGGTTTTCATGGCGGTGGAATTCGTAATATGCTTGGCGGGACCGTCGCAGTCCCGCCAAGCATATTGAAGCATCTAACCGCTGCTCCTATGCCAGGGAACGGCCGTTACCTTGGTGGAGCCGGTGGTCCCAGGGCGGTCCCATTGCCTGAGTCGTAATCGGGTGGTCGGACCACCGGTACGGCTGTGGCTGGATCTGCCACTGCCGCGCCACTACGAGTCTGGCGGGCCTCGGACTGCCAGACTCATAATAGGGCCCATAGAAGTAACGAATCGCCATTATTGATTGTTTATGTGCAGGAAGGGACACCTTCCTGCACATAAACAATAATTCACTGCAACTCAGGCACCCTTGCACTGTGGTGCAAGGGTGCCTGTGTTTGTGAAGGCAGCTAATTACAGCCCCAGCGCTAGGGAAAACACAGGGGTGCACCCTATTCTTGTAAATATGGCACATTCCCTGCGTTTTGGAAATGTTGGAGAGCGGCGCTGCCAAATTTGTTGCAGCTCCGCACTCCGACATTTCCTTGTAAATATGCTCCATAGAGTATTAAAGAGAGTGGGCGTTAAGAAAGTGGGTTAAGATATGAAAGGTGAGGTGAAGTATAGAGAGATAAATTGTGCAGCAAAAACAATTTTTCTATTTAATTGCCACCAATTGCCTTGGAACAGGAAGGTAAAGGCTTGGCAGGCCAGGCATGCATACTAAGGGGCACATATATTATTTTTTTGTGCAATGCAGCACTGAGCTGCAGACTGTAAAGACAGCAGCACAGAACCCTTTTTATTAAAAATGGCCTGCTGCTGCTCACTTGTGCACAGGTGCACAAACAGGCTACCTAGTGCCATGCACAAACTTCGCAGCAAGGTGCAGACGTGTGTGGGTGCTGTATAGCATAGGATTTGTCCTGGAAGCATACCCTTTCAGTGCAAAATCCTAAACCTAGGAAAATTCTTTAATATTCCACGGATTGCATGTGTATTGTATAGGGTAGACCTGCTTCTGGGCCAATCGAAACTGCACATCTTACAATATGCTGATAATATTGGCCTAATGGACCATGCAAAATCTGGGCTCCAACGTGCCCTGAGTAAGCTCGATGCATATAATAAAGCCAATGCCCTCAAAATTATTCAGGATAAGACCAAGGTCCTGATTTTCGTTTCCTGTCAAAAAAAGACATTTTTAACCTGGAGCATTGGGTCCGCGAAGATCACACGACACCCAAGTACAACTGCCTGGGGTTATGGTTCAGCGAGTCCTCTAGACCACTAGTCCACCTAGCCGCCCTGAAAAAGAGAGCTGGAGCTATAGCACACAGCTTGACACGTCTCAGTCAGACCCTGAGCAGCGCCTCAGCCGATCCCATATTAAAGGTGATAAAAGCCACCCTTCTTCCTGCTCTAAACTATGGGCACCAGGCTTTCCCTGAGGCGTGTGCAGCCAGTCTTGATAGCGCCCAAAATATGACTTACAAACACATTTTTTGACTCCCCAAATACACACGTAGGGCAAGATTACGACTCAAGCTGGGACTTTTAAGACAATCTCTTACTTGCGAGGCTGATACACTGAAATACTACATACGGGTACTAAAAGCCCCAGACAACACCCTTAAAGCCCGCCTAAAAGAAACCTTAGAGAGTCCTGGGAACTCATGGAACCGACAAATCGAAAAGGCTATAAGATCTCTATGAATTGACGAATGAACGCTAAAATCAGACTCCATTTCCCACGCAGTCTGGAAAAGGACTATAAACAAGCAGGTGAGACAGATCTCGTACCAGCAGGATCTCCGGACTTTAAAAAAAGTCAACTACTCTGTCTGTTTTGAACGATTCTTATCTCCCAGGGTTATTGCAACCATACCTCTCAGTCAGCTTAAACGCACTGGCTCGCATGAATATCATGTTTATGCACCTCCTAGGACTGCGTATCATCGATTTTAACCAATGGGCCCCATGTGGTGAGGAGAGGGCCTGCAGACTATATAACTATAGGTCTGAATCGTGGCCCCACCTCCTGTGATGCTGTCCTTCCTCTGACGCCCTCAGGAGATCTCTTCTGAAGCCAATATACCTAAAAAAAGGGCATCTGCAAATGCTAGGAGGCATTAGCACTTTGTTTTACCCGAACAGACACTCAAACGCTCGCAAGGTGCAGGAAATATGTGAGAATCCTGGAAGACTTACTTTTCCCTCGTCCAGTCCTTCCAAACCAGTTTCTGTTCCTCAAAAACTTATAGCTGATTACTTTATGGTTTGCCCTAGAGTTTTATTAACGCACTAAACCAATTTATACATCTTAACTTTGATTTGAATGTTTTTATTGTTAGCAGGGCTACTGTATAAGAACACCTTTCATGAATAATGATTTTACCTTAATTGTGATGGGTAGTATGACTACTGCTCCCAAGGTTGTATCGAAGGTCTTTTACTGCAATGGATTTAAGTAACTATGCAAAGAATTTAATAAATACAATACATTACAAATATAGGGCAGACTACATGAAATATGTGGAATGTTTGAATAAATTAAAACAATTCTCCATTTTCCTGCGTGCTTCAGGGAAGTGTTATTTTTTGACGTAAAGCCCAATCTAGCTATTTTAGTAGATCAGTGTTTGCATCAGAAACTGTGCGTGTTTTTGCTAATCGGATCAAGTTACACTCAAATAATGCACCCTTGACGCAAAGTGGCGCAAAACAGCACAAAGATCTATTTGCACTGAGAAAAAAACACCTTTCCAGTGCAAAATACGTTTTGCTCTGGAAAATAAACACCCTTAAATGAGTCTATGTTGATTTGCGTCACATTGTCTGACCGTACCTTGAAGAAAGTAAATCTGGCCCAAAATTATCTGTTAAACTGTCGAATTCGAAAAAGACGCTGCTTTTTATGAGCAACGTTATAATGTCAGGAATTTCAACTGCCCCATTCACTTTACCAGGAACCCCTTTGGAAAGTGGGTGGCTGGGCAATTGCCTCCTTTGTCAATGCTTTAAAATGTCTCTGGTTCTAATGCAGAGATTGTCTTCACTATTTCAAGGCAGCTGCATGAGGCATATTGGATCTTATGCAGTTTTACAAAATGTACGTATTAACACTGGATTTCAATTTTTTGATTTCTTTATATGTATTTTTTAACTTGTAATAATTAGGACCTAATACATATACAAGCAAAAATTTGGTATGTGGTCGAATTAAACGGCTCTCTGAATGGTGTGCGAACATTTATAGAAATCTAACCAAATCAATATGTAGAAATAGTAAAGGTGTCAACCTAATAATTTAATTTTGCTATGATCAGGTGTGTTTCCGATGTAGGAAAAAGAACGCGTATTATGTTATAAGGGGCCGCCACTGAACTGTATTTTCTTCTGTAGATCTGCCTTCCAGCGAATGCTTTGATGTTACTAAACCCTGCACATGCGTGAGCGAGCTTTCAGAGCGCAGCCGGGTCCCCGCTTCAGCGTCATTCTCAACAGAACGAATCCTTTCAAAAGTAGCCTTTTTTCTTCCCGACTGTTTTATTTATGAATAAATAATCTGCTTTGCCGAGGATAAATCACACCGTTCTCCGCTAGCTGACACTTTAAGTGAGCTTGTTACTTCTCCTTTATCCAGCTATGATTGATGGTTGGCCGAGTTCACACAATTTCTCTTTTTCAAACCAGTGCCCTCTCACTCGGATTTTTCTCCCCCCCTCGCCCGCCCTCTGTTCACTGTTCTCGTCTCACTTTTATTCTGACTCCTTTCGCCCTCTATTTCGGTCATTCGCATTATCGGTCTTGCAATCTTTACTTTTCCATCACTCCTCCTTTCTCCTTAATGGTTTCTCCTCACGCGCACTGTTTTTTCTCGGTAGTACGCGCGCATGAGATCCAGCTGTTATTACTTGCTTTCATTCGATTTCTTGTGTCTCTCCTAACATTGCTTTTACCTTCATCTGCAAAATACTCCTTGCTTCTCGTCGACTTTCCTTTCTCCATTCCCTCTTCGACTTCACTCCTCCTCCTGCTCTAATTCCTTTCGTCTCTCTTTTTGCCTTATTTCCTGCTCATCAACGTTGCCTTTCCCATTTCTCTTTTAGAGTTTGTTTATCTGTCACTAATTCTCCTCCATTATCTTTGTTTTTCTTCTGTTTACTTTTCACTCTCCCCCTCTCACTTTTTCCGCTCTCCTATGGCTTCTCAAACTCGCTCAGATTTACTATTCTTCATTTCTTTCTACGGTTCTGCCTTTGCTGCAGACTTTCTCTCCACATCCTTTAATACTAAGAGCCATATTATTTTAGGTAAAAAAGAGTAACTTGATAGGCCAAAGTGAACCTCAGGAAAATCATATACATTGTACAGTGGTTCACGAAGGACTCCATTCAAAACACAAATCAATCATTATAGAGGCACATGAATTGACTACAGACTTAATGCATTTTCAGACTCATCCCATACAAAAAATGACACCTTACTGTGTGGGTGCACCTGTTCCCTTAGTAGCAAAGCTCTTTTAGGTCGAGCCTACCAGACAGCATGGGCCATCTGGTTGTGAAATACATATTGTGGGATTACCAAGAACAGGCCGGAGCATGTAGCACACCCATGGCTTACCACTGGCTAGCTTTACTGTCATGCTATTTGCTTGCTTTCTATTCAGTGACTTCACTTGTTTCAACCTGTCCTTCTTAGCTTTGTCCCTACCTTGGAGCAGAGCCTCTTCACCATCTCTTTAATTGGTTGGCTTCTATGGTTCTTTGGCTCGTTTTTAGGTAACTACTTTTTTGTTTTTTGTTTAAGCAGTTGGGGAGTGCATGTGTTTTCCAGCTGTCTCCCTGGAGCGTTTTCTCCCCCTACATGATTGTCTTGCTCATGTGCTTCTTTCCTCTCACCCCCACCCGGGTTGCTCTCTCGTGTCTGTGTGTTTCTCTCCCATGCTCCACGTTGCTCTTTCACCCAAGTGATTCTACTTTTGCCACTGTGTTCTTTCACTTGTGTTGCTTCTACCCCTGCCTGCTGTGTTGTCTCAATCCCTCCTCTACGCTCTCCCACAACCCACTCATCGGTTTCAAATGTTATTTTAAAATGCTTTGCGCTACATTTTCAAAAGCTTTTGACTACTTTTTATTTAGTTTGCTGATGCCTCTCGGATCAGTAATAAAGAGGGAAAATATAGCCTGCATCCTTTTTTTTAGTTGCACACATGCGTGTTGAACTCATACACAACCCCACAAAATGATTCGACGGCCACGTCATTGAGCCTTTTTGTTATTTTTAACCATGCTGCATAGCAGCCACGATGTTTTACAACATGGCTAAAAACATTGGTAAAGCTAATATAATAGGTCTCACAGGTGAGATCTATCAGCTTTGCTAATGTTTGCTTTAGCATATTTCTTGCAATGCTGGGCATTCTTATGTCTATTTGTGGTAGCTATGTAATGCCACTCCATGCAGTGGCCTTGTTGTAGCACTAGACCTGGATCCTGCCTACATGACACACCTATAGTAACAGTGCTAAACCACAAAATATTTTTTTGCAATACCAGTTATCTTCACAGGTGTGCTTCTAAATAGGAGATCTGCCACAAATTAAATTCCAGAAGTAAATGTTTTGAACAATTACACAGATCTCAACACTTATTCTCACAAACACAAAACTCCTACCATTTCTATAAATATTAACCTTGTTTGTGATTATACTCCATATTAAAATTGTTTTAGTCGCCTTAGAAGGAACCCGGGCCGGGGGAGGCGAAGCCGGACCCATTAGGGGCCCGGGCTAAACGCCGGCCGGGGGCGGGAAGCTCCTCCCCCCTCACATTTACATAGCCCGCTCGAAAGGGGGCGACCAGGATTGGTCGCTCCAGGGCAAACACGAACCCCCCAATCCTGGGGCGAGCTGAGTAGGCAAGGGGGGGATAAATAGGGGGCAACAGGCCCAGGGAGGCACAACCCCCCCCCCCTCATCACCAATAGAAGAAGAAATGGAAGGTGGTAGATCGTGCCGGTGGAAGTCGAAGACCTACCAGGAGCTGGAGGACTGCTTCCCGACCGAAAAGGCTGCCTCGAGCACTGCTGCCTGGAGCCGGAAGAATCTACATCCAACAGCGGGGCCTAAGAGCTGCTGCCTGGAGCTGGTCCCGCTCTTCCACCGTTTTCTTCCTCGCTGCCTCTGGGTGTGGCGGTTAGTGGGGCTACCGCTTCTATTGTGGGAGCCGTGTCCGACCCCATAGTCACGGGTTCGGATCTCGGCGCACTTTCCCCTGAGGAGCGTCAGCGGCGTTTTTCCGGAGGAGCGTCTCGCTGCGAGCCGCCCAACCAACTTTTCAGGTGCGACGTAAAATCAGGGAGACAAGCTGAGGTTGGCGCGAGCGGGGGGCTCCAGCCGGTTTTCGCTGCCTTTTCCCGGAGGGCGACAACAAAACATCCCACAGCTGAACCGGTACCACTATCTAAGATGTAACGGCTCACGATTGCCGTGGCTGCGGGGAGAAGTGTGATCATCGCCGAGAAAGGAGATTGGACGTCGCCACACCAGAGAAGGGCAAAGACGCTCGCCCCCAGAGAGGAAACATGCTGGGCGGAGGGACAGACGTCCTGAGCGGCGAGACGAAACGGGTCTCGCAGGGGCACCACGCACTGCAGAGTGGTCGGAGCGGGCGGCTGTGCCCCCGAGGAGTGTCATCATACAGTAGGTGAGCACGGGCATAATTGGCAAGAAGGTACTGGGCTCCGCGCTGTTCAGGGAAGGCTGGAGTAGCCGATGTGGGGGCGCTGGCTGGTTAGAACCGGCGTAGACAAAGGGGGAAATATACAAAGTCACCCCGTTACAGAATGTGTTTTTCACAATTGACCCAGGATGTGGGTTTTCGGGCAGAGAGGCCGAGTATAGAACCGGGGGAGGTAGGTCGAGTCTCGGCATTGTTTAGTAGCCGGTGATGCTGGGCAAAACACTTAATCCCTGTATTGATATAAGCAAAGCATCTGACCCGGAGTCATGGAACTGGCTCCCATATAAAGCGGGCCAAGGCATTCAGGTCGAGTTCGCACTAGATTGCCAAATAACCTCTGGGTAGCCGTGCGCGAGAAGTTTCCTAGACCGTATTTCAACCCTTTCACAAAAACCTCTCTAGTACCCTAATTACCAGCTCTTGCGAGCCACTAGTGGCATAATTTATACAGCGTATATTGCCAGGGATTTTACTAGGTACAGGGAACGGGGCGATACTGTTTTGGCAAGAGCACAGCATCGTAGTGGCCGTGATCTAAAAAAGTGAAAAAGAGACAAAAAAGTGTGCCTTCGCGTTTCCGGCCACTTTTACCAATCTAAGGCAAGCACGGTAAACCAAAATAAATGTTCTATATCTTCCGGAATGGGCGTAAAACTGTCTGTTGAAAAAAGTTCTGAATGTATGGGTGATACGCTGCCTCTAAGATATCACACCTCAATGTGTCAGTCCCCTTAAGAAAGAAAGGGCATGATGACAAAGTTTAAAGGGAACCGCCGTTCGAGTTACTCAGATTACCTACAGGAATATGAAGGGAAAAGAGCCTCACTTTCACTGGAAGGAAAGATAATTATATTAGGAGGGAAACACTTTTGCCAATGTGAAATCCCGCGTGATATAAATAATGTGTGCATCAACATGCCTAGGCCATTATCATTGCACCTTCTAGGCACTTACAGTTCAGCCTCAAAAGCACCGAAAAGCCATGCTAAGGCAATTGGGATTCTGACACACATATAGAGCATTAGAGACAAGTCGGCCCGTGTATTGTCGGCGGTGGATGCTAGCAGTCTCCCCTCTCGCACAAAGCCAGAGCTCCCATAGCACGCAGGGCCCGATCCGTAATGCAAAGGAGGTGCTGTGAACGGTGCGACTCCGAGGTGAGGACAGGACTGCATTTTAAGGATAGCAAGTCAGTGACGGATTGTTGCAAATTAGGTCAGGGAATCTCTGCCTGTGAAATGCATACCTATATGCATACTGAGGGAGCCAAGGGCGGCCTACCGCCATGGAAAGAGTAGATGTGATGGTCCCGCAGGACCCTTGGGATGCCCCATGGCTGGGGTACCAAGGGATCAAAATGGAAGGACTCAGCCTCATGATAGATAGAGTAGATGCTCAAGCAAGGTCCTGGGGGATGCCACATGGCAGGGACCACGGGGAGCAGGGAGGGCCCTCGAAAGGGCAGGGCAAGCAGGACGGCACTTGCAGCCCGGGCAGGTCCCAAACCGGTAGCAAGTTGAAGCCTTGACCCGTGAAACAGAGGCCCAGACAGGGGGCCCGTCCCGTCCCTGGAACTTGAGGAGGCTGGGTCCACGCAGTGACGAAAATAATTGCAAAGACAAGAAAGTAGATTGACAGGAAGATTAAGAGAGTAATAGGATAACCATGATTAATGTTGCAAATGGATAAACGTGTTATGTTGAATAAACTGCGACCTTTTTTGGCACCTAAACACTAGTCCGTGGTTTGATTTGAGGGGCAGGAGGGACGCAGTTGTTCAAAGCGAGGGGGGGGGGGACAACTCGCCTCCTGGAAGGGGTTTAATGTTTTGATGTCAAAATATTAAGCAAAGCCTCTCTTATTGTGATAATCTTAGTTGTTCATTCTAAATTTTAAAGCGTAAATTTGATAGTTGATCAGTCTTAATTATTTTTTGCTGCAAATAAGTGTAAGTCAAAACTTACCTTATGTACATTTTGAAGCAATGGTGTGTTTGTGTGTGTCTACACGGAGGAATATTTAATTGGTTATAAAGTTGTGTGGCATTAGGCAAACATGTAGCTTTAACATCGAGGCACCGCATACATTCAGATATGGCATCATAAAACACTAAATATTGATGTGAGCAAAGCATACAGGTCCATCTCTTTACAGACTAATGTTGTCCCCTGTGATTGGCTGAGTTTCAAGGCTGGGAGCATGATTATATTTTAAGTAGCAGTTGGAGCAGATGGAAGTGGCGGAGGCAGGCAGAAGCTCTTCCTTTGGTCCAGTCTGTTGCTTCATTTCACTGCCCGTTCAGGCCTATTTATTGCTCTCCAATGACGTTTGTGTCCATAGTGACTCAATTAACAGGCAGTGGACCTATTCTTCAAACACACAAAAAGTGATGGAAGGAATGCTTTCACTAAGTCTAATTATGAGCAATCCCTCAGGGTAGCATTCCAACCCATCATTCTTATGCCCACTGTGTCTCCTCAATTTGGACGCAGCCTTATGCAAAGCAATCTGGACTCTACTGCAATCGGAACAAGCCAGCCCTAAATGCCAGGCCAGGTCCTCCCTGAAGTGGAACCCAAGTCCTCCAAGACCAGATTCACTCTGATTTTGGTTCTTCAGTCAGATCTAGGTTGGTTCCAGTGACACAGTGAGCAGGGGGCCTACATCTGGGTATACATTTGGCCGCTTAGTATGACACTCAACAAACAAAAGGTGATGGTTGGAACTTTCTCTGCTATTTTTTTAGTTGACTGAACCACTTTTCTACTCTTTGATACTCTTATCCCAAGTTGGAACAAATGGTGGCTGCATGCCACTGCAGTGCCATGTTGCTTCCCTCCTGTATATGTTATCACAACATTGCATACACCTATACTATTAATATTACATGCATCTTTAACATATGGTGAGGTCTAAGCTCAGCACTGTTAATAGCCTATGTCTTGGCACTCCCTGATTCATCATACAACATATTTAGTGAATTCAAAGGGGTTCAGCAATAAGTCTCCGTCACTTTTGCTCCAGAGAACGCACGATGGCAGTCCTTCAAGCACACCAATGGAAACCTGTATCTAGTTGTTAATAGTTCAAAGCAAATTGCATTGTTCACTGAGGCTTTCAAGGATAAGGACCACTATCCCTACAAAATATTTAAGCAATACAAACAAAGCAGGTCACTGTGCTCAAGGCTAGCATCACAGGTCACCATATTGTATTGCAATAAGAGGAACATAGGTGTCATTAGCACAGACTGGTTTCACTTTGATCAGATCATAGGGGGCATATCTCAGCCCTTCACGCAGTGATCGAAGTGGTAGTTGTACCCCTGGAAAGGGGACATTGTCTCCTTTCCAGCAATACTACTCCCTAATGGATCCTGGTTTGTGGATTGCTGCAGAACTGCAATCTACAAACACGATCCTTCCACTAGACACCAGAAAGGGAGGAGCATCCCTCTAGGCACTGCACACAAGTGGGGTGCCGTTTCTATCAGGAAATGTGTGGGAGCACTGGGCGGTAGGAAGTTTGTGGATCCCTACAGACTCTAGAACATTTCTTCCATAAATATTAGGAAAAAGCATTACTTAAGCCAAAGGTTAAGGTTTTCAGGGCATTTCTCTGTACGAAAACATTGTGGGTTCCACACAAATCACATCTTGGACTCTCCTGGGGGTCTACTTTTCAGAAATGTCTAAGTTAGTCCCCATCTTTATGTGACAGTTGAGCCTAGGTCCAAATACAGCAAATACCCACATAGCCAAAACAGGTCAGTTCTCATGGCAAAAACTTGGTGTCTCCAAGTATGTTTTGGAGCCTTTCCTTTCTCGGGGGATACACCAAGCACACAAGTGGTGGCTGTTTTCATTCAACTAACCAATCAGGACTTTTAAGGCACATCAAATCACCCGTGAGGGTCTCAAGGTGCTGGAGATACTAGCTACTTTGTAGTGATCATTTCATTCAAACAGCCAGGTCTTGAGTCCTTTCCTGAATTCTTGGAGTGATGAGGCATTCCTGAGGTGCAAGGGAAGGTCGTTCCAAACTTTGGCCACCAGGTGTGAGAAGGAGCATCCTCCATTTTTGCCTCCTCGGCGGATCCGGGGTTTGTCTGCGAGGAAGAGGGAGGCGGATCGCAGCTGTCTGGTCGGTTGGTGGAAAGTCATGCATTTGTTGATCTAGGCTGGTCTTTTCCTGTGGAGGGCTTGGTATGTGTGGGTCAGCATCTTGAACTGGCATCTCTTCTGGATTGGGAGCAAGTGTAGCTTTTTGATGTGTGCTGAGATGTGGGTCCATCTGAGGATGTTGAGGATGAGTCTTGCCTCTGAGTTTTGTGTTGTCTGTAGTCTCAAACACAAGGAGATGTTGGATGGAGCACTGAAACATTTCAGACACTCACCCCCAGTCACAGATCTGGGTTGAATCCATCATCGTTCTTTAGCTCACTTCGCCACCTCAGTTCAGGCCCACTTATATGCAAATCACTCTTGAGCCGGTGCCTCATGGGAACAGTCCAACCCGAACTGCCAAGCCAGGTCTTCCCTGAATCGGAAACAAGCATCCTGGGACCGGTTTCGGGGTAACACCGCTCATCAGCCAGGCAAGCTTGAATTGAGTGGCAAAGTGAGCAAGGGACCAATGTCTGGGCATACCCTGCCAACTTAGGGTGAATAAAGCAAACACAAGGAGATGGACGGAGCGCTGAAATGTTCTTTAGCTCACTTTGTGACCTCAGTTCAGACCCAGCTATATGCAAATCAGTCTTGACCCTGTGCCTCATGGGAACAGTCCAGCCCGAACTGAGGTGGTGAAGTGAGCTAAAGAACGATGATGGATTCAACCCAGATCTGTGACTGGGGGTGAGTGTCTGAAAAGTTTCAGCGCTCCGTCCATCATCTCCTTGTGTTTGCTTTCTTTGCCCTAAGTTGGCAGGGTATGCCCAGACGAGGGTCCCTTGCTCACTTTGCCACTGGATTCAAGCTAGCCTGGCTGATGAGGAGTGTTACACCGAAACCGGTCCCAGGATGATTGTTTCTGGTTCAGGGAAGACCTGGCTTGGCAGTTCGGGCTGGACTGTTCCCATGAGGCACAGGGTCAAGACTGATTTGCATATAGTCGGGTCTGAACTAAGGTGGCAAAGTGAGCTAAAGAACGATGATGGATTCAACCCAGATCTGTGACTGGGGGTGAGTGTCTGAAAAGTTTCAGCGCTCCGTCCATCATCTCCTTGTGTTTGCTTTGTCTGTAGTCTCTTCAGGAGGAGTGCAGTGATAACTATGTAGAGTGTGTTCCCGTAGTCCAGCCTGCTGGTGATGAGGGCCTGCATGACAGTCTTTCTGGTGTTGACTATGAGCCACCTGAAGATCTTGCGGAGCATTTGTATTGTGTAGAAGCACCCAGATGAGACTGCATTTACCTGTTTCTTCATAGGTAACTTTCTGTCCAAGTAAATAACAAGGCTGCGGGCATTGTCTATATGGGCAGGGGATGGGCCGACTTCAGCAGGCCACCATGTGTCATTCCATGGCGAGGTGTTTTTCCCTGAGATGAGGACTTCTGTCTTGTCCTAGTTCAGCTTGAGGCAGTTGTCCTTCATCCAGTCTGCAATGTTCATCATACATCTGTGGAAGTAGGCTCTGGTGGCGTAGGGGTCTTCTGACAGCGAGAGGATGAGCTGGGTGTCATTGGCATAGGAGATGATATTGAGTCTTTACGATCTGACTGTGTTGGCCAGAAGGGTCATATATGTGTTGAAAGGACTGGGGCTGATGGCCAATCCTTGGGGGTGGGGGGGGTGCTGAAGATGATCTTCTTGGGTTTCGAGGTGAAAGGTGGGAAACAAATTCTCTGGTTTCTTCCGGTGAGGTATGAGGTGATCCATTTGAGGGCATCTTCTTGGATTCCGATGTGGTGGAGTCTGTTGATCAAGATGTGATGGGAAATGGTGTTGAAAGTGGCTGACAGGTCCAGGATGATAAGGGCTGCCGTTTTGCCACTGTCCATGAGAGCTCTGATGTCATCGGTGGCTGCAATCAGGGATGTCTCTGTGTTGTGGTTGGCTTGGATTCCTGATTGAGAAGGGTCCAGGAGGTTGTTGTGTTCCAGGTGTTCGGTGAGTTGCTGGTTGATTGCCTTCTCAAGAGCCTTCACTGGAAAGGGGAGCAGGGAGATGGGCTGGTAGTTCTTTGGTTCTGCTGGGTCAGCGGATGGTTTCTTCAGGAGGGGCCTGACTATAGAGTGTTTCCAGTCCTCAGGGAAGGAGAAAGAGGTGATGGAGGTGTTCAGGACTTTCTTGAACTTGTTGCCAATCATCTTGCTCCTGAGGTTGAACTGAGGTGGGAGATGTGGTGGGGACAGGGGTCTGTGGGTGCTCCCAAGTGCACGCAGTTCATGATGGGAATTGTGGCTTGAGTTGTGAGAGGGTTCCAATGGGTGACCAGGTGTTTGGGGTTTGTGTTCATGGGTGTGAGCAGGCTGATGCTGTTGGCGGTGGGGGTTGGGGTTTGAAGTTTTCAGAAATGACTGAGATCTTGTCATGGAAGAAGTCCGCCAGGGTGTCACACAGTTTAGGGAGGGGGTGATGTAATTCTCAGCAGCTGCGGGGTTGGAGAACTCCTTCACAATGGTGAACAGCTCCTTGCTGAGGTTTGTGCTGACAGCTATGTGGCCTACTAGGGCGTTCTTCTTTGTTTATTTCAGGAGGTGATGGTACTGGTTGAGTGCTGTCTTGAAGGTGGCATGGTCTCCAGGCTCATTGATGGTGCGCCACTTCCTTTCTAATTGCCAGCAGTTGGAAAAGTGTGGGAATACAAAATAAAAAGAGCATTTGTTATTTTCAATTGAATTTCTCCCCTTTTTTATCTTCTAGAAAATGAGCCACTGTGCAAGTAAGAACACATTTTGCAAAATGCCCTTTGATTCCCATGATAGTGTGGGTAAACCCAAATTCAGAGTTGAATAAATAATTACCATTTTTAAACCGTGTATCTTAGGAATATTAAAAAAATGCATAGATTTCTTTCATACCCAATTTTCACTCATTCATTTTTAGCTTATGAGTTGCTTCATGATATGTACACAATGAAATATCATTGCAAGCTGCAGCTCAGCTGTTCGCTTGGAGTATTGCCAACTAACAAACACTATTTATCCATGTAACTAAAATAGTATGAGGGGTGTAGTGGTATATTACTTTTGTGAATTTGCCATTGGAGAAGAATATTACTAAAGAAAATGGCACCATTTCTATTTTGTAATAATTATTTTCATAATTTTTTTTACTACTAAGATTCGTGTTTTTAAGAAAGGCATGAGCAAGTTACACAAATGTGCCCTTAATGATTTCAGAATGTTATTACATTTTTAGATATATATAGCTTTCAAGGTTGACCCATGGTTTTCATACCTGTTTTCACCACAAACCACAAGAAAGTAAAAATCCTAAAAAATAGGAAAAATCGACCACCATTTACAACAAGCATTTGCAATGCAATAGATCTCGCATTTACAGAAGCTTGAGCTATTGGCATTGTAAATGACAATGCCTTCTATTTATGCTTTAAAAACCAAAACATAAATAAAAGGCATTGTCATTTACAATGCCACGAGCTCAAACTTGAGTAAATGCGAGACATATTGCATTGCAAATGCTTGTTTAATTAAATGCCTACCACATGTGGAAACTGCATAAAATGCCAGGCTAGGCCATTGCGCTGTTAGACTGCATCCACGCACAGAACCTCGGCAGCTTACAAATCTCATTAGGGCATCTGGACACCTCTCCCCCCACCTGTCGGACGTGAGCAGCAGACGTGGCGGCCACCAGCAAAACGAGTCTGTTCCGGGAGGAAGAGCGGCCCCCCTCGGGCGGAACTCACCAGGAAAACAAAACTCCTGCTCAAGGGGCCTTGAATGTGTATTTGGAATGATGCTGAATTCATAGCCCAATCGGTTATTTCAAGTTACAAAGGACTAGCCAAGACCAAAGCGCAACGAGCAGCACGCTTGTAGTACACTACTGCACGTCCTTGTTATATGCAAATAAAATTTTATTCTAGATGCCTCTATAACATGTCCACTGTTTCTAAGCTCGCTGGCACGTAACTACTGCAGAGAGGGAAAAAAAGATGTTGCCTGCAGGTAAGGCCCAACAAAGTACCCCCTCGGCCTGCCCCCTCCCTGCCCGTGGCCACAAAGTCGTCTCCAACTCTCTTTCGCTGTGCTTTCATGACCACTGTCCGCACAAAGCAAAAGTGTTCCTTATGAAATAAAAATCGAAAGCTATTCTGAAGAATTGTAGCACCTAAGATCTTCTATTTCCATAGCATCTTTATCTGCAAGGAAATGAGGAAAGCATTCAGGAGTGACATTCTTATGATGTGTAATTGGTATAAAAAAGCGTACCATTACTAGAATTAAAAACACATATAGCGTTTGTGATGGTGTTTACCAATTTTATTTTTCTACAGTATCTTTTTACGAAATTGGAATATAGAGACACCCCACCCTGTGTAACACTGCTGTCTCCAGTTTACAACCAAGAGGGAACATATGTCATGAAATACTTATTGGAGTTATAATGTCCATAAGTAGAACGGTATCAAGGCGCTAAGGCTGACTGAGAGTTAAATGCTTGCTGCTCAGCCATGCAGTAGTCACTCGCATGTTCGAATGCCAGCCAGGCTGCCTCAGATTTAAAGAAGGTACGCTGGAGGTAAGGTCACCCATACTCAGAGCGCTTAGGTTAATCTTAGGAATTAGCCAAGCTTCGTGAAAAACGTTCTGATAAGCGTGATTGTCGAAGAGAATTCACTGTGGATAACACGCATCAAATTCACTGGCACATGGTGTACAAATACATCACGTTTTTAAGTTATCAGAAGTTAAGAAGCGAGTCATTGGGGTCGACACCTAACTCTAGAAAAGGCATCTCTAGAACCCACCCTACTTGGCCCACCCGAACCAGTAGTGTCTGCTTTCCCTATCCTGTGACACTACTTAACCTCGCCTGTAATAAACAAATCCCGCATAAGCCGTGTTGTAATTGGGCTCAGCAGCTGTATTGACAGGCCGGGGCTCTCGGGGTGGACAGCCCCCCCCCCGCCCCATGTGGATTTAGCTGCAGGACAACACCGCCTGTCCCGAAGACCCAGCCACCTGGAGGACACCTTTAAGCCTCCGCCCGGCCGATTTGTACTTCAGAGGGGCCCTGATGAGCCGCCCCGTTGGAAGACGCAGATGCTAATTGGCTCAAACAGCCTGTAAATCACTTTCTACAGGCAATGGGAGGCAGTGAGCTGACGCCTGCGGTGACCTGGTGATCAGCGGCACCAACAGTGCTCAGAGCTGTAGACTAGAATTTGCAATGCAATAGGTCTCACATTTACGCGAGACCTATTGGATTGCAAATGATTGGCATCACAACAACGGGAGGGAGGACAGGGGAAGGCATGGACAACGGGGAGGGGGGAGGGAGGGCGGGGGGAAGTTTGAAGGCACGGACAACGGGAGGGAGGGTGGGCGGGGGGGACTTTGATGGCACGGACAACGGGAGGGAGGGCGGGTGGGCAGGGGGGACTTTGAAGGCATGGACAACGGGAGGGCGGGGGTGGAGGGAGAAGGGGTCCTAGAAAGAGAGAAGGGACTTGTCAACAATATACTGGAATCCCTAGAACATCACAAGAGGGAAAAGTCACAGACCTCTCTAGCAAACAAAACTAGGAAAGGAGGCAGGGCCTGAAGAAAAAAGTGACAGAGAACACTGAGCAGGTGAGTAGGTGAGGCATTCGGAGAGACCAGCGGCAGTCAGGACAAAAAAGGTGAGAAAGGAGCATAGAGGAACAAGCACATAGCTCAAAAAGAGGAGAGACTTGGAGACTACCTCTCAGCCTTCTGCAACCCAAGAGAGTCGAGCTGCTGGGAATAGAAGGAGTTGAGTTGGAGGAGGACACGTGATCCAAGGAGTGGTGGACTTCACTGATAGATACCTTCTGTCCTGCCACCAGTGTAGTAGTGAGCCTCAGCAAGGCCTACCAGTGCTTAGGGGTTCTCCCTTCTCTGCACAGAGTCCTCAGACACTTAGGAAGAAGTTGGCACAGAAACTGAAATAGAAAAGACAGAGTTTATTAAACCTCATGAGGTGGAGTTACATTCACACATCACCCTTCAGTAATGCATGAAGTAGCACACTGAATGGAAGGACCTTGGTCCTTTTATACCCACACAGGGGCTCAAATGAAGGCGGTACAAACACAAATGCTGGTTTTAGATACATATAAGGTCATACAAGAAATGCACAGTCGACAAGTGGGTGGAGCTAACAGTTTCTACTTCTAGTAGACACATCCTGACATTTATAAACTCGGAACAGCTGCAAGCTCAACTGAGCATGTGCAAAGCAAAAGAACTAAATATAACTTGTCTCTAGGCAGATTTCAAGAGCAGTTAACAGGAAGGTAGGACAGAGCACATGGCAAGCACATGGCAGCACATGGCAACCAAAATGGCTGCCAGAAATACAAAATTGATTCCACAAAGCGGACAATTCAGCCTCTGAATACAGGCTGTCTTCAGCTAATGCTTAACTTAAGTGCTGCCAAATTACAACAGACGACCCTTTCAGCATTGGCTGAAGACATTCGTTTATCTGGGGTAATCGAGATATTCATCCCGTACATCTATTAACATTATTTCGGCCACCTCTTTATTCAACATTTGTTGGGCCTTTGTTTCAGCAACGTTCCCTTTGGCAGGTATACAAGCAGAGATGCAAATGGAGCAAAGCATTGGACCACATTGGATACATACACAGCATGTAAAAAGTATCAATCATTACATACAGGATAGTTAGTAGCTTCCAGCCCCAAGCAGAAACAAGAGTCCAAATCCATCTAGTCTAATTCTAAGTTTCAGGGCTCTGATGTATTTCAGTGACTATCTATTTCAATTTCAGAATAGCCAACAGCACATACCTAATAAAAACATTTTAAATAGACTTTTCCAGTATTTCTTTTATGAGGGCTAGAGTATCAATTAATATACTTAAGGAAAGAGTAAAGTAACATTTGGTAACTGCTCAGGAAAATGTTTTTCGTGTAGAATAAGCATGATAAGTAATACAAATATCAGGAAGTCAGACAGATTATTACAAAAACAATCCTGGCTCCGGGGGACCAGGAGGACCACACAGGGCCATAGGAATTAGGACAAGGAGCCGCAAAGGGCTGCTCCTCCTCAAAAATGGGACGACCAAAGGGGTACATTACTAACAAAAAAAGAGTCTGTGGGAAATTGAAGCCGCTGTACAACCATCCAGAGGGAGTCTTCTCCCTGTGTCCGTTTGAGCCTCACAGGCAGGCTCTTGTTGTTCCCACGGTGGAGCTGCACAACTCGCAACTCAAGAATCACGGCCCAGTTTGAGAAGAAAAAGGTCTTTCAACGATCCTGTCCAGTGTCTCAGGCAGTGCACCAGTTTTCTTCACTTTAATCTAACAGGCACCAAGGGCACAGCACCTGTACCCTAAACTCAAGTCCTTCCCTAACTCCTGTATTGCACCGCTGGCGCACTGCTCTTTTTTTGGGGCCACTGATTGTAGCCAATATGCTCAGGCATCCCTTGATCAACAAACAAAGGCGCAGACTTGCATTCACTTGGGGACCAGGACGCAGAGGCCTGATGGGATATGTGAAGCAACCCTTGTTTCAAAGGGGGTCACCTCAAGCAAAAGCCTCCTTGCCGTCCTTATCGGTCTGTGACTCTCTCAGCTGGGCATCAAAAACTGGATCCACAGAAAGATTTCTTCATCCTGATTTGTGACCCCGTCTTTCGCCCAAGACAGTTTCAACATTTAGGGCAAAAACAAGAGACAGCCTACAGACTGTACGCAAAACCAAACTATTTGTAAATACTAATTGTAAGTCATATTTACAAGAAGAGCTCTCAAAAGTAGTCCAAAAATCTGCATCAAAACAGCCCAAAAGAGTGCTCCATGTTCAAAAAGCCAAAATACACCAAATTCGCCAGTTTTGGCTGGTAGAACACTCAAAAAGCGCTCTGCATATCACCACTTATGAATGTTACTAAGTGCACAGATCAGGATCCGTTTTATGTACATATTTAGTTCCATGGGGTACTTAGTCACCAAGAAAGAAATATCTTTTTACTATATCTAAACCTATTTAGGTATCCCCTCTGAGGGAGTCAACTGAGTACTTACTAAATCCATATTGGTACCTCCAAAACAGCAACACTTTCTATGAAGTTTGCTAGAAGCAGGCATGCCAAAAAATAGTGCAGAATATGCAGTATTATAATCAAAGTAGCGCTTAAGGTAATCTTCGTACGTTGCGCCGTTCAAACAACTTAAAATAGAGAAAAATCTCCTCATTACCTGCCTATATGTATTGCAATACATATATAATTACAAAACAGATTCCAAAATTGGCCAATCATACAAACAAAGCCACAGTAAGTGTTACTAAAACTACCTTACCAATCAAAGGCATCAAACCAACAGCAAGTGCCGCAAAACGGCTCTTACCAATCAAATGGTGTCCAGGTTCCAACTGCCAAGTTCTCAAATCGACCAAATGGTCACTGCACGGCGAATCAACAGAAGAGATCTCAGTCGAGGACCGGCGCCGCCGGGATGGTCAGATCAGAAAGAAAGGAAAAACGCCGTGTTGCCAAGACTCGGGTCTCCTCAGGCAGCGATCGCGTCCAAAAGCGAGATTCCAATCCTTCATCTCGACCAGTCCTTCGGGCATCCGAGTCGCCGATGAGCCCCGCGTTGGAAGCGCCAATTTGTAGTAGTGAGCCTCAGCAAGGCCTACCAGTGCTTAGGGGTTCTCCCTTCTCTGCACAGAGTCCTCAGACACTTAGGAAGAAGTTGGCACAGAAACTGAAATAGAAAAGACAGAGTTTATTAAACCTCATGAGGTGGAGTTACATTCACACATCACCCTTCAGTAATGCATGAAGTAGCACACTGAATGGAAGTACCTTGGTCCTTTTATACCCACACAGGGGCTCAAATGAAGGCGGTACAAACACAAATGCTGGTTTTAGATACATATAAGGTCATACAAGAAATGCACAGTCGACAAGTGGGTGGAGCTAACAGTTTCTACTTCTAGTAGACACATCCTGACATTTATAAACTCGGAACAGCTGCAAGCTCAACTGAGCATGTGCAAAGCAAAAAGAACTAAATATAACTTGTCTCTAGGCAGATTTCAAGAGCAGTTAACAGGAAGGTAGGACAGAGCACATGGCAAGCACATGGCAGCACATGGCAACCAAAATGGCTGCCAGAAATACAAAATGGATTCCACAAAGCGGACAATTCAGCCTCTGAATACAGGCTGTCTTCAGCTAATGCTTAACTTAAGTGCTGCCAAATTACAACACCAGGACTATGGACAACCAGGGTGAGTTTATGGTGCAGGGTAATGGGATTTTATTTAATTTTCCTTTTGTGCATATATTTTTCCTCTCATCTTTCTCTGGCACTGGCATGAGGATATAGTTTTTTTTCTGTGAGGCATACTTTGGCTTCCTGCATTAAAGAGAAGCTCAAAACCCTATCTTAAAACTTTCACTCGGTGAGCTGGAGGACAGTATAGCGACATCAGGATAGAATCACGGATTCCCTTGTTTTACCACTACTCCTGCGCCCCCAGGAAAAGGTACCTAATTAAAACTAACATATATATATATATATATATATATATATATATATATATATATATATATATATATATATATAATCTACTGGCGGTCGCCAGTAGATAGTTATAGTTAGGACCTATTTTCCATAGGAAATCCGCAACATTCTATTTGAAATAACGTTGGCGCCGGTTGACGAATCTTTGCAAAAGTTTCCAACTTGTTGGGCGCTCCGCTCCTCTCCTGAAAGTCTCGGGGTGATTCATCAAGCGGGGGCCGAGAAAAGGGGGTCCCAAAACGCGTTTTCCTCATTCATTTTTCCATAGGAACCTTTAGTCGCAGCTACAGCCCGAACTGCTGAACGGAATTACACCAAATTTGGCAAAGAGGTAGCCCTTGGTTCAGTGTCGTGCCTCTTGCTTAAATGGTGTAAATCCGTTCAGTAGTTTCTGAGAAAATCACAAATAAAATCACATATATATCTATGGCCGAGTAGGGTCCGCGTACCCTCCCGATCACAAGCTGCATGCTAATTGGCTGTCAACACTCCAAATCAGGAAGTGTTGGCAGCCATTTTATCCCTCGGTAGAACCGAGGGACAGAAACAAGTGCGCAAAGCGCAAAAGGGAGCAGGGTAGAAACACTCTGACCCCTAGGTCTGCTGAGGGGTCCCACAAGGACCCCCTGCGCAAAAAGCATTTAAAAAAAAAAAAATCGGCGGGATGCGCTTAGGGTGCGCGGATCCTGCCGAGAAAAAAAAAGAAACAAGTGCGCAAAACGCACAAAGGGGGCAGGGTAGAAACACCCTGACCCCCTAGGTCTGCTCAGGGGGTCCCACAAGGACCCCCTGGGCAGAAAAAAGCAATTTTTAAGAAAACAAAATCGGCAAGATGCGCTTAGGGTGCGCGAATCCCGCCGAAAAAAATAATAATGCTATTTTGCCCCCGGGTGGGCCAAGTCCTGGGGGCATGCGGGGGGTGAGTTTATATTTAATTTTGGGGGGCCTCAAAGGCCCCTCAGCCCCGAGGACCGCCAACCCCGGGGCTTTAAAAATAATGGTGCGGGAGGGCTCTTGGTGGCGGTCCCCGGGGCTTCTTTTTATTTTTTAAAAATTACCTGTGTGGGGGCTCGAGCCCCCCACACTCCCGGGACCGCCACCTCCCGGGGCTCTAAAAATTTCAATATGGGGGTCCAATACGGACCCCCAGAGCCCAGGGACCACCACCTCCCGGGGCTTTGTCGATGGAGGAGGGGGCCGCGCGGCCCCCTCCTGGAGCCTGTAATGGCTTTGGGGACCGCCACCCCCAGGGCCGGCTCCTGCAGTGTCCCGGGTGCCTACCCCCGGGACACTGTAGCTTGCTATGACAGGACGGGAGCCTCGCGGCTCCCGTCCTGTCATAGCAAACTGCTTTGGATATTAGGCGAGAGCAGAAACCTGCTCTCGCTCCAATATCCAAAGCAAATTGCTTTCCACATGGGGAGCTGCATGTTAGCAGCTCCCCATGTGGAAAGCAATGCCGGCTCCCGCAGGAGGCGGGGAGCCGGCAGGGTCCGTGGGGAGTTGGGGTCCCCCACGGACCCCAAAGGATAGGGCCAGCCCGGGGGTCCCGGGGCAAGTAGTGGCCCGGGAGGGGGCCACGCAGCCCTCCTCCCCAAAAATAATTAAAAAAATAAAAAATAAAGGCCTGCTTCGGGGGATGGGGTCCCCGGGGCAAAGGAGGCCTGAGGAGGGGGCCACGCAGCCCCCTCCATAAAAATGTATTTAAAAGTGTGGCCATGCCCCGGGGATGGGGTCCCCGGGGCCGGATTCGACCACGGGAGGAGCCACGCGGCCCCCTTCCCGTTTAATAAAAAAAAAAAAAAAGGGGTAAGGCCCTGGGGGATGGGGTCCCCAGAGCCCAAAAATAGGAAAAAGAAAGGGGGGCCACACAGCCCCCCTTCGGAAAAAAAAAACAATTTTTTTTTTTTAAACGATCGGGCCGCAGGCCCCGCCCCCTTCCTTTACCACTCTGCAAACGCGCCCCTGGCGCGTTTGCAGATGAGGAACGAATTCCCCTTAAATACTGGGGGTCCCTGGGGCCAACTAGCCCACCAGGAACCTCCAGTATGCGCCAGGGGCTGCGTTGCAGAGAGGTGTACAGAGGCCATGCCCCTTTTTACACCTCTCTGCAACGCAGCTCTGTGGCGCTTTGGAGGTACATGGTGGGCTACTTGGACTCCAGGGACCCTCAGGATTCAAGGGGACTTAATCCCCCAACTTAAAACGCGCCACGGGCGCGTTTGCACAGTGGTGAAGGAAGGGGCGGGGCTTCTGGTGACATGTGTGCAAACAGGCCCCGTGGCGTGTTTTAAGATGGGGAATTAAATCCTCTTCAATCCTGAGGGTCCCTGGGGCCAACTAGCCCACCAGGTACCTCCAGTAAGCGCCACGGAGCTGCGTTGCAGAGTGTTGTAAAAAGGGGCGTGGCCTCTGAACACCTCTCTGCAATGCAGCTCTCTGGCGCATACTGGAGGTACCTGGTGGGCTAGTTGGCCCCTAGGGACCCTCGGGATTGAGGAGGAATTAATTCTCCAACTTAAATCGCGCCACAGGGCGTGTTTGCAGACATGTATCCTCAGGCCCCACCCCTTTATTCACCATTGTGCAAATATTCCTCTAAAATCAGCCGAACTACGAATTCCGATTTACTCACCTGTTATCAGGAGAGACCTCAGTGCTGCATCTTTGAACCCAGTACTGATCCTGAAAAGTAATTTTAACCGTACTTACCAGTAACTTGAATTTCCTTCCATAGGATATCATTGCCTGCTTTTTGCTGAAAAAGTTTGTGTCGATTTTGAAACTTACAAATATTCCTCTAAAATCAGCCGAACTACGAATTCCGATTTACTCACCTGTTATCAGGAGAGACCTCAGTGCTGCATCTTTGAGCCCAGTACTGATCCTGAAAAGTAATTTTAACCGTACTTACCAGTAACTTGAATTTCCTTCCATAGGATATCATTGCCTGCTATTTGCTGAAAATGTTTCTAAGTGTCGATTTTTAAAACATGCAAATATTCCTCTAAAATCAGCAGAACTACGAATTCCGATTTACTCACCCGTTATCAGGAGAGACCTCAGTGCTGCATCTTTGAGCCCAGTACAAATCCTGAAAAGTAATTCTAACCGTACTTACCAGTAACTTGAATTTCCTTCTATAGGAATCCATTGTCTGGTTTTCAGCAGAAAAGTTTCAAAGTGTCGATTTTCACAAACTACAAATATTCCTTAAAAATCGCCTGTATGACTTAAACGCATTCTTTCAACTGTTTACAGGAGATGCACCAGTGCTGGATCCTGGATCCACCACTGAGTAAGAAAAAGTAACGATAACACTACTTACCTGCTAAGTGAATTTCCTCCCATAGGATAACATTGGTGATTCTATGTGAAGAAGTTTCTAAGTGTCAACTTTTAAAATACAATAATATTCCTTAAAAATCACTACTGTAACCAAAACGCTTTTACTCAACTGTTTACAGGAGATGTCCCAGGACTGAATCTAGGATCCAGTCCTGTGGTTAGAAAAGTAATCCATAAAGTAACTAATTGCATTTAACTAGAAATTCACATTGAGCTCAATGTTGCATTGTGTTTGAAATTGTGTTGCCCATTGCAACAACTGTAACTACTGTACTTAAAAGTCTATTGCCTATTTGCAAAGTAATTCATTCTGAGAAAGTATATTTTGTAATGTAATGTATAATGTAATTATAATGTAATTTAAAATATAAAATTTCTAAAAATAAAGTTAAAAAAAATGTAGTACATCAGTATCAAAAAAATAAATATAACAATTAATACATTTAAAAATTGTCATTTACAAAACCTTTGAAATTCACTGAAAAAAACCATAGGTTTGAGGCACGTTACAGTTAGGAATTAGCATTTAAAAAACCTTTGAAATTCAGTGAAAAAACCACAGGTTTCAGGCACGTTATAGTTAGAAATGAGCATTTAAAAAACCTTTGAAATTCACTGAAAAACCATAGGTTTCAGGCACGTTATAGTTAGAAATTAGCATTTAAAAAACCTTACAAATTCACTGAAAAAAACATAGGTTTTAGGGACAGTTATAGTTAGTTGGACATTGCACTCGTAGAAAACCCGTGAAATTCCCCCGTTATAGTTAGTTCAGCTAACTATAACTCGCGCCCCGCAATGCACTGCTGACGACGTCACATATTACCTCACTCATGACATGGTCAGTGACATCACTGATGACATCACTGATGACATTTCAAATGACATCACTGATGACATCATCCATGTGATAATTTCATGCATCTTCTCACACCCTAATATAACTTTTGATACACCCACTCTAAATTACAGACTGCCATTCTCAAAACCATAGACACTCCAACACCAATAACTACATACCCACTCACTGATTCTTAGGTCTACACACACATCCACTCACTCACCCGTACAGTCACTCATACTTACGGTCACTCAGTACAGGACTATCATATGCACTCATACTCCTATATAGACACTCAAACACCGCCACTCATCCATAGAGGTACTCACACACCTAGTCAGTCATGCAAATAATTAAACACACTGCCATTTACTCACCTATACAGTTATACACACACCAGCTCACTTACTCATACAAATACTAGCACATTCTTACGCTCTTATACAATCACTGATACAAGCACACACTCATCCATACAGTCACTCTCACAATCACACACTCTCGCTTATAGCTATTTATATACTCCAACACACATATATACTGCCTTTCACATATGTAGTTACTCACACATGTACCACTGGGACATACATTCACTCACTAACACACTCTTACACACACTTACACACCCATACAGTCTATCACAGATGCACTCTTGAAACCATGCACCCAGTGAATCACCACTGATACATCTATGTGCAGTCACACACACCCCACCCACACAAACACTCAGGCACCCATACAGATACTCAGACAACCAATCAATAACTCATATAGACACTCATGTAGCTATTTACAAACCCATGCAGCCACTTACACACGAACAGACAGACGGATAAAGACATTCACACAGTTTAGTTACTAACCCATGCATTTAGTAAGATACGTTTAATCACTCACTTATAGAGTCAGTCAGGCACCTACTAAATCATCCATCCAGACACTTATACACCCACTCATTATTCAATACACCTTGGCATATATATTAAACATATTTAAACTTCATAGAAACACACAGTCACTGCATGATGTCATCAGTGATGTCATTTGAGATGTCATCAGTGATGTCATCAGTGATGTCACTGACCATGTCATGAGTGATGTAATATGTGACGTCATCAGCAGTGCATTGCGAGGCGCGAGTTATAGTTAGCTGAACTAACTATAACGGGGAATTTCACGGGTTTTCTACGAGTGCAATGTCCAACTAACTATAACTGTCCCTAAAACCTATGTTTTTTTCAGTGAATTTGTAAGGTTTTTAAATGCTAATTTCTAACTATAACGTGCCTGAAACCTATGGTTTTTTCAGTGAATATATATATATATACATACATACACACACATACACAATCCTTAGCCCACCATGAGACCAGCAGGGCAAACAAGGTACGGACCACAAGACGTTCCGGTTTTCAATTCAAATAAAGTGCTTTATTGGATTCACAGCACATCGTGTTGTACAGGACAGTGCCTGCTATGACGCGTGTCGACTATAAGGCACACGGTCTTGATCACATGACACACTGCCAAAAATGCCATTGTAAAATAGTGCAACTTAACTCCACCCAAAGTGCAAACAAACGAAACTAAGGCTCATAGACATAATCACAAACACAAAAGGGGGAATAAGGAGTCAGATCGCCCCCCACTCAAACGATCAAAAAACACTACAAGATCTGACCCCAATTGAACAGATCAAATACTAATTTAGGACCTGCGGGAGCTTTTACTGCATTCTAAGACTTCCCGAACAAGGCCTGCTCATAGCAAAAAGGCCCTCTGGTCCGTACTGCTCAGTTTCAACCAACGTAAATAGCCACAACAGTGTATAATCACATCACTCCCTCACATAATTATGTATTAATGAATTAAAGACAAAAAATATGTGAGAAGGCCAGTAAGCACCTCACGTATGGAAACCAAAGGAGCTGCTGTAGTGTTTTTTGATCATATACATAATCAACAGACTGCGGGGTAAATGTACAGACTCGTGTCGAATGGAAGCAAAAATAATTCCAACATTCGAAAACAATTGCAGAAATGTACAAATCATACAGGATATATTGTCCCCAACTTCATCAACATAAATCAGAGAAAAAATTCCAGAGGTGAATATACACTACATAGATGTACCCAAAGATAGTCAGAAAATAAATTGACATCATATAATAGAATAAAGTGCTAGTGCTGAATTCACTAAAGTGCAAGTGCAAAGAGAATCACTACATGAAAGGTACAATGATCCTTAATCAAAGTAGTTGAGCACGTAGTAGTAAAAAAAAACCTAAAAAAATCTCTGAAATAACTGTTCAAAATGAAGTAGACCAGAAAAGGACAGCATTCTTGCATAAAATATTGTACGTAGCAATAAAACCCCGAATAAAAAAATAGTCGATTGATATGTACATAAAGTGCAAATGCAATTTTCCCATAAAGTGCATAAAGTGTAAAGTGCCAAGTATAATCTAAAATACAAACATGTTGAGCGAGAAGCGGCGCAGAGGCGTGTATACAAATTTCATCATGGTACATTACAGGAAATCCATCAACTCATAAATATTGTGCAAATTGCGCAGATGTAAGAAGTTCAAAGATAGACCACAGAATAGGGGAATAATAGTGAGATAATACAGCCACAACTAGATAAAAGACATAGATGATGTTATACAATCAATATAAAAAGTCTTTATAAAAAATTGCTATTATAAAACGTTGTGTAAATCTTCACTCATATTGAGTCCATTGGGCATTTTTGTGTCAAGTGCTAAGATGAAATGGGACTCTAACTGCCTGAGGCGTTTTTCGCGGTTCCCTCCGTGCCGTGATACAGGAATTGCGCCAATGACAAAGTATTTCAAATCTTTCAAGTTATTATCATGGACTAACTTGAAATGGCGAGCCACGGGGTAACTGGGGTCAGAGTTCAACACTGCTCTTAACTGCTGTAAAATTCGGTTAAAAACTTGGAGCTTAGTGCTGCCTACATATTTGAGCCCACAAGAACACTCTAAAATATACACTGCAAATTCAGTGGGACATGTGTAATGTCCTTTGATTTTAATGGGTCTGGGGTCAAATGCAGTTACATATTCGGAGGTGTTGGTACCGAATTTGCAGAGCGCAACAGGAATTACATTTTAAAAAACCTGTTTTGTTAGATAGCCAAGTTTGGGTAGGGGAAAACTCAGGACTGGTTTTAACTAAAAAATCCCTCATGGATCTGGCTCGTCTGAAAGTAATTAATGGTTGTTTTGGGAGGATTTGGCCCAGAGTAATGTCAGTTAAAATGATTGGCCAATGAGAATTAACTATCCTCCGTATCTGTCTTTCCTGTCTACTGAAACTAGTGTTAAGTCTAATCTCAAGAGTGTTAAAGGGTAAATCAACAACCTTATTCGATAACAGGCAGTGTTCCCTTGTGTGAGAGTTAGCTCTGAGGAGTGCATTAGTAACAAGTGCATGACTATATCCACGAAGGATAAAGCGGTTCACTGCTTCCTTTTGACAATGCTCAAGATCAACTTCAGAGCTGCAAATGCGCCGAATTCTTAGAAATTCCCCGTAAGGAATACTGCGTATTAAATGTCGGGGATGTGCGCTGCGCGCATGTATATTAAGTTACCGGTGGTGCTCTTACGGTGGAGTTTAGTTTGGATAGCAGCCTGATCAATATAAATCTGCACATCAAGGAACTCCACACATTGGGTGCTAATAGATGCAGTGAAAATCAAGTTAAGGTCATTGTTGTTAATAGAAGTTACAAAATGTTCTGCCTCCTCTCTAGTGCCTTTCCAGATTGCGAATACATCATCGATGTATCTCCACCAATGAACAATATGTGAATCCCATGTGGATCTGTGCTGAGACCTGAGGACATGCTACTCCCACCAGCCAACGTGAAGACACGCATAACTGGAGGAGAAGCATGCCCCCATAGCCACGCCTCTCTGTTGATGGTATAAATCCTTATTGAACAGAAAGAAATTATTTTTTAAACAGAAATCAATCATGGATACCAACATGCGATTATGTTCATACATGTG
This sequence comes from Calotriton arnoldi, assembly GCA_963921515.1. Classification (NCBI taxonomy): domain Eukaryota; kingdom Metazoa; phylum Chordata; class Amphibia; order Caudata; family Salamandridae; genus Calotriton; species Calotriton arnoldi. Next base: position 3,081,690 of record CAWUFW010000586.1, on the reverse strand, counting down.
AATAGATCTTGACTCAAGAAACAATTGGACTGCTTTGATACCATCGGTGTGATTGATGCTTGTTAATAGGGAAGAAATGTCCATCACTAGAAAGAGATAATCCCTCTGCCATATTGTACCCTCCAACTTTCTAATGAAATCACTGGTATCCTTTACAAATGAAGGGAGACCAACAACAAAATCCTGCAGGAAATAGTCAACGTATTTTGACATTGACTCCAGAAGACTCTTTTTAGCTGAAATGATTGGCCTGCCAGGAATGGGAGTGGTACCTTTATGCACTTTGGGGAGAAAATATAAAACCGGAGTGATGGGATGGTCATTCATAAGGAAATTCACTTCATTTTTAGTCAAAAGTCCAGATCTTTTCCAGTGGTTAAGATGTTCACATACTGTGTCTTTGACTTTGCGTAACTAGGGTATAGACGCTTTACGGTAACATGAATTATCCCCCAAATGTCTATTTGCCTAGGCCAAAGAACAATGTTCCCTCCTTTATCGGCCTTATTGATGATGATTTCATGATTTTCAATTAATCTCTTCATCAATTTGAAGTATTGCTGTTGTGTATGTTTGAAACGTTGTTTTTTGTGATTCATAGTGATATTGAGTTTCTTGAGATCTTCAATCACTATATCACTGTACACATCAATAGCATCCTTAGGCATGATGGGAACAAATTTGGACGGAGGACAAAAAGGACTGATAGCAGGTTTGTTGATGATAACCCCAGCGCCAACAAGGTCCACTTGTGTGGAGTCAGACACTTCATCATTATTAGCCAATGAATGCAAGGTCCTTAGAGTGTTAACATCTTTAGCGAGCAACTTGTTACCAGGTTCACCAGAGATTGAGTCTGATACTGTGTCAGTAGTGGAATTTTTCAATTGATGGAATTTGGTCAGTTATAGTTTGCGAATAAATTTATAGACGTCTACCCGGGATTGGTTGTAATTAAAATTGCTCTCTGGGCAATACGTGAGTCCCAGAGAAAGCAACTGAGATTCTGCAGACGTTAGATTGATATCTGTTAGATTGATGACAGTGTTGTCACATTCGCCTTTCAATGCTTCCAATTTTTCCCTCGATTTCCTCTGTTTGAGGTGTTGCTGTTTGCTCCTCCGCCTCTGCCTCCTGCGCTGGTTCCTTCTTCGCCTGTTTTCCCTTGGGTGTTCCGAGGCCGGGGGGTTTGGCGTTGGTCCTGGCGCAAAAAATGTAACTCTTCTGCCGGAGTTAGATTAGACTTAGCTATAGCCTGCGTACCAGAAGAGGAAGCCACACTGTCTTCTGAATCGCTGTTACTTGTCAGGGAACTTACATCTGAAGCAAAATTTGTCACCAAGTTTGTTGTCTGCAATGTCATTTGAATGGTTACTGCTTTATCAGCTAAAGATTGCCTTTTGGCAGTGTCAAATTTTTTCGCAAACGTGAAAACACGACCAGTTTTATAATCATTCTTATCTCTGGCAAATTTGAATGCCTTTCTTACTTTGATGACATCTTCATGCTTTTTGATTTTAGCATTTATTTCAGCTCGCCCTTTGGTCACTGCATCTCTATATTCATCTCCTAGGCCCTTGAGAAGCACATTGATTTTTTCAATTTCTTTTAAAATCTGCTCCCGGTCTATTTCCGCATATTTAATTAATATCGTCACCATATTCATAGAGGCTGACAGATTGTTTTCTGCCCACTGGGTGAGCATAGCAGGATTCGGGTTTTCAAAAGGTGGTGCAATCAGAACACGTAAGCCTCTCGGCACGCTATTCACCTACTTGTATTTTTCTAAAGATCTTTTCTCCCACCATTTTGTGAGTTCAGTCTTAGTCAGTTTTTCGAGAGTTTTAAGAAGACCCCTTACATCATTATTCATTGCTGGATTAGTTGATACAGTCTGCTCATTCGTGATTTTTGGAAGATTTGAGAATAACGCCTCAGCTGCTGCTTAGCGCTCTCGCAGCGCGTTGTTGGTGGACATGATGCGAATATCGATCAGAAAGCACTCAGAAATTAATGGCGTTAGAAAACAACACGCCAAATAGAAAGCCGGAGCAGTAATTCTCTCACTCGCTGAAGAGGTAAAATACCAAATGCCAAAGTCAAGCTTACCAAACGAAAACCTCCAGTTCCCTGAAGTCCTCCGACCGCTCGGGTCCCGCGGTTACTCGTCAGGAAAACAGCTCACTCCGGCTCGGCAATCCGATAACAGCGAGGGGCAGATTGACCCTGTACTCCTTTCGGGTCAGTCAAAGGCACAAAAGCAAAAACGGCTGTGCGTCAATCCGCCACTAAATGAGAGAGGGTCCGTTTTACCAAAGACAGCCACCTCTGGATGAAACTGGATGAAAAAGCAATCCTTTGCCCACCATGAGACCAGCAGGGCACACAAGGTATGGACCACAAGACGTTCCGGTTTTCAATTCAAATAAAGTGCTTTATTGGATTCACTGCACATCTCATCGTGTTGTACAGGACAGTGCCTGCCATGACGCGTTTCGACCGTAAGGCACACAGTCTTGTGTACTTCAGCAACAAAACAAGAGCAGACTGCAAATGCGGTAAGATTTTCTTTATTCTTCCATCAGCTTTCGCTTAACGCGTTTCGGTCGTCTCAGTGACCTTGGTCACATGTCATTACAGAGGGACGTATCCCGGGCTGACTTTCAAATCTCCTGAGTCTGACTTACACTGAAGAAAGACTCGTAACAACATCATTACATTCTTTAGATAGTGAGTATCATCCCACAATGTGTTGCATCTTTGTTGCTTCACAATATGCCTCATTTATGTTATTTATTCAGCGAGTATATGAAAATAATGCGCATCAATTGTAAATTCATTGACATGCCTTTCCCTTGTTCTCAACATAATCATACATACACAGGTAATGCTTTATAGGTTCAAGGGTTAATACATAAGTTGCAAAGTTACACAAAATCACGGGCAAGTGCCCATAGTGTGCCATTACTCGCTTTACAATCTACCGCAGTATTCAGTAACTCAATTAGATGTTACCAATTAATTTAATGATTTATAGCTTCACAGGGTTAGCTTCCTGGTTCATGTTCCTTTTTCCACCAACTACAGACAAGAATGAAATTCCTCATCACAGTTTAAACCATTCGGAGCCATACTATCCAATGTTAAAATATACCTTGTTTCTAGTTAACACAGTTTTCTAGTGCAGTCACCCCCTCTTCTATCAGCTGGTACTGAGTCAATTACAAAATACCTGACTTGTGTTGGGTCTTTCCCATGCACCACCTCACAGTGCCTGGCCACTGTATATGTTCTGTCACCATTTTCTATGGCCCTCATGTGTTGCAAGATTCTTTTGTGGACTTATATATATATATATATATATATATATATATATATATATATATATATATATATATTCACTGAAAAAACCATAGGTTTCAGGGGCGTTATAGTTAGTTGGACATTTCACTCGTACAAAACCATAGAAATTCCCCCGTTATAGTTAGTTCAGCTAACTATAACTCGCGCGCCCACAATGCACTGCTGATGACGTCACATATTACATCACTCATGACATGGTCAGTGACATCACTCATGACATCACTGATGACATCTCAAATGACATCACTGATGACATCACTGATGACATCATCCTTGTGATAGAGTGGCAGACCTCCTCTCACCCTAATATAACCTTTGATACACACACTCAAAAATACAAACTAACATTTTCAAAACAATGGTCATACCAATACCAGTTACTACACACCTATTCAGTAATTCCAAGATCTACACACACATCCACTCATTCACCAACAGTCCCTATACAGTCACTCATACATGTACTCACTCATCATATGTACTCATACACCTATACATCCTGTTACACACCGCCACTCATCCACAGAGTTACTCACACACATAGTCACACATGCAAACAAAGTATCAAACATCCATTTACTTGCATATACAGTTATACACACACTACCACACTTACTTCTACAGAAACTTACACATACTTACTCTCTTAAACAATCACTTATAGAAACACCTACTTATTTGTACAGGAACTCTTCCAATCTCTCACTCTCACATATACTCACTTATATACACCAATACTCACATATACTAGTTTAAAACATATGTAGTTACTCATAAAGACACTATTGAGACAGTCATTCACTCACTAACACACCCATACACATACTCATCCACCTATACAGTCCTGCACACATGCTGTCTTCAACACATACAAACAGTGAGTCACTCATTCATGCATCTATGCACTAAGTAATACCCCCACCGAACCATACAGACACTCAGACACTCATACTGATACTCAAAAAACCAACTAATAACCCATATAGACACTCATGTAGCTACTCACCAACCCATGCAGCCACTTATACACAAAGTGAGAGACTGATACAGATATTTTCATATTTAAACATTACTCACTAACCCATGTATTCACTAAGATACACTTAGTCAGTTATACAATTAATTTTACAAAACAAAATCATCTATTTAGACACTTATATACCCATTTATTCTTCCATCGACCTTGCGACATACATATATAAAACATATTTAATTTTCAGAAAAACACTCATTCACTGGATGATGTCATCAGTGATGTCATTTGAGATGTCATCAGTGATGTCATGAGTGATGTCACTGACCATGTCATGAGTGATGTAATATGTGACGTCATCAGCAGTGCATTGCGGGTGCGCGAGTTATAGTTAGCTGAACTAACTATAACGGGGAATTTCTATGGTTTTGTACGAGTGAAATGTCCAACTAACTATAACGCCCCTGAAACCTATGGTTTTTTCAGTGAATTTCTAAGGTTTTTTAAATGCTCATTTCTAACTATAACGTGCCTGAAACCTATGGTTTTTTCAGTGAATTTCTAAGGTTTTTTAAATGCTAATTTCTAACTATAACGTGCCTGAAACCTATGGTTTTTTCAGTGAATATATATATATTTATTATACTATGTATACATGTGAAAATGTCTTGGTCCCCTGTTTGCCTCGGTGACACGGAAAAATGGGTGGAACTGACGTCAGCACGCCGACGAGGTTCTCTTATGGCTCCGATGACGTCATACGGTGTCGCGAGCGGAGCCGTGCTATTATGACGTCCTCGTTGACGTGGGAGAGCTAGGAAAGAATTTCCGTGGAATGCTGGTGCAGGGGATATTCACCTAAGTGTTCAGGCTAGTCCTTTGGGAGCAACTGTTTATGTTGCCACTCCAGAAACAGAAACCAGTGATCCGAGGGCAGAGGCCCTGCAGATGGCACACGAGGTGGGGTGCCCAGTCGTGTGCACCGGCGGGGCAGCGAAGTGACAAGCACCACAACCCACAAAAAAGGTAACGAGGGCACTGAATAACACAGGATCTTCTCTTTGTATCTGGCAGGAACAACGAAGTTAAAATGCCCTAGTACCAAAATGTAGAATTAGTGCTACAACGGTCTTCAAGAGGACCTGCGATGCCGCTTCTGCCTCCCGTACCCTGGAGGTGGCACATGGGTCACGCGGTACGGTCATACTGTGGTGGGGCGCACACTCGTTGACCTCTCATGGCACTGCTCCACACTTCAGGGAGGACGCTTTCCATTAGCTGTGTTTTCTGATGACATGTCGCGCCGGCCCCGTCCAACAACAGAACTCCTTTAGATCCAAACAGACTCTTCCACTCTCTCACCGGAAGTGAAACCAGGCCACGCGGACACTTTCACAATACAACAGCCGGGAATGCACTTTTCGGTAAAAAAGCACATTCCTTCCTCCTAATTAATCAAATAAACGTCTCACTGAAGAACAGGGGCCAGCTTCGATCGGTAAACAGCCGTTACAACGACTTTTTACTTTGCGATACCATTACAACGCATGCATTACCACGCATGCGTTGTACATCACAAAGTCATTACTACGCATTTTTAGAACGCATGGTCATTTACCACGCATGCCTTTACAACGAATTTTGTTGTAAAGGTATGTATGGTAAATGACCATGCGTTCTAAAAGCATGTAAACGATCCATGTCGTTGTAAGGAAACAGAGGCTGTTCCGTTTCCTCACAACAACGTGCACCGCCCCTCAGAGACAACGTGAAGCAGGAACCACGAGGAGAGAGGAACCACGAGGAGTGAGAGGTAAGAGGGATTGGGCATGGGGTGGGGATTTCTTTTCTAGGGTTTAGGGTAGTGCAGTGGTGTTTGGGTAGTGTAGGGGGTCGTGCTGGGGGTAGTGTTTTAGGGTTTAGGGTAGTGCAGTGGTGTTTGGGTAGTGTAGGGGGTCGTGCTGGGGGTAGTGTTTTAGGGTTTAGGGTAGTGCAGTAGTGTAGGGGGTCGTGCTCGGGGTAGTGTTTTAGGGTTTAGGGTAGTGCAGTGGTGTTTGAGTAGTGTAGGGGGTCAAGCTGGTGGTAGTGTTTTAGGGTTTAGGGTAGTGCAGTGGTGTTTGTGTAGTGTAGGGGGTCATGCTGGGGGAGTGTTTTATGGTTTAGGGTAGTGCAGTGGTGTTTGGGTAGTGTAGGGGGTCATGCTGGGGGTAGATTTAGGGTTTAGGGTAGTGCAGTGGTGTTTGGGTAGTGTAGGGAGTCGTGCTGGGGGTAGTGTTTTAGGGTTTAGGGTAGTGCAGTGGTGTTTGTGTAGTGTAGGGGTTGTGCTGGGGGTAGTGTTTTAGGGTTTATGTTAGTGCAGTGGTGTTTGGGTAGTGTAGGGGTAGTGCTGGGGTAGTGTTTTAGGGTTTAGGGTAGTGCAGTGGTGTTTGTGTAGTGTAGGGGGTAGTGCTGGGGGTAGTGTTTTAAGGTTTAGGGTAGTGCAGTGGTGTTTGGGTAGTGTAGGGGTTCATGCTGGGGGTAGTGTTTTAGGGTTTAGAGTAATGCAGTGGTGTTTGTATAGTGTAGGGGGTTTAGGGTAGTGCAGTGGTGTTTGTGTAGTGGGTCATGCTGGGGGTTGTGTTTTAGGGTTTAGGTAGGGCAGTGGTGTTTGTGTAGTGTAGGGGTAGTGTTTTAGGGTTTAGGGTAGTGCAGTGGTGTTTGTGTAGTGTAGGGGGTCATGCTGTGGGTAGTGTTTTAGGGTTTAGGGTAGTGCAGTTGTGTTTGTGTAATGTACAGGGTCATGTTTTAGGGTATAGGGTAGTGCAGTGGTGTTTGGGTAGTGTAGGGGGCCATGCTGGGGTTAGTGTTTTAGGGTTTAGGGTAGTGCAGTGGTGTTTGGGTAGTGTAGGGGTCGTGCTGGGGATAGTGTTTTAGGGTTTAGGGTAGTGCAGTGGTGTTTGTGTAGTGTGGGAGGTCATGCTGGGGGTAGATTTAGGGTTTAGTGTAGTGCAGTGGTGTTTAGGTAGTGTAGGGAGTCGTGCTGGGGGTAGTGTTTTAGGGTTTAGGGTAGTCCAGTGGTGTTTGTGTAGTGTAGGGAGTCGTGCTGGGGTAGTGTTTTAGGGTTTAGGGTAGTGCAGTGGTGTTTGGGTAGTGTAGGGGGTCGTGCTGGGGTAGTGTTTTAGGGTTTCGGTAGTGCAGTGGTGTTTGTGTAGTGTAGGGGGTCATGCTGGGGGTAGTGTTTTAGGGTTTAGGGTAGTACAATGGTGTTTGTGTAGTGTAGGGGGTAGTGTTTTAGGGTTTAGGGTAGTGCAGTGGTGTTTGTGTACTGTAGGGGGTCGTGCTGGGTTCTAGTGTTTTAGGGTTTAGGGTAGTGCAGTGGTATTTGTGTAGTGTAGGGGGTAGATTTAGGGTTTAGGGTAGTGCAGTGGTGTTTGGGTAGTGTAGGGGGTCGTGCTGGGGGTAGTGTTTTTGAGTTTAGGGTAGTGCAGTTGTGTTTGGGTAGTGAAGGGGGTCGTGCTGGGGGTAGTGTTTTAGGGTTTAGGGTAGTGCAGTGGTGTTTGGGTAGTGTAGGGGTCAACCAACATGAATTTGTCCTTGTGTGATGTAACCAATGCTCATGTAAAGCACTCCAATACCTGACCAGTCTGCACTATATAAAACTGCAAAAAACAAAAAATAAAAAGTGTTTTGCACACTTCTGTCATTGGGCTATACGTGGGCTACCTCTGGGTGATATTTGTGCTACATTTTGGCTCTTTTTTCTCTGGTGGCCATCTTGGGAGACTTATTTGTCATGAAGTTTCCTAATTTCCTCATTTACTACAGTCTCCTCAGTAGGAAATGCTTTCAGTTTTTACTTTGATTCCATCAAGAAGGCATTCAGATGTGTCACACATTTGCCATAAATTCAGAATGTTAGCACTCTAGTTGTTCATTAGATCACTGTAGTAAGCTACTGCTCACCAAGGAGTTAACTGGAAGTCTACTGCTGGTATTGAAAGTGATTGTTTCAGTCTGCATGTCAGAATTTTCTAATGAAATAGAAGAGGATTTGAGATCTCACTTAAAACATGCCCTAAATTTTCTTTTTCAGCACTAACCATAATTTCTATGGCAAAATGAACCCCCTCATTTTGTTCCTTTTAAATTAAATGTTTTAAGTGTTACCAGTTTATTCCAATCAAGATGGCTTCAGGTGTGCCATACTTTTGTCATAAGTAAGGCTGTTAGCACTCTAGTTGTTCTTTAGAACACTCTGGGAAGCTGCAGTAGAACACAAAGGCATCAACTGACAGGCTGCTCCTGTTGAAATATAACAGGAAGATATTTGAGATCTCACTTAAAACATGTCCTAATTTTTCTTTCTACAGCACTAACCATAATTTCTATGGCAAAATGAACCCCCTCATTTTGTTCCTTTTTAAATTAAATGTTTTAAGTGTTACCAGTTTATTCCAATCAAGATGGCTTCAGGTGTGCCATACTTTTGTCAAAAGTAAGACTGTTAGCGCTCTAGTTGTTCTTTAGAACACTCTGGGAAGCTGCAGTAGAACACAAAGGCATCAACTGACAGGCTGCTCCTGTTGAAATATAACAGGAAGATATTTGAGATCACACTTGAAACATGTCCTAATTTTTCTTTCTACAGCACTAACCATAATTTCTATGACAAAATGAACCCCATCATTTTGTTCCTTTTTAAATTAAATGTTTTAAGTGTTACCAGTTTATTCCAATCAAGATGGCTTCAGGTGTGCCATACTTTTGTCATAAGTAAGGCTGTTAGCACTCTAGTTGTTCTTTAGAACACTCTGGGAAGCTGCAGTAGAACACAAAGGAATCAACTGACAGTCTCTGCCATTGTTGGATGTAAATGTTTTACTGAGAATGTCAGACTTCATTCTCACATGACTGAGAAAAATAATGTGAATTTACAGAAAATATGCTCTCATTTTAGCTTCTGGAGCACCTTCCAAAACTGTATGGGACAAGCATGTGAAAATAGTTTTCTCTCAAACATGATTCATGATATCCCAGCAGAAGGTTTTCACAGGCTAAAATCACCTTAGAACACACCACAATTCCTGAAATTAGTATGGTACCATCAACAAATGAATTCTAATGTAACTAAAGTCTGTTATCACCCTTTATAGTTCTCCTTTTGGTAACCCTCAAAATCTTCGATTCAGTACAATGCATTTCAATGGGGTACTATCATTTATATTGGTCCCAAGATGGCTGCCAGCACTTCCAGGATGAAGTGATGACAGCCAATCAGATCTCATGATGACATGTGTGGTTAGGCTCCGCCCAGATATATATGTGTTTTTACTTTTGATTTTCTCTTCAACTACTGAACGGATTTACACCATTTAACAAAAGGGTTCTTTCTGAACCAAGAACTACCTCTTTGCCAAATTTGGTGTAATTCCGTTCAGCAGTTCGGGCTGTAGCCTTGCATAAAGTTTCCTATGGGAAATTGATTTTTTGACTGTTATTTTTTTAATTTCTCCGCAACTACTGAACGGATTTACACCATTTAACAAAAGGGTTCTTTCTGAACCAAGAACTACCTCTTTGCCAAATTTGGTGTAATTCCGTTCAGCAGTTCGGGCTGTAGCCGTGGCTAAAGTTTCCTATGGGAAAATGAATGGGGAAAACACGTTTTGGGACCCCCCTTTTTTCTCGGCCCCCACTTGACGAATCACCCCAAAACTTTCAGGGTAGGAGCGGACCGGAGCGGGCCATAAAGTTTGAAAATTTCGCGAAGATTAGTCAACCAACGCAAGAGTTATTTCAAATAGAATGTCGCGGATTTCCTATGGAAAATAGGTCCTAACTATAACTATCTACTGGCGACTGCCAGTAGATAATATATATATATATATACATATATATATATATATATATTATCTACTGGCGGTCGCCAGTAGATAGTTATAGTTAAAACCTATTATCCATAGGAAATCGGCGACATTCTATTTGAAATAACGTTGGCGCCGGTTGACGAATCTTCGCGAAAGTTTCCAACTTGTTGGGGCGCTCCGGTCCGCTCCTATCCTGAAAGTCTCGGGGTGATACGTCAAGCGGGGGCCGAGAAAAAGGGGGTCCCAAAACGCGTTTTCCCCATTCATTTTTCCATAGGAACCTTTAGTCGCAGCTACAGCCCGAACTGCTGAACGGAATTACACCAAATTTGGCAAAGAGGTAGCCCTTGGTTCAGTGTCGTGCCTTTTGTTTAAATGGTGTAAATCCGTTCAGTAGTTCCTGAGAAAATCAAAAGTAAAGTCACATATATATCTGGGCGGAGCCTAACCACACATGTCATCGTGAGATCTGATTGGCTGTCAGCACTTCATCCTGGAATTGCTGGCAGCCATCTTGGGACCAATATAAATGATAGTACCTCATTGAAATGCATTGTAGTGAATAGAAGATTTTGAGGGTCACCAAAAGGAGAACTATAAAGGGTGATAACAGGCTTTAGTTACATTAGAATTTATTTGTTGATGGTACCATACTAATTTTAGGAATTGTGGTGTATTCTAAGGTGATTTTACCATGTGAAAAACCTTCAGCTGGGATATCATGAATCATGTTTGAGAGAACACTATTTTCTCATGCTTGTCCCATGGAGGTTTGGAAGGTGCTCCAGAAGCTAAAATGAGAGCATATTTTCTGTAAATTCACATTATCTTTCTCACTCATGTGAGAATGAAGTCTGACATTCTCAGTAAAACATGTACATCCAACAAGGGCAGAGACTGTCAGTTGATTCCTTTGTGTTCTACTGCAGCTTCCCAGAGTGTTCTAAAGAACAACTAGAGTGCTAACAGCCTTACTTATGACAAAGTATGGCACACCTGAAGCCATCTTGATTGGAATAAACTGGTAACACTTAAACAATTTAATTTAAAAAGGAACAAAATGATGGGGTTCATTTTGTCATAGAAATTATGGTTAGTGCTGTAGAAAGAAAAATTAGGACATGTTTCAAGTGTGATCTCAAATATCTTCCTGTTATATTTCAACAGGAGCAGCCTGCCAGTTGATGCCTTTGTGTTCTACTGCAGCTTCCCAGAGTGTTCTAAAGAACAACTAGAGCGCTAACAGCCTTACTTATGACAAAAGTATGGCACACCTGAAGCCATCTTGATTGGAATAAACTGGTAACACTTAAAACATTTAATTTAAAAAGGAACAAAATGATGGGGTTCATTTTGTCATAGGAATTATGGTTAGTGCTGTAGAAAGAAAAATTAGGACATATTTCAAGTGTGATCTCAAATATCTTCCTGTTATATTTCAACAGGAGCAGCCTGCCAGTTGATGCCTTTGTGTTCTACTGCAGCTTCCCAGAGTGTTCTAAAGAACAACTAGAGCGCTAACAGCCTTACTTATGACAAAAGTATGGCACACCTGAAGCCATCTTGATTGGAATAAACCAGTAACACTTAAAACATTTAATTTAAAAAGGAACAAAATGAGGGGTTCTTTTGAAATAGAAATTATGGTTAGTGCTGCAGAAAGAAAAATTAGGGCATGTTTTAAGTGAGATCTCAAATCCTCTTCTATTTCATTAGAAAATTCTGACATGCAGACTGAAACAATCACTTTCAATACCAGCAGCAGACTACCAGTTAACTCCCTGGTGAGCAGTAGCTTTACTCCAGTGATCTAATGAGCAACTAGAGTGCTAACATTCTGAATTTATGGCAGATGTGAGACATCTGAATGCCTTCTTGATGGAATCAAAGTAAAAAACTGAAAGCATTTCCTACTGAGGAGACTGCAGTAAATGAAGAAATTAGGAAACTTCATAACAAAGAAGTCTTCCAAGATGGCCACCAGTGAAAAAAGAGCCCAAATGTAGCACACATATTACCCAGATGTAGCCCACATATAGCCCAATGACAAAAGTGTGCAAAACACTTTTTATTTTTAGTTTTTTTGCAGTTTTATGTAGTGCAGACTGGTCAGGTATTGGAGCATTGCATCTTAAAACATGACCCCCTACACTACAAAAACACCACTGCACTACCTTAAACCCTAAAACACTACCCCCAGCACGACCCCCTACACTACACAAGCACCACTGCACTATCCTAAACCCTAAAACACTACCCCCAGCACGACCCCCTACACTACCCAAACACCACTGCACTAACCTAAATCCTAAAACACTACCACCAGCACGACCCCCTACACTACCCAAACACCACTGCACTACCCTAAAACATGACCCCCTACACTACACAAACACCACTGCACTACCCTAAACCCTAAAACACTACCCCCAGCACGACCTCCTACACTACACAAGCACCACTGCACTACCCTAAACCCTAAAACACTACCCCCAGCACGACCCCCTACACTACCCAAACACCACTGCACTACGCCTAAAACACTACCACCTGCACGACCCCCTACACTACCCAAACACCACTGCACTAACCTAAATCCTAAAACACTACCCCCAGCACGACCCCCTACACTACCCAAACACCACTGCACTATCCTAAAACATGACCCCCTACACTACACAAACACCACTGCACTACCCTAAACCCTAAAACACTACCCCCAGCACGACCCCATACACTACACAAGCACCACTGCACTACCCTAAACCCTAAAACACTACCCCCAGCACTACCCCCTACACTGCCCGAACACCACTGCACTGCCCTAAACCCTGAAACACCAGCCCCTGCATGACCCCCTACACTGCCCGAACACCACTGCACTGCCCTAAACCCTGAAACACCACCCCTAGCACGACCCCCTACACTGCCCGAACACCACTGCACTGCCCTAAACCCTGAAACACCACCCCTTCACGACCCCCTACACTGCCCGAACACCACTGCACTGCCCTAAACCCTGAAACACCACCCCCAGCATGACCCCCTACACTGCCCGAACACCACTGCACTGCCCTAAACCCTGAAACACTACCCCCAGCAAGACCCCCTACACTGCCCGAACACCACTGCACTGCCCTAAACCCTGAAACATCACCCCCAGCAAGACCCCCTACACTGCCCGAACACCACTGACCTAAACCCTGAAACACCACCCCCAGCACGACCCCCTACACTGCCCGAACACCACTGCACTGCCCTAAACCCTGAAACACTACCCCCAGCATGACCCCCTACACTGCCCGAACACCACTGCTCTGCCCAAAACCCTGAAACACCAGCCCCAGCACGACCCCCTACACTGCCCGAACACCACTGCACTGCCCTAAACCTTGAAACACCAGCCCCTGCACGACCCCCTACACTGCCCGAACACCACTGCACTACCCTAAACCCTGAAACATCACCCCCAGCACGTCCCCCTACACTGCCCGAGCACCACTGCACTGCCCTAAACCCTGAAACACCAGCCCCAGCATGACCCCCTACACTGCCCGAACACCACTGCACTGCCCTAAACCCTGAAACACCAGCCCCAGCACGACCGCCTACACTGCCCGAACAACACTGCACTGCCCTAAACCCTGAAACACCAGCCCCAGCACGACCCCCTACACTGCCCGAACACCACTGCACTGCCCTAAACCGTGAAACACCAGCCTCAGCATGACCCCCTACACTGCCTGAACACCACTGCACTGCCCTGAACCCTGAAACACCAGCCCCAGCACAACACCCTACACTGCCCGAACACCACTGCACTGCCCTAAACCCTGAAACACCACCCCGTGCATGACCCCCTACACTGCCCGAACACCACTGCACTGCCCTAAACCCTGAAACACCACCCCCAGCGCGACCCCCTACACTGCCCGAACACCACTGCACTAAACCCTGAAACACCACCCCCTGCACAACCCCCTACACTGCTCGAACACTACTGCACTGCCCTAAACCCAGAAACACCATCCCCAGCACGACCCCCTATACTGCACGAACACCACTGCACTGCCCTAAACCCTGAAACACTACCCCCAGCAAGACCCCCTACACTGCCCGAACACCACTGCACTGCCCTAAACCCTGAAACATCACCCCCAGCAAGGCCCCCTACACTGCCCGAACACCACTGCCCTAAACCCTGAAACACCACCCCCAGCAAGACCCCCTACACTGCCCGAACACCACTGCACTGCCCTAAACCCTGAAACACCAGCCCCAGCACGACCCCCTACACTGCCCGAACACCACTGCACTGCCCTAAACCCTGAAACACCACCCCCTGCACGACCCCCTACACTGCCCGAACACCACTGTACTGCCCTAAACCCTGAAACCCCACCCCCAGCATGACCCCTTACACTGCCAGAACACCACTGCACTGCCCTAAACCCTGAAACACCAACCCCTGCATGACCCCCTACACTGCCCGAACACTACTGCACCGCCCTAAACCCTGAAACACCACCCCCAGCACGACCCCCTACACTGCACGAACACCACTGCACCGCCCTAAACCCTGACACACTACCCCCAGCAAGACCCCCTACACTGCCCAAACACCAATGCACTGCCCTAAACCCTGAAACATCACCCCCAGCAAGACCCCCTACACTGCCCGAACACCACTGCCCTAAACCCTGAAACACCACCCCCAGCAAGACCCCCTACACTGCCCGAACACCACTGCACTGCCCTAAACCCTGAAACACCACCCCCAGCAAGACCCCCTACACTGCCCGAACACCACTGCACTGCACTAAACCCTGAAACACCACCCCCAGCACGACCCCCTACACTGCCCGAACACCACTGCTCTGCCCAAAACCCTGAAACACCAGCCCCAGCACGACCCCCTACACTGCCCGAACACCACTGCACTGCCCTAAACCCTGAAACACCAGCCCCAGCACGACCCCCTACACTGCCCGAACACCACTGCACTGCCCTAAACCCTGAAACACCACCCTCAGCATGACCCCCAACACTGCCCGAACACCACTGCACTGCCCTAAACCCTGAAACACCAGCCCCAGCATGACCCCGTACACTGCCCGCACACCACTGCACTGCCCTAAACCCTGAAACACCAGCCCCAGCACAACCCCGTACACTGCCCTAACACCACTGCACTGCCCTAAACCCTGAAACACCAGCCCCAGCACGACCGCCTACACTGCCCGAAAACTACTGCACTGCCCTAAACCCTGAAACACCACCCCCAGCAAGACTACCTACACTAGCCGAACACCACTGCACTGCCCTAAACCCTGAAACACCACCCCCTGCACGACCCCCTACACTGCCCAAACACTACTGCACTGCCCTAAACCCTGAAACACCACCCCTCAGCACGACACCCTACACTGCCCGAACACCACTGCACTGCCCTAAACCCTGAAACACCACCCCAGCACGACCCCCTACACTGCCCGAACACCACTGCACTAAACCCTGAAACACCACCCCCTGCACGACCCCCTACACTGCCGGAACACCACTGCACTGCCCTAAACCCTGAAACACCACCCCCAGCACGACCCCCTACACTGCCCTAACACCACTGCACTGCCCTAAACCCTGAAACATCACCCCCAGCACAACCCCCTACACTGCCTGAGCACCATTGCTCTGCCCTAAACCCTGAAACACTAGCCCCAGCACGACCCCCTACACTGCCCGAACACCACTGCACTGCCCTAAACCCTGAAACACCACCCCCAGCACGACCCCCTACACTGCCCAAACACCACTGCACTGCCCTAAACCCTGAAACACCAGCCCCAGCAAGACCACCTACACTGCCCGAACACCACTGCATTGCCCTAGACTCTGAAACACCAGCCCCAGCAAGACCCCCTACACTGCCCGAACACCACTGCACTGCCCTAAACCCTGAAACACCAGCCCCAGCATGACCCCCTACACTGCCCGAACACCACTGCACTGCCCTAAACCCTGAAACACCAGCCCCAGCACGACCCCCTACACTGCCCGAACACCACTGCACTGCCCTAAACCCTGAAACACCAGCCCCAGCACCACCCCCTACACTGCCCGAACACCACTGCACTGCCCTAAACCCTGAAACACCAGCCCCAGCACCACCCCTACAATGCCCGAACACCACTGTACTGCCCTAAACCCTGAAACACCACCCCCTGCACCGCCCCCTACACTGCCCGAACACCACTGCACTGCCCTAAACCCTGAAACACCACCCCCTGCACGACCCCCTACACTGCCCGAACACCACTGCACTGCCCTAAACCCTGAAACACCACCCCCTGCACCACCCCCTACACTGCCCGAACACCACTGCACTGCCCTAAACCCTGAAACACCACCCCCTGCACCGCCCCTACACTGCCCGAACACCACTGCACTGCCCTAAACCCTGAAACACCACCCCCAGCATGACCCCTTTACTGCTCGAACACCACTGCACTGCCCCAAACCCTGAAACACCACCCCCAGCATGACCCCCTACACTGCCCGAACACCACTGCCCTAAACCCTGAAACACCACCCCTGCACGACCCCCTACACTGCCCGAACACCACTGCACTGCCCTAAACCCTGAAACACCACCCCCTGCACGACCCCCTACACTGCCCAAACACCACTGCACTGCCCTAAATCCTGAAACACCACCCCCAGCAAGACCCCCTACACTGCCCGAACACCACTGCACTGCCCTAAACCCTGGAACACTACCCCCAGCATGACCCCCTACACTACCCGAACACC
This sequence comes from Calotriton arnoldi, assembly GCA_963921515.1. NCBI lineage: Eukaryota > Metazoa > Chordata > Amphibia > Caudata > Salamandridae > Calotriton > Calotriton arnoldi. The sequence goes on along the minus strand of CAWUFW010000586.1, from coordinate 3,064,698 downwards.
ACTGCACTACCCTAAACCCTAAAATACTCCCCCAGCACGACCCCCTACACTACCTGAACACGACTGCACTGCCCTAAACCCTAAAACACTCCCCCAGCACGACCCCCTACACTACCCGAACACCACTGCACTGCCCTAAACCCTAAAACACTCCCCCAGCACGACCCCCTACACTACCTAAACACCACTGCACTGCCCTAAACCCTAAAACACTACCCCCGCATGACCCCTACACTACCCAAATACCAATGCACTACCCTAATCCCTAAAACACTACCCCCGCACAACCCCCTACACTACCCAAAGACCACTGCACTACCCTAAACTCTAAAACAATATCCCCGCACGACTTCCTACACTACCCAAAGACCACTGCACTACCCTAAACCCTAAAACACGACCTCCTACACTACACAAACACCACTGCACTACCCTAAACCCTAAAAACTACCCCCAGCACGAACCCCTACACTACCCAAACACCACTGCACTACCCTAAACCATAAAACACTACCCCCAGCAGTACCCCTACGCTACCCAAACACCACTGCACTACCCTAAACCCTAAAACACTACCCCCAGCAGTACCCCCTACACTACCCAAACACCATTGCACTATCCTAAACCCTAAAACACTACCCCCAGCAGTATCCCCTACACTACCCAAACACCACTGCACTACCCTAAACCCTAAAACCCTAAAACACTAACCCCAGCACGACCCCCTACACTACCCAAACACCACTGTACTACCCTAAACCCTAAAACACTCCCCCAGCACGACTCCCTACACTACCCAAACACCACTGCACTACCCTAAACCTACCCCCAGCATGACCCCCTACACTACACAAACACCACTGCACTACCCTAAACCCTAAAACACTACCCCCAGCACGACCCTCTTCACTACCTAAACACAACTGCACAATTTGTTACAGGCGTTGCAACGCAGGCCTGTGGTGCTTACTGGAAGTACCTGGTGGGCTGGTTGGGCCCCAGGGACTCTCAGGATTCAAGGTGACCTAATCCCCCAACTTAAAACGCGCCACGGGGCGCGTTTGCACAGTGGTGAAGGGAGGGGCGGGGCCTCAGGTGACATGTGCGCAAACACGCCCTGTGGTGCGTTTTAAGTTGGGGAGTTAATTCCCTTTGAATCCTGGGGCCAACTAGCCCACCAGGTACCTTCAGTAAGCACAACAGAGGTGCGTTGCAGAGAGGTGAAAAAAGGTGCGTGGCCTCGGAACGCCTCTCTGCAACTCAGCTCTGTGGTCCTAACTGTAGGTACCTGGGGGCTAGTTGGACCCCAGGGACCCTCAGGATTCAAGGGGACTTAATCCCGCAACTTAAAACGTGCCACGGGGTGCCTTTGCACACATGTCACCTCAGGCCCCCTCCCTTCACCACTGTGCAAACGTGCACTGGCTCTGGTTAGTCAGAGTCAGTTACCACCAGTACCCATCTGAAAAAGTTGTGGGCACAGGATGATTTTGCAACAAGGCCTCTTTCTGCTCCTCTTTTGGTTCTTTCTGCACATCTTTTGCTTCTTTCTGTGCGTTTTTTCTTCTTTCTTCACATGTCCTACCTCTGTTGGCATAGTTAGAAACTAGCATTTAAAAAACCTTTGAAATTCACTTAAAAAATCATAGTTTTCAGGCACGTTATAGTTAGAAATTAGCATTTAAAAAACCTTTGAAATTCACTGAAAAAACCATAGGTTTCAGGCACGTTATAGTTAGAAATTTGCATTTAAAAAACCTTTGAAATTCACTGAAAAAACCATAGGTTTCAGGCACGTTATAGTTAGAAATTAGCATTTAAAAAACTTTGAAATTCACTGAAAAAACCATAGGTTTCAGACACGTTATAGTTATAAATTAGCATTTAAAAACCTTTGAAATTCACTGAAAAAACCATAGGTTTTAGGGACAGTTATAGTTAGTTGGACATTGCACTCGTACAAAACCCGTGAAATTCCCCTGTTATAGTTAGTTCAGCTAACTATAACTCGCGCCCCGCAATGCACTGCTGATGACGTCACATATTACATCACTCATGACATGGTCAGTGACATCACTGATGACATCACTGATGACATCACTGATGACATCTCAAATGACATCACTGATGACATCATCCATGTGATAATTTCATGCATCTTCTCACACCCTAATATAACTTTTGATACACCCACTCTAAATTACAGACTGCCATTCTCAAAACCATAGACACTCCAACACCAAAAACTACATACCCACTCACTGATTCTTAGGTCTACACACACATCCACTCACTCACCTGTACAGTCACTCATACTTACAGTCACTCAGTACAGGACTATCATATGCACTCATACACCTATATAAACACTCACACATGTCCACTCATCCATAGAGGTACTCACACACCTAGTCAGTCATGCAAAAAATTAATCACACACCCATTTACTCACCTATACAGTTATACACACACCAGCTCACTTACTCATACAAATACTAGCACATTCTTACGCTCTTATACAATAACTGATACAAGCACACACGCATCCATACAGCCACTCTCACAATAACACACTCTCACTTATAGCCATTTAAATACTCTAACACACATATATACTGCCTTTTACATATGTAGTTACTCGCACATGTACCACTGAGATATACATTCACTCACTAACACACCCATACACACACTCACCCACCCAAGCAGTCCATCACAGATGCACTCTTGAAATCATGCACCCAGTGAATCACCCACTCACACAACTATGTATAGAGTCACACACACCCCACCCACACAAACACTCAGGCAGCCATACAGATCTATACATGTCTATATAGGAGTATGAGTGCATATGATAGTCCTGTACTGAGTGACCGTAAGTATGAGTGACTGTACGGGTGAGTGAGTGGATGTGTGTGTAGACCTAAGAATCAGTGAGTGGGTATGTAGTTATTGGTGTTGGAGTGTCTATGGTTTTGCGAATGGCAGTCTTTAATTTAGAGTGGGTGTATCAAAGGTTATATTAGGGTGTGAGGAGGTGCATCAGATTATCACGTAGATGATGTCATCAGTGATGTCATCAGTGATGTCATTTGAGATGTCAGTGATGTCACTGACCATGTCATGAGTGATGTAATATGTGACGTCATCAGCAGTGCATTGCGGGGGCGCAAGTTATAGTTAGCTGAACTAACTATAACGGGGAATTTCACGGGTTTTGTACGAGTGCAATGTCCAACTAACTATAACTGTCCCTAAAACCTATGGTTTTTTCAGTGAATTTGTAAGGTTTTTTAAATGCTAATTTCTAACTATAACGTGCCTGAAACCTATGGTTTTTCAGTGAATTTCAAAGGTTTTTTAAATGCTAATTCCTAACTATAACATGTCTGAAACCTATGGTTTTTTTCAGTGAATTTCAAAGGTTTTGTAAATGACAATTTTTAAATGTATTAATTGCTATATTCATTTTTTGATACTGATTTACAACATTTTTTTAAACTATTTATTTTTAGATATTTTATTTTTTAAATTACATTGTAATTACATTATACATTACATTACAAAATATACTTTCTCAGAATGAATTACTTTAGTTTAAATACTTTGCAAATAGGCAATAGACTTTTAAGTACAGTAGTTACAGTTGCAATGGGCAACACAATTTCAAACACAATGCAACATTGAGCTCAATGTGAATTTCTAGTTAAATGCAATTAGTTACTTTATGGATTACTTTTTCTAACCACAGGACTGGATCCTAGATTCAGTCCTGGGACATCTCCTGTAAACAGTTGAGTAAAAGCGTTTTGGTTACAGTAGTGATTTTTAAGGAATATTATTGTATTTTAAAAGTTGACACAGAAACTTCTTCACATAGAATCACCAATGTTATCCTATGGGAGGAAATTCACTTAGCAGGTAAGTAGTGTTATCGTTACTTTTTCTTACTCAGTGGTGGATCCTGGATCCAGCACTGGTGCATCTCCTGTAAACAGTTGAAAGAATGCGTTTAAGTCATACAGGCGATTTTTAAGGAATATTTGTAGTTTGTGAAAATCGACACTGAAACTTTTCTGCTGAAAACCAGACAATGGATTCCTATGGAAGGAAATACAAGTTACTGGTAAGTACGGTTAGAATTACTTTTCAGGGTAAGTGCTGGGCTAAAAGATGCAGCACTGGCTTCTCTCCTGATAACAGGTGAGTAAATCGGAATTCGTAGTTCGGCTGATTTTAGAGGAATATTATAAAGTTCCAAAACTCCACACTTAGAAGAATTTCCAAGTGAAACCAGTCAATGTTAGCCTATGGAAGGAAATTCAAGTTACTGGTAAGTACGGTTAGAATTACTTTTCAGGATCTGTACTGGGCTCAAAGATGCAGCACTGAGGTCTCTCCTGATAACAGGTGAGTAAATCGGAATTCGTAGTTCGGCTGATTTTAGAGGAATATTTGTATGTTTCAAAAATCGACACTTCGAAACTTTTTCAGCAAAAAGCAGGCAATGATATCCTATGGAAGGAAATTCAAGTTACTGGTAAGTACGGTTAAAATTACTTTTCAGGATCAGTACTGGGCTCAAAGATGCAGCACTGAGGTCTCTCCTGATAACAGGTGAGTAAATCGGAATTCGTAGTTCGGCTGATTTTAGAGGAATATTATAAAGTTCCAAAACTCCACACTTAGAAGAATTTCCAAGTGAAACCAGTCAATGTTAGCCTATGGAAGGAAATTCAAGTTACTGGTAAGTATGGTTAAAATTACTTTTCAGGATCAGTACTGGGCTCAAAGATGCAGCACTGAGGTCTCTCCTGATAACAGGTGAGTAAATCGGAATTCGTAGTTCGGCTGATTTTAGAGGAATATTTGCACAATGGTGAAGGAAGGGGTGGGGCCTGAGGTGACATGTCTGCAAACACGCCCTGTAGCGCGTTTTAAGTTGGAGAATTAATTCCTCCTCAATCCCGAGGGTCCCTAGGGGCCAACTAGCCCACCAGATACCTCCAGTATGCGCCAGAGGGCTGTGTTGTAGAGAGGTGTTCAGAGGCCACGCCCCTTTTTACAACACTCTGCAACGCAGCTCCGTGGCGCTTACTGGAGGTACCTGGTGGGCTAGTTGGCCCCCAGGGACCCTCAGGATTGAAGGGGATTTAATTCCCCATCTTAAAACACGCCATGGGGCCTGTTTGCACACATGTCACCTGAAGCCCCGCCCCTCCCTTCACCACTGTGCAAACGCGCCCGTGGCGCATTTTAAGTTGGGGGATTAAGTCCCCTTGAATCCTGAGGGTCCCTGGAGTCCAACTAGCCCACCATGTACCTCCAAAAAGAGCCAGAGAGCTGCAGTGCAGAGAGGTGTAAAAAGGGGCGTGGCCTCTGTACACCTCTCTGCAATGCAGCCCCCTGGCGCATACTGGAGGTTCCTGGTGGGCTAGTTGGCCCCCAGGGACCCCCAGTATTCAAGGGGAATTCGTTCCCCCTCTGCAAACGCGCCAGGGGCGCGTTTGCAGAGTGGTAAAGGAAGGGCACAATCGTTTTTTTTTTGGGGGTTTTTTTTTCCTGAAGGGGGGCTGTTTGGTCCCCCTTCCTTTTTCCTTTTTTTGGGCCCTGGGGACCCCATCCCCAAGGGCCTTACCCCTTTTTTCTTTTTTTTAAAAACAAAACGGGAAGGGGGCCACGTGGCCCCCCTCCCGTGGCCGATTCCGGCCCGTGGACCCCATCCCCCGGGGCATGGCCACACTTTTTATGATTTTTTTAAGGAAAGGGGCTGTGTGTCCCCCCTCCTCAGGCCTCCTTTTGCCCCGGGGACCCCATCCCCCGGGGCAGGCCTTTATTTTTTTTTATTATTATTTTTTGGGGGGGAGGGGGCCGCGTGGCCCCCCTCTCGGGCCACTACTTGCCCCGGGGACCCCATCCCCCGGGACTGGCCCTATCCTTTGGGGACCGTGGGGGACCCCAACTCCCCACGGTCCAGCCGGCTCCCCGCGTCCTGCGGGAGCCGGCATTGCTTTTCCACATGGGGAGCTGCTAACATGCAGCTCCCCATGTGGAAAGCAATCTGCTTTGAATTTTGGAAGAGAGAGCAGGTTTCCTGCTCTCTCTTCCAAAATTCAAAGCAGTTTGCTATGACAGGACGGGAGCCGTGAGGCTCCCGTCCTGTCATACCAAACAGCAGTGTCCCGGGTAGGCACCCCGGGACACTGCAGGAGCCGGCCCTGGGGGTGGCGGTCCCCAGGGCCATCAAGGGCTCCAGGAGGGGGCCACGCGGCCCCCCTCCCAACACCATGAAAGCCCCGGGGGGTAGCGGTCCCCGGGGCTTGGGGGGCCTTAGAGGCCCCCCAAACCATTTTTTAACCCCCCGCATGCCCCCGGGACTTGGCCCACCCGGGGGCCAAATAACAAAGAAGCGCGGGAGCTCGCGCTTCATTTTTTTTTTTTATTGGCAGGATCCGCACACCCAGCGCGTTTTTTGCCGATTTAAAAAAAATAATAATTATTATTATTTTGGCCCTGGGGGCCCTTATAGGACCCCCTGAGCAGGCCTAGGGGGTCAGGGTGTTTCTACCCTGCCCCCTTTTTGCGTTTTACGCAGTTGTTTTACTGCTTTCTTGTTCCTCGGTTCTACCGAGGAACAAGATGGCTGCCAACACTTCCTGGTTTGGAGTGTTGACAGCCAATTAGCATGCAGCTCGTGATCGGGAGGGTGCGCGAATCCACCGCGGCCATAGATATTGAAACTTTATTTTGGATTTTCTCAGCAACTACTGAACGGATTTACACCATTTTTAAAAAGGGTGCTTTCTGAACCAAGCACTACCTTTTTGCCAAATTTGGTGTAATGCCGTTCAGCAGTTTTTGCTGTAGCCTTGCATAAAGTTTCCTATGGGAAATTGATTTTTTCACTCTTAGTTTTTGAATTTCTCCGCAACTACTGAACGGATTTACACCATTTAAAAAAAGGTCACTTTCTGAACCAAGCGCTACCTTTTTGCAAAATTTGGTGTAATTCCGTTCAGCAGTTCAGGCTGTAGCAGTGGCTAAAATTTCCTATGGGAATTAACATGGAGAAAACATGTTTTGGGACCCCCCTTTTTTCTTGGCCCCCGCTTGATGAATCACCCCGAAACTTTCAAGACAGGAGCGGACCGGAGCGCCCCACTAGTTTTGAAAATTTTGCGATGATTCGTCAAACGACGCCAAAGTTATTGGGAATAGAATGTTATGAATTTCCTATGGATAATAGGTCCTAACTATAACTATCTACTGGCGACCGCCAGTAGATTATATATATATATATATATAATACACACACACACACTGGAAAAAAACAAAGGTTTGAGGGACGTTATGGTTAGACTTAGATTTCGCTCGTACAAAACCATAGAAATTCAGCAGTTATAGTTACCTAAACTAACTATAACTTATGCCCCCGCAATGCACTGCTTATTACCTCACATATTACATCACTCATGAGATGGTCAGTGACATCACTGATGACATCTCAAATGGCATCACTCATGACATAAATGGTGACTTCATCTAGTGAGTTTGAGTATTTTCTAATAGTTTATGATTATTAAACATATATACTAACCTACTACAAAAGTTAAATTAGTATACCAGGTGCACTTCTACTGAGTGATGCTACTTCTAACATATATTATGTGAGTGGCTGTGTGACGGTATGTATCCTTGTGTGTATGGGTGTGTGAGTGGTTGTATGGGTTCATAAGTGGATGTGTGAGTTGCTGTATGGTTGAGTAAGTTGCTGTGTGAGTGGCTGTATTTGTGAGTGAGTGGGTGTGTCAGTGGTCATATGGGTGAGTGAATGGCGGTATAAGTAGCTCTATTGGTAGGTAAGTGGGTGTGTCGTGACTCTGAGTGAGTGGGTGTCTGAATGGCTGTATGAGTGAGTAACTGGTGGAGTAAATGACTGTATGGGTGAGTGAATGGCTGTTTACTGGGTGTTTGGTTAAGTGAGTTGGTGTGTGAGTAGTTGTATTGGATAGTGAGTGTCTGTGTGAATGGCTGTATGGGTGAGTGAGCGGATGTGTGAGTGCTTGTATGGATATGTGAATGGAGTTTAGACAGCTTGGCTGTGCCTACTTGTCAAAGAAATGTAAGAAATAAAGAATCTTTCTACGGACACAAGAGCTCAGTGAAAGAACTATTATTGAACATTGAAGCATCCCGTATAATTTGTATTGCCTCTCATCTTTCTGTCTAAACTGTATTTAATTCATGACCTTGTGGCAGCTGGTCATTTGAGGTGGGCAATACGTGTGCTGTACTACAGGAGTGACTAGACTGGGTGGTGCAGTGTTTTTGAGCCTTGCTGCCATTCTCTGCCTCGGATATGTGAATGGGTATGTAAGTGGGTGTGTGAGTGTGTTAGTGAATGTGTGAGTTCTTGTATGGGTGAGTGAGTGGCTGTGTTCAGAGGCTGTATGGGTGTGTGAGTGGGTGTGTGAGTGGCTGTATAGGTGAATAAGTCTGTGTGTGAGTAGCTCTATGGGTGAGTGTATGGCCGTGTGAGTGGCTGTATGAGTGTCATCAGTGATGTCATCAGAGATGTCACTGACCATGTCATGAGTGATTTAATATGTGAGGTCATAAGCAGTACATTACGGGGGGCTTAAGTTATAATTCGCTCAGGTAACTATAACTGCTGAATTTCTATGGTTTTGTATGAGTGAAATCTGAGCCTAACTGTTAGACCTGGCATCATTGGCGCGGGTCTCCCTTTCTCTTTTCGCTTCCTATCTTTAATGTTGGCTGGATTTAGATGCTCTGGGCGTTGTGCCACTGCCAATCAGTGCCACAGCGCGAATGCTCCCTGTGTAAAGATAACTGTATGAATTGGGATAACCATAATTGGCTCGTTTGGTTTACCTGTCAGTCCCTAGTATAAGTGCACTGTGTGTGCCCAGGGCTGGTAGACCAAATACTGCTGGTGGGCCTGCAGCGCTGATTTGCGCTACCCACCGAAGCAGCTTTTAAAGTATGTCTGTGTAGCATGTTCTAATAGCGAGTTACCCTCCATTTCACTGTTTACTATTGTGAGGCTATCCGTTCTCATAGGCCAGAATGGGCAGGCTGAGTATTACATTCCATAATCCTACCTGCCCCCAGGAACCTGATAGGAAATTCGAATTTGATATGTTTAACCTCAGGACATTGAGATACATCTTATAGTAAGGATCATTTGCATAACCCGTGTTCGAAAATGCCTCTTCTAGAAACAAGGTATTTTCTTGCCTAAGCTTTCCTGTACGCTTTGCTAGTGTGTGTATTGGCCGTCTGGTTTTGGAGCAGCAGGGCCAGCTGGGTCAGACCTGGCTGGAGAGAGAGATCGGCATTTAGAGTATGGGGAGGGGTGACTCTTTGATCTGAGCAGGGCCGTGCCTGGCTAGGTGAATGATGGCTCCACCTCCCACTGGGCGTCTGATAGCAGACCCCCTGATGCTCAAAGGGCAGGATGTCACCTCGTAAACCAAGTGCTCCCCGACCCCACCGAACTGGTTCTGGCTGGATTCAGTGATTTGTGACTTTAGAGAACAAAGACTTTTTAGGTATAACACGCTGCGCTGAAACCTTTTTCAAGTGTGTTCCTTCTGGATGTCAAGACAAAACTCTGTCCGAGTGAACAGAGGAAAGGACTTTGAAACTTTCACCAAGCTTGCTGAAGAAACTACCCGAGGGACTGAATTGAGAGCGCCTCCTGCTGAAGTTTCAGGGACATTAGACTTCACCCCGTCAGCCGTCTGAATTCCTGTGCGAGGGATTCTACTTGCAGGTGAGGCCTCCGTCGAGTAATCCGGAACCTCTAGTTCTACTGTGAGGAACGTGGACTGGTAACCCTTGTTAACTCTGTGTGGGCCGCCGCAGCTAAGAGAGAGCTGCCGCCGCTGAGAGCCCGCCTTAATTTGAACCTTCGGAACCTTTGCTGAATCTGTGTGGGCCGCCGCAGTTAAGAGAGAGCTGTAGCCGCTGAGTGCCCGCCGTTGTGCCAGCCTGGTCCAGATCACCCTTTGTCCTGTGGGCCGCCGCAGCTAAGAGAGAGCTGCTGCCGCTGAGTGCCCGCACTTGTGTCAGCTGTGCACCATCGTGATTTGTCCTGTGGGCTGCCGCAGCTAAGAGAGAACTGTTGCCGCTGAGTGCCCGCACCTTTGCCAACTTTGCCTCATCATGATTTGTCCTGTGGGCCGCCGCAGCTAAGAGAGAGCTGCTGCCGCTGAGTGCCCGCACCTTTGTCAACTTTGCATCCTCGTGATTTGTCCTGTGGGCTGCCGCAGCTAAGAGAGAACTGCTGCCGCTGAGTGCCCGCACCTTTGCCAACTTTGCATCCTCGTGATTTGTCCTGTGGGCCGCCGCAGCTAAGAGAGAGCTGCTGCCGCTGAGTGCCTGCACCTTTGCCAACTTTGCATCATCGTGATTTGTCCTGTGGGCCGCCGCAGCTAAGAGAGAGCTGCTGCCGCTGAGTGCTCGCACCTTTGCCAACTTTACATCATCGTGATTTGTCCTGTGGGCCGCCGGAGCTAAGAGAGAGCTGCTGCCGCTGAGTGCCCGCACCTTTGCCAACTTTGCATCATCGTGATTTGTCCCGTGGGCCGCCGCAGCTAAGAGAGAGCTGCTGCTGCTGAGTGCTCACACCTTTGCCAACTTTGCATCATCGTGATTTGTCCTGTGGGCCGCCGCAGCTAAGAGAGAGCTGCTGCCGCTGAGTGCCCGCACCTTTGCCAACTTTGCATCATCGTGAGTCGTCCTGTGGGCCACCACAGCTAAGAGAGAGCTGCTGCCACTGTGAGCCCACCACGGAGCTGCACGACGAGAGTCATCGCCACCACCAGCCTGGGCCGCCGCAGCCGCGTGCTGCTGCCGCTGAGAGCCCGCCTGTCCCCGAGTGCCCAAATCATTGTGAGTGCACGTTGCGGACCACTGCAGTCAAGAGTTGTGGTCGCTGGGAGTCCACCTGTCACCGTCTCCGCTTCTTCGAGAATCTGCGTGATGTGTCCCCGTCCAATGGCAGGTATCTGGTGCGCAACGGGTCATGTAGACCCAGGCCTTGAACTCAGTCAGTGCCACGTTCTGGTGAATACGTTATTGCTTTTTTAAGTCCCTACTGATTTACGTGCATTGTGACTGGTTAAAACGCTTTTGAGAGTCTTGTGTTAAACCTTAGATAAAGATACTATTTTTCTATACCTACTTGAGTTGTGTCCTTTTGTGGTGTTGTTACTGCCTTATTGTGCATGGTCATAAATGCTTCACACACTGCCTCTGAGATTGGCCTAACTGCTCGTGCTACGTTACCACAGGGTTGAGCAGGGGTTATCAAAGGGGTCGCCCACTTGCCCTGACTTAGGAAGAAGGGTCCCTATTTGGACATTGGCGCCAGCCATTGCCAAATAGAGACCCCCATTTCTAACATTGGCGGTCAGCGGTGAGGATCAGGACTTGCATTTATGATCCACGTACAATAACTGGTAGACGCCACTAGTGAGTACAGACCAAAGCGCAGCCACGCACTGGTTTTTTTCCCTCTTCGAATTTTTTTTTGGTTGGTTGTTCTAGTATTGAATTGTTGATTGCAGTCATGAGTACTGCTAATATGGGAAGGCCAACATCCAATGCTTCGGAGGATCTCACCTTTGAGGAGGAAAGATTAGATACCTATACTGCCAGACTGCTGAAGTCATTTTGTAAGCAATTCGCAGTCCCTGTGATAGGTCACTCTAGGAAGGAGGAGTACCAGAAGGCACTGAAGGCCTGGTGGGAAGCGAGAGAGTCCGCTGGGGATGAGGAAGAGAATGCTGGAGGGCAGCAGGATGATGCAGTAGAGGGGGAGATAGAACACCCTCCAATCCAGGTACTAGTGTATCCCAAAGGAGCCTGATCCCAGAAGAGCTGGAGGACAGGGAGAGAGATAGGAGGCATAGTTTGGAGATGGCTAAATTGGAAGGTCAGAAGGACCTTGAGAGTAAGAAGTTAGACATTGAGAAGGATCGATTGTCAATTGAACTTGAGAAAATGAGAATGGAGCATGAGAGAATGTTGAGGGAGATAGAGATCAGGGCGAGGAGTGTCCGGGTCTCCCCCTCTGGTAGCAGCATACCTTTAGTAACTCCTGAGAGTAGAGTTTATATTCCTAAGGATGTCATTAAGGATTTTCACAAGAGTGAGGATATTGGGCAATGGTTTGCCGCATATGAGATAGCAATGGTGTCCCACCGAGTCCCTGAGAAGGATTGGGGAGCGGGATTGTGGGGGCGCTTTGTGAGTGATGGTAGGGATACCCTGTTGGACCTGCCTGAGGAGAGCAGGATGGTGTATGCCCATATGAAAGAAGCTTTGATGAACCGTTATGGTTTGACCCCAGAAATGTACAGGCAGAGGTTTAGAACCTGTAAGAAGTTAGAGGGTACCACGTGGGTTGAATATGTGTCTTTTTTCTGCAGAGCAATGGATCGCTGGGTAAAGGGTAGCAAAGTGGAAACTTTCAACCAATTGTATGATTTGCTTGCGTGGGAGCATTTTTCTAGTAACTGTTTTCCAGAGCTACGCCAGCACCTGATTGATAGCAAGCTGACTAACCCTAGGAAGCTTGCTGAGGAGGCGGACCGCTGGGTGAGCACCCGGGTCCACAAAGGTTTTGTGGGAGACTTCGCCAGAGGTGGGCAGGGTCCCCAGCAGAGAAGTGGGGGGGACAAGGGTAAGCCGAGGGAGTTCCAGAGAGGGCCCCAAAGTAATTCTCAAGGGAACCAAGCAGTGGTGTCCCAGCCTCCCCCTGAGAAGAAGCCAGTGTCCCCGACAGGTAGGCCTGTTCAGAGGGGGCCACTCCCTTGTTTCAGGTGTGGTCAAGTGGGCCACTGGTATTATGATCCCCAGTGTCCCGAGAGGGACCCCAATGCATCCCTGCGTGCACCACCCTGTGCACCATCCCGCCAGATTGCTAGTGTAGACCTGGGGGGGGAGGAGGTAGAGGTCCAAGGTGGGTGGGATCCCGTAGAGTTAACCCTTGTCTCGCTAGGAGACTTTGAAAAGGTCCCTAACCCCACACTGCCTAATAACACTAAGAAGTACCGGCAGTGGGTGACCATCAATGGCCATAGGGTGGAGGCTTTCAGGGACACCGGAGCTAGTGTGACTGCTGTCAGCTCCCGGTTGGTGTCCAAAGAGCAGGTTGTCCCCCATACATTCTGCCCCGTAGTGTCAGCAGACAACTCAGAGAGCCAGTGTGAAGTGGCTCAGGTTCCCTTCGAGTGGGGGGGGTCTCAGGAACTCTTCAAGTGGCTATGAGGCCTGCCATGCCTGTAGACTGTCTGTTGGGCAATGATCTAGAGAACTCCCCATGGGCTACGGTGGAGAGAAAGTCTCATTTGGAAATGTTGGGTCTGCCTGAGTGGGCGTGTGCGACCACTCGGTCCATGACAGCTCAGAAGGGTGTTCAGGAGTGTCTGGAGCCTGAAAGTATGGCCCAGGCCCCTGCCTTAAAGAGAAGGGGTAGGGGGCGTGGGAAACCGGCCCCCGTGGTTCCCACAGTCCCGGAGGGAGCAGACCTTGAGGGGGATGCCCTGGAACCTACAGGGGAACAGGTGGCTGAACTGCGGGACCTACCGGAGCTGACCCATTGGCAGCAGGAAGGGGGGCCCTCCAGGGAGGAATTTTGCGAGCAACAGAGAACCTGCCCTGCTCTTGAGGGGGTGCGGCGACAGGCCGACGCCCAGGCAGCAGGTGATCAGACAGGGTCACATTGGATCTATTGGGAGAATGACCTCCTTTACAGTGAGCCTAAGGTTGCTGAGCCTGGGTCAGCCCGTGTGCTGGTGGTACCCCAGCGCTTCAGGACCTTCCTACTGGGGTTGGCTCAAGATGTGCGACTGGCCGGACATCTGGGGCAGACCAAGACCTTTGAGAGGCTGGTCACCCACTTCTATTGGCCCCAGATGCGCAGGAGCTCAGATACTCACTGCAGGACGTGTGAGACTTGCCAGGCAAGTGGGAAGAGTGGGGGGAAGATTAAGGCCCCACTACAGCCCTTTCCTGTTGTGAGCACCCCATTCGAGAGAGTGGGGATTGATATTGTGGGGCCTCTGGATCCCAAGACAGCCATGGGCAACAGGTTCATCCTGGTCTTTGTGGACCATGCCACCAGGTACCCTGAGGCCATCCCGCTCAGGACAGTGATGGCTCCCGTGGTGGGACGGGCACTGATGGGGATTTTCTCCCGTGTGGGATTCCCCAGAGAGGTGGTGTCCGATAGGGGAACTAACTTCATCTCCAAGTACATGAAGTCTCTGTGGGAGGAGTGTGGGGTAACGTATAAGTTCACCACTCCTTACCACCCCCAGGGTAATGGGCTGGTTGAGAGATTCAACCGGACCCTTAAGGGCATGATTATGGGCCTAGGTGAGCCCATGAGGCGTAAGTGGGATGTCCTCTTGCCATGCCTGTTGTTTGCTTACCGTGAGGTGCCACAGAAGTCCTTAGGGTTCAGTCCCTTTGAGCTGCTCTATGGTCACCCGGTAAGAGGGCCTCTGAGTCTGGCCAAGGAAGGCTGGGAGCAATCTCCCAGGAAACCTCACCAGGATGTGTTTAGTTACATGCTGGCCTTCAGGAACCAGACTCGGCGTTTCAGGAAACTTGCTGAGGCAAACCTGGAAGCCAGCCTGGAAGAGATGAAACGCTGGCACGATCAGAATGCCACTCTGATCGAGTTTCAGCCTGGACAAAAGGTTTGGGTCATGGCCCCAGTGGAGCCCTGTGCGCTCCAGGATAGGTGGACCGGCCCCTTTGAGGTGGTGGAGTGCAAGAGTTCTGTTACCTACGTGGTGGACTTGCAGTCTCCCAGGAACCCCTTGCCGGTCCTGCATGTTAACCGCCTGAAGTCCCACTTTGAGAGGTCTGAAGTGGGCATGCTTCTGGCCACAGATGCTGGGATGGAGGAGGAGAGTGAGCCCTTTCCTGACCTCCTGTGTGCAGGGGAGCGAGATGGGTTAGTGGAGGGTGTGGTCCTCTCCACCACACTGACTCCTGAGCAGCAGGGTGATTGTCGCCAACTGTTGGGGTAATTCAGTGATCTGTTCTCCCTGGTGCCTAGTGTCACTGATTGGTGTGTCCATGACGTGGACACTGGGGACAGTCCTCCCATTAAGCATAAGGCTTACCGAGTGACTGACCGGGTAAGGGCCTACATTAAGGATGAGGTTACCAAAATGTTTGCCCTTGGGGTGATTGAGTCCTCTAGCAGCTCTTGGTCCAGCCCAGTGGTCCTGGTACCAAAAGCTGCAGCGCCTGGTACCACCCCAGAACTTTGGTTCTGCGTGGACTATCGGGGCCTCAATTCAGTCACGAAGACTGACGCGCACCCCATCCCCAGAGCTGATGAGCTCGTAGATCGGTTGGGGGCTGCAAAATACCTCAGCACATTTGATTTGACGTCTGGGTATTGGCAGATCGCCTTGACCGAGGGAGCAAAGGAGAGGTCAGCATTCTCCACACCCGATGGGCACTACCAGTTCCGGGTGATGCCCTTTGGAATGAAGAATGCCCCTGCCACCTTTCAGAGGCTGGTCAACAGGGTGTTTTGGGACTCACTTCCGGGTTCAGACAGACCACAGGCCCCTTAGATGGTTGATGCATATGAGGGGTGAGAATCCCAAGTTGTTGAGGTGGTCCATTTCCCTACAGGGTATGGATTTCACGGTGGAACACCGCCCTGGTACAGAACACGCCAATGCTGACGGTCTGTCTGTATTTTTCCGCCTTAGTGATGAGAACTCCCAAGGGGATGGTTAGTTCTCCCCACATTTCAGCTGGAGGGGACGCGTGTTAGACCTGGCATCATTGGCACGGGTCTCCCTTCCTCTTTTCGCTTCCTATCTTTTATGTTGGCTGGATTTAGATGCTCTGGGCGCTGTGCCACTGCCAATCAGTGCCACAGCGCGAATGCTCCCTGTGTAAAGATAACTGTATGAATTGGGATAACCATAATTGGCTCGTTTGGTTTACCTGTCAGTCCCTAGTATAAGTGCACTGTGTGTGCCCAGGGCTGGTAGACCAAATACTGCTGGTGGGCCTGCAGCGCTGATTTGCGCTACCCACCGAAGCAGCTTTTAAAGTATGTCTGTGTAGCATGTTCTAATAACGAGTTACCCTCCATTTCACTGTTTACTATTGTGAGGCTATCCGTTCTCATAGGCCAGAATGGGCAGGCTGAGTATTACATTCCATAATCCTACCTGCCCCCAGGAACCTGATAGGAAATTCGAATTTGATATGTTTAAGCTCAGGACATTGAGATACATCTTTTAGTAAGGATCATTTGCATAGCCCGTGTTCGAAAATGCCTCTTCTAGAAACGAGGTATTTTCTTGCCTAAGCTTTCCTGTAGGCTTTGCTAGTGTGTGTATTGGCCATCTGGTTTTGGAGCAGCAGGGCCAGCTGGGTCAGACCTGGCTGGAGAGAGATATCGGCATTTAGAGTATGGGGAGGGGTGACTCTTTGATCTGAGCAGGGCCGTGCCTGGCAAGGTGAATGATGGCTCCACCTCCCACTGGGCGTCTGATAGCAGACCCCCTCATTCTCAAAGGGCAGGATGTCGCCTCGTAAACCAAGTGCTCCCCGACCCCACCGAACTGGTTCTGGCTGTATTCAGTGATTTGTGACTTTAGAGAACAAAGACTTTTTAGGTATAAAACGCTGCGCTGAAAACTTTTTCAAGTGTCTTCCTTCTGGATGTCAAGACGAAACTCTGCCCGAGTGAACAGAGGAAAGGACTTTGAAACTTTCACCAAGCTTGGTAACCCTTGTTAACTCTGTGTGGGCCGCCGCAGCTAAGAGAGAGCTGCCGCCGCTGAGAGCCCGCCTTAATTTGAACCTTCGGAACCTTCGCTGAATCTGTCTGGGCCGCTGCAGTTAAGAGAGAGCTGTAGCCGCTGAGTGCCCGCCGTTGTGCCTGCCTGGTCGAGATCATCCTTTGTCCTGTGGGCCGCTGCAGTTAAGAGAGAACTGTAGCCGCTGAGTGCCTGCCGTTGTGCCAGCCTGGTCGAGATCACCCTTTGTCCTGTGGGCCGCCGCAGCTAAGAGAGAGCTGCTGCCGCTGAGTGCCCGCACTTGTGTCAGCTGTGCACCATCGTGATTTGTCCTGTGGGCCGCCACAGCTAAGAGAGCTGTTGCCGCTGAGTGCCCGCACCTTTGCCAACTTTGCCTCATCGTGATTTGTCCTGTGGGCCGCCGCAGCTAAGAGAGAGCTGCTGCCGCTGAGTGCCCGCACCTTTGCCAACTTTGCATCCTCGTGATTTGTCCCGTGGTCCGCCGCAGCTAAGAGAGAGCTGCTGCCGCTGAGTGCTCGCACCTTTGCCAACTTTGCATCATCGTGATTTGTCCTGTGGGCCGCCGCAGCTAAGAGAGAGCTGCTGCCGCTTAGTGCCCGCACCTTTGCCAATTTTGCATCATCGTGAGTCGTCCTGTGGGCCGCCGCAGCTAAGAGAGAGCTGCTGCCGCTGTGAGCCCACCACGGAGCTGCACGACGTGAGTCATCGCCACCACCAGCCCGTGCTGCCGCAGCCGCGTGCTGCTGCCGCTGAGAGCCCACCTGTCCCTGAGTGCCCGAATCATTGTGAGTGCACGTTGCGGACCACTGCAGTCAAGAGTTGTGGTCGCTTGGAGTCCGCCTGTCACCATCTCCGCTTCTTCGAGAAGCTGCCTGCTGTGTCCCCGTCCAACGGCAGGTATCTGGTGTGCAACTGGTCGCGTAGACCCAGGCCTTGAACTCAGTCAGTGCCACGTTCTGGTGAATACGTTATTGCCTTTTTAAGTCCCTACTGATTTACGTGCATTGTGACTGGTTAAAACGCTTTTGAGAGTCTTGTGTTAAACCTTAGATAAAGATACTATTTTTCTATACCTACTTGAGTTGTGTCCTTTTATGGTGTCGTTACTGCCTTATTGTGCATGGTCATAAATGCTTCACACACTGCCTCTGAGATAGGCCTAACTGCTCGTGCTATGTTACCACAGGGTTGAGCAGTGGTTATCAAAGGGGTAGCCCACTTGCCCTGACTTAGGAAGAAGGGTCCCTATTTGGACTTTGGCAGCCAGTTTTTTCAAATATTATTTCCTAACTATAACTTTCCTGTAACCTTTAGTTTATAAAGTGAATTGTAAGTTTTTTTACAAAAAAGCCAAGCCCCCTTCATAATCCTGGAAATCTTTCATCCCTATACAGGAAGCTGAGATAGTCAACCTGATCTCCACATCCAAGCCCTCCTCACACACTCTAGATCCTCTTCCTCCACAACTGACCAAAAAGCTTAAACTCTCCCTTGCCCCGCTCTGGTGCAAGATCATAAACAGCTCCCTGAGATCCGGAGTCATCCCTGACTGCCTCAAAGTCGGGCAAGTCATGCCACTGCTAAAAAAAACAGGCCTAGACACAAAAGATCTGAATAATTTCAGACCAGTTTCTAACTTACCTCTTCTATCCAAAACCTTAGAAAGATGCGTGCTCCTGCAACTAACTCAGCACCTGGATAGCATCAGCCTCCTCGATGCCCACCAATCGGGTTTTAGAAAGGGCTGCAGCACGGAAACCGCTATCCTCAACGTCGTTGATGATATCCACAAATCACTGGATGCGGACAAATGCTGCCTTCTCATTCTCCTAGACCTATCGGCAGCTTTCGACACGGTCGACCACAAACTCCTCATCAAGGTGCTTCAAGAAAGGGCAGGTCTAGATGAGGTGGTCTTACAATGGTTCTCCTCCTTCCTTCACAACCGCACCCAAAGAATAAAAATCAAAAACTTTGCGTCCGACCTACACCATGTCAGCAGGGGAGTCCCCCAAGGCTCAGTGCTCTCCCTTCAACTTTTCAACATTTACATGGAACCACTCACAACACTACTCAGAAAAGCCAACATCCCCTTCCACCTGTATGCTGACGACACACAGATCTATCTGGAAACCACCTCCATTGATGACATTCAGAGACTCAACGACACGCTTAGAGAAGTCCAACACTGGCTGTCAAGCAACCACCTAAAACTTAATCAAGACAAGACTGAAATACTCCTCATCTCAAACAAAGAAGAGAATCCACAAATTACGGAATGGCTAAATGCGATCGATGCACTCAACGGAAACATCACCCTGGCGGACTCTGTAAAATCACTAGGCATCACTTTAGACCCGAAACTGAACATGACCAAACACATTAAGAACTCCGCCAAGAGCGCCTTCCTCAACCTGAAGCTACTGAACAAAATAAAGCCTTTCATCCCATCCAAGGACCTTAAACAAGCCACCCAAACACTGGTGTTATCTAGATTAGACTATGGGATCGCAGCCCTCTAAGGCACATCAAAGGCACACCTTGCTCCCCTCAAAACAACGCTAAATGCAGCAGCTAGAATGGTCACAGGAGTGAAGAAATTCGACCATATCTCACCCGCACTCAGAGAACTAAAATGGCTCCCAGTTGAACTGCGTGCCAGTTTCAGAACAGCCTGCCTCACCCACAAAGCCCTTCACACAGGCAAACCTGAATACCTGGCCTCCAAACTCAAAAAAGCCGGTCAGACCAGGACCCTCCGGAGCTCGAACAATCTACTACTCATCCCGCTGAAAGCACGCAAACAAAAAACCGCGGCCCGGTCCTTCGCGGGCAACGCACCTAAAATCTGGAACGCTATTCCCCCCCATATCAGAACTATCCCCTCCTTCGTAAAATTCAAAGGACAGCTCAAAAATCTTTTCCTAGATCGGTCCCTAGCGAAGGGACATGAGCCGCAGAAGCGCCGATGACATTACTCTCTGGACGGGAGCGCGACCCTAGACTATGACAACCGGCGAAGGCACTACAAGTCTTCATTGCCCCTGGTTACTAAACCCGCTGAAACCCACCATCCATGCTTGATACTTTCACTGTATTTTTGTTACTTGTATTGATACTTTCACTGTATTTTTGCTACTTGTATTTTTGGTCTTTTGCAATATGACCGTTGTAAAGTGCTCTGATACCCTCGGGTCTGGCCACCGCTATATAAAAGTTCAAAATAAATAATAATAAATACATTTTAAATGTTATTTCCAAACTGTATCCACTAACCTTTGACACTGAGTGTGTGAGTGAGTGCATGAGTGTCTCAGTGGGTGTGTGAGTAGGTTGGTAAGTGGGTGAGAGAGTATGAGTGATTCTGTAAGTGGGTTCATGAGTGTCTGACTGTGTCTTTGAGTGGGTGTACGTGTCTGAGTTTGTTGTGAGTGGGTGCATGAGTGAATGGGTCTCTGAGTGGCTGTGAGAGTATCTCAGTTGTGTGATCGGATGTATGAGTGCCTGAGTGAATTCTGCTCGTTTTTTGCCTTTTTCTGCTCAATTCCGACCTTTATTTTGCCTCTTTCTGCTCATTGCTGACCTTTATTTTTCCTCTTTCTGCTCGTTTCTGACTTGTATCTTGCCTCTTTCTGCTAATTTCTGGCCTTTTTGAAGCTTTCTGCTTGTTTCTGAGCTTTATTTGGTCTCTTTCTGCTAGTTTCTCACCTTTAGTTTGCCTCTTTCTGCTAATTTCTCACCTTTATTTTGGCACTTTCTGCTTATTTCTGATCTTTATTCTGCCTCATTTTGTTGTTTCACACCTTTATTTTGCCTGTTCCTGCTTGTTTCGGAGCGTTATTTTGCCTCTTTCTGCTCATTTCTCACCTTTATTTTGCCTCTGTCTGCTCATTGCTGACCTTTATTCTGCCTCTTTCTGCTCTTTGCTAACCTTTATTCTGCCTCTTCCTGCTATTTCTAATTTTTATTCTGCCTCTTTCTGCTAGTTTCTGACCTTTATTTTGCCTCTTTCTCCCCTGGGACTGCTGGAGGAACCGAAAGGCCCACATGGTCCCAGCCGGCTACCCGCCTCCTGCGGGAGTCGGCATTGATCTCACAAACAGGGAGCTGCTAAACATGCAGCTTCATGTCTGTGAGAGCAATCCTTTCGTCTGTCTCCCTGGCAGCTTGACAGTGGGCAGGAAACCTGGTGAAAACTCTGCTCCCAGCAAGCGGGAGCAGTTTCACAGCTCTCGCTTCCTGAGAGTGGAGGTCGGGTTTGCTCTGACTTGACGGGAGATGGCAATTCTCCATCCAAGTCCCGGGACATAGCAAGAGCTGGCCCTGGGGGGTGGCGGTCCTCAGGGCCATGTATTGCTCCAGGAGGGGGGGGGCGCATGTCCCCTCTCCTGTATTGATGACTGGACCCGGGGATGTGGGGGTCCCCGGGGAACCCCCTTTGATACTAGTTTATTGCCCCGGGGAGATGATGGTCCCCGGGGCTTCTTCAAAGCCCAGGAGGAGGCGTCTGCGCAGCCCCCCTCCTTTTATAAAATTAAAGCCATGCGGTGGTCGTGATCCACAGGGCTCCAACGTAGCCCAGGAGGAGGGACTGCATGCTCCCCTGCCTAAGTCAAATTTAATGTCTTTTTTAAGGGAAGGCAACTTTTAAAAAGTCCAGTTTGTCCACTGGTCTTGCACAGCTGTTGGCCACCAGACAGCCTTCTGCCCTCCTGGGGAGTTGTGTAAATGACTCCCAGGCTCAGGAACAAAGGAAGCCTTCTACAGGGAGAGGTGTTACCTCCCTCTTGCAAGATGCCACTCAGGGTGTCGACCCAAAAGGCGAGTTTCAAAGGCAAAGCCACCTTTGGTGGGCAAATGATGATCAGACTCCTGAAGATTTGCCCCTTTGTTCAGGTAGAAAGGCTGGTGATGGGAACAGAGAAGGAAAACCAGTGGTCAAACCAGTTTTCACATGAGCGTGTAGCCCACAGGTAGCAACACCTCTAGGGTGGACTACCAAGCTCCTACCACCCAAGGAAGGGCTCAGACATCTTGATAGTGGGCACAATAGTGCACTCTGGGATAGCTGAATGCCACATATATAGTCTGAGGTCATCAAAGGGCAGGAGAGATCCTTGTAGCCCATTGGCTAGGGACCACATCATCCCTCCAGGGCACTGGCATAAATATGGCACAACTGTTGCTCTGAACTTCAGATCACATTGAAACTGGAGAATAGATTGAAGAAAGACTGCCCTGCTGACCTGTGGACATGGCAAGAGAAGCTGCACCGACTGATGGACTGCACCTGCCGCACCTTGGGCTAGCAAAGAGAGGGTTGTGCCTGTGGCTCCTGGCTCATGGAAAAATCACTCCCGAGTCCCAGACCAAAGAAATGACTCCAAAGGTCAGTCACCCGACCCCCTGGAACCAGCACCAGAGCCATCAAAGCTGAAGAAGCCTACTCCAGCAAGTCAGTAGCCGCATTCTTTGAATCACCGCTGACTGCTGCTGGGCAACCCGAGAGACCGATCCTCGATGACCAAAAATTGCACTCAAAGCTGTTGGACCCAGGACTGTTGTTCTGAGTCCAGATTCACCACCAAAGTGTGACACCAGATTTCACCAAAGGTTGTCGCTGGACTTGAGGTGTACAGAGATTGGTAGTCCAGCCACAGCTGTCCTTCTACAAGGCTCAAAGAACACTTTGAGAGACACCAACCCCTGTGGCCAAAGTTGCCCCACCTTATCAATTGACTGAGGAATAACCACAAGGACACCCCCATTGACCGCACAGCACCTAGAGCGCCTTTCAGAATTCTCAGCATCTTGCACCCCCAGCATCAGTACCACTCCATTGAAGTCTATGGCGGCCTTGATGTAAAGTGTAGAAGTGGACTTGAGACTGCTTTGGAGCCCAGGTAACTGTCCAAATACACCTTAGTGGCCCCTCCTGTCCTTCTCCCTGCAGAATTGGTCACCCCACTTGGGCCAGAGTAGCTGAACACAATTCTTTCAGACTTTTCAAAAGTTTCTCAAATTTATTATTACCAATGCTTGTTTGCGCTTTGGACTAAAAGCTCAGATTTATGTTCCTCTTCACAAAAAACTCATAGACTAGAAAAATCATGGACTGCCTTTAGGTCCATAATGTGTTTCCACAATGCGAGGACCAGTAGCCTGTATGAACATACACAGTGATCATCCATGGGAAATGTATCACATTCAGATATGGCTCTTGCACTGGTTTGGTTTGCCAGTTTGACCAAGCTTTTTTATGCTAATGACTATCAAAATTGGTCTTCTTTTTTGTCTTTGCACTTTTGCTGCAAGACCGTGGCACTGGCTCATGAGTGGTCATTCAGAATATGCCAACACTGTGGCATTTCCAGGGGATAGCAGAGTTCCACCTGACAAAAACAGAGTAAATGTGCCGCTGGTCAGTATATTCAGAGCAGCATCTTTGTATGCTGAACTAATTGGATTGGCCCAGGCTCTGACTCAGTATAAATGGCAGTGCAGTTTGGATTGGCTTTCTAATCCTCAGGAGAGGAATCACTCCTGAGTCAAATTCTGTGGTAAAGGCCACTTTATTGAAAGCAGCAGAACTGACACTTCTAACAACCATTGGCTTAGCCACATACTCAAATGATCTTATCAACATGCCTTTCCAATACTATTTTTGTCGCACTCTTCTCTCCCCCTACTATATCACGAGCTCCTCTTTAAGCCACTAGAAAAACCTTCCACAGTGGCCACCCCATCCTATCAGATTAATGTGGGCTACTTGTAGGTAATGCCCACATGACTCAGCACACCCGTACAATTTGCCCTGAAGAACCCGGCAAGCTCTATGTTCACCTCCTTGCGGGCTTTATTTATTGCCATAGGCTTCCTGGCACCTCTATACACCTTTCGGTTTAGCAGCTTTGTCAAAATCTTCTCTGCCATGTCCCATCTGCTTTGCACTTCCCTCAAGTCTTTCTTCATTATCTTCAGCAGCTCTGATCCTGTAAGCTGCACCAGATGGTTTTCTCCCAAAAGAATTTAAATCAGATCCGGATTAAGCCTGTTCTGCCTCAATTCACATGGGGAGCAACTGACTTCAATTCATTCCTCCTACGTCCTGTCATTCAACTTCTACCTTGTCCTCATCCAAACCCATCTGCACACAATAACATTGCTTCCTTGCATGATCCCTCACCACTTTACAAACGTTTGTCTGAAAACTCACATTTCTTTCTTCCTTTGTCATTCACCTTGTGCCTTCATATTCCCTTTTTCTTTTCCTATCCCTATTCTTTTTGCTAAGTACTTAGTCCATAACTCCAACTGTTTCTTCTAAAACTTCTCAAAACTCACCTGTCTATACCTCCCATTACTCTTTCACCCTCTGAATTTTGCGCCCTAGGATAGGATAGTATAGGATGCAATTTATGAAGTGCACTAATACCCGAGGGTGTCAAGGCACTAAACAGACAAACAGGACTCTAAGATGAGAGGAGCAACAGCAGCCAATTATGACGTAAAGAGACAGGTTTTCAGATGTTTTTTGAAAACCAGGTAAGTTCCAGAGCTTTGCATCCGCTGCCGATAAAGAGCGGCCACTTCATCTGGTCCTGCAGAATCTGGGAGTCACAAGTTTTTTTCTGCAAGGAAGATCTCAGAAGCCTCCCAGGGGTGTACCATTGGAAGAGGGTTTCCAGGTGAGAAGTACCTTTGCTGTGCATGGCCTTGAAGACTAGGCTCAGAGCCAATGCAAGGAACAAATTCCATTTCTGACGGATTGACACCTGGGAATTTTAGGAATCGGACAGGCTGCTACATTCTGTGCCACCTGGTGCTTGTTAAGGGAGACCATATTGATGTTCAGGTAAAGAGAGTTACAATAGTCCAGCCGAGAGGTGATTAAAGCAATGATGATGGACTGATGCAGTTCGGCCGGAATGAAAGGTAAGACCTTTCTCAGGGTCCTCAGTATGTAGAAACAGGTGCTCACAGTGCGGCTGATCTGTGCGTCAAACCCTAGGCCTTCATCAAAAAGGACCCCCAGATTTTTAGCTGTCTTGACCGGGACGGGGAGAGGGCCACAGGCTGCCGGCCATAAGGTGTCCGACCAGATGGCGGGTTGAGAACCAAATACCAACACTTCTGTCTTGTCAGCATTTATCCTCAGTGAGTTGTCCTTCATCCAACAGATAATTCTGGACATGCACTGATTGAACCTCTCTGCTACCAGTAACAGGTCATTAGAGATAGTGATGATAACTTGTGTATCATCCGCATACGAGAGTACCTGAAAGCCAAAAGATTGCAACAGAGTGGCCAATGGGGTCACATAAAGATTTAAAAGAGTGGGGCTCAGAGACGAGCCCTGAGGCACTCCACAAGGAAGGCTAAAAGCCTCAGCTTTGAAGCCTCCATAGCTGGGTCCTGTTTGACATGAAAGAGTGGAGAAGTTGTAAGGTGCTCCCCCGATTCCCACTTGCTGCAGACGCTGAGTCATACCCACTGGGGAGGCTGTGTTGAAAGCTGCCGACAGGGCAAGCATTACTAGAACCACCGTCCAGCCCTAATTGATCTGCACATTGATACATTCAGTAGCCGCAATGAGGGCAGACTCACTGCTGTAGCTGGCACGCATACCGTTCTTGGAGGGATCCAAGATCTCCTTTGATTCGACATAATTCATCAGTTCTTTATTGAAGAATTTCTCCAGGATCTTGGCCGGGGCGGGGAGAAGTGAGATTGGACGATAATTCTTAAGGTTTTCAGGGTCGGCATTGGGTTTTTTGAGAAGCGGTGAGACAATGGCTTTCTCCCAGATGGCCGGGTAGAGGCCAGATTGCAATGTGGCATTAAATATTTTGCATAGGAAGATGGTGACTGGATCTGGGGCCAGTTTAAGTATGGAAGGCATTCATTGGTCTGATGGAGCACCCGATTTTAGGCTCAACAGAAGTTCCTTAGTTTGTTGAACCGAAATCTGTGAAAAGGTGGTAAAACGATTCTTCCCGGAGCTTTGAATAAGATCCCCAAGGGCCGGTTCCTCTCCTCCAAGGGGGTTAAGATCTTGACCAATCTTTAGGACCTTGTCCTGAAAGTAGGCTGCAACCTCCTCACAGAAATCTTGAGAGGGCTTTAACAGCTGTGTACTCAGTGGCTCAGTATTTCCTTTATGACTTTAAACATCATACTAGAGGAATTGTCAGCCGACTTAATCTAATCAGTGAAAAAGCGTCATTTAGCTTGGAAAATAGCTTGTTTATGTTTCCGAAGCAGGGATTTCTGCTTTTTTTTCTCACTGGGGCAGAGGCTAGCACGCCATTTTCACGCTTGCCTGTGACATTCCTGGTGAAGGGACGTAAGCTCTTCCGAGAACCAGGGGGCCGAGGGTTTGGTTCTTTTACTGACGCAGTTTTTGTAGGGGGCGACGATATCTAAGGCCTCATTGATCCATTCACAAAAGCACTCTGCTATGAAAGGGTGTATATTATTCCTACCATCGGATACCGTGGCCAAGGCTGACTCCCAATTTCTGGCTATGATTTTACTAATACCCCTACAGCGTATGTGCCTGGGGGGAGGACCTTAGCACCCCTAGCATGACATGGAAGAAGAACCTTGAACGTAATCAGCTAGTGATCCACCCAACTAAGGGGCTGAACTGTCTCAATAACCAGATTATTATGGTTAGTGAATATGCTGTCCAACGTGTGACCGGCATTATGGGTAGGAGAACGGACAGCTGCTCATAACCCAGGGAAGTCATAAAATCTAAGAAGAAAGCTGAGTCATTATCCAGGTTGTTCTCCAAATGAAAATTAAAAATTCCCCAGGACAGTATGTTGAGCAATGGTCGCAAATGGTTCCAAGGTTTTGTACCAGGTCTCTGTGAACTTGGATCGTGGCCCGGGCGGGCGGTATGTCAGGAGGCCTGAGAAAGTACAGTTTTCAGAAACCTTACTTCCAAACAAGGCAGCCTCCACTGGGATGCCTGGCTCAGTGTCCACAGGACTAGGGGTGCAACTAAAGATGTCTCAGGCCACTAGGGCCAGGCCGCCCCCCCTACAGCCCAAACAGTCACATCTAAGAATACTATAACAGGGAGGCACAGCGTCTGTCAAATCATGTCCAGAGTCGTCCCTAGCCCACGTCTCTGTAATGAAAAGGCAGTGCAAGTTCAATGTTTGGCTAGTCAAGGCAATTTCAGTTTTATGTTTAGGCATGGAGCGGGCGTTAATTAATGCCCCCCGAATGAAACTAGCCTTGAGAGCCACCTTGGACATTGCTCCTGTCCAATTTTCTCCCCTCAACCCCTGGGCCTTAATCGAAGGGCCCGGAATGAAGGTCACTTCATTATTAAAATTAAAATGGCACTGCCGACAGTGCTCAGCATCCCCTGTAAGCAGGTTGAGCTTCTCCATACAGGCCCCCTGCTGAGGCTCAGGGTGCAGCTGGAGGAGTTGAGTTCTGGAGTAGGACCTATACAAAACACCTGTGTTCTTCTGATTAAAACGAGCAGCATACCTGGCCCCTGGTGCCGTCCAGGAACGGACGGGCGCAGACAAGCTTGCTTTTGGCACACCTTCAGCGCACCAGCGGCACGTCTACTGTGCGCCCGGAATCGCATCTGATTAAAAAGCTCCAAAGACCAGAAGTAGGGAAAAGCTGGACCGTCAATCACAAAAAATGGTGGCCAGCTAAGGGGAAGAAAGAACAGAAAAAGGAACTCTCTCCACACAAACGGGAAGAACATGCAACGGATAAGAGAGTCGAGCAGAAATACAGAAAGGTAAGGTGCTCGGCAGCAGTAAGGGGGGCGAAATTAGCAGGAATAACAATCAGCCCTAAGGTAGAAAAGATTAAAGGAAAGTGCCAATTAAATCACAGGCAAACGCATGCAACATAAAGAAGTTTAAAATATGATTAAAAGTGAAATTCACAATAAAAGTAGAGGCGCGTCTTACTATTGCCTGTGTCTGCTGCGCGCCCGGAATCGCATCTGATTAAAAAGCCCCAAAGACCGGAAGTAGGGAAAAGCTGGACCGTCAATCACCAAAAATTGTGGCCAGCTAAGGCGCAGAAAGAACAGAAAAAGGAACTCTCTCCGCACAAACGGGAAGAACCTGCGTGGACCAGAGTGTCGAGCAGAAATACAGAGAGGTAAGGTGCTCGCTCCCCTGCAGTAAGGGGGGCGAAATTAGCAGGAATAACAATCAGCCCTAAGGTAGAAAAGATTAAAGGAAAGTGCCAATTAAAACGCAGGCAACCGCATGCAACATAAAGAAGATTCTCCTGACTCCTACTCCCAAGGTGCTGCACAGTCCTCGGAATACTCACTATCTACCTGTTAAGAAGTATCATGATCCCAGGACAGCAAGAAGTCTAATCACTGGCAATCGCTTGGGGTAGAATTCCAACCCATCATTCTTTTTCCCACCATGCCGCCTTAGATTAAACCCAGCTACATGCAAATCAGTCTTGACCCTGCTCTAATAGGAACTGTCCAGTCCTAAACTATTAATCCACGCCCTCTTTGAACTGGAACGCAAGCAACACCAGACCGGTTTTGCCGTGATTGGTGCTTTTTAGTTGGGTGTAGTTTGGTTCCAGTGACACAGTGAGCAAGGGACCCACATATAGGGTTACCCATGGTCACTTAGAGAGGTACATCAAACATACACAAAAGGTGATGGGAGGATGCTTGCAATAGGTCTAACCACTGGCAATTGCGCTGGATAGCATTGCAACCCGTTGTTCTTTTGCCCACTATGCCACCTCAGATTAGACCTAGCTTCATGCAAATCAGTCTTCATCCTGCTCCAATAGGAACAGTCCAGCCCGAACTGCCAATCCAGGCCATCTCTGAACCAGAACACAAGCAACCCAGATTGCCCATTCCATCGGACACCAAATGATCTGAATTCCAAAGCGAAAGCAGTCCAGCAGGGAAAGATTCCCCTTTGGAAATAAGTTACCAACTTCTTCGAGGTGTCAATAACTTTGCAATGATTTGCCACTGCAATTGCAGTTACAAACTATTGCCACATCTCATTGAAAACCACATCTTTCATGCCACCTCCTAACTGCAAATTATGAGATGCAAACCCCTTTTGCAACTTGGAAATGATTTTCTAAAATGCAAAGAGGGTTTAGTACATTGTAAAAAGAATAATTTTGCCATCACAAATCCTGTGATTTTGCAAATTACAGCGTTTGTGACATCAAAATCATTTCATACATTTGGTGTTAAGACTGTCACTTGTACATTAAGTGCCACAACTTTGGTCATTACATTGATTTCCTTCAGCTTTTGTATTCAGTAATTTGAATTTTATAGAATAAATAAAACTTAGGACAAATCTAGCCACGGAAGGCTTTTATTTTCTTCAAGGATTTCGCTGTCCTGGGTTCATGATGTCCCTTCACAGGTGCATGGGCAACAAATGTGTTTCTAACGAACAGACAGGGTTTTGGATATACACCCAGCAGGTCCACATCAGTTGGGTCTCAATGTACCTGCAAAAGGAAGAAGCCTTTCTTGGGAAATTGAACACGTATGCAGGACAGGGGGCATCACACCACCACCAACTGTCTCAGTGACTCCTCTCCATAGAACCTTCAAAGCACATTGACAGGCCCCCGTTTGCTGTTATGCAACGCAGCTTGTGTGTCTTTCCATGCGTCTTTTGCTGATCCCGCTCAACCTGTAGGAAATTTTATTTTTTAGCAAAATCCATGAGAACTACTGGGAATCACAGCATGGCTATTCTCTTCAGTAGAAGATGTCAGACACAGCTGTGCGCATCTTGTGGCATTTTGATTTTATTTTTGTAATTTAGTACATACACACATTCTATACAAGAAATGCTAGCCTGATCTTCCCTCACACAATATGTAAAAAGAGAGCCAGCCACCTGCAACAACAAAATAAAGAAGCTGAGTGATGGATGTCCGAAGACTACACTTTGCTCTCGCCGTTGTTGTTCAGGTAGAGAAATGTGGCTCACCAAGTGGGTGGCACAGAGAGCTTGTGGGAATTGTCTTTTATTATCTATTTTTCTCCTTTCTCTGTTTTCTATTTCTGTTTTCCTTTGTGGCTTATCAGTTCACTTGGTCTACTTCTCCTGCCCTTGAAAAGGAGGTGGGAAAGAGAGGGGGTCAGCCCGTTAAAAGCATGAGGTGCAAGAGGGAAAAACAGGAAGAAGGGTGCTGCAGTGTTATTCTCTTGGTTGCCTTTTTGAGGAAAATATCCAAATACCAGTCTGCACGAGACCCATGAGACTCGATTCCATAACTTTATTCGATCTAATTTGAAAACATAGATCATCAAAGTATACATTTTTTAAAAGGATAAAAACAGTGACATTCTTTTCAGTGCAATGTGCAAATTCAAACCCCAAAGCAGTAGAGTATAAAAATAATCTGTGCAAAATTCGCAATTCAATGGCTGTTATTTATACAATAAATATAATAAAAAGACTGTATAATATGAAAGAGCCCATCATCTTATGTTCAAGAAGACAAATAAATTTGAGGCTAAGAATTAGCCTAGGTCTCCAATTCTAATAAATATCTCCTGCGCTTACAAGCCCATAAAAATGAGCCTACACAGAAACATACAAAGGGATCATGGAGCTTCTTAAGATAAAACATAGCAACGCGGCACTGCTTAAAATCATGGCGCATTAAAAGAGGTTTAATATATCTAGCTCTCTGGTCCTTATAAAAATGGCAAAAAAAGAAAAGGTGAAGATCAGACTGAGCTGATAGATTGTCGAATGGGCAGGTTGTCAAATCGCTATAAGCATACTGTTTTAGGGGAAAACCCAGCATCAGAGGAATTAAATTTAAACGGAACCTTACAAGAATAAATCTATGCTGCAGGTTCCTTACCGAGTCCAAATAGAAGTATTCACCATCTATCACTCGTGGGATCGAGTGATAGGTCTTTACAGTTATTTTTAGCTTCTGTGACTCGTCCCTTTCATATGCTAGCTTTGCCAATGCTAAAGCCCTTAACCTCTTCTTAGGGAACCTGGAACACGAGGTGGGATTTACGTACAGGTCAGGGACTCCTAGTGAATGTAGAGTTATTTTAACCTACTCCAGCCAGGGGATCTTTTGGGCTTTATCCAATGCAAGACAATTTAATATGATGGACTGGTTAAGATCCACTGTGTCCCGATTCCATATGGAATGCCAGAGCATGATCGGAGCTACTCTCACCAAGTCAGACACATAGGGCATATCCAGACCTATGAGACTCATTCAGACTATTTCCTGGTAATTATGTATAACAAGACGAGACTTGCAACTGGAAGGGAAAGTGGATAAGAGTTTCAACAACAGCGTCCCGCCCTACACCTCGGGAGAAGAGGGAAACAGCAAAGATAACACGTGCACTTTGCTATCCTTGCCTGTGGACCTGCACCCTCAAGGACGGTTAGGATGAAGAGAGGATTACAGGTAAACAAGACGAGTAAGGCAAGAGTAGGCGAGAGAGGGAGGAGAGGCAAGAAAAATAACCATAGAAATTCGGATGTATGACTTTACTAATACCTGTTTTGGAGTGAGCCCGGTGGTGGTGGAAGCTACAGCTATGCCTGTGTTCACGGCTGAACCAAAAACATCTGTATAAAAGGAAAAGAAACCAAGATAGCTTGTGAAAAGGAAAACAGGGCTATGTTTAAAGGACGATCTCACCAGGAACACGAAGGGGAGAGGAGTCACTTTATTAAAGGTCCAAGAAAACCCATGAAACTGGCAAGGTCTTGCTGTGGCAAGACTAAAACTGGGGGATAAACATTTGTGCTCATGTTCAAAATATTCATCAGTTCTCATTGGGAGTGACAGTGGAAAGTTAGAGCTCACCAGAAGGACATTTCCTTTCCACATCTCATTGAAAAAAGTGTACTGCTCTGTAGTCCCTTCTGGGCTGTGCAGTGCAGCCTGAAACACACAGCACACCTCTGCGCCACAACAGTAGCTCAGATCTTGTCTTTAGGTACACTGGAATCCAAGTGTATGACCGGAGGATGAACCACAGCAATGTGACCTATGAAGCAACGAGTTCTATCTCCACACAGGTTCAAGAGGAGATATTACCTGTTGAAGCAACCACCCTCCACTCTCATAACAGTAAGGAATATTCCTCATAAAATGAAAAACATTCTGGAGATGCAGTCTGCATGGGTCTTCTATTCAAGAATTGACCTTTCCAGACGCAGGACATGTTCAGAATGGTCATTGATGCTAAATTCCTGCCTCTTCTATCAGCGGTGATGCGGCCAGATTGAGATGATAGCAAGAAGACACCGGGCTCGTCTACTCTCCTCCCCTTGTTTAACAGAAAAAAGTGTGGTGAACCGAGGATTGGGTGGTTGTGCCCACATACAACTCTTCTACCACATGTATTGTTTGCTATTTAATGTCAGGTACTCTCGATGTAAGCAGCAGCCTTATTTCAGATTCACATTACACCCTGCAACTAGTATGTGCAGGTGGGGAAATCTTGATGTAATGGAACCTAAAAGATCAGCTCCCACACAAGGCTGAAGTAGGGTATAGCAATATGCAGGCCGAGTCCTTCAGAGGAATCACAGGATTTAGCAGAGGAATGTGTGTGGTCCTTTGTCTTCTGGAAGATGATATGACCGAAAGCTCTACGATTAGAGGAAAGAGAGAAAAATACACCCAAGTGGCAGGGGAACTGAAAGTTAAAAGAAACGAAGTGCAGGGTCAAGAGACAAGGAAATAAGCAGGTGAGATACACAAGTTAAAGCAAGAAGCACTGGTTCATGCAGCTTTGAGCTCAAGTGTCTCTTGTGGCTTGACTCCTGTCCTGTGGAGAAGAGCTGTACGTGTTGACAGGTTTTGCAGGTCTGTTTTCAGGGCATGCAGAGCGTTGTTTCTTTGACGTCAAGCATGAACAGAGCAGAGACTCAATTCTCTTGCTCATGCACCAGAGGCCACTGGGGCCTTTTACACCACGCCGTACCTCCATAGGTAAGGGTCGGTGGGTAGGAGCAAGAGTGTCCCATGCAGACGCAAGCATGTTATTCTCCTGACAGAGATGCCTGACACTTATAGAAATCAATGAGTGAATAAGGATAGTCACTAAGCCTCCCACGGCCCCGTCCAGCTCATCCTCCCCCCTCACAAGGACTTCCTAATGCACACTCACTCAAAGAGGCCCAGGACTTTTTATTATCAGACTAGAGCCCATTTTGTCCCAACAACCAGTCCCCTGAAAGAGAGCCTACGGTTTAGTGCTTAAGTGTGACCACATTTGGAAGGATAACTGCACCTGAGAAAGACCACCTTTCGATTTCCATTGGTGCATAGTGAGCACAGCAGCAGGCACTTGTTAAGTTAAAATCGCCCTTCCTCCTGCCATGGACCCTGCTCTCAGGCTAAATGCAATGCTTCACTCCCCAGGGCTTTCAATCTATCACCCATTGACCAGCACTAAAATTAGCAACGATAATATTATTCTTTTATTTTTAAATATCCCGGCAGTAGCGTCTCCCAGCTGACTCATCCAACCCTTATTACATAGGAAATAGCCTGGGTAATCACACGACAATAAATCCGTATGATCCATTATTTCAAACGAGACTCATTTTGGAACAGACGGGGAAGGGAGGGGGGGGGGAGGTGATGGAGATGAAAAATGGCAGCTAATAAAAGTGTGGGGTACAAGCTCAATATCCGCAGATATTAAACCACAGGAACATCCGAATTGCGCAATAAGACAGAACACGCTGGCCCATTTCTTTCGCTGAAGGTTGAAGCCGGTAATCTGCTTTTGATGTCTACTGAAGGCGTGGGTTCAGCGACGCACACGCAAGAGAGATGTGGCCTCATCTGGCGCGAGCTACCCCGCGCGCTGTTCCTTCCGAGGAGCCGGCGCTGAAAAGATCAGTGCACAAGTGTTACAGTGCCCCTTGTATCGCCACAAAGGTTTTTCCTAGCCAGGCGTCGTGGTCAATCCTGCCTTGAACTAGAGGGCAAAGAGCTTTCTGCCTGAGGCATGGAGTTTTTGTCCTCCGGCATTTGGTCCTTTGTCAGGAGTAACAGAACTTAAATGTAGTAAAATATGTCGTTCTTTGAGTTCTGTACTAGCTTTCTGAGTAAAATCGAAAATTATCTAAGTGCCACAGAGTTTTAAGACAGAGAATTATATCTAAAGTTTCCAACTTCATGTATAGAACCTAGATGCCACCACGTGTGTGTGACTTCCTAGCACTCAACTATGTCTTTCATATTGAGGGCCCGGGTTCGCATGAATGTTTGACAGAGCGCACTGATGCAGAGTGGCTTTGTGGCAAGCCATTAGGATGCTTGTGTGTGTTTTGTGTGATGCTCTGAATCATGGCTTCTAGATGAAGTGTGAGGGAGATAAATTCGCACATTTCTCCATATTTTAATTCAGTGCATTACTGCAGGTAACTCAAGGTCATTTTAGGACAGAATAAATATATAAGTATGTTTGTTGTGTTCACTGTTCTAAGGCTCGATGAGTTTACTTATGTCACACACAAACAGGTGTGTTTGAGCTAAGGCTCTATATAGTAAAGGCCTCGTTGAGCTAACTGGAAGCACCGTGGAGGATACCAAGGATTGAAGTAAAGGCGAGACTCGATCGATCGACGGATTCCGGAGCCAGAGCGGATCAGGTGAAGAGAAAGAGCGTAAATCCTGATCCAGAAGTGTAGGTGCGCTCCAGTGTTCCTAGATAGGAACAGTTATATTTTGCCAGAAGAATTTGAGAGAATGCCATTGACCTTCTCTAGCATTTGGTGGTGATAGGAGTTCTGTGATGTTAAAGACCAATTCAGTGGTAGATAGAAGCAGTTTGCAGACTAAATGAGTCCCGTAATGGGATTAAATGGAATCCTGAGACTCCCTTCAGCCGTCCTTGGGGAGAAATGGTCTATGTTTCTCAGACGAATGTGGAATCATAGCCTTTATCTGTCTTCCAATGGGCTGTTGATTTCAGACAATTTTGAGAAAGAAGGTAGTAAGTATCCAGAAGGTTTTATCTCCAGCTAAGTCACTTGTCTATAGTCACTGATACATTTTAAATCCCAATAAAGTGGCTAAGACCTCGTGTTCTTACTGGGATCTAAGGATTGCAAATGCAACTTCAGTCTTACAGCAGGAATTTGCATCCATTTGGGTCTGCAGAGGAGGATCTCTGGTGTTCCAAAGAAGACTATTCACATGGGCAAGTCTAAATAGCAGAGGCACAATGCCCGCCTCTACTCATTGCTGGAATCCAAGGAAATGGAAAATTCTTCTTAGAAGGCTCTGCATGTGGAATGATGATTTGACTACTGAGTCAATGGGCAAATCCAGGTAAAAGTCAGTGCTCAGGGTAACTCCAGTGTTTCTGGCACTATTGGGTAAAGATGGTTAAAACTGCCACTGTAAGGGGGAGGCTGCTATGAGCACAAAGACACGGCAGTTGAGAATTATTTCATTTTATAAAGAGTTCGGTTTAAGGTAGATTTTGGCTCTTCCAAGTGTCTGTTGGTAGGAGTCATGGTGCAAGTGGTAGTTCAGTTAGACAGCCTCCCTTGGGTTTCTACCATTGTTTAAAGTCTTTCCTGACGGGAACCTCCCACCTTTCTGTTAGTACCTTGTAACAAAGTCTGGTTGAACCTGTCTGAGTGGAATAAAAAAAAAAATCGACAGAACTGCCCAGAACTGATCTCAGAGGTGACTGTTGAAATACACAATTGCAGTCTACAATTTTAACACAAAATTGAGACAGAAACTTTGAGTCAGTGTGCCTAGATTTCTGTAGTGGAAACCAGGGTATCCACGCTGTTGCAATGAAAAACTGTGCATGCTCCAGTTTTTGGGTATTCACTGCCAACTCTCCTTGCCACGTTCGGGACTAGAAACCTGGGTGCTTCCAAGACGGAACAGAAAGGCTGCCAGAACCCTTCTGTGAGGGAGAGAGATGGCCAGCTGTATGGGGGGCAGAGCAGTGTGCCTAGAAGAAGAGAGGCTGTGAAGCCCCCAAGCAAGGACAATCAACAGACGTCCCTGCAGCACCAGGGCAGGGCCTGCACCACTCTGTGAAAGTGAAGTCCTGGAGACCTCAGAGAGTCTCCTCAACTTGAACAGACTAAGGGGCCGATTCCGATCTCGGCCGGTAGGGCACCGAATCGGATTCGGCTTTACCGGATCCGATTCGGAGCCCACTTTCCCGACCGATTCGAACGTGCGTCCGGGCGAGCGAGTACGATGCGAGCGCATGCGAAATCGCCGACCGACTCGTTCGCGGGTCCGAACCGCTCCGACCGACTCGCACGGACACGACTCGCACCGCGCAATGGAGACGTTCCCCGGCCGGGCAAGTACGATGCGCGCCTCGAGCAGTCCGACCGACTCGTGCCGTCCGGCTCAAAAGGGCAGTCGGAGCCGGACTTTGGGGGTCCGTGTCGGACCCCCCTGT
The DNA here is from genome assembly GCA_963921515.1 of Calotriton arnoldi. Taxonomy (NCBI): domain Eukaryota; kingdom Metazoa; phylum Chordata; class Amphibia; order Caudata; family Salamandridae; genus Calotriton; species Calotriton arnoldi. The sequence goes on along the minus strand of CAWUFW010000586.1, from coordinate 3,028,401 downwards.
ACACGTAGCCGCGCGAGTCGCACACAGGGGGGGACCCATGGGTCCTCCCACCTGTGCATGTACGGCGCGAGTCGCATCGACGCGTACCCGCTGTAGGGGGGCCCTTGTTTGCCTCGCACCCATTGAGTCAATGGGAGCCCGCGTACACGTTGTACGACTGGCTCCCATTGACTTCAATGGGAGTCCGACCGAATCGATTCCGATTGCATGCATACGCATCGTACTCGTTTGGTCGGGCTGCTAGAGTCCGATTCGGTCGGAAATCTCTCCGGGTCCGGCTCGGTCGGAGTGATTTCCGGCCTGAATCGGAATCGGCCCCTAAGTGTCACCTGTGGATACAGAGGATCTCATGCCTGTCAGAGTTACATTGAGAAGAACTTAGCGCTGCAAAGCCACAAGGTGCAAAAAGAATCCAGAATCTGCAGTCCATGCAGAAGATAAGCTTGCATGTCGTCGGAGAACCATATAGATTCAGATACCTTTATGAGGCTAAAAGTATTCACCAGAGGTGAGTTTGGGTGCTGGGTTTTGCGTCAGGCCCAAGAAAGTTTCCAAGCCGCAAGATCTACAAAGCTGTGAGCAATGTGACCACCATTGCAGTCTCCTTCACTGGTACTGTGCTGGTGCTGCTTAAGGTCACCTGAAACACCACAATGGAGCCATAGATGCTGCTTGCACACCAGTCAGCTGAGTGGAGTTTCCTAAAACCCTGTACTCTGTGGATGATGCCTCACACACTAAATCAAGCAGTGCGGCCCACTAAAATGGCAACAAAACACATGCACTGCAAGCTCAATTCAGTGATCGCACTGACAACAAAAGGTACTGTGCAACCCAATTACTCCCAAAAGAGGTAGGGGGACAAAGTCCACCCTAATGACGAGAGATGAATTGAGAGTAATGCTCTATTACTTACCGGTAATCTTCATTACTCCGGGTCCCGTTGTCCTCGTCCCATTCATTACAAAGTGGAGATAACCATCTCCAGACAGAAAAAAACAAGAGGAATGCTGGGACCCTAATACTGCCCCTCCCCCCGGGAGTACATAAGCAGTACTTACCCAGCATCCCGCCTGTACAACCAAGCCCATACAGGAAGGCCGGCCGTCCGGGAGGGAGGGTGGGGTGTATTAATGGGACGAGGACAACGGGACCCGGAGTAATGAAGATTACCGGTAAGTAATAGAGCATTACCCCCAGGTCCCTTATGTCCTCGTCCCATTCATTACAAAGTGGAGAATACCAAAGCAGAAAACCGGCCTTCCGAACCCACAAACGCACCCAGGAAACCACATCAAACGCAGAAACCCAAGGGAGCACCGAGAAGGAGGGAAGGGGAAACCGAAGGAAGCAACCGGCCAGCAACCCAGAACAGGACAGCAGGGACCAAATAAGGACCGGAGCCAACCAAGAAAAAAACAGAAGGCCAGGGCCACAACAAGGAGGCCGCCAACCAGAGAAACCGGAGACAGGGCAACCAGGACAAAAGACCCAAGGACACGGCCACGGGACCCACCGGACAAGACAGCCCAGCCCAGCACCACCAGGAAGGCACACAGGACCCGGCAGCTGCACAGACACAGAGCAAACCCCGACCGCACCGGAGAAGGCCAAAGAAAGAAGCCAAAGCCGGCCAACAGGGCGCAGGCACAAGCAGCCAGACCAACAAGGAAGGAGGGAAGCACAGGCCAGAAAAACGGCCCACCCCACCAAACCGAACGAACTGGCCGCCAGAGAGCCGAGAGGAGAAAGCCAACCAAACCCCGCAGAGGAGGCCCAGGACCAAGGAAAGAAAAGGCAGCACCACCAGGGCCACCAAACGACACCCACCAGGCACCCAGCCCAGAGGGAGGACGCAGCAAGAGAGCAGAACAGGAGCCAGACCCCAACCAACCTGAAAAGGACAGGGAAGGAGATAGAGACCCAAAACCCCAGGAGACAAAAAGTCCCACAGGGAAGGAGGCCGCAAACCGAACCAGGACGGCCACAAAACCCAAAACAGCCGGGGTAAAGGAGGCCAACCGAGAAGACCACCGACCAGAGAGGACCCAGAAAGAACCAGCCGACAGCTGACCAAACAACTGAGAGACCAACCAAAGACCGGAAACCAACAAGCCGGAACCGAACAGGCCCAGCAAGGGCGGGGACAGGGCCACCGGCCCCAACCCCAAAAACCCCCAACCCCAAAGGGAGGGAAAACAGGGCAGGGCGCAAGCCCAGGGCAACCGGGAACCCCCAGCAGCCCCCAAACCAGGAAACAACCAGGTACCAACAGGGCGGAGGACTGCACAGGCACCCAACACCCAGGGCAATCAAGCAGCAAGGGCAGGAGCAGCGGAAAAGGCCCCAGGGCGCACAGCACCCAGACCAGAAAACCGACCAGGCCCGACCCCAGCCAACGCCGGAGAGGAGCCAAGAAAACAGCGAAAGCCAGGGCAACAAACGCAAAAGGAACCAGGAAGCCTGGACCGGAGCCAAGCAACCCGCTGAAGCAGGAGGACCCACAGGCCCAACCAGCCCCCGGAAGGAGTCCACGCAGTGCCCAGGCCAAAGCAAAGGGCAGGGAGGCCGACAGAGACCCCCAGCACACAACCGGCGGACCACACAGAATGCCGGAAGAGAAACAAACAGAGGAAACCGCCAAAGCGGAAACCGGAGGAAGCAGAGAAGGTAGAGGGCCAAGCAGCAGCAGACCCCGGACAACCAGCAGCCAGGAGGGCGGACCCCACAGAGGCAAGAGGAACACCACAGAACCGCACCCCAACGAGAGAAGGGGGGGGGCGCACCCAAACAGACAGACACACCGGGAACAGAGCCCGGGGAAGGAAGGGAAGACAGGAGCGAGCCGGGAAACTGGAACCAGGAAAGAACCAGGAACGCCCAGCAAAACAAACCCCAGAGCTGGCCGAGAAGCGACAGCACAGCCAACAAGCCCAGGAGGCACAGCCCGAGGCCACGCCAAACCACCAGGAAGCCGGCAGACCCGGAGCAACAGGAGGCAAACCCGGACACGCCAACCCAGAAGCACCGAACCCCAGGACCCCACACAGGTCCGAACAAGGGAACCGCAGCCCAGGGGAAAAAAGGGGGAAGGGCCAAGGAAGAAGGAGCACCAGGGAAACCCGGAGCCCAACAGCACCCAACGGAAACCCCCCAGAGGCGAACCCAGCCGGGGAAGAGAACCGCCGGCAGAAGCAGGCCAAGAAGGACCACCAGGACACGGTCCAAAACCAGCAGAGCGCCCCGCCAGGACACCCGGAGAGAGCACAGGCAAGGACGCAGGGCCGAAAAAGGAGACCAACAGGCGCCGGAAAGCCCCAGCAGGCCCCCAGCCAGGCACCCACGACAGGAACCAGACGAGACCAGCACCCTCCAGGGAGCAAACGCACCCGGAGCCGAGACGGACCCCCAACCAGGAGAACCACAGAATAGAAGAGGGGAAAACAGGTGCATCACCAAGGACACGGCAGCAGAGAAAGACAGCCAGGCCCAAACAGCAGTGGCATGAACCCCAAGGACCAAAGGATGAACCGCCACCGGAAATACACCCAGGGAGGACGCAAAGGAAAGGAAGAGCAGAAGGCCAACCAAACCAGCCTGAGAAACCAACAGCACCAGGCAACCCCAGGCGGCCCCAACCAGAAACAAACCAGGCCCGACCAAGCGGAACCACAGAGACCAGACGATAGCAGGATCGCCGGTGGAACCAGGAGGGGCGGCCAGGACCTGCCAAAGCAAGCCAAAGCCAAGCACAGGAAACAAAGCAGGGGCGCAGCCGAAGCAGGGGAACACCAGGACAACACCAAGGAAACCCCAGAAGCCAGGAACAGGGAGCGCCAGAGCCAGGAGCAAGCAAAGACAGCAGCACCCATCAAGGAAGAGGCAAGCAGCCAGAGACAGCACCAGCCAGCCAGCCCCCGAAGCAACCCAAGCACACAGAAGGCCCCGGGGCAAACACCCGGAGCCCCAGGCCGGAGCAAAGGAGAACAGAACAGCCGCAAAGGAGGCAGCACGAGGGAAAGAAACAGCCCAGCGCAAGCCAACCCCGGAAACACAGAGAGGCAAACACATAGAACGGGACGGGGGCAGGCAAAAAAGCGCAAACCGGGCCCGTAGACAGCGGGGGCAGAGAGCCGTAGAGAGCACCAGGCACGACACCAGGAAGCCCAGAGAGGAACCAGGCACAGCCCACCGGAGGGGAGGAAGAGGACACCCCACTCCACCGGAAAGAAGGAGCAACCCTCAAAAAGAGGCAGCAAATCCAAACAGCCGGGAGCCCCATGTGCACCGACCCCGACCAGCCACGCAGCAGCCAGGAAGCGGAGGCGAACATACAGCACACCCAAGCTGAGCCCACGGCACAAGCGAACAGGCCGCCCGCAGCAGGGGCAAGGCTGCCCGAAAAAGGGAGGGCAGACAGAGGGACCCAGCATGCCCAAGGCCAGGCCACAGCACTCCGCACCAGCAACACCCCGAGGAGCAGGGGCACACAGGGACAGCAAAGAAAAGCGGGGCAGACCCCGGCATGCCAACAGGAACTCAGGGGAGGGCAAACAGGAGCCCCCAGGACCCCCCATGCAGCCGCCAGAGGAGCAGGAACACAGCCCCACCACCAGACTGGGGCGGGAGCTGCGGAGGAGCCCGAAACCGGGAGGCGCATACCAACAGGCGGCAGCCGGGAAAGCGAGTGGCGACCCCGACCCACAGAGCAAGCAGCAGGGGGCAGACCGCAAGCCAGCAGGAATGAGGCCCCGGGACAAACCCCGGCACCCACACGAGCCACAGCCGTCTATGGAAGGCAAACACCGGAGCAGCAGAGCACACAGCACCAGAACCCCAGCACAGCGCACAGCCCCGGAGCACACCAAAGGAAGCTGCGGCCAAGACCATGCCAGACAGGGAGCCCCAGCAAGGGCGTTGCGGAGAAGAAATGTGGGGTACCCAGAGAACACACCATACACAAGCCAGCAGCGACGCAAGGCACAACCCCCCCCGACACCAGCCGCGCACAGCAGGCGGAGGGGGAGGGCGCGAGCCAGACTGAAGCGCACAGTGGCTGGCAGACCCAGGCAGCCCCCCTACCAGCTGCCAATCGTCATATGTGTGTTAAAAACTCCCTCAGCCAAGTTATCGAGCAAGTAAGCGCTGCAGGTTAGCTGCACCGTTTTGTGGCGCTATCGTGAGGCCCCTGTGTTTCCTCCAGGCCCAATCTTGCACAACTCGGGAGAGCAAAGGAGAGGAGGAGCACCCAGTGCGGCAGAGCAGCAAGGCACCGTATATCCCGCAACCCCCGCAAAGGAGGAATCCAGCGGCGTCCCAACAGCCGAGGAGCAGGCAGAAACACAAACGAACTGCAGGGGAAGAAAAAACAAAGCCGCCAAGCGGAACTCACCCGGAGCGGGGGCCATCACCAGCAACAAGGCCCCCACCGCAACCGAGGAAACAGCAGGAACACTGCAAGCATGGCGCGCCTCACCCGGCCAGGCTCAGGAAGACGCGCCCACAACCCGGAAGGAACCGGGACACCACGCCCCAGCCGCAAAGGGCCGGGCAACAGGCAGGAATCCAGCAGAGAACACCGACTGACTCCCAGCAAGCCCGGCAGGCCAGGAGGCAGACCAGGAAACCCCGCGCCCGCACAGCCAGGCAGCCGGGCGGGGGGAGGAGAGAAGACTACCACTCCAGTCCAGCAGGAGCAGCACCAGCACATCCACGTCCATTCTGTCGACAGACAGAAAAAAAGAACAGGCGGGATGCTGGGTAAGTACTGCTTATGTACTCCCGGGGGGAGGGGCAGTATTAGGGTCCCAGCATTCCTCTTGTTTTTTTCTGTCGGGAGATGGTTATCTCCACTTTGTAATGAATGGGACGAGGACACAAGGGACCTGGGGGTAATGATCTGTGAACAAGCAGATCACTCTCGAATCGCACGTCCCTACTGAAGGGGAACCCCAGAGACTAATTAGGAATTGTTAGACAAGGATTATCTGACAAGCCTAAGATGTCTCACTCCATAACCACTAAAGTGCATGAATAATAATCAGTTTAATTTGCTGCTTCTGAAACATTATTGTAGAAAATGACCAACTTTTGCTTGATGTCCCAGCAGATGTTTGCCCTATCTGCTTTGCTGGCTTTATAACTCAGTGCACTTTACCCCTGCTAACTAGGAGCAGAATGTTTGTACTCCCCCTTCAGACATGGTTGAATTGCCTTATTCCTTATTGGCACATTTAATTTGGGTGTAATCCCCTAGTGTCTGGGGTAGAAAGTGCACCCGGGGCCTGGAAGTTGAACGCCACTTGGGGACTCCAGCACCTACTATGCCATCCACTATAGTGGAAGTACAAACATGACTCCAAGCTTACCCTGAGTTGCCTGACTACTGGAGTGTAAAGTGTGAGGACCCCACAAGTCTTACCTTCTGCTTGCGGAGTGTTTTCGCAGGGATGACATGAACAACCTCCACCGTCTCCCACCTCTCCCTTGTCCTAGCATATAATCTGACCAGGGTGATGATGGGGGCCGGGGGAAGGAATCCTAACGTGTGGTGTGTTGCCCTTAGGTGTGTAGACCTGGTTAGGTACGCCCAATGAAGACGAGGGGAACCCCTCTAGGAACTACTGCCTGTAAGGACAAACCATAAGGTAAATCAATACTGCCCCTGAATCACAAGCACACAGACATTTATACCATTAGCAAATACAGTCCAGGGGAACATCTATAGTCACCTGGGTTGTGGAACTTTGATAGGTTGTGGTGTGTGACCTCATACACCAAAAGGAACACGAAACAGAAACTGTAGGCGCTCCTGCGCATAAGAAAGGAAGTGTCAAAGCGTGTGGATTCCACCTTATCCAAATGAAACAATAAGCGCTCCTGCGCTGGAATCAAGAATAAGATGTTTGACAACGCACCCTTGTGCGCGTCCTTTTTAGTAATTGTATGAGTGCTCACGCACCTGTACCAAGATTAGTGTTGTGACCACGCACTCCTGTGTTTGTTGCAGATCAAAACATATGCCCACAAGCGCTCCTGCGCTAATGGCCAAAAAGTGTGTTTCACGGTGACGCGCTCCTGCGATTGTGGCAACCCATACATATCTTAAGCGCTCCTGCGCTTATGGTAAATGAAGTGTGCTGCAAGGCAACGCGCTCCTGCGCTTGCTGCAACACCGAAATATCTTAAGAGCTCCTGCACTTATAGCAAATGAAGTGTGCTCTTCTCGTGGCAACGTGCTCCTGCGCGCACCACGACAAAGAACTCTGCACGAGCACTCCTGCACTGTTGCCAACAGAGCAATACCTGTGTGTCCTTCGAGGTCCAGAATCTCGGCGAAGACCACGGTGGGTAGAGCAGAGGCTGCGCAGGCTCCATAGACTCTGTAGACTCCGTAAACTCCATAGAACGACTCCGACTCTCGCTGAGGTCAATGTCAGTATCCGAAGCAAAGCCTGGTTGAGCACCGCTGGTTCTTATGCAGTCTCACCCGGAAGCGCCCTCGTGTTGACCTCCAGGTCTACTTCCTGTTTAGGGGAAGCTGGACCGCTAACTCTGCAGGTTTCCCTCACCCTATTCCCGCAAGGAAGCGGACCATGCATACCACAGCCACACGGACCGGATCCATGACATAAAGTCTGCAGTGCGATCTGTTAAAATAACCCTCTTTGACAGGTAAAAACTTTCCTTTTAAATTTAAGTAATTTACCCCTATTTAAGCCTTGTAGACCACAAGGTTGAGTCCATGGGATTTAAAAGTTGGACATGTAGAAAATTAATGTCACCATGTCCCTACAGTGACAAGGCTCTAAAAGCTATTTTTACTGTAGCCGGTCCAGCTTTCTATGTTAAATATATTACAATACAGATTAAAATACTAAATCTGTATCTCTGTAATTGGACCAGATAGGAAAATAATTAAACAACAATTTTTAATAGTTTTTAAAAATACAATTTAATAGTGAGTGATGTTTACTAAATGTTAAGGAAAAGTAACTTTTAGAGAGCTGCCCTTTCCCTATCTGAACTGTTAGAAGGCTAATTAGCAAGCCTCTGCAAGCTCCCAGCCAGTGATTAGCCCTGAATATGTGTGAAGAATGTGTGAAATCTCTCCCAGGAGCAAACAATATGCTGACCTGAATTGTCAAAGATGATTCCCCTGAATTCCACAGAATATTTAGAGTGGGGGCTGTGGGCATCCTGGCACACCACACTGTCTGCTTGACAGGTCAGTTGAGCCACATGTAAAACTTGGGCACACTTAAAAGGGAGAGAACAGGATACTAAGACACATTTTGTGTATCCTCTGTCTTGTGGTGAAGGGCCCTTCTTTTCCCCTAATAGACATCTATCTCTGGGTTTGTTGTGGGTATAGTGCCTGCTTCAAACTGGATTTAGGTGCTAGATGTGGGATGACACTAGGATTAACATAGTACCCATCATGCACGTACCCTCAGATTAGAAGTGTACCCCTGTAGTTGATTGGTATTTAAAAGACTAAGGGCCTGGTTTATTTGCTAGCAAAAAGGGTACTCCATTGCAATGGCAACTGAGTACTCTTCCCACCATCATAATGGTCTTCTTGAAAGATTTAAAAAGCAGGTGGACCGTTAGTGTTAGCACAGTGGAGACTACTCCATTTCTGTGGTGGTTACACCCCTCCAACAGCCCTCCAGAGTAAGGGCCATTGGAGGTTGGTCTATAAGTCTACCGATTTAATTTAGATGGGCAGACATACAAGTCAATTTTCACTGCCCTTCACCGACAGGAAAAGTCTGGAGGTAAAAACTGAGAAATGCACCCCTTGCCATGGGACAACTCCCATGGCTAAGGTGCATTGATTTTTTTTCCCCAAAAACAAAATCCAGCTTTGGGGATAAAAATATCGATTTTAATATCTAATTTAACAATAATAAGAACCTGAGAAATTCATTAAAAAAAAACAAAGGTTAAAGTGACGTTATAGTTAGGTGACAATGTCAGTTAAACATTATAATTTAAACTTAAAAAAACACTGAAATTATATTATTATAGTTAACTGAAGTAGCTATGACTCACACCCCCACCATGCACAGTGTTTTCATCAATTATGTCATTTAAGATGCCACATTGATGTTATCAATGATGTCATAGAACATATCAAGAGTGAAATAATCTGTGAGGAAATAGGTAGTGTATGGCGAGGGTATGAAGTCATGAGTTTCTACCTTACACATTAGGAGGCTTAATTACAAGGAGTTTTGGCCTGTGTTGCGTAATTTTTGTTGACGCACCGGTGGCGCTTTCTTTGCTCCATATGTACAAGGTGATGCATCTAGGCAGATGAGTCACTATTCGTCGGACTGCGTTGGTTCTTATGTTTGTTGGAATTGGCTGCATCACGTTAGAATTAATGTACGCAAGGTAGGTGTTTCTATGTAAATTCCCCCGTAAAACCGATGCAGTGGTATTCATGGCTTTTCGGAAAAGTGATGCATCATCGAGAAGCGGGCCGCTGCGCTTACAATACGTCAAAATTCCTACGTCTCTTAAACCCAGGTGTAGGAATGACTCATTGACTGTGGCATAGGAATCTGACCGGCTGAAATCACTTCCAACAATGTAATCTGCAAGGGAATCACATCCCCTCAACAGATACAAGCACATATATGGTAGATAACACAGTAAATGTCACATTACACAACATTAATGACTTGTATCCACATGCATAGTAGTCTCACACAATATGTCACACATATCTAGGTATAGTACTCAGAAGTACACTTTGCCTAATTATATGCGAGACATACAGGACCAATGTAAAAGAGTCCAAGGTGAGTTTTTTACCTATTTACACTCTATTATATTGGTCCCCATACTGTAGGCTACTAGCGACAGTCAATACTGATGTGCCAACAAACCTCGACCAGGCCATTCAGAACTTTGCCGCCTGGATCACCGACAGCGCCAACAGATTCACCCCATTGAAACCTACAAAATCCATCAAGACCTCCCAACATGCCAACTGGTACACCTCAGGCCTCAGGACCACCAAGCACAACTGCGATCAACTGGAGAAACGATGGTGCGCCACAAAGAACCCCGCAAACAGATCAACTCACAAAACAGCCCTCAGCAAATAGCACTAGAAAATCAAAGAAGCCAAGAAAGCAGCCATCCCCACCCTCATCAACTCCATGGCCAACCACACAAATGAACTCTTCAAATAGTCAAAGAATTCTCCAACCCACCAGCTATAGAGAACACCATCCACCCCTCCCAAGAACTCTGCAACACCCGCTCAGACTACTTCCACAGCAAGATCGCCAACATCTACAACAATTTCAACTTCCAACCCACCACCCTCAACCCCAATTACTTCAATCAACCAGTGAACGACAGCCAAACCATTACCACCTGGTCTCTGCTCACTACCCTGACCACTTCAGCCATCATGTCTTCCACCCACTCCGGGGTACCCACTGACCCCTGCCCCACCACCTCTACAACCTCACAACGAACCGAATCAGCACACAACTCACCAGCATCCTCAGCAACTCCATCTCCCTCCACCTTTCCAGGCAGATGGAAACATGCAGACGTCAGAACCCTCCTAAAGAAAGCCTTCACAGACCCCAGCAATCTAAAAAATTATTGTCCAATCTCCCTGCTCCCCTACCCAGCCAAAGTACTCGAGAAAGCCGTCAGCCAGCAGCTCATAGAATTCCTGGAACAAAACCACCTACTTATTAGTCACAATCAGGATTCCATGCCAACCACAGCAATGAGACCACTGTGATTGCCACCAGAGATGACATCAGAACACTCCTTGACCGTGGAGAAACTGCTGCCCTGATCCTCCTCGACCTCTCTGCAGCGTTCAACACCGTCTCTCACAACACCCTCATCAACAACTCTACATCATAGGCATACAGCAAGACACCTCAAGTGGATCGCCTCCTTCCTTACAGGACTCACACAGAGCATCCGACTGACTCCCTTCACTTCGGCCCCCAAAGCCTTAATAGGCGGCGTACCACAAGGATCTTCCCTCAGCCCCACCCTGTTCAACATCTACATGACCCCTCTCGCAGATGTCCTCAGACCACACGGACTCAGCATAACATCATACGCAGACGGCACTCAACTGATGCTCTCGCTCACTGAGGACCCCTCCAATGCCAAAACCAACTTTGGCAACGCCATGACCAACGTAGCCAAATGGATGAGAGACAATTGCCTCCAACTTAACTCTATCAAAAGTAAAGTACTGATCTTCAAGAAGAACTCCTTTGCATGGGACCACAGCTGCTGGCCTGCAGAATTCAGACCTACACCCACATCGACTGACCATGCACGCAATCTCAGCATCATCCTCGACAGCCAACTGCCCATAAAATGGCATGTCATTGCAGTCGTCTCCTCCTGCTTCCACACACTTTGCAAGCTCCACAGAATCTTCAGGTGGATCCCAGCCATCTCTAGAATGACCACCACTCAGGCCCTCATTACAAGCCACCTCAACTACAGCAACACCCTCTATGCTGGCATCTCCACCCAGCTCCTCAGAAGACTCAAGACCATACAGAATGCTGTAGCCAGACGGTTCACTGACAGAATATCAACCACAAAAATATAGATGTTAAATATATTGAGGTAAAAATATAGAATGCAAAAATATCGACTCCCTATACTTAAACAGGTTAGTACAAAAATATCAAAAAAAATATAGTTTACAAAAATATAGATGTATTAAATATCGAATTTAAAATGTATAACTTTTAAAAAATGTAAACACACACACATATATATCTATATAGTTATACATTTATAAAAAATATGAACTCATATTTTAATTAATAATATAATTTAACAAATCTTAAATAGCACAATATTATCAAAAGTAAATGTAAACATATTTAAATATGCCAAAAACATAAAATATTAAAAAGGGAATAAAAATTAAACACACATCATTTACAATTTAATTAAAAATAAGTTACAAACAAAAAATATTGACAATTATAATTTATTTCTAAAGATAAGTAAAAAACACATAAATATATAACTTACAACATAAAATAAATTATTACAAATTAAAATAGACTTATACATTTCCCACCACATTAAAAAGAAAATATTTTTCTACTAAATAAATATAAAAATAATTACTCCCACCTAACACAACACAACAGTAACAAAATATTTTACACCACACGAAAATAAGATTTACTATTCTAACTGCAAAAAATATAAAATTCCATAAAATATAACATTACAAAATACTACAATTTACTATTCCCATTACACTTAACACAACAATAAAATGTATAATTAACAAAAAAGAACAGCAATTCCCACTCCACTCAGTGCAACACTAGGGAAAGTGTTGGATTGCGGAGGGATAAAAATTACTATTCCCGCTCCAATCAGTGCAACAGTAGGGAAAACGTTGGATAGCGGAGTGGTAAAAATTACTATTTCCACTTCAGTGAGTGCAACAGTAGGGAAAGTGTTGGATAGCGGAGGGGTAAAAATTACTATTCCCACTCCAGTGAGTGCAACAGTAGGGAAAGTGTTGGATAGCGGAGGGGTAAAAATTATTATTCCCACTCCAATGAGTGCAACAGTAGGGAAAGTGTTGGATAGCGGAGGGATGAAATTTACTATTCCCACTCCAGTCAGTGCATCAATAGGCAGTGTTGGATTGCGAAGGGGTAAAATTTACTATTCTTACTCCAGTCAGATCAAAATTAAAAACAAGCAAAATATCATCAACATAATAAAAATATATTTTTTTAAAGTAAATAAAAAAATATAAATGTTAAAAAAATATACATTTTTAATATTAAAAATAAAAATATAAAAACAAAATATAATGTTAAATACATATCACAAATACCTACAAATATTATATTAAATAAAATTAAAACATAATTTCAAACAAATAAATATTTTTATTGATAAATTATTTATTAACAAAAACATTATTACTTACATTTAGGGGCCGATTCCGATCTCGGCCGGTAGGGCTCCGAATCGGATTCGGCTTAACCGGATCCGATTCGGAGCCCTATTTCCCGACCGATTCGTACGCGCGTCCGGGCGAGCGAATACGATGCGAAATCGCCGACCGACTCGTTCGGGCGTCCCGGCCGCTCCGACCGACTCGTTCCCGGGTCTAACCGCACCGACCGACTCGTTCGGACTCGACTCGCACCGCGCAATGGAGACGTTCCCCGGCCGGGTAAGTACGATGCGCGCCGCGAGCAGTCCGACCGAGCCGCGCACTCCGGCTCGAAAGAGCAGTCGGAGCCGTACTTTGGGGGTCCGTAGTCGGACCCCCTGTATGCATAGCCGCGCAAGTCGCACACAGGGGGACACATGGGTCCCCCTACACGTGCATGTACGGCGCGACCCGCATCGACGCGCACACACTGTAGGGGCGCCCTTGTTCGCGTCGTGCCCATTGAGTCAATGGGAGCCCGTGTACGCGTCGTGACGACTGGCTCCCATTGACTTCAATGGGAGTCCGACCGAATCGAGTCCGATAGCATACGTGCGCATCGTACTCGTTCGGTCGGACTGCTAGAGTCCGATTCGGTCGGAATTCTCTCCGGGTCCGGCTCGGTCGGAGAGATTTCCGGCCCGAATCGGAATCGGCCCCTTAGTCTATTTACTTCCTACCCTATAACACCACACAACTCACAACCCACATTGAAAATAAAAATATATATATTTGCATAATTAACATAATTAATTTTCAATTAAACAAATATTCATTAAAAGACAATTAAAAATACATAAAATGTAATTAACTTCCCGGCCTTTACACGTATAATCCCCACAACCCACACCTGAAATTAAACTGTAAATTTTTTTATTACACAATTACACAATAATTCAATTAAATAACTAATAGTATTTAACAACTAATTATAAAGTAACTAAAATTAATTTACTTCCCAACCTTCACCCCTATAAAACCAAAACCCACACACAAAAAATAATGTAACAATTAGCCTAATTAATTAATTAATTAATATGAATTATCACTAATTATAAATTAATTAAAAATAAATTACTTCCCACCCTTTACCCCTAAAAACCCGCAACTAAAATTAATTGCACAATTTCCATATTTATTTGTCAATTAATATAGATTAACTAATTATTAATTAATTAAAAATAAATCACTTCCCACCCTTTACCCCTATAATCCCCACAACCCACACCTAAAAAGTAATTACACAATTACCATAATTAATTGTTAATTAATTAATGTTAATTAACAACTAATTATTAATTAATTAAAAATAAATTACTTCCCACCCTTTACCTCTATAAACCTCACAACCCACACCTAAAATTAATTACACAATTACCATCATTAATTGTCAATTAATTAATTAATGTTGATTAACAACTAATTATTAATTCAAAATAAATTACTTCCCACCCTTTACCCCTTTAAACCCCACTACCCACACCAATTATTATAAAATCTAAATAAAATATTGATATTACAAAAAATTCATTAATTTATTATAATTAAATTACTTCCCACCCTATTCCTCTATAAACCCACAACCCGCTACAGAACTAAAAAACGCAAAACTTAATTAAAATAAAATTAATAACTGCTAAAAATGTAACACATATATTAAAAAACATAAACAATACTTATGAAAAAAATACATCACATACATTTAATATATACTACAATTCATAACACTAATTAAAATATCGCTATTTTGAACAACTATATTTTTGCAAACGATATTAATAACTTCTATGTTTTAAAAATCAATATTTCTTATCTTCAAATCGATATTCTTGACAACGACTTTCTTGCACTCGATATTTCAATAAAGCGATACCAAAGGGGATGATGGACAGAGCGTTAGAGCAAATCAAACACTCATCCCCAGACAACTGATCTGGGTTTAATCCATCATCATTCTTTAGCTTACTCCACCACCCCAGTTCAGACATGGCCATATGCAAATCAGTCTGACCCTGTGCCTCATGGGAACAGTCCAGCCCGAACTGCCAAGCCATGTCTTCCCTGGACCGGAAACAAGCATCCTGGGACCGGTTTCGGGTTCATAACCCTCATCAGCCAGGCTATCTTGAATCCAGTGGCAAAGTAAGCAAGGGACCCACGTCTGGGCATACCCTGCCAACTTAGGGCGAACAAAGCGATACCAAAGGGGATGATGGACAGAGCGTTAGAGCAAATCAAACACTCACCCCCAGTCAACTGATCTGGGTTTAATCCATCATCATTCTTTAGCTCACTCCACCACCCCAGTTCAGACATGGCCATATGCAAATCAGTCTGACCCTGTGCCTCATGGGAACAGTCCAGCCCGAACTGCCAAGCCATGTCTTCCCTGGACCGGAAACAAGCATCCTGGGACCGGTTTCGGGTTCATAACCCTCATCAGCCAGGCTATCTTGAATCCAGTGGCAAAGTGAGCAAGGGACCCACGTCTGGGCATACCCTGCCAACTTAGGGCGAACAAAGCGATACCAAAGGGGATGATGGACAGAGCGTTAGAGAAAATCAAACACTCACCCCCAGTCAACTGATCTGGGTTTAATCCATCATCATTCTTTAGCTCACTCCACCACCCCAGTTCAGACATGGCCATATGCAAATCAGTCTGACCCTGTGCCTCATGGGAACAGTCCAGCCCGAACTGCCAAGCCATGTCTTCCCTGGACCGGAAACAAGCATCCTGGGACCGGTTTCGGGTTCATAACCCTCATCAGCCAGGCTATCTTGAATCCAGTGGCAAAGTGAGCAAGGGACGCACGTCTGGGCATACTCTGCCAACTTAGGGCGAACAAAGCGATACCAAAGGGGATGATGGTCAGAGCGTTAGAGCAAATCAAACACTCACCCCAGTCAACTGATCTGGGTTTAATCCATCATCATTCTTTAGCTCACTCCACCACCCCAGTTCAGACATGGCCATATGCAAATCAGTCTGACCCTGTGCCTCATGGGAACAGTCCAGCCCGAACTGCCAAGCCATGTCTTCCCTGAACCAGAAACAAGCATCCTGGGACCGGTTTCGGGTTCATAACCCTCATCAGCCAGGCTATCTTGAATCCAGTGGCAAAGTGAGCAAGGGACCCACGTCTGGGCATACCCTGCCAACTTAGGGCGAACAAAGCGATACCAAAGGGGATGATGGACAGAGCGTTAGAGCAAATCAAACACTCACCCCCAGTCAACTGATCTGGGTTTAATCCATCATCATTCTTTAGCTCACTCTACCACCCCAGTTCAGACATGGCCATATGCAAATCAGTCTGACCCTGTGCCTCATGGGAACAGTCCAGCCCGAACTGCCAAGCCATGTCTTCCCTGGACCGGAAACAAGCATCCTGGGACCGGTTTCGGGTTCATAACCCTCATCAGCCAGGCTATCTTGAATCCAGTGTCAAAGTGAGCAAGGGACCCACGTCTGGGCATACCCTGCCAACTTAGGGCGAACAAAGCGATACCAAAGGGGATGATGGACAGAGCGTTAGAGCAAATCAAACACTCACCCCAGTCAACTGATCTGGGTTTAATCCATCATCATTCTTTAGCTCACTCCACCACCCCAGTTCAGACATGGCCATATGCAAATCAGTCTGACCCTGTGCCTCATGGGAACAGTCCAGCCCGAACTGCCAAGCCATGTCTTCCCTGGACCGGAAACAAGCATCCTGGGACCGGTTTCGGGTTCATAACCCTCATCAGCCAGGCTATCTTGAATCCAGTGGCAAAGTGAGCAAGGGACCCATGTCTGGGCATACCCTGCCAACTTAGGGCGAACAAAGCGATACCAAAGGGGATGATGGACAGAGCGTTAGAGCAAATCAAACACTCACCCCCAGTCAACTGATCTGGGTTTAATCCATCATCATTCTTTAGCTCACTCCACCACCCCAGTTCAGACATGGCCGTATGCAAATCAGTCTGACCCTGTGCCTCATGGGAACAGTCCAGCCCGAACTGCCAAGCCATGTCTTCCCTGGACCGGAAACAAGCATCCTGGAACCGGTTTCGGGTTCATAACCCTCATCAGCCAGGCTATCTTGAATCCAGTGGCAAAGTGAGCAAGGGACCCACGTCTGGGCATACCCTGCCAACTTAGGGCGAACAAAGCGATACCAAAGGGGATGATGGACAGAGCGTTAGAGCAAATCAAACACTCACCCCCAGTCAACTGATCTGGGTTTAATCCATCATCATTCTTTAGCTCACTCCACCACCCCAGTTCAGACATGGCCATATGCAAATCAGTCTGACCCTGATCCTCATGGGAACAGTCCAGCCCGAACTGCCAAGCCATGTCTTCCCTGGACCGGAAACAAGCATCCTGGGACCGGTTTCGGGTTCATAACCCTCATCAGCCAGGCTATCTTGAATCCAGTGGCAAAGTGAGCAAGGGACCTACGTCTGGGCATACCCTGCCAACTTAGGGCGAACAAAGCGATACCAAAGGGGATGATGGACAGAGCGTTAGAGCAAATCAAACACTCACCCCCAGTCAACTGATCTGGGTTTAATCCATCATCATTCTTTAGCTCACTCCACCACCCCAGTTCAGACATGGCCATATGCAAATCAGTCTGACCCTGTGCCTCATGGGAACAGTCCAGCCCGAACTGCCAAGCCATGTCTTCCCTGGACCGGAAACAAGCCATCCTGGGACCGGTTTCGGGTTCATAACTCTCATCAGCCAGGCTATCTTGAATCCAGTGGCAAAGTGAGCAAGGGTCCCACGTCTGGGCATACCCTGCCAACTTAGGGCGAACAAAGCGATACCAAAGGGGATGATGGACAGAGCGTTAGAGCAAATCAAACACTCACCCCCAGTCAACTGATCTGGGTTTAATCCATCATCATTCTTTAGCTCACTCCACCACCCCAGTTCAGACATGGCCATAAGCAAATCATTCTGACCCTGTGCCTCATGGGAACAGTCCAGCCCGAACTGCCAAGCCATGTCTTCCCTGGACCGGAAACAAGCATCCTGGGACCGGTTTCGGGTTCATAACCCTCATCAGCCAGGCTATCTTGAATCCAGTGGCAAAGTGAGCAAGGGACCCACGTCTGGGCATACCCTGCCAACTTAGGGCGAACAAAGCAATACCAAAGGGGATAATGGACAGAGCGTTAGAGCAAATCAAACACTCACCCCAGTCAACTGATCTGGGTTTAATCCATCATCATTCTTTAGCTCACTCCACCACCCCAGTTCAGACATGGCCATATGCAAATCAGTCTGACCCTGTGCCTCATGGGAACAGTCCAGCCCGAACTGCCAAGCCATGTCTTCCCTGGACCGGAAACAAGCATCCTGGGACCGGTTTCGGGTTCATAACCCTCATCAGCCAGGCTATCTTGAATCCAGTGGCAAAGTGAGCAAGGGACCCATGTCTGGGCATACCCTGCCAACTTAGGGCGAACAAAGCGATACCAAAGGGGATGATGGACAGAGCGTTAGAGCAAATCAAACACTCACCCCCAGTCAACTAATCTGGGTTTAATCCATCATCATTCTTTAGCTCACTCCACCACCCCAGTTCAGACATGGCCATATGCAAATCAGTCTGACCCTGTGCCTCATGGGAACAGTCCAGCCCGAACTGCCAAGCCATGTCTTCCCTGGACCGGAAACAAGCATCCTGGGACCGGTTTCGGGTTCATAACCCTCATCAGGCAGGCTATCTTGAATCCAGTGGCAAAGTGAGCAAGGGACCCACGTCTGGGCATACCCTGCCAATTTAGGGCGAACAAAGCGATACCAAAGGGGATGATGGACAGAGCGTTAGAGCAAATCAAACACTCACCCCCAGTCAACTGATATTTCCATTCCATGATATTTTAAACTCGATATTATGGTAGTTCGAATTTTTTAGCCTCAATATTCTGTCTCATTACCATCCAGAAGAGATGCCAGTTCAAGGTCTTCACAAATTCCTACAAAGTCCTCCACGACCCAGGACCTGCCTATATCAACCATCAACTAATCTTCTGCCAACCCTCTATACACCTGCGCTCCTCTTCACTCGCCCTCGCACACATCCCCCGCATTCATCACAGCTGCAGCGGTGGCCGTTCTTTCTCCTACATCGCTGCCAAGACCTGGAAAAACCTTCCCCTCCAGCTCCGTACAGCTCCCTCACTGGCAGACTTCAGAAAGCGACTCAAGACCTGGCTCTTCGACTTAAACACAGTGCCCATATACCCCTAGGAGTGACTGAGTTGTTCTTCACAAATGCTGCTTGATTTATCACCTTTTTTAAGCATTGCTGTAATTGTGTCAGTCTTTTGACTAACGACATCAATGCGCCACTTTTGAGCCTCATGCCTTTTCAGCATCCTTCCCACATATGCCTCAGTATTTCTGACACATCCAGGGGGCCTTGTGCCATGGAGCCCCGTATTGTAAATACGGCGCATCCATGGCATCTTAAGGAATTTTGCCGCAGGCACAAGTAATTTTGGCGCATCGATGCGTTACCGCAGCGATGCATCATTTCTTGTAAATAAGGCCCATTTTTTTACTCACAGAGATGAGGGTTTCATGTACGACAAAGCATTTAGGCCCTCATTTACAAGAGGCCTGCACCACTGGAGCGTCACCTTTTATGACGATCTGGTGGTGCAGGCCTCTCAATCATATCTGTGAGGTGACACAAAGCCACCCTGCGTGGTTTGCATGGCCTCATAGATATAGAGTAAGGCACGGCAGCGCAAGGTGCTGCCTTGCCTTATTCTACGTCAAGGAGGTGTTCCATTGGTGGTGTTGTGGTTCTTTCCACTCAAGACCCATGGAATGTGACACTGCCCCAGATTTTCAACATCCCGTAAACCTGGGGCAGCGGCAAAAACGTACTCCTCCCCAGGGCAGGTGTAACAAGGAGAAATGATTAAATTTCTCCTTGTTTTTTCCTCCTTCCATGCGTACTACCTTCTGAAGTACACGTAGAACAAGGAAAATGCCTCTCGTGATTGTTTGTGCAGGAAGGTTCTGCCCCTTCCTGCACAAAAATAATCACGCCAACAACACAGGGGGTCTGCGTTGGCTCTCGGCTGAATATTGTGTACGGCCTGGCCAAAAGGACAGGAATGCACCATGGGCTTCATTTACAACAAATTGATGCAGGGCAACAGTGCACGTCACTTTGCTGTGCTGCCCTGCGTCAAAGGAAAAAGGGAGGAATGCACCGTATATATGAGATATGACGCCTTCCTGTCCTCTTACACTGTGCTGGTGCACAAATGGCTGCCTAGCACCAACGCAGGCAACTGTGCACCATGGTGCAAGGGCGCCTGCATTGAAATCAGGTTGTTTTTGTACAGAAAGGGACACCTTTCTTCAAATAAACAACTGTTACGCCACCCCTGGTGAGGCGCAGGGTTTTGATGCATTCCCAGATTTATGCTCTGTTGTAAATCTGGGAATGTGTCAAAAATCATGGGTGTTGAGTGGGAACACCCACTGCAACGCCCATGACATACCTCCCCGAGGCAGTGTGAGGGAATGCAATGACTTGCGCTGCGTTGCCTTACACCGTATCTACAATGCCATGAAAAGCCACACAGGGTGGCTTTCCGTGGCCTCGTAGATATAAGTCTGCACTGTGCGCCACCGGAACATCAAAAAAAGTGGCGTTCCGGCAGCGCACTGAGATTGTAAATAAGCCCCCATATCTTATAAATAAGGTGCATTCCTGACCTTTCGAATTGTCGTAAGGCAGCGCAGCAAACTAACTTTTGGCACTGTCCTGTGCCAATTCTTTGTAAACGAGGCTCTGATTATTGAAGAGCAACATTTTCCACAGTGTGCATTTTTAATTTTCATGAATCTTTATCATATTTTCTGAAGCACTAAGATCCTTGTAACAATAAGTTTGTCTTACTCTGCAGTTGTAGCTAGACAATAATGGCCCAAATGCGCCACTCAGCCTTTAATTGTATTTGCATAAATAATTTGCCTTTTCTTATTGTATAATTCAACCAGTCCTGTTGCAGAATATCGTCTTCCACTGTAGCACAATTTCACTTTTACTCGTTAGATTAGAATACATAGCTTCTAATCATAATCATCATATAGATTAAAATGCCGCCCCCAATCAGGAATAACTTGTAAGCAGTCAGAAAGAGTACAAAGCAGAGAGATGAGACGCCTTGTTTATCCCATTTCGTAAGATAAGTAAGGAATTTTCAAGGATTGTACATAACATTTGTCCAAAAGATTCAGGCACTTAACTACAGAGACCGAATTTAACACTCAACCAAAGTAGCCAAAGTTTGAAAAAGTTTCAGGTAAATCGCAGATCAGGACTTCACATTATATTAAAATTCAAGTAATGTTTCCAGTACATCAAATAATTACTTAAAATCCGCCTGGGCCTCCCATATCTCCTGGCGTTGAGGAGGAACACCCTAGTAGGGATATTGGTGGATGTGACTGTGATATGAAAAGTAATTTCTCTCTGTCTCATGTGTTAAGTGTGTTAATTAGGTATATGAACTTAAATAAAATATGTCTTGTCCACTATAGCAAATTCTATCATAAGTATAGATGCAGCCATGGGTTTTGTCGTTGGGTATTCAAGTAAATATGCTGTCAGTGGAGCTCTGTTAAAGAACTAAAGACCTTTGAAACATTGTTAACGTTATCATGGATTTTATACAATTATTGTTGTTATGGGTTCATAAGGATTGTAACGCCTAATTGCCTTGAATTTATTTGTTTTAAAGTATTTATCCTATCTCTAGTTCTTCCAGCACTCAGACCAACAAAAGAGTCTGAAATACTATTTTGTCTTACTCAAGACAACTTAACTGCTCGTCGTGCACATTCCCATTGCGTCTTAGAGCACTAACTATTTCGTAATCAGTTTCTCTGGTTGTTGATCTCCTTGTGACCTCAATAGCTTTTTCGTGAAGTGCTTCCTCTACAATTTGTATTCTACTGAAAACTGCTTTTTGGAAAGTGCTTTTATAGACTTCTTGCAGCCAGTGATTATTCACGCTTTTAAGTATGCAAATTCAAGCCATAAACATTCCTTTTAAAAGAAGTCATATAAGAGTACAACTAAATTGCTGACCATCTCCTTAGATACTACCAGACAACTTTCCAATCTGACTCCAACTATCTGTTTGAATTAACTATTTTTGAAATTTGCAAATTGAATAATTGTATTTTTTCACATTTAATTGTTGTGCCCACAGTCCAGCACCCAGTCTGGCTGCTTTGATGCAATTTTACAGTCCCTCTAGAGCACTACGTTCCGCCGATCTGAACCTGGCTAACATCCCCCGCTACTCCAAAGCAGAATGAGAGGATGTTCATTTCGTGTTTTAGACTCAAAAGAAACCACTTACAATTTGGGAAACAGTTGGAGACCTGGCTGTTAACCCTCTAGACTGCTGATCTTTCTTCCAAACGGGGGTATGGTCTCTCCTATGAGTAGCGCCGGGAGGCCCTGTTTGGGGCAGCTGTGAGCTTTAGAAATATTTTTAACATAGCATAATATAACATAACAGCGTCGATGTGTTGATTTCAAAAGGCGTTTTCTGATGCTCGAAAATGTAGCTGTGCCATGCAGCTCAGACTGAGGTGGTGATTTGTTTTGGTGCTGTGAACACTTCTTATATCTTTATTTATTTATTTATTTATTTTATTTTAAAAGTTTTATATAGCGCTGGCTAGACCCAGAGGTATCAGAGCGCTTTACATGAGAAGATAATATAAAGCAAACATGGCATACAAGTAGATAAAAAGATAATGAAACAACATGTGAAATATACAAATCAAATTAGATATACAGGTGCAAGAGCTATACACTTCAAGTAACTGGGTATATGATGTTCGGGAAATGGACAAATATTACTGGACAAAATATAACATGGTGATTGGAGATCAGGTGCAGGTCACAGGTTAGGGCCCCCAATAATAATTGGGCCAAACATGGCATATAAGTGGATAAAAGATAATGAAAACAACATGAGAAATATACAAATCAAATAGATAAACAGGGGCAGGAGCTATACATATCAAGTAATTGGGCAGATGATGTTCAGGAAATGGACAAGGCATGTAGATTTGTCCTCGTGCTATATTTAGCCATGCTGTTGATCACCTCAAGGGTGAAAATGCTGTATTGATAGTGCAAGAATGGGCGTAGGGAAGACAGCTTCCTACTAAGCCAATCAAATCTATCACTGCTTGGCATGCTCAGTACACTGTACACCTTCAAGAGTATAGCAAGGTTATTCCCTTTCATGAAAATCAGTGCTTCAACATCATGGTGGAGCAGTCTCTCATTCCTAGCAATAAAGGCTAACAAATGTGTCTTATTTTATTAATCAATGTGGAGTAGAAACAATAGAGCTGATGGAACTGTTGTGCTACTGCAGAAATAAGACTTCTATTGCACTACTTTGAGGGCAGTTATGGCCAGTGTATTTCCTTCCCTCCTCTGATTGATGCTGCTCCATTGATCTCTTCACTCATGAGCTTGCTTCTGTCCATACACTTGACTCTCTCTCTCTCTGCATTCCTGATTCTGCTTTCATTGTCTTTTTTGCTAGTTCTGTTAGCTCTTTTGTACAGCGAAGGGCAGCTACTTCTAAACTGTGTTGCTGTATCTATTCATAGGCAAGCAATTATGAAGGTTATTTCTCCTGAAGAAAGAAAGTAACAATCCTGAAATGTGTCAACAGTCAAGTTTATGTGGACATGAAAAGTCATGTGTTTACTTGAACTGTGTGTTAAACAAAGAAACAATGGCAAAGTAGTTTTAACATGGCAGGATTCCTGGAGTTGGTCACACAGACCTCGCACTACTGTTGCTTGTTCTCGTTTCCTCGTCTGTAACTGCATTATCACCCATCCTCTGGCCCCTTGTAAGATGATTACTTTGGGCCTTAGTGCCTCCCTAGAATGCAAGGAGCTGTCTCTATTTTTTCCTCGAATCTCTCCAACCCCCCCCCTCCTCCAGTGTCCACCACTATTCCTGGTGCCTTCTCTAACCTGATCTCTGCCAGTGTCCCGTCCATCAACTACCATGTGACTCCTCCCATATCACATTTTCTCCCTTCCCATCAGAGTATTGACACCACCCTAAATTGTATTAAAGTCCCATCCCTCCAACATCTACAAATTTCTCCCCACATCAGTGCTGTTTCAGCTGGGTGACTCGTTGTGCAATGGCTTATTCTGTGGCAGGGGAAGATGCTTATAAGAAACTGTTGATCTTTCCTGTCTAAGTCACTTGTAAGTGATAACACACACTCTGTCGGTATTACTCATAGTACGACCTTATTTAGACCTTTCGCAGTTTTTCATAAAATGTTTTACTTGCCTGTAAGTCTGTGCTTATAAGCAGGGCCTCTGCCAGTGATCTCAATGGAGTGGGCATTTTGAGAGATTGACTTTATATCATGGACACCTAAAGAGAAAGCTGCATGTTGGTGAGGAGAGCACTAGAATGGCTCTCCTCTTTTTTGGAGAATCGAACCTTTCAGGTTCTGGATCAAACTATTATTCAACCAGTCTCCCCCTTTGTTGTGGGGTGCCTCAGGGCTCCTCCCTGAGCCCCACCCCTTTTAATTTGTACATGCTCCCCCTTGCCGATATTGTGTGATCATTCGGGTTGTCATTGGTCTCCTATGCCGATGACACCCAGTTGGTTAGGTCAATCTCCCCCAACCATACCTCCAATCACTTATCTTTGATTCCTTGCCTCCAGGATGTAGCCAGCTGGATGACCAGTTGTAAACTAAAACTTAATGAGGACAAAGCAAAAACTTCTGTTGCAATACCCTGAACCCCTTACCAGGATGTTTCAGCAAGCTGCCAACCCCCAAAGGCTCGATAAAGAGCCTGGGGATGTGGCTAAATCCTACTTTCACAATATACCATCAAGCCAAAATAATCTCTGCAATTTTCTATGAGCTTCTGAGACTATTGAGGAAGGTTCTTAAGCTCCTTCCTCTTACAGCCAGAAGAGAGATTATACAGGCTTTAGTGTTGGCATGACTGGATTATGGAAACGCTCTATACCTTGGCTCACCCTGTTATGTGGTCATAAGGTTGCAAATGGTGCAGAACGAGGCTGCTCGACTTCTCACAAACACACCCAAACATCAGTCTATCACTAGGGCTCCCAGAGACCTTCACTGGCTCCTGGTGGAATGGGTGTCCATTTCAAATCTCTCTGCATCATGCATAGGGCGATCAACAATAAAGACCCCTCCTTGCTATGATCGTTAGCCTCCCTTTACTTGCTTTGGAGACCTCTTAAATCAGCCTCTGCTCATTTACTTAAGGTCCCCAGGATGCGCAGATCACGCTGAGGTGGATGCTCCGCATTTTTTTGGGTGTCTAAACTCTGGAATTCCATGCATCTTGAACTATGCCTTCTGGAGCTAGAACTCCCCTTCCCCAAAGCCTTGCAGACCTGGCTGTTCAGGGAATAACTTTCTCAGTCCCTGATGTTCAACGGTATCTATTGCAGCGCTGGGAGGCTTCTCGGTAACCATGAGCTATACAAAAACTGCAGAATACAATAGAATAGAGTTCATTGATGCCACACAGAGTGTGTTTCTTATGCAGTGTTTGATTATCCCTCAAAGTAATAGAGCAAAGATGATTTTAGAGTATTTCATCTTGAGCAATAATTTGGCAGTACAGGACTGTAAAGTGAACAATTTAATAATCAATATAGTTCGCTTGGGCATTCTACTGTCTGTCTTTTCTTCACCCCAATATAGTACTAGGCTTCATGCACTGAATCCCACTTTTTATATGCATTTTTGACAAATAGAAAGTACTTTGCAAAATAGAGCTGCAATAGACTCTACAGAAAATGTATGGAAAAGCTCATAACTCGAGGCAGCCAAAATATTTTGAATAATATGCAAAAATCTGCAGCAAAACATTAATTTTTATGGGATAGTAGTTAAAATATGTAGAGTAAACTTATCAAATCTGCCAAAAACTCAGTGAAAAATCATAATAATATTTCTAAGACCAATGCCAACAAAATGAAAGTACATCATACTGCACACACATTATTTATTTTTAATATTTCTGAATGTGACGAGTTCATGGTAATTGAAATACTGTGTCTCCGTTCAACTCACAAACAACTCTCTTTAGCTACCCTTTCTAAGTCCAGATGTCAAACACACCATCTCCCCCTCACATCTTATCTACAGACAGCTCTCACCATTCTTTCAGTTTTCAGATGGTATGGTGACTGCAGACATATATACACCACACCGCCTTTTTCTCTGCCCTCCTTGCTGTGTTTGCACATTTAACACATACACCACTCCACCTTTTTCTCTGCCCTCCTTGCTGTTTTTGTACATTTAACACATACACCACACCGCCTTTTTCTCTGCCCTCCTTGCTGTGTTTGTACATTTAACACATACACCACACCGCCTTTTTCTCTGTCCTCCTTGCTGTGTTTGTACATTTAACAACACACGGGCACATTCTGCATTTAGGGGCTCATTACGATGGGGGGAGGACCGCCACCGTCAGCCAGCCGGTGGTGGTCCACCCGCCTATTCTAAAGGCCGATCAGACCCCCAAATTACGATGGCGGTCGGATCAGTGTTGGTCGGAAAATCCGACCGCCACGGTCCCGACAGTCGAATAGAATCCAACCGCCAAACAGACCGCCCGCAATACCCAGAATGGTGGCGTGCCTGGTAAACACCACCGGACAATTTATGATATCCATCCCCGCCTGCCTTTCCATGCCGGTTCAACCGCCATGAAAAGGCTGGCGGGGATGGACATTGGGGGCCCGTAGCAGGCCCCCCTTTCCCCCCTGTCCCAGTCCTGTCGGTGTTGGGGGGCACCTATGGTGCCCCTCAACATATCCCTGTACCAAGTGACAGGCACCGCTTGGTGCATGTCACGTAGTACAGCGATATGTAAAACATCCCTTTTAACATTGTGGCGGGGGCTGCAGCCAGCCGCATGGTTGGCGGGTGGTCCCAAATAGGAGACGATGGCGGATGGACTGAAGTCCGTCCGCCATCGTAATGAGCCCCTTAGTTATAGTGTATAGAAGTCACAAGGTATCTGAGTTATTTGGGTAAGTAGCTTTCCTTCTATTAAGACTCACAATATAAGGGTATGAGAATTCCAGCTTGAAACTCACATGAGTTACGACTAAAATGAATCAGTTTCTCAGGCAGTGCTTGCAGTGTTGCTAGTCACGTTGGTTGCTGCTACTGCAATGCCAGTTCTTGAATTTTGGCTCCAGTCATTACTCCTTTCTGCATGATTCTTTCATATACTTTTTTTCTTTCTGACAATTCAGCTAAAGGTATAAAATTTCAGGGTCATTTCAAACATTTAAAAAAAACTGGAGAAGGTTTGATTTGGTGTGGTCCTGTGTTGCAGTGGCATGTGATGCTACTAAGTGTATGTTAGTAATGTTTTTTATTTCTCATAAGAATGTGCAGTTACTTCTCAACCATTGGTAATTCATTAATAATATGCCTGGCTAAAATGTAATCCAGATAGAGTCTGTACAAACTTAGTATTCCCCTTGCTCCTCTTGTAAAAAGAACACGTGCAAAAAGAGTTTGTAAACCTTGGAAAAGAAGACTTACTTTAGTAATAGCTTGAAAATCAAAGTCTATGTTGATGGCCTCTAATGTTATCCCAGAATACTTCTCTGTATCCAGTAAGTATTTGATTCCTCCAGGTGCGGAAGTGACAAGTTCAAATCTCCTGGCAAAGAGGGTCTGGCTGCAGCAACTTACCAAAACTTCAAGACATATAGCACTTGCTTGGTTCTTCCAGCTAAGTTTCAGCATGCTTTGTGAACATCGGTCTGGGAGGAAAGTTAAAAGGTGGAGCCAAAAAAAGAAGTGTTTCCATTTTAGGAATTGTTGCTCCTGACCACAGCAAAAACTGCTGAACTGAATTACACCAAACACAACATGAAAGTTTTATTTTTTAATTCTCAGCAGGGACCCTCGCAAATCAGCTAATGCATGTTGTGATCATCACTTTGTACTTGTGGTCAAATTTTAGGCATGCATTTAGGCCTGACACTTGTCTCAGCTTTCGGCTATGATTCTCAATAGACACTGATCAGCTATGAGTCATTCAAAAGTGCTTACACTTTTTCTTGTGAAATCCTGACCGGCAAGTAGCAAGTGTGTTATGATTTTAAAGAGAGGTAGTCAATTAGTTGGATACAAATTTCTTAATTTCTAATGTTGGAAAGCATATCAGGGTCTGCTGAAGATTTCTTTAGCGCAGTAGTAAGCTGACCTATTTTTAAGGTCTCTGGAAATATGCCAGTTAGAAACAAGGTATTGATGAGGACACACCATAGTTTGTTGAACAGGTGGGACGTTGGTTATGTTTAATTTATAAGGGATAAGATATTCAAAGAGCTGTGTTAGCCTCTAATTCGTGCCAACTTTGGACTGTCTTCAATGATCAGTTCAAATTCGTTCGAGCTATCTGATGAAACCAATATCTGATGAGGATCTTGTCAACTGATTGCCTGTCAAATTATCGTACACCATAGGGATGGATACTCTGAGGCAAGTTATTGTGGAGGTGAAGTGATTTATAAAATCATTCTATTTGGAGACTGAAGAAGGAAAACTCTTATCATTCAGAGATTTAGTTTTCCATGACAGTATTGAAGAAGCCATTTAATCTGTTGTGAGCTTTGTTGATTTACTTCTTTGGGTATTGAGATTTTGTTCAGAAAATGTCTAACATTTGATATTTTCCAACTGCTTTTAGTTCAGACCGAGATTTAGAAGTGTGTGTTCTCCCACGTCCTTCAAGTTTCCAAAGTTTTCTTCTTGCACTAAAAGGTTGTCTGTGAACTAGGGATTATGTTTTCAACGTGATTTTCATATTTTTGAGGTGCTCTAATGTGCTGATGTATCTTTAGAGCAGTGTCATAGCTCTCAAAAGCATGGTTTATATCTTTAGAAATTATTGCAGCTGCATAAACATCCTTCATAGTCACTGCAAGTTTTACATCTGATACATAGTGGAAATCTTATACATGTGAAAGAGGACAGAGTTGGTAGAGATTTGTGGAAGTATGTCAACCTGATATCAGTTGTGACTATGTGATGATCAGAGCAACCCATCTCGTTTGTTGTGACATTTTATTTGATTTAATAACTAGGTTGGGACTTTTCCTCTATTTTGAGTGTGACACTAAGACAATGGTTCCAGATTGTGGGTGTTGAGCGACTTCAGTAGCTCTGTTGCACAGGAATCTGTTGAACTGTAAGATATTCAATGAAATGTGTTAACCTTTTGTGTGCTCTAGGTGGATGGGAAATAATGTTAAGATAGAAGGTTTCATTAGGGGATGATTATGATGCTACTTGTAGAACTTTGAAAGTGATATAGAAGAGGGTTTTGATTTTTTGTAAGTCTGGTCAATTGGTAAATTAAGGCAACTCCCCCAATGGCATTTGTCTCTGTCAACTTTAATAGACAAATGGTCACAAAGATTTAAGGGTTGATAATGGGATAATAATAGATTTTGAGCATGGATATAGTAATGGCAAACCGATCAACATTGAAGTTATTGATGGTGTCTGCTATGAATCTATAATTGTGTAACATGCAATACAATGAGGAGGGACTTGTTTTTGAAGGAGGGCCATAGCAATTGATTTGTGTGAGACTGAGCAAACAGGCCCCTTTAAAGGACCTCTATGCTCTGCATTTCTGTCTATCGGCTGTGCGTATAACTGTAGTGTGACCATAGCATGTCTGTATAAACTTATAAAAAGGGTTGATATACCCCCTAACTATGGTTAGGGGAAGATTGTGGCTGAGAGCATGACAACAGGAAGCTCTTTTGGCATTTCTGGAAGGTGACAAGTACTTCACCTAGTTCCCCCTCTACTCTCTCAAAGTTGAATGCTGCCACCATTTTTTTATTTTACCACCAGAAGATCATGGACTCAAAAAAGCAGTAGATGGACCAGACCCCTCCAATTAGGCTTGTACCCGCTTGGCTTGGTCTCACGCTGTGG
The DNA here is from genome assembly GCA_963921515.1 of Calotriton arnoldi. NCBI lineage: Eukaryota > Metazoa > Chordata > Amphibia > Caudata > Salamandridae > Calotriton > Calotriton arnoldi. The sequence continues at coordinate 2,998,340 of CAWUFW010000586.1, read as the reverse complement.
CTCTCAAGACTGAACAATGGACTACATGCATGTACAATGATGCAGTTCCTTCCGGCTGATGCTGATAACTCTGTTCATGCCTCTATCCCTTGCACTGTGTTGGTTGTGGCATGTAAGTTCACTCTGGTTTCATTGAGGGAAGGCTGAGCAATATGACTTTTCAGTCTTCTTGCAGCGATAAAATAGAGCAGCCATTAGTAGTTCCTCCTGGATCAGACGATATATTAATTCAGACTCTGCCATCCATCTCTTCTACAAGATGATACATGTCTGATTTGATGAATGGGCCTAATGTCCCCTCTCTTCCACAGTCAATTTCAGGCCCTCAAAGGGCCTTATCAACACTACCAACAGTGATGATTCCTTAGACCAGATAAAGAAACAAGTAATAAAGAACGTACCTACAGAAATACCCAGGGAGACAGCTCTTCAAATGCAACAGAGGCAGGCATGAAAAGTTGTCCAAGAGCTATGCCAGGCCAGTCCATCCAGAATATGATTGATGCCCTCCCAGGACCTACTCTAGCAGGTGCTTTCAGCTACTACCGCTATGCAAGAACCTCATCAGATTAACAATTTCAAGCCCCCTTATTTGTCTCCAAGACGATAATCTGAAGAGACAGAACAGGGCTAAAACACTAGTATGTAAGCCTAAACTGCTACCGGTACAATATACTTCCACTGTAATCCACCCAAGTCAACAGTCTGCCCTGGTAGAGGCAATGTAAAAAGACAAATTTCTCTTGGGTAAACTGCACTACATTCACCCATACAAAACCCTCAAAGCAATCAACCGTACTAAATGTACTTAGAGTTTAGGACCCATAAATCAATTATAAATACACAGAAAAGTTAGTTTGAATATCACAAAAAATTAATTTATTAAAATCACAATTCATAAAGATTAAAAACCAAATTTGAACCAATTAAAAAATATACAAATCCGCAAATTCATACATATGACAGACAAAAATACTTAATATAGATATATACGAGAGACAAAAAGAATAACAAGTGAAGCATTAAGAAAACATCATGATTAGGTTAATTCGATTGAATCGGTTCTGTTGTCGTCTATCAGTTCTGTTATGATTAGACTCAAATCTTACTCGAATTTAACCATGTAAGGAAGGGCGTCGACGCGTTTCGGTGGGTTCTATCTTTTTGTACAGTGTCAGTGAGTGAACAGGTGATTAGAGTTAAAATTGCCTGTCGCGAAATTGCGATAACTGTGAGATACGATTTTTGAGTCCTTAACAACTCTCTACTGCCTCGCACAACACTTGTGGAAAATGGGGGTTAACTGTTTTTACGCAACTTGATCACACTTAATTCTAAAGCCCGCACAAGCATGGGGCACTTCTGAAGAAGCGGCGTATTTGCCCCTCACTTTACACTCAGATTATTACAACCCGGTTTTCAACAACCAGGTTTTGGCAGTTTTATTGTGATGTTCAATTGTAACGTATTATGTGCTCTATGAATGATATTACCAATACGGAGTGGCATAAATCAATTACAAGGGTATTACAAGCAAATGTTCGTCTTAATGGACTCGTTAAACATAATTCAAACATGGAGAATCGAGACATCCCCATGAGACGATATGTAACTTCTATTTCCCAGTTCATTATTAATATGCAAGCTTAGATTTCTTTTTTTTAATTAGCAGAACTTTGATAGATAATTCAAGAGTAACCTGCCACACAACTTGGTTTACTGATCATGCCACTCTTTCTTTAGAGCTAGGGTCAATAAGCAGAGCCTTAGAGCCACTGCAATGGACATTTCATTGTATACTACTGCAAGATTATTCATACATTACTAGGTTTAAGAACTCTGTGAAAGAATATTAGAAACCAATGTTTATTCCACAGGCAACTATGCAGTATGGAATGCAATCAAGGCCTTTATCCAAGGCTTTAACTTGCAATACTCTGTCCACCAGAAGTATGTTAGTAGAAAGGAAGGAATTGGTACTGTGGAATATGCTGGGAGTGCAAAAAAAATAATTCAGTGATACAAATTAAGCACCCATCATACCATCTACTTGGTGTGACATGGCTCTTATGTAATCACAGATTAAATCACTCTAAGTCAAAATTATAGCCCAGCAACTTCAGTCTTCCAAGTATTTCTGATTTGTGTATAGGTACAAAGCAGCATCGCTTTCTGCTACTCAAGCTCGAATTAGTACAACCCAACAGAGTATTTTATTTGAATCTAATGTTTTCTTCACACTTGTGCTTCAAAATGCTATATTTGGATCCCCTTTTTTCAACAATTTGCAGTAAATATGTGGTGTAAAACCCACCATTTGAATCCATTTTTTTCAAAATTTTTATGTGGGGGAGAACCCCCCGCACCCTCCTTTTGCAGTTCGGGCTCGCACGCTTCGCTCGCTCACTTATTAAATTAGGGTACAACATTTTTTGCCCACCACTTTCAAAATCCACCAGCCGCCACTGGGTAGGAGAGGTGCACAAAGAAGCAAGAGGGGTGCAGAAAAAGCAAGTGAGGTGCAGAAGAGGCAACAGGTGCAGAAAGACACAAGAGAGGTGCAGAAACAAGCAAGAAGTGCAGAAAGAGGCAAGAGAGGTGCAGAAAGAGGCAAGAGGGGTGCAGAAAGAAGCAAGTGAGGTGCAGAAGAGGCAACAGGTGCAGAAAGACACAAGAGAGGTACAGAAACACGCAAGAGAAGTGCAGAAAGAGGCAAGAGAATTGCTGAAAGAAGCTACAGAGGTGTAGAAAGAAGCAAGAGAAGTGCAGAAAGAGGCAAGAGAACTGTAGAAAGAGGCAAGAGGGATGCAAAAAAGGGAAGAAGGGTGCAGAAAGGAGCAAGAGAGGTGCAGAAAAAAGCAAGAGCAGTGCAGAAAGAAGCAACAGAGGTGCAGAAAGAGGGAAGACGAGTGCGGAAAGAGACAACAGGGATACAGAAAGAAGCAAGAGAGGTGCAGAAAGAGGCTAAATAAGTGCAGAAAGAAGCAACAGAGGTGCAGAAAGAGGCAAGAGGGACGCAGAAAGGGGAGAGAGAAGTGCAGAAAAAAGCAAAAGCGGTGCAGAAAGGGAAGAGGGATGCAGATACAGGCAAGAGCAGTGCATAAAGAGGCAAGAGATGTGCAGAAAAAGGGAAGAAGGGTGCAGAAAGAAGCAAGAGAAGTGCACAAAAATGCAAGTGAAGTGCAGAAGGAGGCAAGAGAACTGCAGAAAGAGGCAGGGGAGTTGCAGAAACATGCAAAAGGGGTGCAGAAAGAGGGAACAGGTGTGCAGACAGAGGCAAGAGAGGTGCAGAAAGAGGGAAGAAGGATGTAGAAATTTGCAACAGAGGTGCAGAAAGAAGCAAGAGCAGTGCAAAAAGAACCAACAGAGATGCAGAAAGAGGCAAGAGGGGTACAGAAAGAGGCAAGAAAAGTGCAGAAAGAAGCAAAAGAGGTGCAGAAACAGGCAAGAGAACTGCAGAAAAAGGCAAGAGAGGTGCAGAAAGAGGCAGGAGAGGTGCACAAAGAGGCAAAAGGGGTACAGAAAGAGGCAAGAGAAGTGCAGAAAGACGCAACAGGGGTGCTGAAAGAGGCAAGAGGGGTGCAGAAAGAGGCAAGAGAAGTGCAGAAAGAAGCAACAGAGGTGCCAAAAGAAGCAACAGAGGTGCAGAAACAGGCAAGAAAGGTGCAGAAAGAGGGAACAGGGGTGCAGAAAGAGGTAAGAGGGATACAGAAATTTGCAAGAGAGGTGCAGAAGGAAGCAAGAGCAGTGCAGAAAGAAGCAACAGAGGTGCAAAAAGAGGCAAGAGGGGTGCAGAAAGAGGTAGGAGAGGTGCACAAAGAGACAAGAGTGGTACAGAAAGAGGCAGGAGGGGTGCAGAAAGAAAGAAGAGAAGTGCATAAAGAAGCAACAGAGGTGCTGAAAGAGGCGCGAAGGGTGCAGAAAGAGGCAAGAAAAGTGCAGGAACAGGTAGGAAAGGTGCAGAAAGAGGGAACAGGGGTGCAGAAAGAGGCAAGAGAGGTGCAGAAAGAGGGAAGAGGTGTGCAGAAAGAGGCAAGAGGGGTGCAGAAAGAAGCAAGTGAGGTGCAGAAAGAAGCAAGTGAGGTGCAGAAAGAGGCAACAGAGGTGCAGAAACCAGCAAGAAAAGTGCAGAAAGAAGCAAGAGAATTGCTGAAAGAAGCAACAGAGGTGTAGAAAGAAGCAAGAGAAGTGCAGAAAGAGGCAAGTGAGGTGCAGAATGAAGCAAGAGAGGTGCAGAAAATGGCAAGAGAACTGCAGAAAGAGGCAAGATGGGTGCAAAAAAGGGAAGAAGGGTTCAGAAAGAAGCAACAGAGGTGCAGAAAGAGGGAAGAAGGGTGCAGAAAGAGCAAGAGGGGTACAGAAAGAAGCAAGTGAGGTACAGAAAGAGGCAACAGAGGTGCAGAAAGAGGCAAGAGCGGTGCAAAAAGTGGAAGAGATGAGCAGAACGAGGCAAAGGAAGTACAGAAAAAGAAAGAACGAAGCAACAGAAATACAGAAAGAGGCAAGAGAGGTGCAGAAAGAAGCAAGAGTGGTTTGCACACCATTAGTACCAATTTAATACCCAAAATTAGCAATAAGTAACAGGTGACCATTCTAGGTTTGCAAAAGGCCTTCCACCACGCTGTAACTCTTGTCACTGCATTTTTAGTAACGTTTGAGCAGTTTGAGCTAGAAACAAGGTTTTTTTTCAAATCTGCAGATTATGCAGCAGATGATGGATTATGTGGCAAATGCGGAAAATTTATAATTGTGCAAAAGTCGGTGCAGCCAAGCAGTCGCATAATTCCAGTGGCCCTGCTCATACCTCTGACTAAGTCCAGAAGTGCTCCTCAGTGGTTCCTTCTTTTTTTTGTCCCATTGAGTTAATAGTTTAGATTCTATGGAAACGAGGAAGACTAAACCTGAGGTTACCACTCCACAACACAGACTATCATACCACACAATTACTCTCCATAACACATAATCGCACTCTACATAATTCCTATACACTAAATACCACATAATTTCTATCCATATAATTTCACTGCACAACATACCACATAATTCCACTACACACAACCTACATCCACTCCACTCCAAGAAACATTCATAAAATACTTTTACATTTACAACACCAATAGCTCTAACTCTCGTAAATGCAGAACCTATTACATTGCAAATGCTTCTTTAACTAGTAGTCGCGTTTGCAGAGAGGTGGAGAAAGGGGGCTGGGCCTCCGACCACCGCTCAGGAATTCCACAGCCTAGGACTTACTGGAGGTACCAGGAGGGCTTCTTGGCCCCCAAAGTCCCTCAGGAGAAAAGTGGACTTCATCCCCCAACCCTTAGTGTGCCAGGAGGCACGTTTGCAGAGTGGTGGAGAAAGGGGGGCATGGCCTCCGAAGACCTCTTAGCAAACCCACTGTGTGGGACTTACTGGAGGTAACAGGAGGGGTAGTTGGCCCCCAAGGACAACCTTGGAGGCCAACTGGGCTGGGGCCTGGCCTCAGCGTTGGGGACCGTGGGGGGAGCCCCAATGCCCCCATGGTCCCAGATGGCTACCCACCTCCTGACATGCAGCTCCCCTTGTCCAAAAGCAATTCTGCTTTGCTTCTTGGAAGCGAGAGCAGGTTTCCTGCTCTCGTGTCCAAGAAGCAAAGCAGTGTTTGCTATGGCAGGGCGGGAGCCGTGCGGCAATGTCCTGAGAGTGGGCACCCCAGGACATTGCAAGAGCTGGCCCTGGGGGGTGGTGGTCCTCAGGGCCATGGAGGGCTCCAGAAGGGGGGCCGCGCATCCCCCATCCTAACTGTTTAAAACCCCGGGGAGGTGGTGGTCCCGGGGGTCCGCAACGGACCCCCATATTTAAATAATTAGTGCCCCGGGGAGGTGGTGGTCCCCGGGGCAGTGTGGGGAGGGGCAGGAGCCCCCCACACTTCTATAATTTATTTGGAGCCCGGGGAGGTGTCGGTCCCCGGGGCTTGGGGGGCCCGCGAGGCCCCCCACCCCTATTAAATTAAAGCCCCAGGGAGGTGGCGGTCCCTGGGGCAGCGTGGGGGGGAAGGAGCCTCCCCCCAACCATTTGTTTTATAAATAAGCCCCGGGGAGGTGGTGGTCCCCGGGGCTGCGGGGGCCCCCGCGGGCCACCGCTACATAATTAGGTATTGCCCCCAGGACCTGGCCCACCCGGGGGCTTATATAAAACGAAGCACAGGAGTCCCCGCTTCATTTTTTAAAAACTTTTTGGGACGGATTCGCGCACCCAGTGCGAATTCTGCCGATTTTTTTTTTTTTTTTTAAATGTTTTTTTGGGCCCTGGGGGTCCTTGTGGGTCCCCCTGAGCAGGCCTAGGGGGTTAGGGTGTTGCTACCCTGCCCCCTTTTCTTGTTTTTTATCCTTTTTTTATCTGATTTCTTGTGACTCGGTTTTACCGAGTCACAAGATGGCTGCCAACACATTCTGGTTTGGAGTGTTGGCAGCCAATCAGAATTAAGCTCCTGCTCGGGAGGGTTTGCGAATCCTCCTTGGTGCTTAGATATATAAATTTGTATTTTTTGAATTTTTCAGCAACTACTGAACGGATTTACACCATTTAAAAAAAAAGCACACTTTCTGGACCAAGACCTATCTTTTTGCCAAATTTGGCGTAATTTCGTTCAGCAGTTCGGTCTATAGCTTTGTCTAAAGTTCCTATGGAAATTAACATAGGGAAAACGTGTTTTGGGACCCCCTTTTTTTCTCGGCTCCCACTTGATGAATCACCCCGAAACTTTCAAGACAGGAGCTGACCTGAGCAAACCATTAGTTTTGAAAAATTCGGGAAAATTCGTCAAACGGCGCCAAAGATATTGGCAAAAGAAAAAACGCTTTCTGAATAGAAACAAGCTCCTATCTATAACTACCTACTGGTGACCGCCAGTAGGTAATATATATATATATATATATATATATATATATATCACCAACAAAGGACTCGTCCTGACGGCATCTGCGGACTGCGTCTGTGACGGCATTTGCGGCGCTCTGTGACGGTGCGATCCGTGGAAAACGGCAGAGTCCAGCCGTGATATGTCACCAAGGATTCCCTTTTGAGGAAAGAACCACTCGCACTCACGGGTATTTTTGCACGCTCTTAGATTTTATTAAAGCGGCAACATTCTCCAACCAGTAAAGAACCCCTACGCGTTTCAGTCTGCCCTCAGACCTTGCTCACGGGTAACCAACGCTGCAATTGCTGCTTCATTTAAACTGATCACCTGACATTATGTCACATCCTGTTCTCTACAGCGCTAGGCATTCTGGTAGATGTAGTCTTTTGCATTTTTATCGTGAATTTTAAATAAGTGATTTTGTGAATAGAACGAATTAAATTGATATATCTAAAATACAGTGAAACTAGTGAGTGCCATGCCTGTTACAGTTTTCCAATATGTAATTAAACTGATCTATTAAGCTAATACTTTGACAACAACCCATTCATTTGGTTGCATTTTGCCTGCCACAAACATCCTTTCTCAATTCTATTCAAGTACATTGCCCAAATGAAAATATTTTGCCCTCTAGTGGGCTTTCAAGGACGTGAGTTACCAAAATTGGTGACTTTCTTCAAATTTACCTATTCTTAAAACTAGTAACATGCAACTATGATTAAAACCAAACACATATCTGATATTTCCATTTCATAAAAAGATTTTCTATGACCAAAATTTGTTATGTTATGAGATAAGAAAGGCCCTAAATGATACTATGAGAAATTGCCTAATTTCAAAATCTCTTTCCAAATTTGAGAAAATGTACAATTGTACAGATTCTTTACAAGCAATATATTTCTATTTATAATGTCGTTAAAGGTGGGAGTACATCTCTTCATCCTTATTAAGGCCAAAGGGGGCCAGGGTTCTGAAAGATAAAATGTGACGTGATTCCCTTTGTCTCAGAGTTTTTCCCGATTGCCACCTCTCACATGGTATTCGACCATTTCCACTGCGTAGAATTTTAGTTTCTTCCAGTCCCCATCATGATACTTTTCCATATGTTCAGCCACGGCATAGCCACGATCCTTATTGACTGTGGCTCTCACATGCTCCAGTATTCGTTTTTGAGTTCACAAACCGTGCTCCTACATATTTCAATTTGCAGGGACACTCAATGATGTAAACCACAAACTGACTTTTACAGTTGATTAATTGATTGATTCTCCATTTCTTCCGGTTTGCCATTGTGATTTCTTTCGTATTCTGTGCGATTTGACATACTTTACACGTTGAGCATTTGAAAAAGCCCTTAACGTTTATCCAAGTTTTTTGTTTTCTCATATTGAAATGACTGTGGACTAGTTCATCTTTTAGATTTTTCGCTCTCCTGTATGTAATTTTTGGATGATTGCCAACAATATTCCTCATAGTTTTATCTAAGCATAAAATGTTCCAATTTTTCGAAGGATGTGCTCAATTTGCTTTGACTCCGTTGAAAATGTTGTAATTAATCTTATAGCATCCTGATCGTTGTTTATTTGGGGCAATTTCTGTTTTATGATCTCTGATCTTGGTTGTTTTTCTGTTCTTTCAAGACAATCTTTTAATACATTTTTGTTGTATTTTCTGTTTCTGAATCTGATCATTGTTTGTTTGCTATGTTTTTTCCATTCATTTTCTTCAGAGCATATCCGTCTTATCCTCAATAATTCACCATATGGTATGTTTCTGATTAATGAGGTTTGATGGAAGCTTTCTGCATGCAGTGTTGCATTGGTCGCTGTTGCCTTGCGATGTAGAGTGGTATGTACTTTGTTTTCCCTGATGTAAATTTCAGTGTCCAGGAATACCACTCGGGTTTCACTGATGTCATACGTGAAGTGTAGGTTGGTGTTTGTATTGTTGAGGATATCGAAATAGATTTTAAATTCTTCCATGGATCCATCCCAAATAATTAAAAGATCGTCTATATATCTCAGCCAAGATATTATTTTTTCAACATATCGATCATTATTTGGGTTCCATGCCACCTTTTGTTCCCACCAACCCATTGTCAAACACGCATAACTGGGACTGAAAGAAAACCCCATCGCTGTCCCATCCTTTTGTAAAAAAATGTCCTCTCCAAACATGAAGATGTTTTGAGTCAAACATAAGCTAATCATCTCCATTATCATAGCATTGTGGTTGGCAAATTGAATATTGCGATCCTTTAAAAAGTATTGACAGGCAGCCATTCCAAAAGTATTTTCAATGTTGGTGTATAACCCAATTACATCCATGGTTATCAATTTATAAGTGGGTTCCCAATTAAGCCCTTGTACATTTCTGAGAAGGTCGCTCGTATCTCTGAGGTATGATGTTAAACCCTTAACATATGGAAATAAGTATCCATCCACAAAATTGGCAATTGGTTCCAGGAGTGACCCCTTTGCTGAAACGATTGGCCTCCCTGGTGGTTTCATGGGGTTTTTATGTATTTTTGGGAGAAAGTACATTGTTGCAGTGACAGGATGATCGGTCGTGAGGCACAAGTTACTAACTTGTGTAACGATATATCTGTAAGAGACAGTAGTTAGTGATAGATTCCTTACCTTAGAATATCCCCAGGCGTCAGGCTGGATTCGGAAAGTTTTGCGTAGCAGTACCCTTGCGCGTCGGTAGGCGGCGTCGTGCGGCTCCGCGTCCGTCGTCGGCGTCGTGATCGCCGGGATGACGTCGCGGGCAGTACTTAGGCGCCGCCCCTGCGCGCTGACGTCAGTTCTGTACACGACTTTCCGCGCCAGGAACGCAGAGCCATGCAAGAAGCTGACACAGGTGTCTGAAAAATACTAGGGCCCTGAAAGGGATGTCCTTAACCCTAGAAATCAGTTCGCAGAACGGGGAGGATGGGTGGGCGGTAGGAATCTATCACTAACTACTGTCTCTTACAGATATATCGTTACACAAGTTAGTAACTTGTGCATCTGAAAGAGACACGTTAGTGATAGATTCCTTACCTTAGAATAGATACCCCAGCAATACCAACCCCGGTGGTGGGTCTGCGAACAAAGATCAGACAAGGAAGTCCTGGAGGACAGAACGGCCAAAGAAGCCGTCCTCCGGACCTGACTGTCAAGGCAGTAATGCTTTGTAAACGTGTGCAGCGAGGCCCACGTAGCTGCCTGACAGATAACCGGCAGCGGAACACCGCGGCCCAAGGCCGTGGTAGCAGCCGTTGCCCTGGTGGAATGGGCACGCAGCCCAACAGGAGGCTCCTTCTTAGCCAAAGAATAGCAGGTCTTGATGCACAAGGTAACCCAGCGGGAGATGGTCCTCTTGTGCACCGCCCGACCTTTTGGCGCCCACGTAGCCAACAAAGAGCTGGTCATCCACCCGGAAGTGTTTTGTGCAGTCAATATAGAAAGAGAGCGCACGTTTTGGGTCCAGACGGTGGAGCCTCTCTTCCTCTCTGGAAGGATGCGGAGGCGGAAAGAAGGTGGGCAAAGTGATGGTCTGCCCAATGTGGAAAGCAGTAACCACCTTTGGCAAGAAGGACGGACGCGTCCGAAGAACAACCTTGTCTGGATGAACAGACAGAAAGGGAGGTTTGCAAGATAGAGCCTGGAGCTCACTCACCCGCCGAGCGGAGGTGATGGCCACCAGAAAGGCTGTCTTCAGAGTCAGAAGACGAAGAGGACAGTTATGCAGAGGCTCAAAGGGAGCGCACATTAAAAGGTAAGAACCAAGTTCAAGTCCCACTGAGGCATTACAAACGGAACAGGAGGGAAGAGGTGAGTAATGCCTTTTAAGAACCTGTTAACAACAGGGGACTTGAAAAGGGAGGGCTGATCAGGGAGCCTGAGGAAGGCCGAGATAGCACAAAGATAACCCTTGATGGTACCCAGGGCAGAACCCTGTTGGGCCAGAGAGAGAAGGAACAGAAGGACCTCAGAAAGAGGGGCAGAAAGGGGATCCACAGCCTTTGCTGTGCACCATGCCACAAATTTGTTCCACCTGCAGGCGTATACCACCTTAGTGGAGGGACGCCTGGCTGCCAGAATCACATCACAAACTTCGGGAGGCAAGTCGAAAGGAATCAACTGCCGCCGCTCAATCTCCACGCAAGCAGGTGTAGACTGGACAGGTTCGGGTGGAGGACCGTCCCCTGCTGCTGCGACAGAAGATCCTCCCGAAGAGGCAGACGGATCGGGGGATCTATGCTCATATTGAGTAGCTCGGGATACCAAACTCTTCGAGCCCAGTCCGGAGCCACAAGAATGACTTGGGCCCGGTCGTGCCGAATCTTCTTCAACACTCTGGGTAGAAGTGGTATAGGCGGAAAGGCGTACAACAGACCGCAACTCCACTCGCGACGAAGCGTCGCCGAGCGAGTGCCGCCTTGGAAATTCCAACGCGCAGAACTGATGACATTGCGCGTTCTCTTCGGTGGCGAATAGATCTAACCAAGGCTCTCCCCACTGTAGAAAGAGTCCTTGCGCCACTTCCGAGTGAAGACACCATTCGTGATCCATCATGCACCTGCGGCTGAGTTCGTCCGCCCTGGCGTTCAGAGAACCTGCCAGGTGTTGAACCATCAGGAACATGCCCTGATGTTCCAGCCATGTCCAGAGGCGCAGAGCCTCCTGACAAAGGGTCCAAGACCCCACCCCGCCCTGTTTGTTGCAGTACCACATGGCGGTGGTGTTGTCTGTGAACACCTGCACTACCTTCCCTTTGACAGAGGGAAGGAATGCCTTGAGTGCAAGCCGGATCGCCCGGAGCTCCAGAAGGTTGATATGGAGCCGGGACTCCGCCGGAGACCAGAGGCCTCTGATCTCCGCCTCTCCCATGTGACCGCCCCATCCCAGAAGGGACGCGTCCGTCACAACTGTATGCTCTGGCTGGGGAAGGGAGAGGGATCTGCCCATGACCCATTGCCGGTTCGAGAGCCACCACTGCAACTGTTTTGCAGTCTCCTCCGAGATCTGGACGTGATCGGACAGGTTGCCCTGGTGCTGCGCCCACTGGAACTTCAGGTCCCACTGCAGAGCCCGCATATGCCATCTGGCATGATTGACCAGCAGGATGCAGGAGGCCATGAGGCCCAGCAGCCTCAGGGTCATCCGTACCGAAACCCAGGATAAAGGCCGAAAGATCGGAATCATAGCCTGAATATCCCGGACTCGCCGTTCGGGAGGAAAGGCCCGAAACTGCGTCGTGTCCAGAACTGCTCCGATGAAAAGGAGCTGTGGAGAAGGAATTAGATGCGACTTCGGCACATTGATGGAGAACCCCAGCGAGTGCAGGAGTTCGGCCGTAGTCTGGAGGTGGGAGACGACTGCCTGGGACGAGCCCGCCTTCAGCAGCCAGTCGTCGAGGTAGGGGAAGACTGAAACCCCTGCCCGGCGCAGATGAGCTGCGACCACCGCCATCACTTTCGTGAACACCCGAGGGGCACTTGTAAGGCCAAAGGGGAGCACGGTGAACTGAAAATGCTCGGGGCCTACCGTGAACCGAAGGTAACGCCGGTGGGCCGGCAGGACGGGGATGTGGAAATACGCGTCCTGCAAGTCCAACGCTACCAACCAGTCTCCAGGGTCGAGGGCAGTCAAGACCTGAGCTAGGGTGAGCATCTTGAACTTCTCCTTCCGGAGGAAGCGATTGACGTTCCGGAGGTCCAAGATAGGACGCATGTCCTCCTTGTCCTTTTGGGCACCAGAAAGTAGTGGGAGTAGCAACCACGCCCTACTTCTGGGGTCGGAACATGCTCGATGGCCCTCTTGGTCAAGAGGGCCGTGACTTCCTTCCGTAGAAGCACCAAGTGATCCCCTGACATGCGGTGGAATTGAGGTGGCATGGCTGGGGGGTGGTCTCGAAGGAGAGGAGTAGCCCCTTCGGACAATGTCCAAGACCCACCTGTCCGAGGTGATGGTGCGCCAGTGGGGAAGGTGATGGCGGACCCTGCCCCTACTGGCGTGCCGTGCACCTGAAAGGAGGGACTAGGAGGGCTTGGAGGCCGCGGACGGGTTGGAGGTGGTGGCCTGACCCGCACGCTGGTTGCCCGATCCGCCACGGCGGAATCCACGTCCTCGGCCACGCGAAGACGCCTGCTGCGCGGGCCGGTGGCTGGGCTGCTGACGTGAAGGGCGCCCCTACCGTGGCCACGATAGGGGCGAAAAGCAGAAGGCAGCGGAGGGCGTGTAGCAGAAAGGCCCAGGGACTTTGCAGTAGCCCGTGAGTCCTTAAAGCGCTCCAGCGCATGGTCTGCTTTGGACCCAAAAGACCGACTCCATCAAAGGGCATGTCCATGAGAGTATTCTGGACATCCCCTGAAAAACCAGTGGTTCTCAGCCAGGCGTGGCGCCGGAGCGCCACCGTCGTTGCAATCGACCTGCCCAGCGAGTCGGCGGTGTCAAGGCCACAACGGATAGTGTATTTGGCCGCATCCCTTCCTTCCGCAATGGCGCGGGAAAGCAGTGCCTGGACCTCCTCAGGGCACTGGGGCAAAACATCCGCCACCGAATCCCACAGGGAGTGGGTATATCGGCCCAAAAGACAAGCGGTGTTAACGGACCGCAAGCCAGCACTGGAGGAAGAAAAACCTTTCTTCCCAAACTGATCCAGGCGTTTGGATTCCCTATCCGGAGGAGCGGTAGGGAAGGCGGTTTGGGAAGCGGAGGCTTGGACAACCAAGCTCTCAGGAGTGGGGTGGACAGAAAGAAACAGGGGGTCGCCCGGAGCGGGCGATGGCGTCGTGACACGTTCCGATCCACAGGAGCCCCTGTGTTGGGCTTGGACCAGGCGCCCAAAGAACGTCAGTGAGGGCGTCGTTAAACGGCAGCACAGTCTCCGCAGAGGAGGCTGCCGGCTGAAGCACCTCTGTCAAGATGTTAGTCTTGACCGTCAAAGTAGGGAGCTGGAGACGTAAGGCCCCAGCAGCCCTACGCAACACCGTACCAAGATTGGCCCCCTCCTCCGTAGCCACGGGAGGAGACAGCATGCCAGTGTCAGGAGAAGTATCCAGACCACTGGCCTCCCCTAGACTCTCTGTCCAGTCCTCATCATACTGACAGTTGCGTGTCAGAGGGTCATCAGACCCCTCCCAGTCCTCCTGGTCCTCCTCTGGTTCAAAATAAGGAGGAGGAGGGACATTTGGGACCCAAGGTCCCATCGGCGCCGGAGCCGGCGTCGAGCGGCGTCGCTCCGGGTCCATGTCCGGAGCCGGAAGGAACTGGGGACGACGCCGCCCGGAGCCCAGGGCGGCGTCGAGAACGGCACCGGAGACATCGGCGCCGGCGGAGGTGTCGTGAGGTCGACCGGCGTCGATGGGTGTTGTGGAGCCGGGATCGAGGCCGGGGCCGAAGCCGGAGCCGGGATCGAGGCTGGAGGCTCGGGCGACGCCGGGGCCGGAGCCGCCGGCGGCGCCGGAGCAACCCCATCAGGGCCCGCGGGGCCGAAGGCGCACCGGAGGGGCCTGAAGGCCCGAAGAGGCGGGCCATGGCCGACAGGAACTCCTGTACCTTGGCCGGATCCGCCCCGAACCCGGGAAGGGCGGGTATGACGGGGCGACTCCACAGGCAAGTCCGGGGCCGCGGGGCGGGGACGGTGCCGGGAGGGGCCTCAGCCGAGTCGCGAGACCGGCGAGGCGAAGTCCGAGAGCGACGATGCTTCTTGGACTTCTTGTGCTTAGACTTACCGGACGAAGAAGTCGACGACCGGTGTGCACTCCGCGAGCGACCCTGGACCTCTCACGCGACCGGGGCTTCCGCGGAGCCGAATGCCGGGCCTCGAGGAGCTTTCGAGACCGCTCTCGCAAGCTTTCGGGTTGAGGGCCTGGCATTCGGGACAAGACTCGGTGTCGTGGCCTCGGCCGAGGCAGAAGAGACACTCCCAATGCGGGTCGGTGACGGACATCATCCGCGCACAGGCGCCGCATCGCTTGAAGCCGGGCATCCCTACGACACCTTAAAGTTGGAAAAAACCAGTGAAAAAATCACCAAAAGTATGGTCAAAAATTGACCAGGGCACTGCTCTTCCCGGATCTGCGCTTGCTGGCGCGGAAAAGAAGAACTGACGTCAGCGCGCAGGGGCGGCGCCTAAGTACTGCCCGCGACGTCATCCCGGCGATCACGACGCCGACGACGGACGCGGAGCCGCACGACGCCGCCTACCGACGCGCAAGGGTACTGCTACGCAAAACTTTCCGAATCCAGCCTGACGCCTGGGGATATTCTAAGGTAAGGAATCTATCACTAACGTGTCTCTTTCAGATATACTTTTTTTCATCATTATCAATTAATTTCTTTTCCCACCATTGTTTTAATTTTTTGTCCAGATTTTCTTTATATCGCAATGTTGGATTTTCTTTAAGCTTTTCATAATGTCTTGTATTATTTAACTGTGAATAGGCTTCTTCCACATAGAAATCTTTGTCCAAAATGATAATATTTCCACCTTTGTCCGCCATCTTTATTTCAATGTTATTATCAGATTTTAGAGTCTTGATGGCGTTACGTTCTTTTAGTGTCAGATTGAACTTCTTTTTCTTTTTGTTTCTAAGTTGGTATAAATCTTTTATCACTGCCTCATGGAAGATTTCGATTTTATTTCCAGTTGGCATTTGTGGGTAATACTTTGATTTTGGTCTCTTGCCACTGGTTCCTTCCCCAGTTGAATACAGTATGTTTCCAGGTCTCTGGGCTGTTCATTCCCCTCAATATCAAGTTCCATTAGAAACGGATCTACATCTGCCACTGTAAGATCCATTGTAAGCGTATCCTTGTATTTTTTTGAAACTGCCAGGTTGGGATTTTCATGGAATGTTTTTGCCAACTTTAATTTTCGAACATATTTGTATATGTCTATCCGGGTTTGAGCCATATCCATTTCACTTGTGGGGCAGAATGATAATCCTCGTTTTAACACTAAAGTCTCTATATCTGATATGTTCCTTTTTGATAGATTGACTATTTCAGTTCTGGAGTGTTTTCTAACTCTTCACAGGTTTCTTCTGTCTCATACTCCTTGTCCAAGTTCCTGTTTTTTTGGGGTCTGTTGATCCGCTTGCCTCTTCTGATTGGCTTTCTCTTGGGCGGCCTCTTCCCCTGCCCCTTCCTCTGTTTATTCCCGGTTGTACCCCCATGGTCTTCTCCCAGTTTCGTTGTTGTAGGGCCAACCTCATTTCCCCTAAAAATCACATTTAGAGCGTGCCCCACTTTGTTCCCCTTCATTTTCGCTAGCATCTGTGGATGTTAAACATGACAGACTCCCTGAAGCGTTTGTGGCTAAATCCATTTTGTCTTGTTGTTTCAATTGGTCAAATTTCCTCGCATATGTAAATATGCGTCCTTCCTGGTAATCATCTTTATCCCTCTGGAATTTAGTTTGTTTACGTAACTGTACTGATTGTTCATGTTTTTCAATTTGATATTCCAATTCCTGTTTGAATTTTGCAAGATCCGAAGTTAATTCAATTTTTTCCAATTCTTTTTCTAGTTCCCTTAGTTGTGCTGTCGTTCTGTCCAGCGCAATTGTGATGTGTTTAATCAAAATCTCCATAAGACCCATTGAAGAATTAAGGATATGTTCCCCCATTCATGTAGCATATCATTGCTTGTGTCTTGGTGATTTGGCATCAGGTTAATCCGTAATTCCCTGGGTACTCTTTTGACCTCTAGATATTTTTTTAGTGAAGTCACTTCCCACCATTTGTTTATTTCTTTTTTGATAGTCTTTCCCACGTTCTGATTTTGCTTCTAATGTCAATATTACGTGGTGCTCTTTCTGCTCCATTTCCTGAGTCTGATACAATCGCTTCCTCAAAGAAGGTATTTATTATTTCATTTCTTTTTGCCTCTCTTTTCTCCATACTTGTACTGGTTGGAATCGGAGTTGCCATTATTCTATTTCTTTCCGTTATTTCATTTGATTTATGCTTAATGTTGTGTTCTTGTATTAATGTATTAGTATTTTAGTCTTTTAGTCTTTAACCCGTTTCCCAGTGTGCCGCGCTTCTTTGAAAATCAACAGAAACAGTCCGGGGCACATTTGTTCGTGCCACTCATATATATATATATATATATACACATACATATTATCTACTGGCGGTCGCCAGTAGATAGTTATAGTTACAACCTATTATCCATAGGAAATCCGCGACATTCTATTTGCAATAACGTTGGCGCCGGTTGACGAATCTTCGCGAAAGTTTCCAACTTGTTGGGGCGCTCCGGTCCGCTCCTACCCTGAAAGTCTCGGGTGATACGTCAAGCGGGGGCCGAGAAAAAGGGGGTCCCAAAACGCGTTTTCCCCATTCATTTTTCCATAGGAACCTTTAGTCGCAGCTACAGCCCGAACTGCTGAACGGAATTACCCCAAATTTGGCAAAGAGGTAGCCCTTGGTTCAGACTGGTGCCTTTTGCTAAAATGGTGTAAATCCGTTCAGTAGTTCCTGAGAAATTCACAATTAAAATCACATATATATCTATGGGCGCGTCGGATCCGCGTACCCTCCCGATCACGAGCTGCATGCTAATTGGCTGTCAACACTCCAAATCAAGAAGTGTTGGCAGCCATTTTGTCCCTCGGTAGAACCGAGGGACAGAAACAAGTGCGCAAAGCGCAAAAGGGAGCAGGGTAGAAACACCCTGACCTCTAGGTCTGCTCAGGGGTCCCACAAGGACCCCTGGGCAGAAAAAGATTTTTTTTTTTTAAATCGGCGGGATGCGCTTAGGGTGCGCGTATCCCGCCGAGAAAAAAAGAAACAAGTGCGCAAAACGCACAAAGGGGGCAGGGTAGAAACACCCTAACCCCTAGGCCTGCTCAGGGGGTCCCACAAGGACCCCTGGGCAAAAGCATTTTTTTTTTAAATCGGCAGGATGCGCTCAGGGTGCGCGAATCCTGCCAGAAAATCGAGCGCGGTCTCCCGCGCTCGATAGTTAATTGGCCCCGGGTGGCCCAAGTCCCGGGGGCATGGTGGGGGGATAATTTAATGTGTGGGGGCCTCAAGGGCCCCTAAGCCCGGGGACCGCCACCCCCGGGCTTTTTAAAAAATGGTGCGGGAGGGCTCTGAGCCCTCCCGCAGCCCCGGGACCACCACCTCCCGGGGCTTTTTTAAATTAATTTAACAACCTGTGTGGGGGGCTCCAGCCCCCCACACGCCCGGGACCGCCACCTCCCCGGGCACTAACAAATTAAAATGGGGGTCCGTTTTGGACCCCGAAGCCCCGGGGACCACCACCTCCCCGGGGCTGTGCTCATGTAGGAGGGGGCCGCGCGGCCCCCTCCTGGAGCCCTTGATGGCCCTGGGGACCGCCACCCCCAGGGCCGGCTCCTGCAGTGTCCCGGGTGCCTACCCCGGGACACTGTAGTTTGCTATGGCAGGACGGGAGCCTCGCGGCTCCCGTCCTGCCATAGTAAACTGCTTTGGATATTGGAAGAGAGAGCAGGGAAACCTGCTCTCTTCCAATATCCAAAGCACATTGCTTTTCCACATGGGGAGCAGCATGTCAGCTGCTCCCCATGTGGAACAGCAATGCCGGCTCCCAAGGGACGTGGGAGCCGGCGGGACTGTGGGGGATTGGGGACCCCCACAGTCCCCAACGGAGAGGGCCAACCCGGGGGATGGGGTCCCCGGGGCAAGTAGTGGCCCAGGAGGGAGCCACGCGGCCCCCTCCCCAAAAAAGAAAAATCTAAAAAATAAAAAAAAATGGAAAGGCCGGCCCCGGGGATGGGGTCCCCGGGGCCTTAAATGGCCAGAGGAGGGGGCCACGCAGCCCCCTCCAAAGAATAAAAATAAAAGGCCATGCCCCGGGGATGGGGTCCCCGGGGCCAATACAGGCCCAGGGAAGGGGGGCCACGCAGCCCCTTTCCTGTTTTTTTTTTTAATTAAAAATTAAAAGAAGGGTAAGGCCCTGGGGGATGGGGTCCCCAGGGCATAAAAACAGGAAAAAGGAAGGGGGGCCACACAGCCCCCCTTCAGGGGACAAAAATATATATATTTTTTTTTAAACGATCGGGCCCGCAGGCCCCGCCCCTTCCTTCACCACTCTGCAAACGCGCCCCTGGCGCGTTTGCAGAGGGGAACAATCCCCTTGAATACTGGGGGTCCCTGGGGGCCAACTAGCCCACCAGGAACCTCCAATATGCGCCAGGGGCTGCGTTGCAGAGACGTGTAGAGAGGCCACACCCCTTTACACCTCTCTGCAACGCAGCTCTGTGGCGCTTTTTGGAGGTATATGGTGGGCTAGTTGGACTCCGGGACCCTGAGGATTCAAGGGACTTAAACCCCCAACTTAAAACGCGCCACGGGCGCGTTTGCACAGTGGTGAAGGGAGGGGCGGGGCTTCAGGTGACATGTGTGCAAACAGGCCTCGTGGCGCGTTTTAAGATGGGGAATTAAATCCCTTCAATCCTGAGGGTCCCTGGGGGCCAAGTAGCCCAACAGGTACATCCAGAAAGCGCCACAGAGCTGCGTTGCAGAGAGGTGTAAAAGGGGTGTGGCCTCTCTACACGTCTCTGCAACGCAGCCCCTGGCGCATATTGGAGGTTCCTGGTGGGCTAGTTGGCCCCTAGGGACCCTCAGGATTCAAGGGGACTTAATCCCCAACTTAAAACGCGCAACGGGGCGCGTTTGCACAGATGTCACCTCAGGCCCCGCCCCTCCCTTCACCATTGTGCAAATATTCCTCTAAAATCAGCCGAAATACGAATTCCGATTTACTCACCTGTTATCAGGAGAGACCTCAGTGCTGTATCTTTCAGCCCAGTACTGGTCCTGAAAAGTAATTCTAACCATACTTACCAGTAACTTGAATTTCCTTCCATAGGCTAACATTGACTGGTTTCACTTGGAAATTCTTCTAAGTGTGGAGTTTTGGAACTTTAAAATATTCCTCTAAAATCAGCCGAAATACGAATTCCGATTTACTCACCTGTTATCAGGAGAGACCTCAGTGCTGCATCTTTCAGCCCAGTACTGATCCTCAAAAGTAATTTTAACCGTACTTACCAGTAACTTGAATTTCCTTCCATAGGCTAACATTGACTGGTTTCACTTGGAAATTCTTCTAAGTGTGGAGTTTTGGAACTTTAAAATATTCCTCTAAAATCAGCCGGAATACGAATTCCGATTTACTCACCTGTTATCAGGAGAGACCTCAGTGCTGCATCTTTCAGCCCAGTACTGGTCCTGAAAAGTAATTTTAACCGTACTTACCGGTAACTTGAATTTCCTTCATAGGCTAACATTGACTGGTTTCACTTGGAAATTCTTCTAAGTGTGGAGTCTTGGAACTTTAAAATATTCCTCTAAAATCAGCCGAAATACGAATTCCGATTTACTCACCTGTTATCAGGAGAGACCTCAGTGCTGCATCTTTCAGCCCAGTACTGGTCCTGAAAAGTAATTTTAACCGTACTTACCGGTAACTTGAATTTCCTTCATAGGCTAACATTGACTGGTTTCACTTGGAAATTCTTCTAAGTGTGGAGTTTTGGAACTTTAAAATATTCCTCTAAAATCAGCCGAAATACGAATTCCGATTTACTCACCTGTTATCAGGAGAGACCTCAGTGCTGCATCTTTCAGCCCAGTACTGGTCCTGAAAAGTAATTTTAACCGTACTTACCAGTAACTTGAATTTCCTTCCATAGGCTAACATTGACTGGTTTCACTTGGAAATTCTTCTAAGTGTGGAGTTTTGGAACTTTAAAATATTCCTCTAAAATCAGCCGAAATACGAATTCCGATTTACTCACCTGTTATCAGGAGAGACCTCAGTGCTGCATCTTTCAGCCCAGTACTGATCCTCAAAAGTAATTTTAACCGTACTTACCGGTAACTTGAATTTCCTTCATAGGTTAAGATTGACTGGTTTTCAGCAAAAAAGTTTCAAAGTGTTGATTTTCA